>JAJJWW010015343.1:0-662829 GCA_023531295.1 Papaver armeniacum
GGCGATGTTGTTACATTAGCTCAAACGTGCTAAGACTGGCCATAAAGGTCTCAAAACCACCGCAACCGTCCAACTTAGCCATCCAAGTTGGTCGGCTTAGATCGTGTTTTGGACGATCAAAAAAGCGCCAGTGTGTTCACCGGAAACTCACATTTATCCTTAGTTGGACGAACCTCACACGACAATCTATAAGCGCATCAAAACGATCGCCCAAAGTAGAGTGATCGCGCATGTATTAAAAAACCTAAGTTGTGTTGCGGCAGCACACTACTGCCGCAAACCGGTCACATCCTTCCAACTTAGCCAGCCTAGTTGGACGGCTTAGATCGCGTTTCAGACGATCAAGGAGGTGCACATGAGTTCACCACCGACCCAATTTTATTCCCACTCGATCGACTTACATGTGGGAAGTCAATGACGTATCAAATTACTCGATTGAACTAGGGTAGACGCGGCCGTTTCTAAAACCCTAATTCATACTTGCGACAGTATGCTACTGTCGCAAATCGATCGTGACCACTCATCTTCGCCATCCGAATCGAGTAGCTTAGATCTGATTTTAGATGACCCAGGAGATGTCAACATACTCACTAGTGACTCGTCTTCACACATGGCCGATCGGCCTGTTTGAATCAGCGCTCGGCGCTTGGATTCGATTAACCAAAATAGGGTAGTCGCGCGGATGCCAAACCCTAAATCAACGACAGCTGACAGCTGCCTCAAAACCATCTCGTCCGTCCATCTTCGCTGGCTTGGTTGGACGGCTTAGATTGAATACTAGACGACCGATGGGGTGCATCAATGATCACCGGCCACCTCCCCTTCACAGGAAGCGATCGGCCAAGTGATAGCTCGCCCATACGGTTCTCAATTGATCACCCAAAGGTGATCGATCATTCTACCCTTTTAAAACGCTCAATCCGCGATTGATTCAATCGAGCTCTAAAACAATGATGTTTCTTGCGCATCGATTATTTTTAGCTGCTTACTTAAAAGTGATGATTCATACACATCGATTATAAGCGATGTTTTATAAATATTGGTTTCACAAATAATTTATTATTTAACCTAAAAGCACTATGTGTTGATTTTAGCAGCAAGTCACGTGACTTGATCCTTTTACTCGAGACATCAAACATGTCACAAACTGGGGGATGCTCACTGGGGTATTGGTCTGGTGGTTTACAGCATATGGCCTGTAACGCGCCCATTATGAGAAAGTGTCAGGAAAGACGGACGGTTAACAGTAATGAGAGTAGTGGGTGAACGTGTGATTAGTATTCCCTCATAACGGAAGCACGATGATCACCACCTTCCGCACAAACCCACTTCTCCACTACTTAAATTCCTCCACTTCCTATGAGATCAGGGTGCGCTCAATGACTTGTATAAATAGGTTTTCAATCTATTTCGACAAAGGACAGAACACAAGTAGCCGGAAACCATATTTTGATACGCAAGTCATAAACAGCCACACCTTCAACACTATGATCTCAAACACCTTCTCCGCTTCCCTCCCTAAGATCAACCCTTCTCCTTCACCTTGTGACCGAATTGAATCTGGAACGACCATTTCTTGGTTTAGGCCAGAGTCTTACATATTGATCTCTCGAGCCTAAAAGCATTCTCGTGCAGTGCATTTGTTTAGGGTTTGAATTCGTTTCTCATCAACACACCCCAAATTACCAAAAGCAGTAGAATCAGTTTTTACCCCAAAACAGAAGTTACACATGCAACGAGCATGTGTATCCAGAAGTTACACATGGGTATGGCATAAAAGGGTTACACATGCATATGACATGTGTATCCATAGGTTACACTTCCATATGGCATGTGTAATGAGAAGTTACACATCATAAAAATAGACATAAAAAAGAAAACATAAAATAAATACATGTATTACTTTAAGATTTATTTACAATAATTTCTTAGCATGTGTAACTAAAAATTACACACGCATCTGTCTAGTGTAACTGGGAGTTACATATGCATCTATCTAGTGTAATTGAGATTTACACATGCATCTGACTTGTGTATTCAGCGTCAACTCCAATTCCAGCTAAACCAATACCACAAATAACCAATTAGATTTTATGAAGTTATTGGAAACCTGAAATATAACAACAAGCAATCAGTTTTTATAAGATTAAATGAACGGTACATACAACAATGCATAGTTTCACATGAATCCGACTAGTGTAGCTAGCAGTTACACGTGCAACTGACTAATGTAATTAGGAGTTGCACATTCAACATCTTCCTAGTATAATTGGTAATACACATGTATTTTCCTAGTTCACATACATTTTCCTCATGTAACCAAGAGTTACAGATGTTCATAGAATCTAAACTAATGTGCATATGCGCAAATGCTTTTATAATTCAAATAAATGTCTAAGACTCTAATGTCTTACACCTAACTAACATACAATGTGCATGTGTAATCAGTAATTACACATCCATATAGATGTGTATGCTGCAGTTACACATCCATGTCTTTTTCAATATGCATGTGTAATCTGCAGTTACACATACAATATGAATGTGTAATCAGCAGTTACACATCCATATAGATGTGTATGCTGCAGTTACATATCCATGCCTTTTTCAACTTCAAAACCCAAAAGGTACTTAGGTTTAAAAATAAACAGTATGGGATAATATCAAACCTTGAAATGAACAGCAGCTTTGTCCTTGTCAGTGAACACTCCAGTTAACTCAACAATGTACCCAGCTCCAGTCTTATCCCATGAGATCTCTTCAGGGTTTGTGCGACCAAAGACTGCAAATTCCTTCTTTAGTTGACACAACTCAATCGTATGCGCATAGTGAACTTGAACTCATATATATCTATTTCAATAAGAATGGATTCACATTAAAAGCTACAAAGAGCATTCAAACATATTCTAGCACTATAAATATCCGCAGATTGGTGTGATAGAATCAAAAACACTAAAAACTGGCCAAACCCAGCATCAATTCGCACATGTATCTTAATTTCTACAATCAGATGAGAAGCACACAAGTTGTGACTGATCCGCATGAACTTTCCAAGTATTATTCACAGGACAACATTAAAAAAAGGTCAAAAGTCCAAATATAATAATCCAAAATAGGTTCCAGAACAATCTAATGTATACCGCTACTCTGAATTCAAATTAGTGGGGATTTACACATTTAGAGTCCAGGCAATACTATCAATCAAACTAGTAAGTCATTCATAAAGTACAGATGGAATGAAGACATATGAACATAATAATCATCTCATATAAAGGACAAATGATTAAGTCAAAAAGGTTGAGCTTTTACCTATGAAGTGGTGACGACACACTATTCCCAGGAATATGAATCCCATGCTTCTTATGAAACAATGCATCACGCTGAAAATTGCAATACAGTTGTTAGTACCAGAGAGTACAAGATCCCTAAAATTTTTCAAAGTGAAAACTAAAATCAATATCTGAATCCAAAAGCAAGGAAAGAAGACAGAGATTGAATGATCTCAACACCAGAAACAACCATTACTTTTGGTTCTAGTTCTACTTCTATTTTTTCTTCCTTTTTCACCACAGTTTCATTAGAGTTCACACTGAATCTAGAAAAATCATCAAAATCTTCCAAGTGCAATTGGTAGTTACACATGCACTTTCCTAGTGTAACTAAGAGTAACAAATGCACTTTCCAAGTGTAACTAAGAGTTACACATGCATTTTCCAAAATGTAACTAAAAGTTACATATGCTCATAGAATGTCGAGAGTTGAGAAAAGAATCAAAGTTCTTGGAGTTTAGTTTTTACCTCCCATAGTTGTATGCTGCAGTATCTTGAATCTAACACCTTGCATTCCTATTTGCTTTACTAATTTTAGCACCAAAAAAATACCTGAAAAACAAAATTAAACAGCAAATATCTCAGCTGAAGTATGAGAACTTAAACCTATAACTGAACAACACATATCAAACCTAAACAAGTATGAAGGGGGGATAAAAGCATAGGTTTTCAAGGTATATGTTACTGCCTACTAGCAAGCGTTTGTAATACCACTCATAACTTAATAGCACAAAAATAAAGGATTCAATTCCAAACAATCTTCTAGCATACTAGTAAGGTCGTGAACTTTAAAAAAAAAAACTGAATGTAGTAAGAACTTGTGATCTAGAATATATATATAATAAACGGAGGGTTTAAGCATAAGCATGAGAGAGCGGGTACCTTTACATAATATAAAGGTGAGGAGTAGATAATGGAAACAAGAAGCATAACTAAATGCACATTAGCAGCAATTCATTGTGCAACACTATCATATTGCGTAAATATACCAACAACCTCCACTACTGCCTCTTCTAAGCTAAAGGCTCAGCGAGCAACAAATGAAAATTCCCTCAACCTACAAAGATGCATAACTAAATGCACATTAGCAACCACTAATATCTGATATGATTAAGTTCAACATATGAAGCTCACCTTCACTTAGAACTGCTCTAGCATTGTCAATTCTCTTTGTAAGCGGTCATTAACGCATCTTGTCAATATCCCTATAGAAAACTTAAATATAAATATGAAACAAACACAAGGCACTTATTAGCATTAGCACTACCAAATTAAGGAAAGTGAGACTGAATACAAATATTTGCACATCTCAATTGAAATAAAAAATACATGTCTAATATTTGCCAAATCTAAATAACCAAATATTAAACAATTATTAGAACACTGCCAGGATTTTTCTAATCGGATGTATCTAAATAGCCTAGGATTAAACATTAAGCAAAAATGATTCAATTATAAATACAACCGTAAGCTTCCAGTTATAGATTTCATCTTCAAGACAAGGTACTGATGTAGCAAATCAGTTCGAAAATCAAAGTAAATGAAATCCGTATCAAATAGATGGGTAAAACGGATAATGATTCACAAATTACGAATACATTTCGAATGTAAACAACGGCTTTAGCATATATCAAGGTCCATATCTACACCGTACTATGACGTGCAAAACCGATTTTCAATCGAGATAAGAGATTAAAAGGTAGATCGAATTTCATTCAAGAACCCTAAAATTTTTTCTTTGAAATTTCTTTAAACTTTTCTTTTCAAAAGTAAAATTGAGGTGATATTATAACAGATCAACTCTGATTATGATTTCAGTAACATATTTGAGCTGAAATCAAACTAATATAGGTTTCCAAATGATTTTTCAGAAAATAAAAAATCGAAATCTAAAAATTTAATCTACCGATTGAATTGGAATGTTAAAGATAAACATACTTATCTGTTCAATTTGATATCGTAGGCGAATCTTCAGAATCATTAGCTGCTGGTGATGATTTCCATTGATTTTCATTCAATCTCTGATGAACAAGTGATGTTAATCTTGAATTTACGTTTACATAATCAGTATCTTTGTTTGTGAAGGTTAGATCTAGGTTTTGAAATCATTGTTCGGTGAAAATTTTGATTAGAAATGGTACCTTCTTGGCCTGTTTCTTCACCTGCGAGAGAGCGGAAGAAAATGAGAGAGAGAGAAAGTGAAAAAAATGAAACAAAACGGAAATCTTGACCTATCGCGACCCTTCAAAAATATGATTTTGAGAGCTTATTCTCTTCGCGAATGAAAAATGCGAAGGAAACACACACAATGCTATAGCTTTATTCCATCTAAAATATTTGAAAAAAATAATCGAGATTTGGCATCAAGCTTCTTGCTCCAACTCAAATTGGATAAAAATCAATCTTTTCTTGATTTCTTCCTTAATTTCCTTCAACAATTTTCCTCTTTTCTTTTTCTCCACGAATATGAAATCTTCCATTAAAATTATATTTTATCACATACCCTTTTTTTATGTTGAATTGTTGGCCAGTTCTTCAAAACTTCCATTTTGAACCTAAATTTTATAGATCTAAATAAAAAGTGGCGAACTTTTCATGGAAATTTCTCTTAAAGTTTATAGATCGTTAGGCTGGTGAGTTGATTTCTCAATTTTAGATCTTTTAATGCCTAAATCTCAATCTTTAGAAATTTAAATAGACACATAAGATTTTCATTAGTTGATGATCTACATCCACGATTCAAATTGTTGTTACATGTTAATCTCCATTAATGGATATTTTCTAGAGCCCTAGACTAATTATTTGGGGAAGAAGATGATAAAGAAAATAAAGTTTTCTCTCATAACCTCTCTCGTGTATCCTCCTTTCTCTCTCCTGCTCTCTTCTTATTTGTTTAGTGGAAGGTTAGAAGGTCGCGAGACATTTGACCCTTTAATAAAATCTCTTCAAAAATTTTGATTAGAAATGGTACCTTCTTGAGACACTCTCTCGAGTTAAGAAAATAGTTTCTTCAAAATGAACAAGTGATGAAGAAAATGAGAGAGGTTAGAGGTTTTGAAATCATTGTTCGGTGAAAAAAAAATGAAACGGAAGAAAATGAGAGAGAGAGAGAAAGTGAAAAAAAAAAATGAAAAAACGGAAATTTATTGCATATATATACTAAAGGACTGTTTTGGTATTATGAAATAATTCTTTTTATTAATAAGCCTTGAAAATAAAAGTTCTGGGCCTAGAAATATCAAAAAGTGAAAGTATGGAGTTGATAGTGGAGGATCCATTTTGTGGGGCTTGTATATATTGAACCCATATAGTAGGGTGGTTCTAGTATTTTTCACTAAAAAAAAAAAGGGTTTACCTTGAAAAGTGAAATGATGATAATTGTGTTGCTAATTATTACATATGAAAATCGCAATTTTCATTATACACAACTTATTATTTGAAGTAAAAATTGCAATTAAATGGAATTTTCGCTAATTTCGCGTAATTCTAGTTTTTACACGTGATTATTGGATTTTCCTAAATCTCTCTTGGTGATAATTGAGTTTTCCAAAATCTCCCATTGTAATAAATTAAGGGTCAGCTATAGTTGGTGATAAATGGATTTTTCCTAGATCTCCCATGGCGATAAGTGGATTTTTCCTAAATCTTTCATGGTGATAATTGGGATTTCCTAGATATCCCATTGTAATAATCGAGGGTTCACGTGAAAATAGATTTTCTAAATCTTCCATGAGGTTTTTCCATGAAGATGATAATTAGGTTTTTTCATAATCTTTCATGATGATAATTTTCGAGTAGGTGATAACAACGATTTATTGTTCAATGAGGTTTTTACAAATCGAAACTAAAGAAAATTATGATTATCACTAAATTGTGAAAATTAGAACTTTAGAATTTTCGAAGACGGGTGATAATTACGATTTGCACAAACAAATGAAAATTATAATTTTCACTAGAAACCAAAATTTTAATGACCGCATTTCATAAAACACAACATGATTATAATTTTCACGGAATGATCAAATCACGTTTTAAGCAAACGGAAAAAATGAGTGATTTTAGGGACCATTACTCGTACAGTTATTAACAAAGTCAAACCAATAATGAAAAAAGACTGATTTTCGGGATTATTATTTATTAAAAATAGTTATCAACTAATTTATTTAATTGGGTAAAAGGTTATTTAGGTAATCAAGTTTTATCTTAACAAATTTTGGGTTACAAATATTTATGATTTAAATGGTGGGTTTTTGATATATATTTTTTTTATAAGAAAATAGAACTGAGTACACTAGCTACTTAGAACAGCATGGTTAGGATGAAACATCCTCATTCCAGCTATGTAGCTAGGATAAAACAAACTCCAGTTATAATCAGGGTTGTTGCAGAATTCCCGAATCAGAAAATTTAAACTATCGTCTGACCATCTAGAATTGATGATACTTCGATTACACATTTTAGAGATACTAGCCAATAAGAAGTTGTTTGATCTATTGACTAAATTCAAAGCTAAGGCCTTGAAATTGCATAACTTTAAGTTCTGGTTCTCAAAGTGGTCACTGTTGTTGAAACGTTTCTCTCTCGCTTTCGCGTACATTTCCAGGAGCAGCTTTAAGACCGGTTCAGAGTCACTTTGAAACTCAATATGGTGACCTGAAAGCTCCATTGCCCATTGAAATGCTGCTTCAGCTCCTTCTTGTTCTAACATCTCTCTAGAGTTACAGCCTGAGGAGTTTCCTCTTGCTTCTTTGCAGTTGCCTATATCATCAATCAAAGTTAGACCAATAGCTGAGTCACAGATTTCTGGTAACATAGAGATAGCAATGCAGATTCGATATCTAAAACTTCCTGGGAACTGCCAACAGTTTAGAGGAGTAATTTTAAGGTCAGGGTCGACATTCAGAGGATTATAATAAAGACTTTGGTTTATATTGTAGGACTCTTTCTGAATGTAGTTTGAGGAGTTCAGGTATTTAACTATGGTATTGTAAGTTTGCCAGCTGTTCTGGTTTTTACCTTCGAAGACTTTATTACAGCGAGCCTTCCAAATATGCCAGTTAATAGTGCTACATAGTTCTGCCCATCCTATAAATCTACTATCTCTTTATGTATCTCTAAACCAACTATTAATCCAATCATGGCAGGAATTGGTTCCGTTTCTAACATAATCCATCTGGAAATTTAGATGGTTCCACACTTGTGAGACAAATTGACACTCTAAAAACAAATTAGAATAGGTTTCATTTGAAATATTACACATTTTACAAGTGGTATTTATATTTGGAACTTTAGCCGCAACCCGCATGCTAGTAGGCAGTATAGAGTTGGCAATTTTCCACATAAACATTTTTATGGAAGGCGATGTTTTTAGATTCCAGATGTTTCCCCAGTCACTGGCAGAAACTTCACTGGTATTAAGATGGTTATACAATGATTTCACAGAAAATTGTTTATTACTCGTTAAATTCCATGAAGCGTTATCTTCTATATTGTTTGTAGGAATGTGGATGCGTTTTATTATGTTAACAGTGTGATTGTCGAAACATTTTTCGAGTTTAGAAGTATCCCAGGCTTTATTATTAGTAATCAGGTCACTTACTAAGTTCGGTTCCGTAGTATCTATATTAGGTTTATTTATTGGAGGTTTAACATTTGGTATCCAAATGTCGTTCCATATGTTGATTTTGTTTCCGTTTCCTAGGGACCAGAAGCAGTGAGTCTGCATAATGTCAATTCCACTTTTAATCTCTTTCCACAGCCAGCTATCGGTTCTTTTTGGAGTTGGGTCTAGGTGCATTATGTCAGTGTTTGGGTAGTAGACATCTTTTAGGATCGATCCCCATAGGGAATCAAGATCTTTTTGAAGTCTCCAGCCGATCTTATCTAGCATTGCTTTATTGAAATGTTCAATGTTCTGAAGGCCTAAACCTCCATTTTCTAAGGGTGTGCAGAAACTATCCCAAGCTTTGAGATAAGTTCCTTTAGGGTTTTCAATGTTTTTTCCCCACCAAAAGTCACGTTGTACTTTATTGATGTTTTTGTAAACTTTTTTAGGTAGCTTAAAATAAGACATTTGGTAAATACTCATAGAAGACGTTACATATTTAATCATAACCATTTTTCCAGCAGAGTTTAGGTTTCTTTTTTGCATACCTAGAAGTTTGGTTTTCAGTATTTCAACGATGGGTTCGAAGCACTTAATTATAGATCTATGCATGAACAAGGGAGCGCCCAGGTATTTATCTTCCAATGGTATGGTTTTTATATTCAGATGTGTTTGAATCGCATTTATTATTTCATCATCAGTATGGGCACTAAAGAAGACACCCGATTTGTTCAGATTTATTAATTGACCTGAGGCTTTCCCAAAGTCAGCGAAGATTTTCATTAGGTTATTACTAGCTTGAGTTGAAGCTTCGCAAAAGACCAAGAAGTCGTCAACGAAGAGAAGATGTGTTACAGAAGGCGCATTTTTAATTATTTTATGACCTTTTATCATTTTCAAGTTTTCGGCATGAAGGATAGTTCTAGTCAGAGACTCCATACAAAAGAGAAATAGGTAGGGGGATAGTGGATCCCCCTGTCTAAGTCCTCTTGTTGGTTTGAAAAAACCACAAGGCGATCCATTCATGAGAATGGATAGATTAGTAGTAGAAATACATTGATGTATGAGGTGACACCAATTGTCAGAGAAGCCCATTTTTTTCATTATTCTTATAAGGAAATTCCATTCGACTCTGTCGAATGCTTTAGACATGTCAACTTTTAAACCCATTAGACCTTTTTTCTTTCTCATATTGTGTAGTAACTCATGGGCTACAATTATATTGTCAGATATCTGCCTTCCAGGAATGAAGGCAGATTGGAAGGGTGAAATTAGTTTATATTCAATAAAGGTTTTATTCTATTTGCGAGAATTTTAGAAATCACTTTGTAGATGGTGTTACACAGAGCTATAGGTCTTAATTCAGCAGCAGTAACTGGTTTAGGGACCTTGGGGATAAGAGAGATGAAAGTGGAATTAAGTTCTTTTAAGATATAACCAGTTTTAAAGAAAGATTGGATCATTTTGATAAGGTCAGGGCCAGTTGTTTCCCAGTTTTTTTGAAAAAAGACCGGTGGAAAACCATCCGGTCCAGGGCTTTTATTGGGTTCCATCGCAAAAAGAGTGTTTTTAATTTTGGTATCGGTAGGAATAGTTTCTAAGAGTTTGTTGTCCATGTCATTTATGCTAGTTAGTATAAGTTCAATTAGGTCTTCATACATAGAGAGGTTCACTGTGGTAGCTATTGTTTTGAAATGTTGAGATAGGCAGTGAGCAATGTCTCTCTTTTCCTGAAGCCAGTTACCATGTTGGTCCCTAATTGTGTCTATTCTATTTCTTCTATATCTCTGTCTAGCAGAGTCGTGAAAGAATTGAGTGTTCCTATCTCCTAAGGCTAAGTATTGTTCTCTGCTTTTGATCTTCCAAAATTCTTCCTTGGTGTTATACCAATTAGATAGTTCTATAGTGAGTTTTTTCAATTCTCTAGCTTTTATATTAGGAGGTAGATTTTTATTAGCTTCATCAAGTTTTTGTTTTATGTTTGTAATATTAGTGTTAATGTTACCAAACGTTTCCTTGTTCCATATGTTAAAACTATGTTTAACAGACTTTAGCTTTCTTGTAAAACAATAAGCGGCAGAGCCATTGGTGTTAGTAGTCCAAGCATTTTCTATGATGTTTTTACATTGTGGATGGTTCATCCATGGGCCAAAGTATTTGAAGGGTTTAGCCCCATCATGCCAGTTCACGAAAGTGTTTAGGCATATCGGGACATGGTCAGAAATTAAGGGAGCTAAATGGGTTATGTTGCTTTTAGGAAATATGTTAAGCCATTCAATATTCGCTAGAGCTCTATCAACCTCTGTTCTGTAAAGTCGTTATCATCTCTTCTGTTGTTCCATGTGAACGGATATCCTGTGAATCCTAAATCGTGTAGATCTAGAGAGTGAAGAAGTTCAATGAAGTTATTGGCTCCATATTGGTTGAAAGGGAATCTACTTTGTTTTTCAGTTTCATGGAGCATTATGTTACAATCTCCTATTATTATCCATGGTTCAGTTATTGAAGTAGCCATGTTTCTTATCATGCTCCAAGACTATTTAATTAGGTATGTATGGGCTTCCATAGAAGCCAGTAAGAATCCAGTGGGAGTTTATTGTTTGGTCAAAAATTCTGGCATTTATTTGATTATCCGTATAGTCTAGGATGGTTAAGTTAACATTATCTTTCCAGGCTAGGATAAGGCCCCCTGCTGTTCCCCTAGGTGGAACTATCCAATAATTATGAACATTTATTTTCCTGAGAATTTTTTCCACATTAACAGTTTGTTGTTTAGTTTCCGAGATAAAGATTATGTCTGGGTTTTCTCTGTTTAGCAGATCATGTAAGCTAGAAAAGGTCTCAGGTTTATTATCCAAGCCCTTGGCAGTTCCATGCTATCGTCTTAATGAACTACCAAAAATAGGATATATTGGGATAAACTAGTTTCCCTAAGATATACAGAGTGCAAATTTGACTCGAGATAACATAGAATTCTAACCTCATACAGACACTGTTATCAGATACCCAATCAGACATTATGGCACAAGCATTCACAGAGATTAGCATGAGAATTGTTATAAGATAGGGATGATTAGCACATAAATGCTACTTTTTATACCCATATTTATATGAGCTAAGACTCAACATTTTTACTAATAATACTATTTTAGTGCTTTTGTAGAATCAACTAAAATGGTTAAATTGGAAGCTGAGTGGCGTTTGGGGCTAAAAATTCTGGTACTACATTCCATGGCACCAGAAAAAGAGATTTGAGTTAATAGTGTGCTGCCAAGTCAACAACTCATTTGCCACAACATTATTTTTGGCCAGAGAACGAAATAGTTAATGGAACAAAGAACAACTTTGTTAGTTCAAGCAAGTGAATGTCACCTAGGGGATACAAATAAGTGGGAGACGTGTCTCATTTGTATCAAGACAAACTAGGTGGCGTTATTAATTATCAGAAGACAAATTTTCATGCACCATCTTAATAATTAGCTGGTCGGAGTGGATTTTCTCTCGTTTCTACAATGGGTCTGTTAATGGTATTGCATGAATTGCTGGCAGTATTTGTGCTCTAGTTGAAATGAATTGTTACCAAGGTATACAGACGTTAGAGTTAGTCCTTAGACATGATGCAAATCTGCGATCGAGTACAAGGGAGTTTTGGGATTGTTGATGGAGTTGGTACCGGTGAACGGAGGTGGCAGAGAAGTTGGTGATCTGTTCTAGGAGTCAAGAGGATGTATTTTGGTTTTTGCATGGGGTTTATGGCAGGAGTCAGGTGAAGAGACTTAAACTGACGAAAAGTGGCAGTGGTCGTACTTTTGGCAGAAACTGTTAATGGAAATATAGTGGCAACAGCCGCAGCTAGAGAGGAGTAATGGAGAACTGAAAATGAGAAGACATAGAGAAGGGTGAAGAGTTGCTATCACTGCCATGGGTTTTGCCTGAAAATGGAGTTCTTGACTAAGAAACACACAGCAACATGGAGAAGAAAATTGGTCCGAGTCTCTAATGATTTTGGGGTTTGTTTGGTCGTGGTTAAGTTGTCTCGGCTAGTTATTTGTAGTCGATGGAGGTTACATTGAACGAATGGTGAGGAAGTTGCAGTCGGTAGAGAAAGGTGATGTGGCCTGAGCTGGTTATCAATGGCTAAAAGAGTTGCAGGCAAATAGTGGAGTTTATAAATTCGTTGGAGATGTATATGCCAGCTGAATAGTTAAGGAAGGTGTTGTGTCCGAGAGTCGGAGATGGAGTCTTGCCATTTGGTTGATGTTGTACAACAAGACAGATGAATGAGCTAGCACGTGGGATGATGACTAGACAGAACGAAGAATGGATTGTGGTTGCTGTTGGATCTGATCCTTGGAAGTATTTTCCAAAACCTGTATACTCAATGGCCGAGATTAGAAGGGAAACCGGACGGACAAAGTGGATAAAGTGATGTTGTGGTCGGAGGGACAGGTGATATAGATAGTCATAATGGTAAGTGATAAGCTGGGTCTGATTTTGGATATCGACTGTTGGACTGGGCATAATCGCAGCCACCATCATTGCTAATGCTTGGAAGAAAAGTATGAATGGCTCACACGGATTTCAATTAGTTAATAAGCTCAAGAATACTGGAAGAGATCTCTCCATTTGGAATAGAGAGCACTTTGGTGATGTAAATCAGCAAGTTGACAAGTTACAAACAGAGTTGGATTCCCCTTCAACAACAAGTTCAAAATCCCGGTACTCATTCTCAAATTATCAACATCAATCGTGAACTTAATAAATGGCACGGGTTCAAGACGAGTTCTATCCAGTAAATCTAGAGACTACTTCATCAAAGATATGGATAACAACGGTAAGTACTTTCACACAAAAATGAATAGAAGGAGAATAAGAAATAACATCGACTCCATCAAAGATCGTAGCAACAATGCTGGCAACTCGGCTAGCCATTAATCATTTGCTCTTTGCAGATGATCGCTTGATTTTCACTCAAGCAAATCTTACTTCGTGAATAATCTTCTCTGAGTTACTTCATAATTTTGAGTTCACAATCTGGTCAAGTTATTAACTTTGACAAGTCTGCAGTTCACTTGTAAGAATACAAACCCTAGTGTGGTGAAACTTTAACTCAAATCCTTGGAGTTAAAAAGATGCATACAAAGGAGAAATACCCGGGTTCTCCTCTCATTTTGGGTCATAACAAGCAAGAAGCTTTCAAGTCTATACAAGAGAGCTTTGAACACGTGTACTCTACTTGGAATACCACTTCGTTGTCTCAAGCGGGAAGAGCAACCATGGTTAAACATGTACTCAATTCTCGTACCGGTTACCAAATGGGCACATTTAAGCTTCCCATAGGTCTACTCAACAAACTCACTTCAATTGAAAGGAGATTTTTTCCGGGATACAACACAAGCAAAGGAATGAATCCAATTGGCTGGAACAAGGTGTGCAAGCCCAAAGATCAAGGAGGTCTTGCCTTTAGAGACCTTGAAAAACTTAACCATAATGGCATGGAGGATTTGTACGTAAACCGAGTCCCTTATAAGTGCTTCGGGAAAGTATTTCAAGGGTGGAGTCGAGAAATTTGAAGCTAAAAATTGCTCATATACTTGGAATGGTATCACTCAAGGCTTAAATATAGTTCAACAGAATTTCTTCATGGAAGTCAATAATGGTTTCAAAACAAGAATGCTGGCGGATAAATGGATCGGTATGAATGAACCACCAACTCCAATCAATGATCTATTGATTTTATGAATTCGTATCTCGAGGCTTATTCCTAACTTTCACTGAATTTCTTCGCAACAGATGATATATTGGAACAAACAGAAGAACAGGGGGAGACTGGATATAGAAGATTTCTGCGGCGAGACGGCTGAAGGTTGAGGTGCAGAACAACGAGAGAAGAAGAAGGGATCAAAGGGTTGCGTGACACAATCATATTTGGTTAAATCTTTTCCTCTCGTAATTTATTTTATGGGTTTTAAGAAACCCATTTCGATGTATTGCTAAATTTCATAACTAGGGTTTTTACGGTTGAGACAACTTAGAGCATTAGACCACTTTTGATTTGAATACATATGGTTTTGAGGCTATTATTATTTGAATAAACTAACTCTTGATATTGTTTATTGATTTAATTGAAATATGAGTTGTTGCTTCACCGGTTTCATATAACCTTTGTGCCTAATTGTTAGGTTCATAATATATTTTTGTCTCATTGTTTGATAATTCCATGCTTGGGTTAATATCTTTGATGGATTATGCTTAGAAGAGTCAAATAATATTTGTGAATCAATATTTTAGTTTCGTATAATTTTATCGCTGATGCAATTTTATGGTGCATGCTTGGATTTATTCTTTTGATGTGCTATGCTTAGGGTATACCAGTGACGTTTGCGACTCTAATACATATAATAGGTGATGTCGATAGAACAGACGATAAATAATTATTCATAAGTTATGTTTCATTTCAGTAATTGAATATAAATAGTGGTGGATACAATAAAACCCTGGTTACCGACTTTTCCATTGGATTCTTTCTATTCGTTTAGTCTATTTTCTTTATTTTTATTATTCTAAAAATCCAAAAATATTGTTCATGGTTAATTTATTAGTTGATTGAGAATATTGATTATTGGTATTTCCACCGCTCCTTGTGGGAACGACCCGTACTTGCCTCTGTCTACTTGTTAGACACCGTGCGATTGCGGTTATTACATATAGGTATCCCCAGGATCCTATCAATTTTTGGCGCCGCTGCCGGGGAGCGGTTGTGGAATATTGTGATCGGTATTGCTGATTTTGTAAATAGTTAGGTTTTTATTTCATTAATTTTTATTATTTTGTATAGTCTTTTTGTTTTTATTTTTAAGATTTCTTTTTTCCTTTTGACTCTTTCGTGTTTTAGTATTTCTTTTCAGGTGCCTTTTCGAGAATCATGAATTGTTTGCACCAGACATCTGAGATGACGCTTGGTGAATACAAGTATGGGCCACGGTATAAGGAAGTTCTTGCTTATAATCGTCTTAGGTATGGAACTTGGAATCCACATCATTTCTAAATGGGTGGCTATTCAGGTGTGTATCGATCCCAGTACTTTGAGGATGATGAGGAACTTGACACTACTAATGATTTTAGGAATAATGATACCGTTATAACATCTGAATCTAGTGTATCTTATCCAACTCATGATCATCTTATTGATTATTTGCCTATTCAAAAGGACGAGAGTTGTATTAGAGACACTGTTTATTTAGATAATGATGATTTAGAAGAATCTGTATATACAAAAGATACTATCATTGAGTCTAACGACTTAGAGACAGTAGACGTTCATAATGAGATACCTTTTAGTCATTCAAATGGTGAGATTCCTACGAGTCATGTAGTTATTGATAATAATGAGTCAATTGTTCAGGATACTTCTGTTCCATTGAGCCCAACCATCTTGTGATTCTATGAATGCTTATGTGGATGTTGAACATATTGATACTGGTCAGATAACTTGTACAGATGATTTCGAACCTTTATCTGTTTGTTTAGCCCACTTTGCTGATTCCAATGACCCGATGCTTATTGATATTGTCAATGCATTGTGCCCTTCAATGGTTAATAATCAATGTAGCTCAACAACGGAAGTTATTTCCGTGGACTTAGAACCAGATTTAGGAGTTACTGATTTTTATGAACTTGAACCACTGAATGTATATTTAGGTCATTGTGTTGATTTTGATGATACTTTGCCTTTTGACAATGTCAATTCATTACTCCATCTTATTCCTAGTGAAGATATTGTGTCGACGAAAGTTATTTCAGCTGATCTTGAACCTGATTTAAAGTATGTTTCCCAAATAGAAAGTAATATAGATTCTCTGTTTGTTGTCCATTTGAGTAATTTATTTATCTCGATTAAGGACTGTTTTCTTTTGGGGATAGACTTACACTTCCTTTTGGAGGTTTATAGTGTTCGCAGGTTCATTTTCGCAGCTAACCTGATTTGTTGGATTGATCCCCAACTTTTCAGACTTTATATATATGCTTTGCAGCTTACTTTGGTGTATCATCACCTTGTTTGGGAGAGAAGATAGACAAAGATTATGCTTTATGGGAGTCAACCCATACGATTTCGCTTCATGGGAGTCAACCCATCAGATTTGTTTTCTTTCCTCTTATCTTTTATTTATTTTCTTGAATTTCCCATCTTAATTTCTACATTGGATGACTCAATTACATTGAGGACAATGTAATGTTTAAGTGTGGGGGAGTGGCATTTTTGTTAGGCTTTTTTTAAAAAAAAAACAAAAGCAAAAAATTAAAAAAAAAAAAAAATGCATATTATGACCAGCTGTGTAGCGGGTCTCTTAAAAATTAAAAAAAAAAGAAGATGATCAGCTGTGTAGCGGGTCTATAGAAAAAAAAAATATTACTATGATTGTTAGGGTTATGACCAGCTGTGGAGCGGGTCTTTTTCTTTTTTCTTGCATGTTATGACCAGCTGTGTAGCGGGTCTAAAAAAAATATAAAAATAAAAAATAATAATAATATATGTTTGTTAAGCTTATGACCAGCTGTGTAGCGGGTCTCTCTCTTTCTTATTATTTGACCAGCTGTGGAGCGGGTCAATCTTCTGTTTTGCTCGAGGACTAGCAAAATATAAGTGTGGGGGTGTTGATTAGCACGTAAATGCTACTTTTTATACCCATATTTATATGAGCTAAGACTCAACATTTTTACTAATAATACTATTTTAGTGCTTTTGTAGAAAGTACAATCAAACTCGATCACTAATAGAAGAATCAACTAAAATGGTTAAATTGGAAGCTGAGTGGCGTTTGGGGTTAAAAATTCTGGTACTACATTCCATGGCACCAGAAAAAGAGATTTGAGTTAATAGTGTGCTGCCAAGTCAACAACTCATTTGCCACAACATTATTTTTGTCCAGAGAACGAAATAGTTAATGGAACAAAGAACAGCTTTGTTAGTTCAAGCAAGTGAAGGTCACCTAGGGGATACAAATAAGTGGGAGACGTGTCTCATTTCTATCAAGACAAACTAGGTGGCGTTATTAATTATCAGAAGACAAAGTTTCATGCACCATCTTAATAATTAGCTGGTCGGAGTGGATTTTCTCTCGTTTCTACAATGGGTCTGTTAATGGTATTGCATGAATTGCTGGCAGTATTTGTGCTCTAGTTGAAATGAATTGTTACCAAGGTATACAGACGTTAGAGTGAGTCCTTAGACATGATTGAAATCTACGATCGAGTACAAGGGAGTTTCGGGATTGTTGATGGAGTTGGTACCGGTGAACGGAGGTGGCAGAGAAGTTGGTGATCTGTTCTAGGAGTCAAGAGGATGTATTTTGGTTTTTGCATGGGGTTTATGGCAGAAGTCAGGTGAAGAGACTTAAACTGACGAAAAGTGGCAGTGGTCGTACTTTTGGCAGAAACTATTAATGAAAATATCGTGGCAACAGCCACAGATAGAGAGGAGTAATGGAGAACTGAAAATGAGAATACATAGAGAAGGGTGAAGAGTTGCTGTCACAGCCATGGGTTTTGCCTGAAAATGGAGTTCTTGACTAAGAAACACACAGCAACATGGAGAAGAAAATTGGTCTGAGTCTCTAATGATTTTGGGGTTTGTTTGGTCGTGGTTAAGATGTCTCGGCTAGTTGTTTGTAGTCGATGGAGTTTACATTGAACGAATGGTGAGGAAGTTGCAGTCGGTAGAGAAAGGTGTTGTGGCCTGAGCTGGTTGTCGATGGCTGAAATAGTTGTAGGCAAATAGTGGAGTTTATAAATTCGTTGGAGATGTATATGCCTGCTGAATAGTTAAGGAAGGTGTTGTGTCCGAGAGTCGGAGATGGAGTCTTGCCATTTGGTTGATGTTGTACAACAAGACAGATGAATGAGCTAGCACGTGGGATGATGGCTAGACAGAACGGAGAATGGATTGTGGTTGCTGTTGGATCTGATCCTTGGAAGTATTTTCCAAAACCTGTATACCCAATGGCCGAGATTAGAAGGGCAACCGGACGGACAAAGTGGAGAAAGTGATGTTGTGGTCGGAGGGACAGGTGATATAGATAGTCATAATGGAAAGTGGTAAGCTGGGTCTGATTTTGGATATCGACTGTTGGACTGGGCCTGGCAACTCGGCTAGGTTTTCACTGAATTTCTTCGCAACAGATGATATATTGGAACAAACAGAAGAACAGCTCTGAGGCTGGATATAGAAGATTTCTGCGGCGAGACGGCTGAAGTTTGAGGTGCAGAACAACGAGAGAAGAAGAAGGGATCAAAGGGTTGCGTGACAAAATCATATTTGTTTAAATCTTTTCCTCTCGTAATTTATTTTATGGGTTTTAAGAAACCCATTTCGATGTATTGCTAAATTTCATAACTAGGGTTTTTACGGTTGAAACCACTTAGAGCATTAGACCACTTTCGATTTGAATACATATGGTTTTGAGGCTATTATGATTTGAATAAACTAACTCTTGATATTGTTTATTGATTTAATTGAAATATGAGTTGTTGCTTCACCGGTTTCATATAACCTTTGTGCCTAATTGTTAGGTTCATAATATATTTTTGTCTCATTATTTGATAATTCCATGCTTGGGTTAATATCTTTGATGGATTATGCTTAGAAGAGTCAAATAATATTTGTGAATCAATATTTTAGTTTCGTATAATTTTATCGCTAATGCAATTTGATGGTGCATGCTTGGATTTATTCTTTTGATGTGCTATGCTTAGGGTATACCAGTGACGTTTGCGACTATAATACATATAATAGGTGATGTCGATAGAACAGACGATAAATAATTATTCATAAGTTATGTTTCATTTCAGTAATTGAATATAAATAGTGGTGGATACAATAAAACCCTGGTTACCGACTTTTCCATTGGATTCTTTCTATTAGTTTAGTCTATTTTCTTTTTTTTTATTATTCTAAAAATCCAAAAATATTGTTCCTGGTTAATTTATTAGTTGATTGAGAATATTGATTATTGGTATTTCCACCGCTCCCTGTGGGAACGACCCGTACTTTCCTCTGTCTACTTGTTAGACACCGTGCGATTGCGGTTATTACATATAGGCATATCCGGAGCCTATCAAGGGAACATTGGGGTAAGCTAGTTTCCCTAAGATATGAAGAGAGCAAATCTGATTCAAGATAACATGGAAATCTATATTCATACCTACATTATTATCAGACACCCAAACAAATAATATGGTACAAGCATTCACAAAGATTAAACTGAGAATTTTTATGAATTTTCATCAGTAAGTAATAGTCTAGGACTATCCTTCAATCTATCAAGAAATACAAGTAGTGTTATAATGTATGTTGTTCTAGTGTTTGATGCATTCATTGTGTTCTTCCTGCTGTGAACTACATAGATATGAATAGACAGAATCTTAAAAATAAGGGGTTTTAGGGTTACCTCAGTTGAGAAGGTCATGATAGAATCATCTTGATTGAGAATTATTCCGTCAGGTTCTATAGAAATTGGAGAGAGTTCCTTGGGTTGACTGTTCAAGTCTACCTTAGAATTGGGGTTTACCTGAATGTTGGTCTTTTGATTCTGATTGAAAAGATTGTTGTTGGAGATAAGATTAGTGTTGTTGATTTCATTTGTGGTAGCTACCTTGTTTTTCTTTGGGTTATCTTCTCCAATCAAGTTTGTTCTCTTCTTTGAAAGTGCCAGGTTTCCATTGATAGGAAGCTCTGTTGCTGCAGATTTCTCTAAAGTGTTTGGAGATGTTTGAGGTTGTTTTTTCCTAAACCAATGTCCCGATTTTGCAGTCTTTTTTCCATTGAGGTTGTTGTTGATTTTGGTAATTGGGTTATCGGTAGAGAAGGGGACTTCCTGGTTATTGTTGAGATTGAAAACATTGAGATCGGTTTCAGAGTTTTTTAGGGATTTAGAATTAACGGGTTTTTTCCTTTGGGTTCGGGTTTGGGTTTTATTTTGGTGGGTTTTGGCTTTAGTAGGAGTAGAAACTTGTTTAGAGTTTAGCCCAGACAGATTTGGAGATCCGAGCATGCTTTCAAAAATTGAGCTTGAGGGGTTAAAGGTTGCTGGTTTTCACCTGCAGAGAAGGTGATGATTTGTTGTGGAATGGACTTAGTGAGGCTAGGAAGTTTGTTACTAGGTATAGGTGTGTTGTTTACCTTGTGTTGAATAGGGTTTTGATTATCTTCAATTTCCTTGGAAACTTCATTGCATTTTTTTGTTGAATGATCAACACACCTACAGGTGTTGCAGGGGTGAAGGTTAAAAAGTTTGTAAGAGTATTCCACCCAGGATGGGTTGTAAGGTGTTGGATAAACCTCCGATCCATAGGGTGGTTCTTCATTAACCCAAATGTTAACTAGACATTCAATTTTTTTTTTTCTTCATGAGCTCTGCCATATGGTTTTTTATGGGTGATGTAAGCTCCTGCTGGACTCACAATGGCTTCAAGGTTTTTTACAGTGATGAAATTTGTTGGGAAGTTTTTTAGATACATCCAAATTTTGATCTTGTAAAACTCTTCCTATTTAATAAGATGTGGTCCTTCAACAGGACATTCAACTAGCACAACTAGAGTTCCCATGAGCCACCAAGCTCCACCTTCTTTCATTAAATTAAAATCGTCTTTTGCTTTTAAATGAAATTGGTAGAAATTCCTTCTATGGTTATAGAGTTTGCCAATAACTTCTGACTTGAGTTTCCAGTTCTCTCTTATGTCTTGGGATATTTTTCCACTATCAAAGGAGAGTTTGTTACAAAGTCTGCCAACGATAGTTTGGTTCCAGTTTTGTTTTGGAATAGGTTCGACATTTTCTGGTTTTAGGTATACTTTAGGAGTAAGATTTGGTGGTAAAACCAGTTTGTGTTTCATTTTGTTGGTAAGGCTTTCAATATTGAGATCATTGTTTGAGGAGGAGGATCGGTTGTTGGCCATAATGTTATTTGCTGGTTGTTGAGAATGTTTGAGGTTTGTGATGATTAATGGGAATAAGGCAGTGTTTTGAGGATACTTATTTCTGTTGAGTTTGAATTTGTTGTAGAGATTAAGGGAAGTTTGAAATCTTATGTTTTTGAGTTGTTCACTATGTTGGTCAAACTCAACTCTGACATGTATATTCATAGCTTCAATGAGATGAAGATGTCTAGTTTCTTTCAAGGGGTTGGGTGTCAGATGATAATTGACAGAAGGGTTTGTTTTTATTTTTTGTTGTAACCTGAATTGGTTGGATAAGAGGGTAAGAGTTTTATTCAGAGGATATTTGGATGGTTTAAGGTAGTTTTCCTTTGGGTAAAAGTCAGTAACCATTAATGTTTTTGTTTTTGGGTAAGAGGGACCAATGAGTTTAGGATTAAAGCTCCCTTCCCTAAAGCAGTTAGTTTTAAGGAAGGTTTTTCCTCTTTTTTCGAGGCTTTTCATGGTTTGGTGAAAGTTTCTCTGGGTTATGATAACAATATTTTTCTGATATATGGATTTACTGAGAATTAATATTCCTGGATTTAAGACCTCTTTCCATTTTCTTTTTCTCTGGATAGGGAAGCAAGTGGTCTCTGGATAGTTCATTGCGATCTGTCAAATGACTAAACAAAGGGATTAGACAAGACACTAAATAGCAGGTGGAGAAATTTAGAGACTTGGAAAAGGACTTAGCGAAAGGAAATACAGTATAACAAGAGATTAAGCAGGTGAGTTATTGTAAGACTACAAAGAGAAACTGCTACTCTAAAGTTATGATTGAAGTCCTAAAACAGAGTTTGAAAAAGTTAGACAAAATACTGAACAGCTGAAACTAGTTTACTAGGATTGTATACACGATTAAAAAGGTAGAAAATATAAATACTCCACAATTAAAGAAGACTTCTCTAAATAACTGAGACTCTAACTAAATAGGGCGATTAATTAGTAAGAGAGTGAAATAACAGTTAAAGATACACTAAAAGTATTTGACTACAAAGTGATGCTATAACTCTAATGATGTAGGAGAATGATATATCAGTGTTCAACTTCTGTTGGTTCTACACAACGGTGGAATTAATATAGGATTGTAAATGATGAATCTAGTATAAAAATAATTCAAGAGTAAGAAGAAAATAACACAAATTTTTCTAATCTACACAGAAAAGATGACTAGTGATAAAATAAAAAATATTAAGAGGCTTATGAATTGGTGCAATGAAACAACAAAGAGCGTTCAAAGAAAACTGGTGTTTAGAGGAAGTTGTAGTCGAGATCAGGAGCCCATTTCTCCTCAAAGGAAGAAAATAAGGTCGAAGAGGATCCCACTAAAACTGAGCCAAGTGATAAGTTTGTTATTTTGATTAGCAGCTCGTCTTCTTCAACTGGGATAGGGAGGAGATTGAAGAACCTCTCGAAAACGCTGAAGCTGGTCAGTTAAACTTGGTTGAAGTGCCAGTTCAAGCAAATGACGATTATGTAGTTAATCTACCACAGCTCTTGGTGAATCCCCCAGGGTTAGATGAAATCGAGGATTTTTTAATGAATAATGTTCAAATGGGATATGGGAGTCAGACAGATGAAGAGAATGATCCTGCACACTATGATGCAGACGGGAACTATTACTATAACGAAGGTTATTATGAGTATGATTCAGCAGATAATGAAGAGTAAATAGAACCAGAGGTCAATGGTTTGGGTGAAGAGGTGAATCTTCAAGGTCAGGAGATAGATTTTGTGACGCTTCAACTCTTAAACATACTTAGCTAATAGGATTACAATCTAATTGAGGAATCAATTCCAGATTGACGATTTTAAGAATCAAAATTTCATGATGCGAACTAAAACCAACTTGAACCCAACACTCTGATATTTATAATTGAAGAACTCTCAAATGTTATTAACCTATTAATATGTTGTTTTACATTAAATAAAGAATACACATATACAAAAGATACAAAAAATGTAACACAATTCGGTAACGCTTTAAACTAAGGAGACGAATATCTTCACATGCACCATTTCTTCGATTAACTGAAACTGAAGTGGGAACGAGTGAGCACATCATCCCAAAAGGGTGCACATGAAAACATATAACTCTCAAGTAATCATTAATATGCTTCACAGATATAAAAGAATATAAATTGAAAGAAACAAGATGAATCTAAACATTCGGCTTTATTTTCAACAAGATCAGAAAGTTAGACAAACAAGTATGATATGCATACGAGTGATTTCCCTCAAATAAAATAGTATATATAATATTACCAACGGATGGCATACCACCCTACTAATACTATTGCCGACGGATGGCGTACCGCCCTACTATCATAATAACCAGAAAATGTAATACTATTGCCGACGGATGGCGTACCGCCCTACTATCAACATAAGCAAGAAATATAATACTATTGCCGACGGATGGCATACCGCCCTACTTGACTTAGATAAGAGCCGTGGGGAAACACAGACACTCCTCGCAGGGAAATCTCTTAACGCATATCACACACATACAATTACATTCAAAACAACCATTGTTCAATGCAATCACAATATACATTCATATGGATAGTAAAAGCACATCATACTCGCAAAGGAAACTCAATGATTACAAGAAGGTTATAAGGTTCCCACATGTTTGATAACAAGTCATGCCTATCTTGAGATATGCAATCCACTGGTTCATCCTTTGAATCGATCGTTGTTAATAAAGACGAACTGTTAATCACACAAGCGCTCTAAGAGATTAGCCAAAAGGCTCATAACATAATCTCATACAATTCTCTGGTTATAAGCTAAGTGAACTATCTAATGATTATAAGCATATTTATGGTTTACACACTCTCACTCTCACTCTCTACTTTTAGTATATAAAAGGGCTTACTAATCCAATTAGGTTGATTCTATAGTCCAATAAATATGTCTTATGAATATCTACAATCTTGTAGAAGAAACCAACGACTAATTAGGACCACAAAGGTCCAATTCATCAAAATAGGAAACCATGCCTAAGTCCAAGTCCACTAACAAGCCCATTAACTTAAATCCTGGTCCATCTGAGTCAATTAACGGTCTCTAATAGTCAAAGGGTTAAACTAACAATCAACGTCAAGTCAAAGGTCAATTTTAAAGTCCACTGGTCAGGGTCAATTCTGGTCAAAAGGTTAACTCGGTCAAGGTCAGGTCTGGTCTTGATTTACTGAGTCAAACTGATTCAACTCAGTTAGCCTATTGACTGGGATGACTAACAGGTTGTAATTCAAGATACAGAAATTCATACAACTCTTAATCTAAACAACCAAAACATCAAACACAAGATACACAATACAGACTTATACCAAACATCTCTTCCTTGATTCAACAAACACTAAATTCACCATTTCTACTTCCAACTCCGATACATAATCTTGTATTTCATAAACCATTACAATCCTGTAGTTCCAGTTCAACTAACTATTTCATCATCATCTCGACAACCTTGTACTCGCAACCTAATCTCCACCAGTTCAACTAAATACCATTGTAGCTCAACTCTGATCCTCCATTGAGCCATAAACTTCATACTAAATCCTGCAATTTCCATCTCCAACACTATTCCCAGTTTGTAACTACACCACTATGATCACCTGCAACTCATTTCAGCTTCCACTTGAAATTACCAACATTTGTAATACATCACCATCTCTTGAGTTCAACTCTAGTTTCAGCATAAGTACACAACACTCCACCTTTGCTTCCATTTCACTTCATCTTAGACATGTACTGCAACAACACTAGCAATCTATATTCATCTCAAATCTCAATTTCATTCTTCCATCCCCTGAAGTTCAACTTCTTTAAATCACTAACCTTGTGACTCTGCCATCTCAACATCTCCACCACCATTCTCAATACTCGTCCATCTTCCATCATTTGCACCTGTAATTACTCTTCATCTCATTTCTTATACACTAGCTCATCCCAATCAACTATTCTACCCTGTCCTGCACCAGCAATCAATCAAGTATCAACATCCTCTCCAAAGTTCATGTGCTTTACCAAGCCACCACCACCACCAACAATTCCAACATCACTAGTACAATCTCCCAAACCACCACCAATCATACCATGACCCCTGTAATTCCATATTACTCTAACCTACAACCACAATCATATCTCTTTTACTCAAAACATCATCTTCATCTTCATCAGATTCGATCAAAATCAACTTATGTACACAAAACCAATAACCAGTAATTCAATCCCTTCTTCTGTTTCCAATTCTTCCATCACCAACCCAAAATTACAGTAAACAACCCTAACCTGATAAGAACCCTAATTCCTAATTCCTAAAGAAAATCAAATTAAACTCAAAACATCTAACTATTCTTCAATCGAGCACAAACCCAAAACCAATTACTCAGCTATTAATCAAAACACACAAGATTTAAACATTAAACAGAAACCCTAAATTCACTTACCCTTTTTTACTGGATTCTGAATCGATATTCAAAGCAACCCCACCTTCATCAATAATCACCATGGTTCTTAACTGATTCATCAATCTTCTTGAATTCTTCATCTCAGACTCAAAAACCCTAACTTCAACTCATAATCTCCTCTTTTGCGATTCACAACATCATCTTCTGCTCCCTCAGATCTAAATCAATATCAGCACCACGAACATCATTTACTACTCAATCAAACCCTACCTCTCTTGATCTCAAGATCTCTCTATTTCAATTACTCAATTCACCGCGTAGGTGCAGAGCGGAGGAAGAAAAGAAAAGAAGAAAAGAGAAAGAAAAAGGAGAAATGAATTTCTCCGACAGGCGTGGGAGATAAGGCAAAAGAAAATTATTAAGGCGCCCAGAAAATGGATAAGGGCATCCAGGCGGTTTAAAGCAAATTAGTAAAATCTGATTATTCCTTCTTCGTCCGGTATCCGAATGACACGTTCGAGTAGCCCATCTCGCATAACTTTTCGAGACCTATCCAATGAAACTAATCTCGTATCTATATCGTTGTTAGGTTAATTTCTATTACTCAACGTTCATGTTTAATTAATCGAGTCATTAGCGGCTAAACAGTCTCTTGACTGGTCTAATAGCGTTGACGACCTTGAGGGTCCTTACATTCTCCCCACCTTATTCATTTTAGTCCTCGAAAATCGAACCATCCTTCTAATCTTCAAAACTCCCCACCTTATAGAAAAGTGTTATCTCTCGACTAAATGCAAGTACTGCTCATACTTACAAACGCGGGGAAAAACTAACTCATTCCGAATGAGTTCGAAGCAACATGAAATGAAACACAAACTTATAGGGCTTTCTACAACTAAAATCTATAACTTTTAGCTCTAGGTTTAACTACGTTGATTTAGGTTCTAACAAACAGGGAAGTCTAAGTTCCTCACACTAATTTTCTATCTCAATAAATTGATAGCTCTACGTATAGGTCAAGGTACTCGATAAGTTTCTATGTGACTTTCAGGATCTATCAAATATACTAATCTCACTATTATTATTATTTTTTTATTATTTTTTTTCCATACTTTATAAACACACAACAAGAAAAGAAACAACCAATAAATCTTTCAGTTCTTGATAGCTTTGAGCGATTAAGATTTATCTCACAACCCATCTCAGTTCTAAACTAATCTAGTTCACTAACTGGTACTAACTATCATCTAGTGTTTCCCATGTAAGATCTAATAGTTGAGCTCTGATACCAACTTGTGACGCTCCAACTCTTAAACATACTTAGCTAATAGGATTACAACCTAATTGAGGAATCAATTCCAGATTGACGATTTTAAGAATCAAAATTTCATGATGCGAACTAAAACCAACTTGAACCCAACACTCTGATATTTATAATTGAAGAACTCTCAAATGTTATTAACCTATTAATATGTTGTTTTACATTAAATAAAGAATACACATATACAAAAGATACAAAAAATGTAACACAATTCGGTAACGCTTTAAACTAAGGAGACGAATATCTTCACGTGCACCATTTCTTCGATTAACTGAAACTGAAGTGGGAACGAGTGAGTACATCATCCCAAAAGGGTGCTCATGAAAAAATATAACTCGCAAGTAATCATTAATATGCTTCACAGATATAAAAGAATATAAATTTAAATAAACAAGATGAATCTAAACATTCGGCTTTATTTTCAACAAGATCAGAAAGTTAGACAAACAAGTATGATATGCATACGAGTGATTTCCCTCAAATAAAATAGTATATATAATATTACCAACGGATGTCATACCGCCCTACTAATACTATTGCCGACGGATGGCGTACCGCCCTACTATCATAATAAGCAGAAAATGTAATACTATTGCCGACGGATGGCGTACCGCCCTACTATCAACATAAGCAAGAAGTATAATACTATTTCCGAAGGATGGCATACCGCCCCACTTGACTTAGCTAAGAGCCGTGGGGAAACACAGACACTCCTCGCAGGGAAATCTCTTAACACATATCACACACATACAATTACATTCAAAACAACCATCGTTCAATGCAATCACAATATACATTCATATGGATAGTAAAAGCACATCATACTCGCAAAGGAAACTCAATGATTACAAGAAGGTTATAAGGTTCCCACCTGTTTTGATGACAAGTCATGCCTATCTTGAGATATGCGATCCACTGGTTCATCATTTGAATCGATCTTTGTTAATAAAGACGAACTGTTAATCACACAAGCGCTCTAAGAGATTAGCCAAAAGGCTCATAACATAATCTCATACAATTCTCTGGTTATAAGCTAAGTGAACTATCTAATGATTATAAGCATATTTATGGTTGACACACTCTCACTCTCACTCTCTACTTTTAGTATATAAAAAGGCTTACTAATCCAATTAGGTTGATTCTATAGTCCAATAAATATGTCTTATGAATATCTACAATCTTGTAGAAGAAACCAACGACTAATTCGGACCACGAAGGTCCAATTCATCAAAATAGGAAACCATGCCTAAGTCCAAGTCCACTAACAAGCCCATTAACTTAAATCCTGGTCCATCTGAGTCAATTAACGGTCTCTAACAATCAAAGGGTTAAACTAACAGTCAACGTCAAGTCAAAAGTCAATTTTAAAGTTCACTTTGGTCGGGGTCGATTCTGGTCAAAGGTTAACTCGGTCAAGGTCCAGGTCTGGTCTTGATTTCCGAAGTCAAACTGATTCAACTCAGTTAGCCTATTGACTGGGATACACAACCAAAACATCAAACACAAGATACACAATACAGACTTATACCAAACATCTCTTCCTTGATTCAACAAACACTAAATTTACCATTTCTACTTCCAACTCCGATACATAATCTTGTATTTCATAAACCATTACAATCTGTAGTTCCAGTTCAACTAACTATTTCATCATCATCTCGACAACCTTGTACTCGCAACCTAATCTCCACCAGTTCAACCAAATACCATTGTAGCTCAACTCTGATCCTCCATTGAGCCATAAACTTCATACTAAATCCTGCAATTTCCATCTCCAACACTATTCCCGATTTGTAACTACACCACTATGATCACCTGCAACTCATTTTGACTTCCACTTGAAATTACCAACATTTGTAATACATCACCGACTCTTGAGTTCAACTCTAGTTTCAGCATAAGTACACAACACTCCACCTTTGCTTCCATTTCACTTCATCTTAGACATGTCTTTGCAACAACACTAGCAATCTATATTCATCTCAAATCTCAATTTCATTCTTCCATCCCCTGAAGTTCAACTTCTTTAAATCACTAACCTTGTGACTCTGCCATCTCAACATCTCCACCACCATTCTCAATACTCGTCCATCTTCCATCATTTGCACCTGTAATTACTCTTCATCTCATTTCTTATACACTAGCTCATCCCAATCAACTATTCTACCCTGTCCTGCACCAGCAATCAATCAAGTATCAACATCCTCTCCAAAGTTCATGTGCTTTACCAAGCCACCACCACCACCAACAATTCCAACATCACTAGTACAATCTCCCAGACCACCACCAATCATACCATGACCCCTGTAATTCCATATTACTCTAACCTACAACCACAATCATATCTCTTTTACTCAGAACATCATCTTCATCTTCATCAGATTCGATCAAAATCAACTTATGTACACAAAACCAATAACCAGTACTTCAATCCCTTCTTCTGTTTCCAATTCTTCCATCACCAACCCAAAATTACAGTAAACAACCCTAACCTGATAAGAACCCTAATTCCTAATTCCTAAAGAAAATCAAATTAAACTCAAAACATCTAACTATTCTTCAATCGAGCACAAACCCAGAACCAATTACTCAGCTATTAATCAAAACACGCAAGATTTAAACATTAAACAGAAACCCTAAATTCTTACCCTTTTTTACTGGATTCTGAATCGATATTCAAAGCAACCCCACCTTCATCAATAATCACCATGGTTCTTAACGGATTCATCAATCTTCTTGAATTCTTCATCTCAGACTCAAAAACCCTAACTTCAACTCATAATCTCCTATTTTGCGATTCACAACATCATCTTCTGCTCCCTCAGATCTAAATCAATATCAGCACCACGAACAGCATTTACTACTTAATCAAACCCTACCTCTCTTGATCTCAAGATCTCTCTATTTCAATTACTCAATTCACCCGTAGGTGCAGAACGGAGGGAAGAAAAGAAAAGAAGAAAGAAGAAGAAAGAGAAAGAAAAGCAGAGAAATGAATTTCTCCGACACGTGTGGGAGATAAGGCAAAAGAAAATTATTAAGACGCCCAGAAAATGGATAAGGGCAGCCAGGCGGTTTAAAGCAAATTAGTAAAATATGATTATTCCTTCTTCGTCCGGTGTCCGAATGACACATTCGAGTAGCCCATCTCGCATAACTTTTCGAGACCTATCCAATGAAACTAATTTCGTATCTAGATCGTTGTTATGTTAATTTCTATTACTCAACGTTCATGTTTAATTAATCGAGTCATTAGCGGCTAAACCGTCTCTTGACTGGTCTAATAGCGTTGACGAGCTTGAGGGTCCTTACAGATCTTGAGGAAGAGTATGGAAGTGGATGGGAGACTGATGAAGCTGGCGATGATTATACAAATATGGTTATAGGGGAAGTTGGTGGTTTGGTTTTTACCCTGAATACATCCTTTGTTTTTGGGAATCAATGGGAGATAGATACTGAAGATCGGGATGGAGATGAAGTGGCTCATATTGGAGGTGCAGGAAATCACGAAATTGAGGAGGTTGCAGGGTGGATTGTTGATCAGGACTCCGAAGAGGATGGTATGTCAACCGCTTCTTCACCAGCAGAATGATTAACAGAAGAAGATCAAGCCGAGAATCAAACCTAGGCTTATCAGAGAGTCGACCGGGAAAAAACTTAAAGAAAATTATGAAGGGATTTGAACGGTCTTAGAGTGTCTTAAGGAGTCTTTACGCAAATTGTTTAGTGTCTTTGAGTGTCTTTGGGTGTCTTAGAGTGTCTTATAGAGTCTTAAGAAGGAGATTGATTAGAGACTTTAAGTTTCAATGAAATGTCTGGATGGTGTTTGTTTTGCGTCTGTATTCTGATTAAATGGGTTTAGATACTTATTTATGAAAGAAAAGCTTGTTATTAGGTTGAAAGAAATGCAATAGAGATTATTGGTAGTTATCTGATCATGAATTCAGGGAGATTTCAGAGATTTCCGGTATGAATCCGGCTGAAAGTAGCAGTTATAGACGGAAAAGGAAGTCTAACGGTACAATTTTTGATTTGTTCAGTTAGATTCTTCAAATTACGGTGACCGAAAAAGATTTAAGAGAGAGGAGAGAGGTAGAGCTATTCCCTTTTCTGGCAAAATCATTAAAAAATCCCGGATTTTTGATATAGAAAAAAACAAAAATGGGCTAGAAAAAAAAAGTTCCCATATGCCATTCTACATTGGCGTTATACAAATTATGCACGTTCTGGTAGAAATAAAAGGCCAAGTTGGACCCACTACACGTTATCATAGTCAATGGCTGTACTGTAGACATTATTTATCAAATAAAAATTAAAAAAATGGCTGGAGACATCATCAATCCCTCACAGTCAACCCATTAGAAATCCCTGTTCGTCATCTGCAATTGAATCTCTTGAGAAAACTTCTAACAAAACATAATTTTGTGATCGCAAGATGGAGGAGGTATCGAAAACAGAATGGGAAGAACTACTAGGAAGCAATCAATGGGAAGGTTTACTCAACCCTCTCAATTTAAACCTTCGGAAACTTATACTCCGGTGCGGCGATTTTTGTCAAGGGACATACGATTCATTTGACAGCGATCAGAACTCAAAATATTGCGGTAGTAGTCGTTTCGGTAAAAAAGCATTTTTCAGAAAAGTTGCTAATAAATCAGCAGAAGACGATTACATTGTGGATTCATTTCTCTACGCAACTTCAAGAATTGCAGTCCCCAAAGCTTTTCTAAGTTTTTCGTTTTCGGAGGATGCTTGGAGCCGCGAATCGAATTGGATTGGTTACATTGCAGTCAGCTCGGACGAGGCAAGTCAACGATTAGGAAGACGGGAAATATATGTAGCCTGGCGTGGAACCATAAGGAAACTTGAGTGGGTGAATGTTCTCGTGGCGAAACCCACATCGCTTAAGCCGCTGTTGAAGCCAGCGGACACCGAAGCTAATTCTCACGGTCAAAAGCACCACTGGTACAACTCCTTGCTCGGAAAAAGGGACAGCAATGATGACGAAAGTGACGACGACGACGATGATAATCCAAAAGTTATGAAGGGTTGGCTTGCAATTTACAACTCTTCTAACCCAAAGTCTCAATTCACGAAGTTAAGTGGGAGATCCCAAATTCTTATCAAGATAAACGCACTAGTAAACAGGTACAAAGATGAAGGTGTAAGTGTGGTGCTTACAGGCCATAGCCTAGGCGCAAGTTTAGCGATTTTAAGTGCGTTTGATTTAGTAGAAAATGGGTTGTCTGATGTACCAGTCACCGCGATTGTTTTCGGTTCCCCGCAAGTTGGTAATAAAGCTTTTAACAAGAGGCTAGGGACGTTTCCTAACCTACGAATCTTGCACGTAAAAAACCAACTTGATCTTATAACTCATTATCCTAGTAAGTACTTGGGGTATGTTCATACAGGAGTAGAACTTGAGATTGATACTAGAAAGTCGAAAAGCTTGAAGGACTCTAAGAACCCAAGTGATTGGCATAATTTACAAGCTATACTACATATAGTTGCAGGTTGGAATGGGAAAGAGGGAGAATTTGAATTGAAAGTGAAGAGAAGTATTGCATTAGTTAATAAGTACTGCGCCTTTTTGAAGGATGAGACTTTGGTTCCTGGTAAATGGTGGGTTGAGAAACACAAAAGAATGGTGCTTAATGAAGATGGAGAATGGGTTATGGCTATTCCGGATGAAGAGGATTTGCCCGTACTCGAAGAATACTAACAAGTCTTCTAGTTGTCATTTTGGTGCAGAGGTAATTTTGGTTATTCTTGTGTTGTTGATGTCTAAATAGTACTCCTATTTGTTTCGAATAAAAGTGTGAATGATTGTTAAATCAGTTGTGAAACTAAGATATTATTGCAGCAGGTTCAAGTATCTTGGAATTTATTTTCTTCAGAAATCAAAATACATTTGGCTGGCATATGAATTTTATTTCTTCCGACTGTCAAAGACAAAAGAGCACAGTACAAGACGCAACTTTAGATGTAAAATCAAATCTGTTGTGTTGCGCTCAGCCAGGTATGACTAGGAAGGATATCCTAACATTACAGACTATCCTATGTTGGATGGTCTAGGTGATATGCACTTGTGTCTTGCCTTATTGTAACTTTTCATTCTTTTATAAAATAAAGTCATACCGTCGTATTGATCCACAAAAATATTCACTAAAGTTACAGAACTTCTCATGAACTGAAAACAACTTGAACTACTAAAAGAAACCAAACCAGGGGAAAGATATAACAGGCAAGGGAGTTATTCCCCTCTCTAGTATCTATAAATTTCATCTCCCAGCCTTCCTCCAGTGACTGAGGAATTCCCATAAGGCAGGCAGCCGAGGTGACCATTATAAATATTGCTGCCATGCCACCCTCCGGTCTTCATATGTACTGGTGCTGCTGCGAATGTGGTGCTGCCATGCCACCCTCCAGTCTTCATATGTTGTGGTGGTGGTGCTGCTGCAAATGTGGTGCTTCCATGCCACCCTCCAGTCTTCATATGTTGTGGTGGTGGTGCTGTTGCGAATGTGGTGCTTCCATGCCACCCTCCAGTCTTCATATGTTGTGGTGGTGGTGGTGCTGCGAATGTGGTGCTTCTATGCCACCCTCCAGTCTTCATATGTTGTGGTGGTGGTGGTGCTGCTGCGAATGTGGTGCTTCCATGCCACCCTCTAGTCTTCATATGTTGTGGTGGTGGTGGTGCTGCGAATGTGGTGCTTCCATGCCACCCTCCAGTCTTCATATGTTGTGGTGGTGGTGCTGCTGCTGCGAATGTGGTGCTTCCATGCCACCCTCCAGTCTTCACATGTGGCGGTACTGCTGCTGCTGTAATTCCTTCTGGATTCTTCCCATTGAGAAGAGGCATAATTGGATTGATCACCTGCTCCGTCCGTGGTGTTATTACCTGAGTCGTTCTGCCAGGTAGAGGTACTGATTTAGCTGTTCCCACACTAGTTCTTGAACGAAGAGACGGGGGAATGTAAATGCAAGACCGAAAGAAAGGATGTTGAAGAGCCTCCTGCGCTGTTGGTCTCTTGCTTGGATCCCACGAACAAAGTAATTTTATGAGACTTAGAGCAGCATCACTAGCGGACGGTATCAACCTTTTAAGATCAGGAACACCTGGAAGTTGTGGAAATTGAAAGCCGATCGATTTTGCAATTTGTAGTCCCTCTGCCCATGATTCGTGATTCGGACTTCCAATAACATCACAAATTTTGTGAAGCTCATCTGCTTCCGTTGTACCAGGAAAAAGAGGAGAGCGCGTAAACAACTCGGCTAGGATTGCACCCATTGCCCACATATCCACTGCAGGGCTATACGAGGATGATTTTAACAAAACTTCAGGTGCTCGATACCAACGCGTCGAGACATAATCAGTATAAGGTGGCTGAGAAGAGATTTCTCGTGCTAGACCAAAATCAGCCACTTTTATTGTACGCTCATCTTTTGTTACCAATAAATTCTCCGGTTTAAGATCCCGATGGAAGTATCCAGCACACTGGTGCATATAGGCGAGAGCTTGAAATACCTGAAAAAACCAATCTCTTATTTGATCCTCCGAGAAAGGATTTGCCCTTTGCTTCATAAGTTGGTACAAGTCACACTCCAAATATTCGAATACGCAATATAAGATGTTATTTTCTATTAAGATTTCTTTGAGTTGCACAATGTTTTTGTGCTTCTTCATCTTTCTTAACGACTTCACTTCTGGAAGATTAAGACATTCTTCGAGTGAATTATACTTTTGCTTCATCGTCTTTATGGCAACAATTTCACCTGTTTGTGTATCTAACGCTTGACAAACACTTCCAAACGCTCCTTCACCAACCTTCTTAATAAAATTATAACGTTCCATTCTGCCCCAGTGGCACAATCGATTGGTATACCACCACAGCAGTTCAATAACCTGATTCGATCAAATTAAAAGGAAAGAACAACCTCTGTATATAGATTACCTTCCTGCCTGAGCTTGTGACGATCCATATGTCAGCGAGTTCTTGTCCAGGAGCCATTCTAACAAAAAATCGACACAGATTCCAAAACACAAAGGACGAACAAGAGCAGAATCAAACGGGCGCTGCTTTTTTGTTGATAATAAAACGAACACTGATTTATTCTCGTACTATCAATTTATATTTATAGGCAAATAAAATCTAATCGAGTGTGTTTCTATTTTTAAGACATCTTACGCCTCAAGTAAGAAGTCAACTTTATTTTACTTTTGCTAGGAAAGCAAGTCTTATTTAAGGAAAGATCCTCCTTATTTAGCAGAGCTTAATTGGGGCCGAAAAATAATTGGGGGCCTCACACTAGAGGACAAAAAAAGGTCATTAAAACTTAGATTGAGTCACCTCTTATCTAAATTTTTTTAAAATGGCTAAATTGCCCCTAAATGATTAGTGTTAATAAGTAATTAAGTTAAGTTAATAGTATGGTTAGACTAAAATCAGACTTTTGTTAAAGGGCCCATGCCCATGGATGTGCGGTCCAAGATGGGAGTCCTTTGGTTTCCCTTTCTTCATGTATGTAGAGTATACAATATCTATGTAACCCTAATAACTATGATGAATATAGAATTCTGCCTCTTTCTCCTTCTCTGCTATTCCACTACAATACATTATCATGCACGAGCTCTTCCCTGCCGCTAAAGAAAGTTTTTCTTTTTCTCATCAATCGGTGTCTCGGAAGCATATTATAGACTGATTTTATTTAGGGATTTACGGATCTAGATTTTGATCGTAGCAAAATCTGTGTTAGAATAGAAAATCTCCTGTTGGCGATATGGAGAAGAAATTCCGTGAAAGAAAACCTTATGTTGATGGATCTGATCCCGTATGAAAATCCAATCTGTCTGCGTTCTTCTGTTCCCGGTGAAAACTCGCCTGCTTGTGTTTCTCCGGCTCGTGGATGAAATCCAATCTCGCCTGAATGGGTTCTGAGGTGCTTGCGTTCTCCAGTTCGTGGGAGAAATTGCAATCCCGTCTGTTCATGGCGGAATCAAAAGCTAAGTTGGATCTACTTTGCTTTCTTTCTTCTTTCCCTGATTTTTTTTTTTCGATTTCATTTTTAGAATCTGTCGGCCCTATACCAAATCTAGTGGAATGATTATGTTTTGTATTATATTCCAATTTGGGATTTTTGGGCATGAAAATTGATGGAGAATACGAGAAGTCCGTCTGCTGGTAAAGAGGAGAAGGAACGACTGAAAGTTTTTTCCCTGAAAATCCGATCCAAAACGGTCCGATCCAAAAAGGTAAATAATGATTTTCCTCCCCTTAATTCATCGTGTGCAGTCTGAATGTTGTCAGTGACTTATCCCATTTGACGAATCCATATGTATTATTTGTCTGATTGATAGACAAAATTTAAGAAAAAAAAAAATGATTGACGTGATAAGATGCTAGGACTCACTATACAATATTTTGTCTTTTATAAACAAAGCTACCCACCTCCACATGTTCCGTGTATTCTCTGTTTGCTAAGGGTATGTAAGTATCACTCGATTATGTCTGTGTTGTGAAAATCACTCCATATCAGTCCATCTCATCAAATGCTTTGAAAATCACTCCATGTGTACTTGTCCTCTGTTTCTCCATCAATCCATCTCATCAAATGCTTTATCCATGACTCTTTTATTATATTTGGTCATCAGATGTCTATTACTCCGTAGAATACATATAGAGGTCATTAACCAAGGCTTGGTTTTGTGTGCACTGCCTATTTGCTATCAAATGCTTTATCACAAAAAAAAAAAAATGATCTTTCTATATTATCATCTGTGTATTGACCACACATAAGTCTTGTTGTGCACTTGTGCTTGGTGTTGTACTGATTGTATAAAATCACATGCTTAATTTGTTGCGTGTATGTGATTCTTTGACCATCTTTGCATTCTATCATCCCATGTTCTCGTTGTTATGTTAATAACTTTAGACCTGGGTTGTTGCCTTGATTGATTGCACTATGTTCTACCCAATTTTGACCCAGTCAGTTGGGGAATTTCTTTAGATTAGAGACTAAAAGGACATATTTTATGGTTATAAAATAAGACTGTGTTTAGACATGTCTTGGTTAGACTTGACTATTTTGGGGATCCAGTTTATATCATTATCAGGCTTAATCTTAAATACTAGCCCGTTAAGTTAATTTGGTTTTACCCAATACCCGACCATTGATTTACTTCACTTTCCATTGACTGATATAAATCCTGAGTTTAAATGAAATCTTGAAGCATTAACAACAAATGGATTTTTTCGGTTATAAGTCAGTGAATCATTGTTCGCTGAGCATTAACCGGGTAACGATCATTTTTTGGATTTTGATTCGACCGAGTCATCTATGGAAGCCATTAAGTAATTTGGTTTCCATATCCATTTTAACCGATGAGGAACCTGGTGTTGGTACCTTGAGATTATGGTACCGAAATTAGCCAAAATGGATGTGTTATACTTTTATGTTTGTCAATGGACCCAATTCGATCGAATTTCACCTTTGGGATCATAAGTATTTTCCATATGGAACATGTTCAGAAGGGTATATTAATCATGAGACAAAGGTGTAATTTTGTTTCTGATAATGGGATTAACCTACGATGTAATTTTGGCTTCCATCGAAACTAAAAGTGTTGGATTTGAATCTTGTTACTATATTGGTACAAGTAATGTACAACGAGTACCACCGTAGCAACCGATTTCCGGAGGAAGGTCTTAATTTAGACATCAGCTATAATGGCAAGATGAACTTTGCCTAGACAATTGACTATATTATTCAGTTGAACTATGTCAATTGTCTGTATTTATGGAATGAAAAGTACATCATTCCCACGAGACATAAATTCTCTAATGCATCTGAGATATATCTAGATGAAAAATATATTATCCCCTCTGAACCGTAGCATACACTCTAAAGTACTTGAGTGAGCCCCACTTCTGTTACGTGATAAGTCCACACCACTTATTAAATCTCTCAAGACTCGATGTCTAACAGATAGTGGTTTTCCTCCCACTAGCTTAAGGAATATATATTAGTTGTTGAACTAGTTCTTTACAATGTGACTAAGATGATTGTATCATCGAGCAAAGTACTGCTGAAAATTTCTGTTCAAGATAGAACAAAGACGTCACACAATCTCCACATGTACCAAGAGATAATCACACCTTGTTAAATTCCAAAGAAACCCATGCAAATGGATATCATGTGAAACCTGAGTGTGATGATAATGTAATTGATTGCATCTTTTATAGTCACTAATGTATTTGGAAGGAAACATACTTTAGAGAGACTAACGAGTCAATTAAGTGAATGTAAATCACTATATTATTAATTTGGATTATTGAATCCATATTGACTCCGACGATGAAATGTTGGAAATTGACTCATACAAACTTTGACATAACCATAAATGAACTTTGGTTGTGACATGATGTTTCGTTTTGAAAGGACTCATACGTACATCGCTGTGTTTGAGTGGACAAGACAACGGGAAAAAGATTGACAGAATGCGAAGTAACGACATATCTCTCAATAAGTGTTTTCTAAATACCAGATGCACAACCCCTTCCTCCCTCCCATTATGCTTTTAAGTAAGAGAACATATCACTCATTTTACAAAGTCTTCAGTAAAACAGGATCGAGACCATCCTAAGATGCAAATGGTAAACAATCCATATTACAAAGATAACAAGGTGAAATTTAGAAAAATATTCATGCAGAATGCGGACCATTAAAGTGAATTATGGCTCTGGTGAATGTTTTGACATTTTGGACTAGTTATAGTTCCCAAGAAATTTGAGTTTAAAAACTCATAGCACATATTACACAATACAAAGTGCAAAGGCTCACCACCCTTATTAATGCTAGAGAATTTACATCAAAAGGACTTGATGAATATTGCATGTTTAATAGGATCAATATAGAGCATCTTATACCCAATGGTCTCGCAGAGGCTACCATCAAAGGTTACAGATGGTGCCTAAGGAATAGGTTATGCGTACCAACCTATCTTTTATTGCTTTGGGGATATGCAATATTACACGCATCTTACTTAATTCGTTTTTAGAACCCAATATTAGTCAACCTTTTCTCGCGTACCGGTTGGTAAAGCGGATTTAAGCCTGTCATTCGTGTTCTTACGCATTTTTGGTTGCACTATATATGTGCCATTACGACTCCACATAAATCTTGTGATGGGTTTTCAAAACTGTTAAGTAGTTATGTTGGATATGAGTTCCCAACAATTATCCGCATTTTTAAAACCTTTGGCAGGAAATCTCTTACCGCTAGATTTGCGGGTTGTCATTTTAATGAGACAGTCTTCCCGTCGTTAGTGGGAGATAAGAAAACTTATTTTCTAAGGGAACGACAGGAATTGTCGTGGTGTGTTACCACTGTGTCTCATATTGATTCTTGTACTCCACAAATGTAAATGTGAAGTGACAAAGAATAATCGATTTTCAGAATATACACTGATGTCGCTAAAGTGACAAGATCACACATACCAACTGCAAATATTCCTGCAAGGTTAGAAATCCTCAGTATGGGGTACACCATAGACTAAGGTGTTGCAACTACACTTGGTGGAAGTGTAGTTGAGGTCGTGACTCCATAAAGGAAGATGGAGAGACCACCAGGTTCGATCAATGCTCACCTAGAAAGGAAGTAGATGAGTAAGGCACAACCTAATTTGTATCATTAATGAAATCATCTCATTTGATTGTCTCTAACTATGTCCATGAATCAATACTGGAGGACGCTCCGAAGTTTTAAATGATTCTAGAGAACAATGAAATCCTAACGGATTATGAGAATGCACATGAGTCAATAGAAGGATCATGCGTGCACAGTGATGATATAATCCATAAATAGTTGCTCCAGAAGTAGAGCACAATGAGATCGAACCATGCTTTATTTTGATTAATTTCAAATAAATAGCATATTTGGCCTACGCAATCCAGGCAAAACTTATTTCTTTGACAAATATACGGGTATTTGGTGTGGTAGTGCTAACCAACCAAGTGTAAAGCTTATTGGACATACATGATTAATTTGTCACAAAGCATAATGAGAAGAAAGCAGTCACAAAGACTCGCCTTGTGGCGCGAGGTTTCTCACAAAGCCCTGGAATTGTTCTCTTGTAATAAACGTTATAGCGTTCCGCTACTTAGTTAGCTTGGTAATTTCAAAAGGACTTGAAATGTAGCATATGTATGTGGTTGTTACGTATCTCTGAAAGAATCAAGAGATAGCAGATATTTACAAAAGTACTTGATAGCCTTTTGTTTCCCAAATCAAGTGACTCTAAACCACAGAGTGCGCTTACAGTTAGATATAACGTTCACTTATAGATTGAAGCAATCAGGCGGAGGTGGTATACCCGTCTAAGTGACTATTTGATTTGGAGGGGATAGACAAGTAAGTTATTTTCATTGCGTATTCACAAGAAAGTTCCTGATTTGGAATTGTAGCTATCTACAGACATGATGGGTACTCTTGATGTAATAAGAGACCTTAAAAGCTATTTGAAATCCGAATTTGAGATGAAAAATCTTGGGAAAGCTCGACCGACTACTGAGCTTGTGGTATATTATCCCACCAGTTTGCATTTGTCTAAAGTTGTCAGGCAATTTAACAAAGACATGCATCCTGATAGCACTCCCAGTCGAGGTTCAAATGTAAGTAAGTGACCATTTCGTCTAAAGGAAGATGACGAAGATGTGTTGGGAGATGAAATTCCCATATCTAAGTACAATAGACGCATTGTTGTACTTAGTATAATAATGTACTCGATAAAATTTTGCATCCTCGGGGAACTTGTTAGCTAGATATAGCTCAGCGCCAACGCAACATCATTGGAATGGTATAATGAATGTAATCATGTACTAAAAGTAACCATTGACATAAATATGTTTTATCCCTACAAAGACATTAAAAGGAATGCTAATGAAAGTGCAATCCAAAAGTTGTTGATTATGAAGGAACAATAATCTCCTCTCCAACGAAAGTAATCAGAGGGAGATATGGTAGATTATTTTCTAAGTCATTACCAATACTCAGTTTCGAAAAATACATGACTAAAGGAACTATCCGGAATAACTCGAAAGTAATCGGGGAGATGCCGACATCGGGGAGGATCTAAGGATATGATGTCGACATATTTTACTTGAAATTGAAGTTGTGTTGTACTCTTTTTCCCTTCGATCGAGAATAGTTTTTCCCAAAGGGTTTTGTCTCTCGACAAGGTTTTTAGCGAGACAATACTAAAAACATCAAGTATGTTGAACGTTGAAGACATAAAGATCGCCGTTGATATTACTGAAAATATCTGGATCAAAGAAATGAAATGTGATATTCTGTTAAGCAACGTAACTTCCAGAATCAACAACACTGTCTTATAAACATTCAAGTCACCAAAGTAAAGTGTGATAAACCCCTTCTGACTGCATTAGACTAACGAAAATTGTCTGACATCAGGGGGAGCATCTAATAGTGTGTTGAACTATTTTCCTTCACCGAGGTTATTTTTTCCTACATGGTTTTATAACTCGGCAAGGTTTTTAATGAGACAACAACAAACACCGGGAATGTAATTTCCTAACTAAGGCTATTGTCTTTCCCACGAGGATTTTCTGCCATAAGAGTTGTGATGCAACTAGTCAACTTCAACGGAGCAAAGTGATCATCTGCAGAGGATCACCTTTAATTGCATCTGTCACGTTGTACTCTTTTACCTTCGTCAAGGTTTTATCCCACTGGGTTTTCCTTGTCAAGGTTTTAATGAGGCAACATATTCGAGTCTAACTATGTTCTACATTTGTGTAATATTGTACTCTTTTTCTTTAGTTCGGGTTTTGTCCCTTTGGGTTTCCCTGACGAAGTTTTAACGAGGCAATTAACTTAGACTCATCGATCTTTGAAGATCGTATTGCATGTGATGAACTACATGTAAAGTACGAGACAACATGTGAAGTACTACATGTGAAGAACTGTACCAAGGTTTTGTCCCACTAGGTTTTTCCTTGTCAAAGTTTTAACGAGGCAATTGATTTCGGCGCAAGTCATCAAGGAGAGGACGACATTTGAAGAACTACATTCAAAGTACTATATGTGAAGCACTATGTATAAAGTTTTATTGTTGAACCGCACAAGGGGGAGTGTTAAAGGGCCCATGCCCATGGATGTGCGGTCCAAGATGGGAGTCCTTTGGTTTCCCTTTCTTCATGTATGTAGAGTATACAATATCTATGTAACCCTAATAACTATGATGAATATAGAATTCTGCCTCTTTCTCCTTCTCTGCTATTCCACTACAATAACTTTAGAATTAAAATTTGGGAAAGAAAAATAATTTTGTGTTTTTTTGAGTTGAGAAGAAGAAGAAAAGGAGGTTTTAGAGGGATCATAGAGTCATAGACACTATGTCACAATTAAGAGAAAGAGTCGTTAATGTCGGGGATCTATTCCCTGCAGACTCCGTAATGTCGTCACCATATTGTCACAAAAGTTGACGACTCAAACCTGCAACTTTTACAGATTACAAAAAAATCGTCAAGGTATTATTTTATACCATAACGACTCTAATTATCATTTTATCACTCTGACAAAAGGGTCGTTACACAACAAAAGGGTCGTTATCATTTTCATCATTTAATGGATAAATAAATAAGAGTCGTTAACATTTTAATTTATACAGGAACGACTCCTTATCATTTTTGTCATTTAATGGAAGAATAAAGAAGAGTCGTTAACATTTAGATGTATAAATAAGAGTCATTAACATTTAGAATAAATAAGAGTCGTTAACATTTAGATGTATACATGAACGACTCCTTATCATTTAGAATAAATAAGAGTCGTTAACATTTAGATGTATACATGAACGACATTTTAGTCTAACCATACTTTTACAGACTTGTCATTTAATGGAAGAATAAATAAGAGTCGTTAACATTTAGATGTATACATGAACGACTCCTTATCATTTTTGTCATTTAGTGGACAAATAAGAAAGAGTCGTTAACATTTTTTTTTATACATGAACGACTCAACCAAATAGTCGTTATCATTAGTGATGATTCTATGGAATTAAGATGACGACCCTTCCATTTATTTAGTCAGAGAGGTAGTTTTTAGTCATATAGAGTCGTTAGTGTATAAAAAAGGGGTCGTCATAGTAGGATCGTCAATTGGTTCTATAATATATTGACGACTCTATTCTGGGAAAAAAAAATCTTTAATCCAGATAAAGGGTCGTTATCTTTTACACCTTAGACATCAACGATTTTTCATACAAAAATAACATGCAGATGAAAAATCGTTAGGGTATATAACTATAGAGGTTGACGATCCTTATTCTGTAACTGCTATTTTTCAGTTTAAAACCGAATTTTGCAAACAAAACATCAAATAAAACGTAAATCGGAAGTAGATTCGTAAGTTTTAGTTCACTTATTTTTTAATTGGGGCCATATCTTCTTCCGATTCGTCCTGAGTCGTTAATGGAGTTGTGATGGAGAGTCGAGAGAGAGGGGAGGAGAACACTGATTATTCCTTTGGGTTTAAAAATGAAAATGAGTTTAAAGTTAAGGGTTAATAGAATTTTAAGTTTTAGGTTTAGTGAAGGGTAAAACAGTATTTCCACTATATTTTGGGGTGGGAATAAAATAGCTGAGGCCCCTAATTATTTCTTGGGGCCCCCAATTAAGCCCTGTTATTTAGGTGGAAGATTGTTCTACATCGGAAACATCACTCGTCTTTTTCTTTTTTATACACTTCGCAATATAAAGACTATGTAGTATAGCTTGAGTCCATCTATCGTTTTTGTGAGTGTTTTCAACGCCATTTCCATTTCTATTGCAGAAGGTTCCTATATTTACCGCCATGATAATATTAAGTCTATAAATTAACAGAAATGCGGTGATTTTAAAATTAATACAAGTATTTGTCATGATTCCAAAATATGTGCTAATATTGTATCTATGTTGGGGAGCTTTTATATATCTTTCCATCAACATCAAATTGTTAAACATCACTTATAAACTGCACGAACACAAAAAGCTCACCTTAAGAATAGTGAGAGTAGCTGACTCATGTACTTAGTGGCGGTCTTTTATTCTCGTTTTATATGACTGCCGGTAGCCCTTAGGGAGTGTCATGTGCTCTTATCCTTTCTTGCTCTAACAGACTGTTAGTACGGCTTGTATCGTTTATGTTTTGTATAACAGTTTATGAGTCACCTCTTGTAAATGTCTTAGTCTTGACAGCCTGTCTGTGCCTGTATAAATAAGACTGTATTGAGTCTGTTGTTTTGTAAAATTCCTTTCATTAATTCAATACCATTTCTCTATGGTATGAGAGCCATCTCTTGGCCTGATAACCTTTTCCTCAGTATTTTATGCTTCTGCCATTAAAACTCTGACTTTTTTTTAATTTTCTTGATTTTCTTTTGTGATTTATCATGGAATCTTCAATTACTAAAGTTGCTTTACATACAATTTCTAGTCTTGCTACTTCAAAACTTTAAGATCACAACTATATTACATGGAAAGCTTTACTTCTTCCTTTATTAAAAATATAGAATGCTTTAGGTTACATTGATGGATCTAAACAGTGTCCTCTCAAATATGTCTATGATATACGAGGATCTGATGAGGAAGCTGTCAGTGTAGCAATTACGAAGTTCAAAAGGTAAACATTATACTTTGTAATTCAATACCAAAGTTGTGAGACAACTTGTATATTCTTCCTTGACATTTTGATCAGAATAATATGATCAAGTCTGTAATACTAGAGTTTTATAAATATAACTTCGCATGTTATGTTTTCAATCTAAACAACTTGAAAGTAACGTAGATAGAAATGGAAACAAGTCAAGTCTTGTATTACTAACCTAAAGCATAAGGATGGTGTGTTCGATGATGTTGATACGTCTTCAGGTTCTTCAGTGTAACACGAGTTCGTCTCAACATTTCTAGACTTCCTAGTCTAACCTAACGAAGTTGACTCTAGTAATCTAATCAAGCAACCTTGAGTTTTGGAATTAAAATATGACAACCAATTACCTTGAGATACCAACGCTTGGTGGGTTCAACCGAGAAATGTCTAACACCACAAAAATTCAGCTTTTCTAGTAGAAAGAAATTAACGAGGGTCTTCCAAGCTTCTTCGTTTTAAAACACATCAATTTCACCGGGTCCAACCTCTGCCCCTAATGTAATTTGTTAGAGCATAGCTCGGCTGAACCCACCAAACGTTGGTATGTCAAGTTTGTTTTTCATATTGTAGTATCAAAACTCATCCAGAGTCGCTTGATTAAATACTAGAGTCACTTCGTTTAGGTTAGACTAGAAAGTCTAGGAATGTTGAGACGTACAAGTATTACTCTGAAGACCTGAAGAATGTGAAGAAGTAACGACTACAACGACGACACCATCTTTCCTTTTGAGGTTAGTAATATTGGCTTGATCTTGTTTCCATTCCTAACGTATCTTTCAAGTCGGATTATATTGAAAACATATATAACATGCGAAGATGTATATAAATAATACTCTAGTGATTAGACTTGGTCATAACATTATGATCAAAGTGTCAAGGAATTTATTGAATTACGAAGTGTAACACCTTTATTTTGAACTTCGTAAATACAACATCGACATAATTAATTGTATATAGTTGCTTGATTACGTGTGTATTATATAGGTATGATTTCACCCTAGGAAACAATGTTTTATAACATTTTTTAAAAGGAAGTACATACATGAACTTGTTTCATAATCAAAAGGAAATCATGATTTGTCAGGATCTTTATTGAATATCTTTTGAATGACCAATTTTAGATGACAAGGTAAAACCTATCTTAACTTGTTGATATTTATGGTATAACCGGTCATAGCCTATATAATATAGCTAGTTGTAATCGGTCACAAGTTATATTGGAAATCAAGGTGTAACCGATCACGGACTATATTGGAATGCAAGTTGTAATCGGTCACAAGTTACCTTGGGATCCAAGGTATAACCGGTCACAAGATGAATTGGGAAGTTGGTTGGAATCGGTCACAAGCTACCTTTGGGAAGCAAGGTGTAACCGATCACAAGCTAATTCGGGAAGCAAGGTGTAACCATTCACAATATACTTTGTGGAGAAAAGTATAACCGATTACAGCCTATCTTGGGAATCATGTTATAACCGGTGGAGTGATGGTTTAATCGGTTCCATAAGCAAAACCAAGTTTTCATGATTCACATATTTCTTCATGATGTGTGTGAATTAGGGTTTCGGGTTTGCTAAGATGAGAAGCTTCTAGATTTCGACATTATTTGAACATGTACATAACTCTTATCATTAATTGTTCAAAGATATTTGTAATACCCTAATATTCGGAAGTGGTTGGCCGAATGGAATATAAGTAATGGTTTGTCATTTCATAACACCGAGGCTTTTTTAGCACAATTGGCTCCAGAGTTGGCAAAAAACTCTGCAGTTAAGCGTGATCGGGCGGGAACAATCCAGGGATGGGTGACCTCCCGGGAAGTTACTGCTGGATTACCGCAGCGATGTCCATTAAAAACCCTACACTGTCGGATAACCGCAATGGCTAAGTGAGGACAATATCGGTGAAGGGATGGGTCATTACAAATGGTATCAGAGCCGACGACGGGTCACCTGCCGAGGGGGGAAGGTACGTTGTACGGGTTTGTTCTAGGTGCTTATCTTATGATGGGAGGGGAAAATCGGAGATCCGGGCTTAGATATATTCTGGAGCCGAGGACGGCTCCAATTTAAGGTGGTGGTATTGTAATAACCTGATATTCGGCAGTGATTGGCTGAATGGAATTCACTACAAAATTAATCATCTTTAGCCACGCTATATGTACGTGGCTATAACTCAAAAAACTGTGACAAATTGTCCAGTGGATAATAGTTTTTGCCACGACGTTAGCCACGGTTTTTGTTGCGTAGCTATTGGCTCCAGATTATTTGCCACGCATTAGCTATTGCTAGTTAGTAGATTCAGATTCACACGTTTTTATCAATTAACCACGGAAATATACGTGGCTATTGGTTCAACTAGCTAATTTCCGCAATACTCTGATAGAAGGCCATTTATATAGAATTTTAGCACTTAACAGTCTCAAATGGAGCTAAAACACAGTGTAGAACTACAAGAAATTCCAAAACATCATTCATTCAAACAAATATTTATAAGGTCATAATTCATACATCCAAACAACAAGAAAAGCTAAATAAAAATAGAAATGCAAGTCTAATGTTGACTTGTTGGGTTTCCATCGAACAATCTAATTTAACATTAAAAAATAAAATTAAAATGAGTAAACGGATGGATGGTGAAGCATTCCTTAGCTTCCAATGCCCATCAACAAGTATCTTCCGACACAGAATTCATTTCCAATGCTATTTAGTAAAACCTACAGCATAAAATACATACAGTTACACATCAATGTAAACTCAACACAAAAACAAGATACATATAAACCTTATCTCTTAAACACTGCTAAGAAACCATGTACAGATTGGTATACATACGAAGTTAACCACGTAGATTATCAAGTCTCAAACTTTATAATAATGGATAACGAGGTAAATAACAGCTACAGAGTTATGTTTAACTATTGCAATGACATTCTAAAACCATAACATACTATTAAATAAAATCCAAGTAAAAGAGGCATCGGAAGCTCCAATCTGGGTATTGACCCTTTTGGTAGCCATGGGTCCAGCTAAAACGAAAGCTTTCGTACATGAAACATATTCCGTTTCATTGAATTCACATCCTACAACTCTAAGGAAGACCTCTTCCTGTGTTGTAATACAGATTCTATTACTTTAATCCTACAACTACCACCAAATATACATATGTGATCAGTTCATATAACGCATTAACTAATAACCAACAACTGAGGTGTTTTCTTTAAGTTAAGGCCTGCCAATAGTTATATCTGTGTTTCAGATGTAATAAACAATAGCTAAGTGTTTAATAAATATGGATCCATAAAATAAACACACTGAGTAGTATGCACTTTGAATCCATGTAGTCCACCACAGCGTACCTTAATAATGTGTGAAAGCACAGCTTGCACCACATGCTGAAAATGAAAATCCAGAGGGAGATAAGTGATGTCACTGGAAAAATAACAACTCCAATGTAGTGAATAGAGTGACAGGAAATTTAAGAAAACGAAATATACAATTGAATTACGAGAGACTGAAATGCATACAAAATTTAACCCTTTCCTTCAATAAAATCCTGGGTGCCATTGTTTACTACTTTACATCCAATAGCTTTGGCAGAATTTAGACCACGTATATGATTTTTATTCCTTCCCAATGGTTTAGTACCCTTTAGCATCGATTCTTCGATAGTCCCAGGGACTTCCACATTGATAAGTTTACCACACTAAAAGGTAGTAGACCATTGAACACTATTAAGTTCATTGGCAGGAAGCAGATATATAGCTTGCCGTTCATGTAAACTTCAAAATATGATCAAGGAAACCGATGGAAGCTAAATGATTACATATGGAGCCTTATCGACTTTAACACTACGTATTTTCAAAACCCACAGAACATACTGTTTGTACCCTATTAAAATAGTGTACGTGCAAATGGTACGAGGCTTATAATGGAAGCCTAAATCCGGTTTATTATGGAAATCGATGGGTTTAATATGGAAACCCACATGGCTTATTATGGAAGCCTGGATTTGGTTTATTAGGGAAACCAGTGGGTTTATTATGGAAACCCACTAGGCTTATTATTGAAGCCCAAAAGTCTTGAATAATTATTTGTTTATAATTATTAATTTTATTTAAGATAAATGCAAGATCCTAAATAAAAGAGGATAATTATCTTAAATATTTATAATTATTATTCAAGATAATTATTAATTAAGATAAATAAGAATTATGATAAACATTGGAAAGGATAATGATTTTATCATGAATCAAGGAATTTGTTATTTGGGATTTATATCACTTACAGTTTGACATCTAAAGATGGGGTTGTTATTTGGATAACTATTGGAACCCAAAAGCTACATCTATTTTCTGTCTATATATAGAGGCTAGATTTCAACCCCAAAAGGAGAATTCTATTCTTTTCACCACAATACACTTGCATAGAACATCCGCTGACTTTAGTATCGGAGTGTTTTTGCAGGTACCCCCACCTCTTTTAATCAATTCTTTGGAGATTCTTCATCAACGGTAGCGATTGGATCAACTTTCTCGCATCTCGAAGATTGTTGGGGTGATCATTTTGCACCAACATCTATTGGCGCCGACTAAGGGGATTCGAGTGAAAGAATCGTGTTTTATCATTGAGAGAGGTGCGGAAGAAATCTGCACGAGATTCCATGCAAAAATCAGCAGCAAAAAAAGAAAAAAAAAATAGGGTTCTTACATAACTGTTGCAAAGTTGAAGAAATCGTTGCAAAGTTGAAGAAACCGTTGCAAAGTTGAAGAAACTGTTACAACGTTGAATAAACTGTTGCGAAACAGTTGAAGCGAGCGTGGAGAAACAGTAGCAGAAAGCATCCCAAAGGCGTAACAGTCATAATTATTGCAGAAAACGTAGCCAAACCTTCTTCTTCATCACTGCACCAGATCCGTCAGATCCTCAGCCATAGAATCTGATCCGTAGGTTCTGTCCAGCCTTCTGTACATCAGCGATCCAGTGCTTCTCATGCGCTGACTAATCAGTGTACAGTCATCGCCACGTCACCGACACATCAACAGCAACTATCCAGTCACCTTTGCCACGTCACTGCCACATCATCAGCATGGTCCAGTCAGCATAGTCGACATGTCAGTATCTAGTCAGCAAATGGATTTCCGTGTTGCCACGTCAGCGCTGTTCGAGCGCCACGTCAGCGAAAGTGACCAAATAAACGGATGCCACGTCAGCGTGTTGATCCAGTCAGCAGTGACACGTATGCAATGGCACGCGCGCTTCGTTTAAATCTTTTTTCGTCCATAAGTTCTTCGTTTTAAGTCCAAATTGAGTGATTTTTGGCTCGTTAGAATCGACTTTCAATTCCCTACAACATGGAAGCAAAAAATCCAGTGTTCGAGAAACTTTGATGTGCACTTCGAGTAACAACATGATCGAGTTCGAGGTTCGTGGATAGCGACATGATCGGGTTCGAGGTTCGTGGATGGCGACATGATCGAGAGTTCGAAATGAGGATTGCTTGGACCCTTCAATATTTAGCCTTGCATCGCATCGCAAGCACCTAAAGCCTCACCTTGCACGTGAGCACTTAAGTCTTGCTCTTATCGCAAGCATAAAATCTCGTCTTGCACGCGAGTATGAAAGACTTGCACCTTGGCAAGCACAAAGTCTCGTCTCGACCACGATCCCAACGCCCGATGTTGGTCCAAAGACTCGTACTCAACACAAGCAATACAGCTAGCCTGTCTTAGCAGTGAGCGCTACAGCCTTGTTACGTTGCGAGCAAAAATCCTTGCCCCAGCCGCAAGCATATTACATTTCACTCAAGACTCGGCTATCTCTCGAGCATCACAAGTCCACCACGTGGCAAAAAGTCTCGCCTAGCACGTGAGCATTTTTTATTTTATTTTATTTTGTTATTTTTTGCAGGTAATTACAGTTGGGGGCGTCTTCGCAATGTCTCTACAAATGCTTGGGGGCGAGTTACGTCATCAACGGTCGACGCAGCATGAAAAACAAACTTCTTATCCCCCAACAAGTTGGAGGATAAGAGGGGGCGATGTTTGTACCGTGTATTTTATACATGGAAGGCCCTTAAATCAAGCCCGTGAAGGAAGATTCTAGAAGTTTCCGGAAGGCTTGTTGCCCAAGTTGCTTGCACATCAAGTTTATACCAGAATTAGGGTTACATAAACACTATAAATACATGTATCCTAAACCCTAAGGAGGGAGGGAATTTTAGGTTAGCTAACCCAAGGAAAATTATTGTATCCTATAATCAATAAACTATTTCTCTGTTCCTCCGTGGATGTAGGCACAACTTGCCGAACCACGTTAAATCCGTCTCTTTGTTCATCTTTAATTCGTTTTCAAGCCCTAATTTTCAAGAATCATCATCAATCATCGTGTTTTGTGCCTAGAATTTATTTTGGGTACAAACACATACCAGTCGGATAAAAATCAATTATCGGCGAAGTTGGGAACTGCACAAACACTGGGTCGCTAGAAAAAATATAATCTAAGAATATCTCGAATAAAAGAAGAAGACGCCGATACAACCTTGCAGTTGGAAAGACACCCATCAGCTGATTGAATGGTTTGAATGGTGAACCTAATTCAAAGCTTATCTGCAGCTGACCAAGATCCTTGAGATCGGAGGCAAATGGCATAATGATAAGGATAAAACCTATAAAATATGAAAAATATGAAAAATGGCTAGATAGAATAATTATCATAAAAGACCCCCATCTTTCGCAACTTCGCAGAGATCATAAGTCAAAAATCTACAGGAAGGCAATTCTCTATAAATAGATCTTAATTAAACGAGGTAACAGTTGATATCAACATACATGACTTTTCAGATTCACCAAGTGTATACAATATTCTCATAGCCAGCATAGAGAAAGGTAGATAAGTTCTTTGCACCACCAACACCCGTCCTAGCATTTGTATGGGCTAGCTTGCATTTTCAAATACACCTAAGCAATGATGATTAGTCAATTTTAATTCAATTTCTTAAAAGAGAAAACTTTAACAAAAAGAAAAAAATGAATAATTCCTCTGTAACCTCAGAGTAGAACTCTTAAACATCCTACCAGTCTCATATTAAAATCCCCAGATCTCAATTTCTACCTGATGTTCTACTTGTACCAAACTAATATCTACCTATAAATTAAAGACAAAAATCAGTTATAAAATCAAAATCCCAATAAATGAATTCCTCTGAAAACTAACAAATTGATGATTCAATTCAATTAAACCACGAGGAATTTCAATTTTCTCACTGTAGGATCAGGATATCGCAACACCAAGATTCTCGCAGAATCCATAAACGACACACTGCGAAGACATCGTGGGATGGAAGTAAAAACGACGTAACGGATGACGACAGCCAAAACACGAGAAAGATGTGAAGATGTAGCGAGATCGAGGAGTGTCGCGAGATTTAACATGTGTACACTTGCGAGAATGTCGCAAGCCGGATCCAAAAAAATAAAGGGCGACTTATTGTCATCCGCCATGTAATGTCCTATATAAAGAGCCAAATAGGCTTAAGGAGGGAGAGATCTTTTTCGAGTGTGGAGCAAGTCATTAAGAGAGAAAGTTGAGTGATTGTAATACTTTGGTTTATCTCCTGTTCATCTTGTAACATTTCGAGAGTTTGATCAATAAAAACTTATAATTGTTCATCTTAAAAATGATTTAATTGTATGGAATCTTGTGAGGGGTGTAGTGTGGGATTTCCTGCAACTACATAATGGCGCTAGAAACAGGGAGGAGTAAAGATTGATATTGTGATTTGGAAGGATTTGAAGTAGTAGATAAAGAGTTTCATATAATTTTCAACAATTTGATAAGGTTAAAGAATGGCAAGAAGAAGACATACGTCAGAACAACCAACGACAGTTAGAAGGAGTAGGAGACTTGCTGGAGAAGAAAGAAATGAAATGGGAGAATCTTCAAGAGCAAATACGAGAAATAATGGAGAAAATCGGGTTCAATCGCCAATTCAGTATGCACCAATACAAAATAGACCTGAGGATTATGACAGAGTGAGCGTACACACTTGGCGATCGGATTCTGAAGATGAAATAGGGGAAAACCAGCAATTAGAAGGTAATGGACAAGAAGAAGGAGATCAAGAAATGGTTGGAGGAATAATTCATGGAAATGAAGAGATTACAGCGTTAGAGGCATTGAGACAAACGATACGCGAAGAAAGGCGATTAAAAACGGAAGAACATGAAAATTTGACAAGGCAAAACCATGAGCTAAGGATGGAAAACATAAGGTTACATAACAGAAGGTCAAGGAGATCTACAAGGTCAAGATCAGTAAGGGAAGAAGTAAGACGAGATATGCCTGTAGAAAATGCTAATGAAGAAATTCGATAAGAAACACAAAATTTAGGTGAGGAACGCCGTGAAAGAAGAGAAGTAAGGGAAGATGGGCAAAATGATGGAAATCAGAGAGATAGACACCACTAGAGGCGAGATAATCAAGAGGATGGAGAAAATCAGGAAGAAGGAAGGAGAATATTACATGGGAGAGAAATACAAAGAAATCACCGAGCAATTCAAGATGAAATTGAGAGACATTATACTGAACAAGCACATCTAGCTCGCGAAAGGGAAAGGCTAAGGGCATAAATGGAAGAACAAGAACTACAAGAGCCAATTCGCCAAAACAATCATGATAATCGAGAAAGGAGGCGTGAGCGTAATCGCAATAATGTTAATATCAATGAAGAATACGATAGAGCATTAAGGAGAACTGAAAGACGGCAAAGAGGAGAAAATGAGAGATATAATGGTGTGCGAATTCATGAAAGGAATGAAAGAGAAGATCACAGAGAAAGACGTGAAGAAAATGATGACCAAGAGAATCAAAACGGATATGAACGCAGAAGAAGAGAGGCGAAGCTAAAAAGGCCAATGGAAGATAATTCTAGTATAAACGAACAAATTTTGAAAGAGCTAGCGGAAATGAGAGGAATGTTAAACAATAAGAAAGAAGGAGGTAGGAGACAATTAGATGAAGCTATAGAAGAAGATGCGAAGACCCCATTCACACGGGAAATACAATTAGAAGGAATACCCCCAAAGTGCAATTTGCCTACATTAACCAGCATTTTTGATGGATCAACTTGTGAAATACAACACATCAAAGCTTATTTGAGATGTATGTTACAGTGGGAAAATCATGACGCTATATTGTGCAAATATTTTGCATCAAGTTTGACAGGAGAAGCTTTGAAATGGTTTGAAGGCTTGCCAAAAAATACTATAGCATCCTTCAATCATTTACAGTCTATATTTTTAGGGGCGTACATAAGTAATAATTTCTCGCGACCTGGCATTGAAGATGTATTTGGATTAAAGCAAAGGGTTGGTGAAAGTTTGAAACATTTGACTGTGAGGTGGAAGACGATGTGTAGAGACATGGCGGGTCGTGTCGATGAGAGATATCTCATTTTATCATTCATTAATGCTATGTTCGCAACCAATCTGTTATACATTCAAATTTTCAGAATTAAGAACACGATCACAATGGCTGAGCTGCGAGAATTACGGGGAGGAATATATTGCTCTCGAGGAAAGACAAAATGAGATGGAATCATACCCAGTTGCGAACACAAGTTCGAATGCAGCGAATGCAAGCTTGTTACCTAAGTTGATAAATACAGTGGCGAGCACTTCGCAAGGACAAACAGACTTGGTCATGGGTGATAATCAACAAAAGCTAGTGGCTATGGGGAGTCGTGACCAAGAAGAATATGAGAGAGAAAGAAATTTCTATAACCGTGGTGGAAATAATAAAATTCAAAGACTTGATCATCCGCAAGAAAATTATGGAGGTCAAAGGCAAAATTATCATAGGGGACAAGGAAGCCGCAGGATAGTATGGGAAGAAATTGAGATGCCACCTCTCAATGCTAGCGTGGAGAAAATATGGGAAGCTATAATTTTAATGGAAAATATACCAACACCATGGAACATGGGAAAGGAGCCACCTCCAAGCGAGAGAAGCCATGAGTTTTGTTCTTATCACCATTTCCATGGACATACAACAAATGATTGCAGAAATATAAAGAGAATCATCCTTAGGATGATAGATCAGGGAAATTAAATCATTTTTTCTAGTAAAGAAAGCACAACCTCAAGTATTGCCACCACCTCCTCCAGAAATTCAAAGGGCGAACACAACAAAAGAACGTGAAACATTTGTGATAGAAGTTGGGGCAAAAGCAAAAAATCTGTTTTGTAACTCTATTGTACATTCGTACAAGACAATTGAAGATTTCCACGATATTACTCTCAGCAGGGTTTTCGCAAGGGATGCCAATGATAAAGAAATAATGAACACCGCGAAGACGTCGCAACTGGAAGAATGGCAGAAGCAGATCATTTCTTTCACCGCGGAAGAAGTGCCTGAGGCTGGAGAAATGCATGATAACCCATTGGTGGTAAGATTGGAGATCAACCCAAAACCCAGAGAGGATTAAGATGATGAGGATGAGAATTCTTGGGCAATTAACAGAATTTTGATTGATACGGGGAGTTCCGTGAACATTCTTTTTTATCATACTTATAAAACTATGGGAGGAAAAGATGAAGATCTAATACCTTCAACATACAAAATTTATGGTTTTAATGGTACTGCAAATAAGCCTAAAGGAGAAGTTCACATGAGAATTCCACTGAAAGGATTGTCTTCTGAAATCTTATTCTGTGTTGTTGATGTGGAATCACCATATAACGCATTAATTGGGCGACCTTGGTTACATGAGATTCTAGGCGTAGCATCAACTTTTCATCAATGTATTAAGTTTCCTCATCCAACTGGTATTGGGATTATAAAAGGAGATTGGATAGAAGGGAAAAAATGTTATGAAGTTGATATAGAATCTGCGAAGAAAGAGTCGCAAAGAAGAAAGATTGGAAACACAAGATCGAGAGAAAAAAACAAAAAGTGAAAGGTTGATGGTAGATACCATAGAATGGAGAGAGGAAGAAATGCTGAGAAATCAATGTCTGTTGAAAAGAAGAAGTGTCGATAATATCGCAAGAGATGGAGAAATAACAGGAAAATTCAAAGAGAATGAGGTAGAAAGTAGCAAAACCAAGAGGTTTAAAGATTGAATGCGCTTACTGATCAAGGGAGTAGATAAAAAAAATAAAAAAATAATACAAATGGCAAATATGTTGCAAATGGCGAAAATGGAGTGGTGTAAGAGTTGATATGAAGAAGAAGAAAATATATTTTACAAATGGCAAATATGTTGCGAAAGTACAAAAGAGCTCATATATGAAGACGAATCATCAAAATAATCAGAAAGTGGCGAACTTATTATGGCGTACACCCTAGTTCGCGAACACAATTTCGCAAGAGACAAAAGAACCTTCGGGGCGTCATAGTAGGGGGGACCTATTACATATAACAAATAATTAACAAAATAACCATAATGGGACGAACCTTCATGGCGTACACCCTAGTTCGCGAATAAAATTTCGTAAGAGGCAAAGTACCTAAAGTGCGTCATGTAAGGGGGTATCTGTAACGTGGCTCAGGGAAAAGGTTACATCGCCCCTGGAACCTGAGTCATGGAGATTGGGGGTAATAACACCCATCCAGGAGAGTTGCCTTGGGTTTCCAACTATATATATAAGGTTATACCCTGGTTGGACGACCGAGGGTCTCTTCTAAGGAGTCAGCATTTGACCAAGGCGCCGAGGTACACGGTTGAGCCAAGAGTGCCTGGGGCATTTGAAGTGTCTCGGCCATTCTTGGCAAGTCTTGGCTTATGTTGCACTCGGCCTACCAAGAAAACTCCACTTAGGGTGCAGTCTCGTAACCATAAGCCCTATAGGCAAAAGGGATAAGAGGCTGCGAAAACAAGCGGGTTGTTGTTAAGACCGGATGGGAGGAGCTAGCCTTGTATGGCGAAGTACGCCTCCTTGAAGGGGCAACCAGGGGGAAGATAAGGGCGGCACCCTCCATTAGGGAGGCGATAGTGTCAAAAAGACGCAAATGTCATGAGACTTTATATTCGCAAGAATATTTAGGCTTGTCATATTTGTGCAACAATCCTGAAGAGGTAAAAATACAAAAGAGTATCTAAGACGAGATCAATGGGTCCTTACATGCAAATGTAAAGACGTCGTGCGATTTCGTCGCAAAGACGGCAATGTCATGGGGCTTTACGTTCGCAAGGATATTTAGGCATGTCATATTTTCGCAAGAAAAATATCTCGCAGAGGCAATAATACTAAAGAAATGATAAGACAAAATCAATGGGTCATTACATGAAAATGTAAAGACGTCCTGCGATTTTGTGGCAAAAATGAGAGGTGGCAAAATAAGATCTTTAACTAAGAAGGCAAAATAAGACCACACAAGAGAAATGATAAGGCAAGATCAATGGGTCATTACATGAAAATGTAAGGACGTCCTGCGATCTTGTCGCAATGACAAAGTTCATCAGAATATATCTGCGAAATTATGCTTAATCTCCCATTCGAATACAAATAACAGAGGCAAGTATGGGAATGAACAAGAAATTCGCATGTTATTTGTCTTCACATGACAGATTTATGCATATATTGAAACAAGAATTGGGATTTCATGTTAAAAAGAATTGCTTTTTATGTACAGGAAGAAACAAGAAAGAAAGAAATTACATTCAAAGACTCAAAAAGTTCGCAGCAAAAGAATAAACCCAAGGACGGGAGATTGAAAAAATAATTGTACAAAGATTACAAAGGAAGAAGAAGGAAAATAAAATTATTTCTCATTTGATCTTTCTTCATCATTATCTTCACCAGATTCTTCAATTTCTTCATCTTCATTAGATTCCCCTTCTTCTTCACTAACATCACTGTCAGAAATATCCATAGAATGCACATTTTGGGGAATTTCATCAAGAAGGCAAGGATACTTAGACTGAGGGATGTTGTTGTCCTCGCAGACCGTCTCAATAGTCTGATTGCGAAAAATAATAGCATCATTCTTAAAATTTGCGATAGTGATTTTCAGTTGGTTCTTCAGCTTAGAATATTTATCATCCCGAGAAGAAAGATTTTTGGCAAGCTGCTCTTTCTCAGATTCGAGTTCTTCAATTCTCTTTCGAAACCTTGCTTCAGATTCTGCGAACATATAACATTAGATCAGCAACTGGATGACAAGTTTATGCAAATAATTAAATAAAGAAGAATGATAAACAACCTTCTCTGTCAGAAATCATATCTTTAACCAAGGTCGTATGTTCAGCTTGAAGACTAATATTAACACCTAAGTTATTTCTGGCATCATCTAGAACCTTCGCAGCCCAAGCAAATTCATCATCATTATTTATAAGGAGAAGGGAACTGATTTGATTCTCTCTTTCGCTAAGAATAGTATTTTGACGAATGGATTCATCCCGTTCAATTTGAACTTCAAGAAGAGTCTTTTGGAATTTCGCTAATGCTTGAGCACCTTGACTAGCAATGCGATCTTTATCATCTATGAGATCACTAATTTTCTTCCTTAAAGTATTAATTTTCTCCTTAGAATTAAGATACAGGCATTTCAGTTGGTTGGCTAAACTTAAACTAGATCTATGATCAAGATCTAAGAGGCGAAATCTGGATTGAAGTTCATTTAAAGGAAGAGATTTAATCTTATTATTTGAAAAACTATCCAAAGAATTGTTGAGATGAGCAAGAAGAGCATCATCATCCATAGGTTCAGGGAATGAATGAAGAAGAATGGCTTCCTCAGAAAGATTATAAACGTCTGCGAAAATGATAAGTTAGATGATAATAAGAGAACAAAACAAAGGAAAAGGGAAAAATTTCATACCATAAAGTTGTTGGTTGGAGCTTTGAAGGCTAGAAATCTTAATCTTCTGAGTGGCAGAGTCAGCTTCTAATTGCTTGTTCCTCTCGCGAAGAATGCTTCAGTTTCCAATTCTTCATTTCTCTTGCGAAGAGCAGTAGCTTCAACTCCCAATTCTTCGTTTTCTGCGGCGAAGATTCTTCTTTTCAAGAATATTACGCCTCTTTTCAAGATCGAGGCAACAACAAAGGAAGCTCTCCAGGACTACCAAAGAAAACAAAGAAATTAAAAAGGCATAATTTAAAATTAAAATCATGAAAAAATAAGAGAATGAAAACATACCAAGACACTAAGTGAATTCAAGAAGCTAGGAGTCACTGATCTGGAGACTCCATGAAGAGAACTATCACTTTCAAGCAAAGGTGAATCGCAAATACTTGCGAGAGCCTTGCATGTATTAGAAAGGCGATCGTCGCCCATCCCTTGCATAGAATCGAAAAAGATGCTAGACAGTTGTGCCATAGAAGATTCAGCTGGAGAATTTGAAGAAGGGATATCCACATCATCATATTCCTCATCACTAGAATTTTCACCTGGCTGAAGATTCGAAGGAGAGGGGAGGTGAAGTTTTCGCTTCTTCAAAGGCGGAACAACAGACTTCTCCCTGCGAAGAGGATTTTTATTTCTACCTTTGGCTTTCGAAGCCTCAGGGTTTTCTTCTTCTCCAACAACTTCAACACCAACCTTCGCACACAAATGAAGATAAGAAACAGAGGCAACAATATTGTTAAATAGAAGAATATATATAAAGTGTTTCTTACTTCATCCATGACGGAGCGAAGGGCAGCTAAAGTGCTAACCTTCCCGGTCCGATTATAGCTCAATCTCAATTTTTCAACCTAAAATTTTTCACGAGAATCAAAAGATAAGGGAGTAGGCAATCAATGAAAGATTACAAAGTGCGCGAAGTTAGAAGACATACCTCCTTATTCTTCTCGGGCCAATTGAATACCCAAGGTCGATAAGTAGCGAAGTTCGCAGGAAGTATATTCGAGCCTGCGATATAAGGCCCCTTTAACACCAATGGAAAAACATACCATTTATCGTCTTTAGAATGACGCGGGATGTTGTTTTTACCAGAATGCCAGTCGATGTCTTGCATAAGGAGTTTATCATCAGCAACATCATCCTTTCTTTTCAAACGAACACCCCAGCGAGTATTATCCCTCCTCATAGGAATGAATTCATAGTTTTCATAGAAACTCTCGATTGTATAACTTTCAGCGAGTATCGCCAATTCCTTAAATTTTGGATCCCTAACTTCTGGTGGATAAAGAGACCCATTGCCGGTGCCATGATTGGCGAATTCAAGTATTAAGCGAATGAAATTCCCGCTTAGTTGATAGACGGCTCGTGAGAAGTTCGCATGAGCTAGAACTCCATAGAATAACGGAAGGTTAGGGTTATAAAGAGGAATGGGAAGTCCGGCGAGAATCTGACCAAGCGAAATTATGATTTCATGATCATCACAATGATGATCAGTGAACAACTTGACAGAAAGAATGGATTTAGATTCCTGGCCAGGAATAGTGGATAAAGTAAAACCTTTTCCTTGAAGATCTTTTTGAATTTCTTCAAGGAAGCTTAAATATTTGCGACCATTTGGAGCCATTTTAGTATGGGAATGATTGAAGAACTAAAGATCAAAAGAAAGAAAAAGAAGAAGATTTACAGTAGCAGAAGCGGAAATTACAGAGGAGAATTGAAGAAAAATTGCAGAGAGAAAGTAAAAAAGGAGAAGAGGAGGATGAGAAAGCTATATATAGAGAAAAATTCTTGAGAAGATAAACACATTTAATGCGAGAAGGGACGTGAACAGTTGAGAAATGACGGTTGAAAGAGACGTGTCAAGAAATGGATGGAAGAAGAGATATGTGTAATAAATTCTGCGTAATGGTACGGAAGCATGAAAATACGGAAAAATATAAAGAAATGAACGACCGCGGCATTTGAAAACACTAATTCTCATGACATTCCCTTCTTCGCAGAGAAGACATGAGAAGAGGCAAGATGTAGGATCAGGATATCGCAACACCAAGATTCTCGCAGAATCCATAAACGACACACTGCGAAGACATCGCGGGATGGAAGTAAAAACGACGTAACGGATGACGACAGCCAAAACACGAGAAAGATGTGAAGATGTAGCGAGATCGAGGAGTGTCGCGAGATTTAACATGTGTACACTTGCGAGAATGTCGCAAGCCAGATCCGAAAATAAAGGACAGCTTAGCTGTCATCCGCCATGTAATGTCCTATATAAAGAGCCAAATAGGCTTAAGGAGGGGAGAGATCTTTTTCGAGTGTGGAACAAGTCATTAAGAGAGAGAAAGTTCAGAGTGATTGTAATACTTAGGTTTATCTCCTGTTCATCTTGTAACATTTCGAGAGTTTGATCAATAAAAACTTATAATTGTTCACCTTAAAAATGATTTAATTGTATGGAATCTTGTGAGGGGTGTAGTGTGGGATTTCCTGCAACTACACTCACCTTTAGAAAGATTTCAAAGTCAACCTCTTGATTCGAACTCCCATTAGATTTAACCAAAAACGAATTTATCTTCATCAATATGATTTTCAACAACAATCCCTAGTTTCGGCACCAGTAAATCTTCTAACCTTACATTTCCCCGATCTCTTCTCAATGAAGTGTATTACAGCAAATGAAGAAATTGTTTGATTTCTTTACCAACCTGCACCAATATCAAAGGCATAGTTTAAATTGAAGAAGATAAACTACCACACTATAGAAAAATGTATGCACAAACTAAAATTAGGTACAAGATAAACTAAAATACTACTACAAAACCCTAAGTTCAGAAAATCAAAAGAATGAACTACATCTACACAAACCCTAACTTAATTGGTAGGATTTCCTTTCACGTAAAGAGATTTGAAGTATGTGTGTTTCTTTATATACATGGTCGAAGAAAAATAGGAAAAAAAGAGTTAAGGGGAACTGGGGAGTGGGGAGTGGGGAGTGGATTTTTTTTCTCAGAGAAACGTGGGTTGTTCGTGTCACTTGGATTACCTACGGCGGTACATTTTATGCCGTAACAAAAAGTCCACAATACCCACGGGCCCACAGGGCCGTGACTAGAGGCAATTCGGTAGATTCATCCCTTATAAAACTTGATTCGTGGCAAATTATCATTAGGTCGTGGAAAATGAGATATCTATTTTGTGTGAGATCAGCATCACCTTATAGTTTCTCTTTGAGATCTATATTGATTGATTGCAAATCTATAGTTTGATTATTTCGGTAATCAAAAGATAGATTGATCTAACCACAAAGGAGTTTATTAGATTAACTAGAAGAGCCTTTGTTAATGACTCATGATATCTTATTACCAAGATTGAATAGAGTGATTACCAAACATATTTATCCTTTACTATTTGGAATACGATCTAAAGGATTGGTGATTCACGTGCGTGACTCTAGAATTCGAAGGCGCAGGGATACTGAGGAAACTAAGTAGCTAGGGGTAGTCTACTTGGTCCCAACTATACGAAGTTGGTATTATATTTTTTATAGCGGCTTAATCCTGGGAGTATTCAAAACTGGACTAGGTCCCGGGGTTTTTCTGCATTTGCGGTTTCCTCGTTAACAAAATCTTGCTGTGCCATTTACTTTATTATTCCGCATTATAATTTGTCTTATTATAATTTGTAGGATCAAAATATCGCGACATCAATACTTCGCGAGATCAATAAACGACAGCATTGCGAAAGTGTCGCAAACGAATAATATGAATGACGCAATGAATGACGACAGCTAAAACACGAGAAAGATGTGAAGACTTAGCGAGATTTAGAAGAGTTGCGAGATTATATATTTGTATACTTGCGATATTTCGCAAGTCATTCCCGAAAATAAAGGACAGCTTAGCTGTCATCCATTGTGTACTACCCTATATAAAGAGTCGAGCAAGTCTGTTGTGAGAGATCTTTTTTTCCGAGTGTTAGGCAAGTCATTAGGAGAGAGAAAGTTTGTGGTGATTGTAATTTCTTTAGCTCTTTTCCATTATATCTTGTAAACATTCAAAGAATTAATCAATAAAAATCATAGTTGTTCATCTTCAAATGTCTTAGTTGTGTGGATTCTAGTGAGGGGTGTGGTGTAGGATTTCCTGCAACTACATATTGGCGCTAGAAACAGGGAGAGAGTAAGGATTGACATCGTGATTTGAAAGAATTTGGAGTAGTAGGGAAGGAATTTCATATAATTTTCAACAGTTTACCAAAATTAAGAAATGGCTAGAAGGAGAAATGCATCCGAGCAACCAACAACTGTTAGAAGGAGTAGGAGACTTGCCGGAGAAGGGAGAAATAAAACGGGAGAATCCTCAAGAAGGAACATAAGGAATAATGAAGAAAATCAAATTCAATCACCAATTCAACCAGTAGCGGATAGAACTGTAGATTATGATAGAGTAAGCGTGCATACTTGAAGATCAGATTCTGTGGACGAAAGGGGAGAAGAACAACAATTGGTAAACAATAGACAAGAGGAGAGAGACCGAGAAGGGATTGGAGAAATAATTCATGGAAATGAAGAGATCGCGGCATTGGAGGCGTTGAGAAAAACAATACATGAAGAAAGACGATTAGAGGCAGAGGAACGTGCAAATTTAACAAGACAGAATCATGAATTGAGGATGGAAAATATGAGATTACAAAATAGAAGGTCGAGAAGCACTACAAGATCAAGCTCAAGATCAGTTAGAGAGGAAAGAAGGAGAAATTTACCTATAGAAAATGTTGATGAAGAAAACCAAGAAGAAGCGCAAAATCCAAGCATAGAACATTGCGAGAGAAGAGAAATGATGGAAGATCGTTATGTTCCACGTCCCGAGACTTTTCAAAATGGGCGAGAATGATGGAAATCGAGGGAAATAGCGACGTCGAGGCGAGAATAATCCAATTGATGAAGAAAATCAAGAAGAAGGAAGAAGAATATTGCATGGGAGAGAAGCGCAGAGGAAGCAAAAAGAGATTGAGGATGAAATGGAAAGACATTATGTTGAACAAGCACGTCTAGCTCGCGAGAGAGAAAGATTGAGAGCAGAAATTGAAGAACAGGAGTTAGAAGAGGCAATTCGCCAGAATAATCATGATAGTCGAGAAAGAAGGCGAGAACAAAGCCGCAATAATGATAATATTAATAAAGAATATGAAAGAGCACAAAGGAGAGCTGATAGGAAACAAAGAAGAGAAATTGATAGATGATGAGTGCCAAATAGTGCATATTTATACACCTTTTTATTGGCATTTTACTCATCTTTTGCGCTTAGAAATCAGATATTATCCCAGATTCTGTGTTTTCTTTGTTTTCAAGAATAAATATTTGTATTAATTAATTTTGTGTTTTTAGGTACTAAATAAAGTCCGGAGAAACTGAGGAGCCAAAAGAGCGAAGAATTGGAGTCGAGCATCTATGGAGTAGATGGCCAAAGCCTGCGCGCGAATCAATTGCAACCCAACAAGGAAGACATGGGCTAAAGCTACCCATGACCCGGATCCGAGTCCGTCTCATCCAGGCCGTTAGATTCGATCTACCCTAGATCTGACGCTCGCTCCAACTGTTCCATCAAAGATTGCTGCTCCCGCTCAACACCAGATCACTCCAAATCACGCTGAGCCGTTCAGATCTTATCAGCTCCATCCTACGCTCGCTAGGCCAGTCCCATCATCTTTTGCTATCCCTGCCTCACATCGAACCGCCTAACCCTATACCCACTCGAGCAAACCTATCTTCTTCTCCATTTTCTCTTTCTTCTCCTCTCCCATCTCCATCAGAGCAGAGCTCTGCTCTTCCGACACCACAGCCACCTTCGCCATCACCACCTCACCAACAACCCTCCTGACACAGCAACACCATCCCTGCAAACAGCCGCACCACCTCTTTAGCTCTTATTTTCTCTCTCTTAGCTTCTGCAACCCTAGAAGCTAACTTAGAGAAGATAAGAACTAGGGTTAGGTCACAACAACCATGCATGGCGTCTCTGAGGCGATTAGACAGAAGAGGGAGCGAATTCAGAGTATGGGTTGCATTTAATTTCTGTTTTAAAAAGTAATTTAGGGTTTGGTTTGTTGAAGAGGTTGCATGTATAAATAGAAGTTGGAGAAGATGATTTTAGGCACGCCTGGATTAGCCAGTGCAGTCAATTAGGTTTAAATTGTGTTCTTTGTTAATTTTATGTTTTAATTTAAGTGCTAGGGTTTCAATGAAACCCTAATTCTCTGTTTTGAGTTCAATTTGTTGAATGTTCTTGAGAGCTTAATTTTAATAAATAGCTTCAATTTTAACACCTCACCCCTTTTCTCTCACAGTGCATGCCAATGCCATGGATGCACTGTAGTTAGGCTAATACTGAGTTGAGTGTGTTCAGCTCTTGTTTCTATGTTTAATACTGATTCTCTTGACTGGTTGTGCTTCATTAGACAACCAGTACTCTAGGTTAGTTATTCAGCTGATAATTGAAGCTTTATATGGAGAAACTCTTAGATAAGTGATAGAAGTGACAAGCTTCACTTGTCTGGTATAACAACAAGAACCTCAACATAGTTAAACTCACAATAGGAGTTAGTGGTGGATTTGCAGACCCTGGCATATCCTTTTGTCACTGTTTATACCTTAGTTTAGGTTTATTTCATTTCATCCCAGCCGTATCGGCAAAACCCCCCTGTTGTTACCTTGTCACTACACATTTTCACTTGAAACTCAGTTGAGAAAGCCATTAGATCACCTTAGAGCACCACAAGTCTTTGTGGTTCGACCCGTACTTGCCGCGTCTCCGATAGACGCCGTGCACTTGTGGTATTACCGTAGGCCATAAAATACATACACTTTCGAGGCCTACCAATAGATATAACGGTGTGCGAATTCGTGAAAGAAGTGAAGGAGAAGATCGCAGAGAAAGACGAGAAGAGAATGATGAAAGTCAAAGCAGACATGAACGCAGGAGAAGAGAAGCGGAACTAAAAAGACCAATAGATGCAAATTTTGATGTAAATGAACAAATTATGAGAGAATTGACAGAAATGAGAGGAATGATGAAAAAGTAAAAGGGGAGGAGGAAAGAGACAGGTTGGATGAAGCCATAGAAGAAAAGCTGCGAAAACTCCATTCACACAAGAGATACAATTAGGAGGAATACCACCGAAGTGCAACTTACCGACATTAACCAAGCATTTTCGATGGAACAACTTGCGCGATACTGACATATCAAAGCTTATATGAGATGTATGCTACAATGGGAGAATCATGATGCTATATTGTGCAAATATTTTGCATCAAGTCTGACAGGAGAAGCTTTGAAATGGTTTGAAGGGCTACCGAAGAATACAATAACATCTTTCAATCACTTGCATGCTATATTTTTAGGGGCATATATAAGTAATAATTCCTCGCGACCAGGTATTGAAGATGTATTTGGGTTAAAACAAAGGGTTGGTGAAAGTTTGAAGCATCTAACTGTTAGATGGAAGACAATGTGTAGCGAAATGGCTGGCCGTGTGGAGGAGAGATATCTCATCTTATCATTCATTAATGCTATGTTCGCGAAAAATCTGTTATATATTCAAATTTTTAGAGTCAAGAATACAATCACAATGACTAAGTTGCGAGAGCTTCAGGAGGAGTATATTGCTCTAGAGGAAAAGCAAAATGAGATGGAATCATACCCTGTCGCGAATACAAGTTCAGGAGCTGCGAATGCAAGTTTGTTACCCAAATTGATAAACACTGTGGCGAGTACCTCGCAAGGTCAACAAGGAATGAGGATACCAGATGATGGTCAGCAAAAGTTGGTAGCCATGGGAAGTCGCGATCAGGAAGAATTTGAAAGAGAAAGAAATTTCTATAACCGTGGCGGAAATAATAAAATTCAAAGGCTTGATCAGCCGCAAGAAACCTATGGAGGTCAGAGGCATAATCCGCAAGAAATCTATGGAGGTCAGAGGCATAACTATCATAGAGGGCAGCGAGGTCATAGGGTAGTTTGGGAAGAAATCAAGATGCCTCCATTAAACGCTAGCGTGGAGAAAATATGGGAAGCTATAATCTTGATGGAAAACATACCTGCACCATGGAACATGGGGAATGAACCGCCTCCAGGTTACAGAAGTCATGAATTTTGTTCCTATCACCATTTTCATGGACACCTAACGAATGATTGTAGGAATATAAAAAGAATCATCCTCAGAATGATAGACCAAGGGAAGCTAAACCAATTCTTAAAATGTGAAGAGAAGACTCAACCATTACCAACACCTCCAGAAATTCACAGAGTAAGTACAACAAAAGGGAAAGAAACATTTTTAGTAGAAGTTGGAGCGAAGGCTAAAAACTTGTTCTGCAATTCTATCGTACATTCGTACAGGACAATCGAATATTTTCATGATAGTGTTCTCAGTAGGGTTTTCGCAAGAGATGCTGACAATAGGGAAGTAATGAACATCGCGAAGACATCGCCACTAAAAGAATGGCAAACACATATTATTTATTTTACCGCAGAAGAGGTACCTGAGGGTGGCGAGATGCATGACAGTCCATTAGTGGTAAGATTGGAAATTAACCCAAAACCTGTTGATGATGAAGATGATGGGGCAGAAAGTTCATGGGCTATAAATAGAATCTTAATTGATACTGGAAGCTCTGTAAACATCCTTTTTTACCACACTTACAAGACTATGGGAGGGAAAGACAAAGACTTGATACCTTCAACCTATAAGATTTATGGTTTTAATGGCACTGCCAATAAACCTAAAGGAGAAATTCGTATGCGAATACCACTAAAAGGATTACCAACTAAAATCTTGTTTTGCATAGTCGATGTGGAATCCCCCTATAATGCATTAATTGGGCGACCATGGTTACATGAGATCTTGGGTGTAGCATCAACTTACCACCAGTGCATCAAATTTCCTCATCCCAGTGGTGTTGGAGTTATAAAAGGAGATTGGGCCGAGGGACAAAAGTGCTATGAAGTTGATGTGGAGTGTTGCGAGGAAAGGGCTGCTCAAAAGAAGAATTGGAAGAGAGGAACAAAGAAGAGAAAGACTGATGGTGGACACAATAGAAGTGAGAGATGAAGATATATTGCGAAACCAATGCGATGGTCTCGCAAAAGGGAAAGAAATATCAGGGAATTTGAATGAAGAAACAGAGAGCAACAGGAATAAGAAGTATAAGAAATAAATAGTTGATTTTAGAGTTGTGTAAAAAAAAAAAAAGTACAGCGAGATCACAACAAAAGTACAAAGAATATGATGATCAAGGAATGGGTACGCGAAAGTCTCGCGATTCATGAATATAACGAAAGTTTGGTTAAATAATTACAGCGAGATCACAGCAAATGAAGCAAGATTATGTGATAATTTCACAAAGATAATGAGAAGAAATAATCAAAAATCAATGAATGATTGCAAGAATTGATAGAAATGAAAGAATGAGTGAATGGGACAAACCTTTATGGCGTACACCCTAGTTCGCGAATGATATTTCGTAAGAGGCAAATGTAATACCTAAAGTGCGTCATATAAGGGGGTATCTCTTGACATGGCTCAGGGAAAAGGTTACACCGCCCCTGGAACCTGAGTCATGAAAATTTGGGGTAAAAAAAAAGCCCATCCGGGGGAGATACCTTGGATTTCCAACTATATATATAAGGTTATACCCTGGTTGGACGACCGAAGGTCTCTTCCAAGGAGTCAGTGTATGACCAAGGCGCCGAGGTACACGGTTGAGCCAAGAGTGCCTGGGGCATTTGAAGTGTCTCGGCCATTCTTGGCAAGTCTTGGCACATGCTGCACTCGGCCCGAAGAAAACTCCACTTAGGGTGCAGTCTCGTAACCATAAGCCCTATAGGTATAAGGGATAAGAGGCTGCGAAAACAACTGGTTGTTGTTAAGACCGGATGGGAGGAGCTAGTCTTGTATGGCCGATGTACGCCTCCTTGAAGGGGCAACCAGGGAGATGATAAGGGCGGCACCCTCCATTAGGGAGCTGATAAGTGTCTTAAGACGCAGATGTCATGAGGCTCTATTTTCGCAAGAAAATTTAGGCTTGTCATATTCCTGAAGAAGCAATAATACTAACGCGAGGGTAAGACGAGATCAATGGGTCTTTACATGAAAATGTAAAGACGTCCTGCGATTTCGTCGCAAAGACGGCAATGTCATGGGGCTTTATGTTCGCAAGAACATTTAGGCCTGTCATATTGTCGCAAGAAAAATATCCTGCAGAGGCAAAAATACTAAAGAAATGATAAGACAAGATCAATGGGTCGTTACATGAAAGTGTAAAGACGTCCTGCGATTTTGTCGCAAGACGGCAATGTCATGGGACTTTATGTTCGTAAGAATATTCAGGCCTGTCACATTGACGCAAAAATGAGGGGTGGAAAAATAAGACCTTTAACTAGGAAGGCAAAATAAGACCACACAAGAGCAATGATAAGGCAAGATCAATGGGTCATTACATGAAAATGTAAAGACGTCCTGCGATCTTGTCGCAATGATGAATTTCAACATAACTGAAGATAAGATCACACAAGAAATTGAGTAACCAAATAAACTTGTGAAAATGGCTATATTTCTTCATTTATTTGTGAAGAATTAGCAACAGCAGTTGCGAAACTAAGAAGTATTATTACTTAAAGGTTACCGATTTAATCTCTCATGTGAAAATAAATAACAGAGGCAAGTATGGGAATGATTAGAGTAAAAACTTGTTATTTATTTTCATATGATAGATTTCTGAGAAGAGATTACAAAAATGGAAGGCTAGAAGGATAAATGTACAAGTATCACAAGAAGAGAAAAAGGAAAATGGAGCTATCTCTCGGTTCATTCTTCTTTTCATCGATTCTTTATCAGACTCCTCTTATTCGCTAGCATCACTATCAGAAACATCCAAGGAAGGTATATTTTCAGGAATCTCATCAAGAAGACAAGGATATGAAAAAAGAGGGATATTGTGGTCATCGCAAACTATCTTAATAGTTTGATTGCAAAAACGGACAACATCATTATTGAAATTCGCCACAGTAGTTTGTAGTTGCTTCTTCAACTTAGAATATTTGTCATTGCGAAGAGAGAAGTCTTTTGCAAGTTGTGCTTTCTCAGATTCAAGTTCCTTAATTTTAGTTTGAAACCTCTTCTCAGATTCTGCGAACAAATGACAATGGGTCAGTAATTTAATAGCAGTTTCACAAAAAAGAAGTGGTAAAGTAATGAAGAATAGTTAACAACCTTCTCTGTCAGAAATCATATCTTTAACCAAGGCAGTATGCTCAGCATGAAGGCTGACGCTAACACCTAAATTATTTCTGGCATTATCTAGAACTTTCGCAGCCCAAGCGAATTCATCATCACTATTTATGACAAGAAGTGAACGAATCTAATTTTCTCGCTCATTAAGTATGGCATTTTGGCGAAGAGATTCATCTCGTTCAATTTGGACTTCAAGAAGAGTTTTTTAGAATTTCGCTAATGCTTGTGCACCTTGATTAGCAATGCGATCCTTGTCATCTATAAGGCTATTAATTTTCTTCCTTAGAATATTATTATTCTCGTGGGAACTAAGATATAAACGTTTAAATCGGTTGGCTAAACCTAAACTAGATCTATGCTCAATTTCTAAGAGACGAAATTTGGTTTGAAGTTCATTTAATGAAAGAGAGTTAATTTTGTTTGACGAACTACTTAAAGATTCGTTGAGATGAGCGAGAAGAGCATCATCATCCATAGGCTCAGGAAATGAATGGAGAAGGATGGCTTCGTCAGAAAGATTATAAATGTCTGCGAAAATGATAAGTCAGACAAAGAAAAATAAATGACAAAGTAGAAACGAAGAAAAGAGAAGAGTTTTATACCATAAAGTTGCTGATTAGCACTTTGAAAACAGCTTCCAACTATTGAATTCTTTCGCGAAGAGCGGCAGTCTCATTTTCATTTTTCTTGCGAGATGTCGCAACTTCAATTTCTAGTTCTTCGGTCTTTTTATGAAGTTGAAGATTTTTCTTTTCAAAGTTGTTGCGCCTCTTCTCAAGATCTGAGGCAACAGCAAAGGAAGCTCTTCCAGACTATAAAGAAAGATAAAGAAACTATTAATATATGATTTAAAATTAAAATTATGAAGGAATAAAGAAATATAAACATACCAAGGCACTGAGTGCATTCAAGAAGCTGGGAGTCAATGATCTGGAGATCCCCTGAAGAGACTCATTACCCTCCATAGAAAGAAGCATCACATATACTTGCGAGAGCTTCACATATACCAGAGAGGCGGTCATCTCCAAGCCCCTGCATGGAGTCTGAAAATATACTAGACAATAACGTCATAGGAGATTCAATTGGATGATTCTCCTTCGCAGTAGAAATGTCTACATCATCGTCTTCTTCATCGGAACTCTCATTAGATTGAGGACTTGAGCGAGAAGAAGAATGGGTCTTTTGTTTTTTTAGAAGGTGGAACAGCAAATTTTATCTTGAGAAGAGGGCCTTTACCCTTTCTTTTGTTCTTCGCAGCTTTTGAAGTTTCTTCCTCGCCGATAACTTCAACACCAACCTACATACACGAATGAAGATAAGAAACAGAGGCAACAATATTGTGGATAACAAGAGAAAATATTTCTTACTTCATCCGTGATTGAGTGAAGTATCGCCAAAATACTTGGCTTTGGATTTCTTTCATAACTTTTTCTCAATTTAATGATCTGAAAATTTTGCAAGTTTTAGGAAGGAAACATCGCAAAGTGAATAAAAATTAGAAAATATACCTCTTTTGCTTTCTCGGGCCAATTAAATACCCAAGGATGATAATTTGCGATATTCGCAGGGAGTATATAGGAACCTGAAATGTAAGGACCATTCAAAAATAGCGGAAAGACACACCACTTCTCATCTTTAGAGTAGCGAGGAACATTGTTCTTGCCAGAGTGCCAATCAATATCTAACATGAGTATCTTATCGTCGGGAACGTTCTCTTTTCTTTTCAATCGAGCACCCCAGTGAGATTTATCATTCTTCATATTTATCACTTCATAATTTTCAAAAAAGTTTTCTACTGAGTACTTTTCAGCGGCTATCTCTAAGTTTGCGAATTTAGGATCTCTGACGTTATTAGGATATAGAGATCCCTTACCAACGCCAAGATTGGCGAATTCAAGCATTAGACGGATGCAATCACCACTTAATTGATAAATAACTCGCGAGAATTTCTCATGAGCAAGAATTTCATAGAACAAGGGCAGTTCGGGATTGTAGAGAGGAATGGGAAGACCTGCGAAGATTTGACCTAGCGAGATTATGATTTTCTGATCATCTCAGTAAACAACTTTGCAGAAAGAATAGATGAAGATTCTTGATTGGGAATAGTAGACAAGGTGAAACCTTTCTCTTGTAAATTCTTTTGAGTCTCACCCAAAAGGGTTTCGTATCTACGACCAGGTGGAGCCATTCTCAGAATATGGTAATGATTAGAGAATTGAAGATCAAGAGAAAGAAGAAAAACAAGATTTACAGTAGCAGAAACGTAAATTGCGGAGGAAGAGAACTGAAGGAAAAATTGCAGAGAGAAAGTAAAAAATAAGAAGAGGAGGGTGAGAAAACTATATATAGAGAAGAATTCTCGAGAAGATAAATGCATTTAATGCGAGAGGGGACGTGAATGGTCAAGAAAAAACGGTTGAAAGAAACGTGTCAAAAAAAGAGTGGAAGAAGAAACATGTGTAATAAATTCTGTGTAAAAGTACGGGATCGTAACAGATAAATATGAACAGTTGCGGCATTTTAAAATACTAATTCTCATGGCATTCTCTTCTTCGCAGAGAAGACATGAGAAGAGGCAAGATGTAGGATCAAAATATCGCGACATCAATACTTCGCGAGATCAATAAACGACAGCATTGCGAAAGTGTCGCAAACGAATAATATGAATGACGCAATGAATGACGACAGCTAAAACACGAGAAAGATGTGAAGACTTAGCGAGATTTAGAAGAGTTGCGAGATTATATATTTGTATACTTGCGATATTTCGCAAGTCATTCCCGAAAATAAAGGACAGCTTAGTTGTCATCCATTGTGTACTACCCTATATAAAGAGTCGAGCAAGTCTGTTGTGAGAGATCTTTTTCCGAGTGTTAGGCAAGTCATTAGGAGAGAGAAAGTTTGTGGTGATTGTAATTTCTTTAGCTCTTTTCCATTATATCTTGTAAACATTCAAAGAATTAATCAATAAAAATCATAGTTGTTCATCTTCAAATGTCTTAGTTGTGTGGATTCTAGTGAGGGGTGTAGTGTAGGATTTCCTGCAACTACATAATTAAAGTAAATTGAACTTGAACATTAATCCGTAACACTTGATATTGATCTTATAGAGTTTCGGTTATTACCGAACCTATTATCAAGTGATCACTTCCTTGTCGTATCGTTTCGATCTTGAATCCATAGTCAATCACACAAGTGATCTTTTTGTTGTATTGTATCGATCTTGTATCCATATACGATTACACGAAGAGTGTACCAAAGTTGTTGTATTGTCTCGACTCAGTCCATAGACGATCACACTTGGTAAAGGACTTATAGGTTGATAAATAAAAGATTGTGGTGTATTTGGGTACCCTCGTCTTTTCTCAACGATCCATAATCATCTGATCACTTGCTCCTCCAATGTCGAATTACGGTTACAGCCTCGAACACCCTCCTATCTCGGCTCTCAAGCATGATAAATCCATCTATAGTTTTGTGACAGCGATAACTCTTCAAATAACTATCCCACGACTCCTACAAGAATCAGCCACAAGTTCAACTATTACCACATTTTGTTTTATATTATAGTGTTTATGAATAACTAGAAATGCACTAATATACCCCGAAAAGCAAAAACATCGATGGATATTTTAAAACAGGATTTAAAGCAACAATAGGAGTACTTCTGAGCAAAAGAAACCCTGCCTCCTATGTTACCGGGTGATCTACCATCTTATACCTCATTAGGAGGCACCAAAACAATGACGACCATCTCAGTTGGATGGCCCATCCCTAGCATGGATTGGATAAAGATCAACACAGATGGGGTTGTTAGAGTATTACTTAGTCGAACTCACAAGTTTTTCTATATCAAGCTTGTTGTCAAAACTATATCTTGATTTCTAGTCTATAATTAGTTAAGTCTCGGTCTAGGATAGTGGTAGTTGAGAAACCAACCAGTCATCATTTGTGTTCTACCATTTGAAGGCGAAAATCAACCGAAGCTTTTGGAGAACTTCATCAACAAAAGGTAAGTGAAGACTGAACCACATATTTCTCAAGTTATATTCACTTTTCTATCCTTGAGACGTTTGTCGCATTACTAATTAATTATACTAACTTGCATAGACAAGAATTTAGAGTCGAGAACTAATTATTTACTTTACGAATTTCTCTAAATATAATGACTATGCTTAATGAACATTTGTTCATACTTGATCAATTTCGGTGGAGAACAATTTATTGTTCGGGACCAAATCATGATTCAAGATTATCATTCGAAAATATCCTGGAACAGTGATATTGTTTATGGGTGAAAACTACTCCTGCAGAGTTTGGTAATTTGGGGTGTGGATGAGGAATGAATTTAAACCTTAAACAAATGTACTGCGCGGTGAGTGCTTGTAGATTCGAGAGATCAATCTGTGCAAGTCCGGCCTAAACCAAGAAATGGCCGTTCCAGACTTGTTTCGGTCACAAAGTGAAGGAGATGGGGTTGATCTTAGGGAGGGAAGCGAAGAAGGTGTTTAGATTGTGAAGGTTTAGATTGCACATATCATATGAAATTTCAAATGTCTCGTAAGAGGGAGGTATGAAGGGAAATAAATGTGGCGTTTGACCACTGAGCCTCTTTCTCCACGTGCGGGATGTTAAGTCCCCAGTGAATTCTAAAACTATCCTTCTTGTAAAATTGTTGAGTAAAACTTACTTACTTTTGAAGCCTCACTTGTACCGAACCGGAGTAGCCTTTCTAAGAAAATCCTCCGCACCGAGATCTCTCAGAGCTATCGCTCTGGACCAAGCTTTTCCTAAACAATGCGCTTCAAAGCATTGTATTCACTGGTGGGGTGATGGAGGAACCGGTGGAAATGACAGTACCTCGGGTCCATTACTTCTTGATCGGTAGGCGGACGCCATACCGGGGGTAGCTCCACCTCTCCATTTCGCACCCACGCCTCCAGTAGCTCCAGAATCTTCTTCATTGGGAAGGGGAAATGTAAGTACCTTGAGTCTGGCTCTTCCTACGTTAGTGGGCGTTGTGATGTCCCTACGAGGCTTTGATGTGGAGCACGTTCCGGAGATGAATTGGAAGGTTTGCGAGTGCCATCATATCCGTGGATCGCTTGCCTGGGTAAAGGAATATGGAAGGTGTCGTAATATCACTGCTGAGTGATCGAATTGAACGCTCCCATCCTCTGTATTCACGTATTTCCCGATCGATCTCTCCTTCCTCAAGCATTTCTTCGCTTGGATGAAAGGCCGATGCGGATTGGACGGGTCTTAGGGCTTTAACAAGAGTTTTGAGATATAAATCTTCTAACAGGGCTCCATAGGCTGCAGGCTCCCTTTCTTTATCTGGTAGACGTTGTAGTACTCCGGACAAGTCCTTTCCTCTGTGGAGTTGCCTCGGTTCTTCATGGTTGACTGGACCATGTTGTTCATCTTTCCTGAATCTCCTGCATCTACGCGCTCTTTTTGCCTCTCCATTGGTAAAGTTGTGACTCCTAGCTAAGGATTCAGCGTTTCTTGCACTGCCTGAGTAGATGCACGCCGACCCTTCTTGTAATTGTGATGTTATATCATTCAAAAGGTGGAATGTTTCGCTCTGCCTTCTGGTGATACCGGCTTGATTTGCCAAGACATCCTCTAGCATTCTAACTATACTTCCCATGATATCTGAACCACCTGTGGTTTCTGGATACATTGCGAGATGGAAATCGAAAAATTGAGAATTCAATTGTGTGCAACCGAGAGATCAACCTCCCACTGTGGTCGCCAATTGTTTATGGGTGAAAACTACTCCTGCAGAGTTTGGTAATTTGGGGTGTGGATGAGGAATGAATTTAAACCTTAAACAAATGCACTGCACGGTGAGTGCTTGTAGATTCGAGAGATCAATCTGTGCAAGTCCGGCCTAAACCAAGAAATGGTCGTTCCAGACTTGTTTCGGTCACATAGTGAAGGAGATGGGGTTGATCTTAGGGAGGGAAGCGAAGAAGGTGTTTAGATTGTGAAGGTGTAGACTTGCTTATGACTTGCAACAGGAAAGTGAACAAGCTTACGATTGGTGTAAGCAGGCTCTGGGTGTTTTCTTGTTGTTTTTCTCTGTTGTTTGGAAATAGGGCGGAGAACCTATTTATACAAGTCATTGAGTCTTATTCACGTGTCTCGTGGGAAGTGGAGGAAGTGGAGTGATGGAGTAGTGGAGTTGTGCGTTGGTGATACACGACCAGCCTTGCCAACTTCTCCTGTTCATCTCTAACCGTCCATGACTCCCTAACACGTTCTTGTGATGGCGCGTTGCACGCTGCACGCTGTAAACCGCCAGACCAATACCCTAGTATGTATCCCCCCAGTTTGTGACATGATTGATGTCTGGAATGTGTGGATCGTGGATCCACGAAAGATAGCATGTAATCTTTGAATTGAATAACTGCGTTATTCAGGAAGTCGATACTTGTGAAGTATCGTGTGTATTTTATGCAGGTACTGCATCATGGTGTGGTAAAGTGATGGGTAATGACACCTCACTAACCAATTAACTCCTAACCAGGGCTGTATAACCAAGCTGGTGAAGTTGGACGGATGAGATGATCTTTGAGACACTCATCTGCGACCGTTGATGAAGTTAGGGTTTTTGAAGAGGTGCGCAGGCATCACTCTTCAGCTTGGTCGAAACCAAGCATGGGATACAACTTTGGCCTAACCGGCCATACATGCGTGTAGATGGCATGGTGGTGTAGGCGCCTATACCCCATTACCTCATGAAAGTATGATCTGGGTCACTCAATTCATCCGGTGAAATCGAGTGGTCGAGATCGATTTTGCGACAAAAAACTAGTGCCGCAAGGGCCGCACGTCACGCCCTCTTCAGGCGCACATTCCAGACGACCAATCTTGGTCGGTCTTGGCCGATTGGCCTGGTGTGAAGGTGGTAGGCTGATGTTTACGCCTATACCTGAATATCCCATGAAAACGTGATCTGAGCCATCCAAATCGTCCGGCGAAGTTGAGTGGTCGAGATCGGTTTGCGGTTTGGGAGGTGTGACCACGCTAGTTTGAGCGTGCGTTTTGGATTAGCCAGGCATGATATGCCTTGGCCGATCGGGTTAGGGAATAGATGGGTCCACGGTGGTCATGCTGGTATGACCGGACCTGCTTAATCTAATCTTGGACCCTCCATTCATGCCGGAGAAGATGGACGCTCGTGATGCTCAAAACCCTAATTTTGGGTTTCAAAGCCGTGCGTCATCTCTTGTTTGGGCGACGATTTTGTCACGACCAAACATGGTTGGTCTTGACCGATTGGTCAAGTGTGTAGGCGAGCCCACGGTGATCGTGTTGACATGCTCTGGGCTCTTTGAATCTACATCTACACCCTCCATCTATACCTGCGAAGATGGATGGTTGAGACTGCTTTGCGACACATGTAATATGCCGCAAACCCTAATTTAGGGTTTTCCGTCCATAATGCTTGGTATGAACGTTTTTTTTGGCAAGCTAGGTTTTACTTGTCCTCAAGTGAAACAGAAATGAAGAAATCCTAACTATACCCCTGTCGCAGGTCTCTCGAATGCATTTAGCGTATGCACTAAGCCTTTAAACCCCTAGGTGTCCCTAGTGGACGAGTTGTAGTCTCGTGAGGGTTTACCAGAGGTGTACCCACAAAACCTTCTCCAACTTCAGAGTGTAAAAGAGTCTCAAGCCTCCAAGAAGCTATGAGGACATAGAGTTTCTGCATGCTAGTAACAGGAAGTTAGAACTATCAAAGAACGCATTCTCATCCTTAAGTCTTTGAGCGAGAAGTAACCATACCATATGAAAGAATTCGGATTCGATTGTGATCATAAGCCTCGACTTCGCCTCACCATTATGGTTTTATGATAATTGCACTCAAAAAGATCGCTTTTTAGTCTCTCATGTGTGCAAGCAGGAATAAAGAGAGAAATCCTGCACACGTTGTAGTTAAGAAGGGTAACCTTCCGAAATAAAATCTGGAGACTCCACAGAAGTGTGGACAAAAAGAATCTTTTTCTGATGATCTCTAAGAAAGGAAATCAACCATTAGCAAGGGGTGGGAGTACTCACTCACTTCTCACCCGATCGGCAATTAATATCACTCTCTCATAAGAACCATAGAAACGTCTTCAATCTTCGGTCTTCGGTCTTCAAATGTTGATGACGAACTTCTAAACTTCACAAAACTTGACAAATTTTAATTTTTCTAATCAAATTCCTTGTTGTTTGGATTTTTCTTTTTGAACTCTTCTTTACCATGGTGGTAGCAAAAATAAACTACAATATTTATTTTTTTTTGATTTTTTTTTTTTTTTGATTTTTTTTTTTTTTACAAAAAGTGAAAATAAAAATACAAATAATGAAATAACTAACTCCATGGACAATGGACTTTATCACTCAATTTTTCCACAACTTGTATTGTCTTGATTTTATAAATTTTATTAATTCTCATCCTATTTTCCTTTCTTTTTCTTTGTTGCACGTAAACCTTGGACTATATCAATTTTTCTTTCAATATTCGATGATGCTCCGCTTTTGACGATGATATGTTTCTATGGGTCCGTTGATTGAGAGAGAGTGATGCTAACTACAAATCGATATTTAGAAGGAGTTTTCATCTTTAGACGTCACCCTCATGATTGACAAAAACTAGCACTCAAGAGATCAAAAGTAGTGCTGAAATTGGTGCGAAGTTGGGTAGCTCACCATTCCTACCCGGAATTGATGTACGGTGACACACACTCTAATGACTTTTCTAGAAAGTTGCAAAAAATTGAAGGTTGGTGCCTCACTTGATGTAAAATGGGTAGTCTCCACTATGGGTGATCACAATTCTACTACCGAATATCTAACAACACCTAATTCGCTCTCCGGTATGGTTAAATCCAACTTTAACGCTCTAATCAACTAAGAAACCTGATTGTGTTCTCCGGTACTTCCAAGTTCTGTTATTTCGGTCAGAATCTCTATGTAAACATAGCTAGAAGCATGCTAGTGACTCTAAAATCTCTAAAAGTTGGAGGTTTTTACAAAAAGAGTTTTGAATTTTTTTTTTTTTTTTTTTTTGAAAATAAAAGATTAAAAAGATTAAAAACTCTATATGCAAAAATATGCAAATGCACCCCCAAACCTAAATCAAACATTGTCCTCAATGTGTCAACAGATAGGAAAAATTTTAAACAGTCACATACCATGAGAACTATGCTGATAAGAGAAAGGGAAGAGATTACCGGATGTCGGCGGGATCACGGTTAGAGCTTCATTAATCAAGGCTAGAATCCAACATTCTCAGTGGAGATCATATCGGATTAGCACAATATATGCACAAGAGTACTCAACCGATTCAAGAAAAGAAAAATTAACAAGTCCTACTGGATTATATACAATGAAAAGTCACCATATACTAACAATCTAAAGAGTTGAGGATCAACCCAATAGAAACTATATACAAACATCAACAGCCTTACACTAATATAAAATGAAAGTGCAAGTAAGACTGCAAATGTGAAAGAGTTTCCCCCAAACCTAAACTTGTGAACGGGTGTGTTTTTGAGCACAAAATCTTGCAATTTTAAAGGTACATCATGCAAAAGGTCTAACTCAAAATGAGTTTTGCTAAGAACAGGCAGACATACACTTTCCAACTGTGGCTCCCTAAAAGTGTTATATTTTGATGCAAAATGGTCCAAGAGGACTTGGGAAGCACAAAGCTCTAGGCCTAAATTAGGCATTCTTAGAAAAGTTGGTTTTGCAATTTTGTGACAAACTACACCTAGGTTTGGTGGAGGAGTTTCAATTTGTGACTCAGGAGAGAGGTTAGGTACATCTAAGTTGTTTTCATGTATAAAATCATTTGTACCATCACACACTTTCCTAAAGTCAGAAGAGGGTAAATCATGTGCACCTGCATAAAACAGTTCATCAATCTCCATGTCATAATCAACATCACTCTCATGCACAACATAACCAGGAGAGATATCATGCTGTAACCTAGGCATGGAATCGGGCACATGCATTGAATCATCTGTGTTAACAGACAATTCAGCTATTCCTAGGTCACAAACAGGTGGTAAAGCATGCTCACTTTCACTGAAGAATTTCACAAATCCAAGCTCAGAGTTAATATCACATGTATGAATGTTAGAAGAAGTATCATTCATAGGGTTCACAGAAGAGACGCCTAACGTATCTGAACCAAAAGATTCCATCATATTTTTTGTATACACATGCTCTTCTAACATATCATAATCATCATCATCATCATCATCATAGCAAAAATCCATCTCTCCATTCAAAATTGTAGCATTTTTAGTGTACTCATCTACCTCTAGATTAGGTTCATATTCGGTGTTAGTTGCATGAGTAGGACTAGAAACACTATTTTCATGATTGTCAGGAATAACAAACATCCTATCATAATATTCCTTCCAATCTTCATTTTGTAACTCAATCAGGTTCCTTTGAAGAATCATAGTGAGTTGTTCTATTGAAGGCGAGTCTTCACTAATGGGTATGCATTCCTCATATGGATATTCAGTGTATGGTTGAGCATGAGGTTCACTAGGGAAGGGAAATTCAGATATGTTGCTATATGGATGGTCATGTATTGCATTCAGTTCAAGCCTAGCATTTTGCTCCATGAGCGTTTCCATTAGTGATTGTAAACAAGGAGTCGGGGGAGTATAAAATTGTTCATCTCCCCACTGTGGTGACTGATACATGTGCTCATGATGGTTAGGGTATGAGTATTCAAGGTCAGGGCCCTGAGAAGGCTCATAATACTCCCTAAAATCACTCTGGTATGTGGGGAGTTCATACTGTGAAGCATGCCCGTAAGCAAGCTCTCTAATGGATTTGTTTCCATCCCCAGACCAAAATCCCGACATGATTTATCACTCAAATTGAACTCAAAGCCCAGTTGTAGTGGACTCAGTTTGGTTTATTGGGTTTCATTTGGTTTGTTGGGTTTCATTTGGTTTAAGTGGGATTTGGTTTGTTTGGGCTTTGGTTTATTGGGTTTTTGGTTTGTTGGGAAAGTCCAGCCCAGTTGATGCTAAACAACCCAACAAAATAGGTTCTAGCCTAGATGGTCTGGCCCAGCTTGGTTGCACAACCCAGATTATGTTGAAAAAAAGTATAGCCCAGAAATGGATTGAGCCCAGTATTGTGCACAGCCCAGAAGTAGAGCCCAGATGCACAGTTTGATTGTGAGCAGCCCAGGTGATTGGGTTTCAGGGTTTGTGCAGGGAACAAGTTGCACAGCCCAGATTGATTGGGTGTGATGTTTGTGCAGAGCCCAAGTTTTGATTGTGTTGCACAGAGCAAGTTAGACACAGAATAAAACAAGCAACAATTACTTAGCACAGCACATGGTAGCTTAGTGAAACCAACACAAGGAAACACCAGCTCACAAAAAAAATGATACAGCACTAGGTTGTGTGCAAGTCAGGCAAGCACAGCAAGTGAGAGCACAAACTCACACAAGGTTTAAGGCAGATTCGAGATGTATTGCAGGGTCAACGGGTTAGCTCACAGGCCCCACAGATTCACGGGTCTTTCACCGGGCTCAACAGGCCACAAAGCAGGTCTAGTATGAAAGGTAACTGGCTCAACAGTCAACCAGGGTATCACACAGATTTGCGGCTAAACAGCTCAGGTTACCCAGTTGTATCTCAGCCTCTACAGCAGCAGGGGCTGGATTTGAGCACTGTGTGGTCTCACGAGATGGTTTTATCAACAATCACTCAAGGTGTCAACGGCTTGAGTTGATGTCAACCATCTTAGTTGACTTGACTTGGCTTGTAGGTATTCTAGCTATCCAAGCTCAACCTCACGGCTACGAGGGCTGGAGGTCAATACTTCACAGTCAAGCTCGGGGATTTTCTCAAAGCACGGGGCAGGACAATGGCTCAAAGGTTCAAAAGGGTTTCAAGGATATGCTCAGGGTTATGCCAGGGTATGCAAGGTTCACTGCAGATACAACAGATGAGCAGTTGCAGCTTAAGCTCTTAGCTACAGGGGCTGGAGTTAAGCGCAGGTCTTGTCGGGACCAAGTAGTTACAGCACAGATCACCCAAAAACACCGATTTCATATATATTTGGCAAAGCAATTGAGTTATCAGGCAAGCAAGATGGTTATTCCGTCATGCAGGGCAATACAGGTGGTAGACCAAGGGCTAGCCATGTAGTTTAATTTGGCTACATGGCTACATGTAGTTTAATTTCCCCGGCAGCGGCGCCAAAAACTTGGTAGGCCTTGGAATGGGTATAAAATTAAGCCTACTTGTAATAAACCACAAGTGCACGGCGTCTATCGGAGACGCGGCAAGTACGGGTCGAACCACGGAGACTTGTGGTGCTATGGTGATCTAAGGGCTTTACCTACTGAATTCCTAGAAAGTGACAGAGTAGTTATGCTTTGTGTCGATACGACTAAGTTGATGATGTATGAATCTAAGCTAAGGCAACAAGGTAAATTGTAAAGCACAAGGGTGGTTTCTACCACCTGATCTTATGCTAAGGCACTCAACTGAAGTTGTGTTCTTGTAACTACCCAAGGAAGCTTCTAATGAATGAAGTGTCAACTAATCATACCAATTCCCCCTAGTATCAACTGTCTTTTGACAGCACAATTGATCACAGGGCCTTTGGTTAACTAACTAAGCATCATTTCTGTATTATTAAGCACATATCTCCTCCATGGCAGTCTCTATTGGATAATTTCCTAACTTCATTCTCTAGCTCTCCCTAGTATTGGTTGTCTTCTTACAAAGATGACCCAATCACAGGAGCAATAGATCAATTAGCTAGCAATATTTCTATCTTAATCAAGCACAGCAATAACACAACATGAAGATGAATTTTTACTTAACATAATATCAGGGGTTTCAACAACACCCTGGTTAAGAAACTCAGAACATAATTAAAGTAATTAAAAACACAAATTAAACTACAAATTAACCCTAAACGGTGCTCTGGCTAGCCCAGGCATACCTCTCACAACCACAATTCCCTTATATTTATACATGCCCAAATACTCAAAATACCAAACCCTAAATTCACTTTAAAATAGAAATTAAACACAAACCCATGCTTCAATCGCCTCTGAATTGCTTGTTCTCTCGCCAAATCGCCTCTGCAAGCCATGCATGAGATGTAGGAGTAAACCCTAAGTCTATTTATCTCTAACATAGCCTCAGGAGTTGAGAGAGAAGCTATGTGAGAGATGAATAGAGCTGAGGGTGGCGGAGAAGGTGGTGAGGCGGCTGTTGCAGCTGCTGTTGTCGGGAGGAGAGATGGTGGCAGAGGTGAGGTGATTCTGCAACTTTGGTCGGGGAAGAAGAGGAGAGGGGTGTGTCTGGTGGTCGGGTGGAGAAGAAAGAAATGAGATTAGGTTTTGGTGTTGGGAGTTTATATAGGGTCTGTGCTGTGAAGCGAATGCATCAGGATTTGATGAGGAGGGTGGAGCGAGCGTTGGATCCTGGTGCGATCGATCTGAACGGTCGAGGGAGAATTGGGGTGATCTGGTGTTGCACGGGAGCAGCGAACTTCGATGCGAGTGGAGGCGGCGACCGTTGGATGTAGAAGATAGAAATCTCGACGGCTTGGAGTGGACGGGCTCGGATCCGGGTCGCGGGTCGGGTCTAGCTCAAGCCCATGTCTTGAGATGAGTTGCTACTTGTTGGGTTGCAACTTGCAACTGTTGCGCGCGCGGGCTTCGGCTTTCTGCTCCATAGACACTTGCCTCTGAGTCTTCGCTCTTTTGGCTCCTCAGTTTCTCCGGACTTTATTTAGTACCTAAAAATACAAAATTAATTAATACAAATATTTATTCTTGAAAACAAAGAGAACACAGAATCTGGGATAATATCTGATTTCTAAGCGCAAAAGATGAGTAAAATGCCAATAAAAAGGTGTATAAATATGCACTATTTGGCACTCATCACTAGGCCAATGGCCGACCGTGCGGGTTCCGCATTGGTTCGGCAGTGGATATTCCATACCTGCTTGGGGGTGATGGAATTGATCTGGGTCATCCAATCATGCTTGTGGAGTTGGATGACTGCGATCATATCCGGACTGATACGGTCAATCCGGATGCTCAATCGGGCTAGTATAACACACCGAGAGGGGCTCAATCGGGCTAGTATAACACACCGAGAGTCAGCCTGTACGGGTATTTCGTACATGGTTTCATTATAGTGCTTGGAGGTTCATGTTACTGTAAGAGTAACACTCAGTCGTCATGCCACACTGATAATGAGTACCGGAAATACAAGGCTGATTAGAAATTCACAGGATGGGATTGTTGCCACATGCTCCAACCTGGAGGAATTTCATGTATTCACAGAATGGGATTGTTGCCACATGCTCCATTCTTGGTGAATTAAGTGAGGGAGTATCCAACACTTATTAATGGCTTTATCTTTTACAAGATGTCAGCGCATAATTTTTCCGGATTTTACAATTTTAACCTCAAATGAAAATCCACCATCAACAGATATGTGTCATTGTTGTTATTCAGGAATGTTTCTAACTGATTTAGAGAAATATAAAACTACTATATTAGAAATACAAGATAGTGTTATCAGTCTTACAAACAGAGAAAACGACTATATGTCTGAAGCCGTATTACATGTACTCGTACACGTAACGGAGTAGCTATATATCGACTTTCAGATTTGTGTGATACGCATATTGGTATGCACATCATAGGAAAATTTGTTTGTTTCGTGATCTGGATAGGTATGCATATTCTTATGTAAGCCATTTTGGAACTGTGGTAAGGGAACCAGGTTAAAGTATTCAAACTGGTATACGAACCAATACAGTTCTATGTTTTATAACCAGTTTAGTAACCAAACCAGTGCGCAACCTTAAAAGGTTTTGTGAACTCCGAAACCGGTAAAAGTCTTAAGTTTGCAAACCGGTACACGAACTGAAAAATTTATATCAACTCCGGAACTTAGTGTTGCACCTAAGTTTGCAAACCGGTGCGTGAAGTGAAAAGGTTCTGTCAACTCTGGAACTCGTATTTGCTTATAAGTTTGCTAACCGTCCCGCGTACCATGGCTCAGCCGATTCAAGAACGACTCAAGTATTTGTACTTTGTGCATCTACCAACTATGTCGATTATGATTCAATTGCGATTAAATTATTTCTATGAGATAATTTCCATTTGATCAATTGAAACCCTGCCTCCTATGTTACCGGGGGATCTACCATCTTATACCTCATTAGGAGGCACCAAAACAATGACGGCCATCTCAGTTTGATGGCCCGTCCCTAGCATGGATTGGATAAAGATCAACACAGATGGGGTTGTTAGAGTATTGCTCAGTCGAACTCACAAGTTTTGCTATATCAAGCTTGTTGTCAAAACTATATCTTGATTTCTAGTCTATAATTAGTTAAGTCTCGGTCTAGGATAGTGGTAGTTGAGAAACCAATCAGTCATCATTTGTGTTCTACCATTTGAAGGCGAAGATCAATCGAAGCTTTTGGAGAACTTCATCAACAAAAGGTAAGTGAAGACTGAACCACATATTTCTCAAGTTATATTCACTTTTCTATCCTTGAGACGTTTGTCGTATAACTAATTAATTATACTAACTTGCATAGACAAGAATTTCGAGTCGAGAACTAATTATTTACTTTACGAATTTCTCTAAATATAATGACTAAGATTAATTAACATTTGTTCATACTTGATCAATTTCGGTGGAGAACAATTTATTGTTCGGAACCAAATCATAATTCAAGATTATCATTCGAAAATATCCTGGAACAGTGATATGTGTCATTGTTGTTATTCAGGAATGTTTCGAATTGATTTAGAGAAATATAAAACTACTATATTAGGAATACAAGATAGTGTTATCAGTCTTACAAACTGAGAAAACGGTTATATGTCTGAAGCTGTATTACATGTACTCGTACACGTAACGGAGTAGCTATATATCGACTTTCAGATTTATATGATATGCATATTGGTATGCACATCATGGGAAAATCTGTTTGTTTCGTGATCCGGATAGGTATTCATATTCTTATGTAAGCCATTTTGGAACTGTGGTAAGGGAACCAGGTTAAAGTATTCAAACCAGTATACGAACCAATACAGTTCTATGTTCTATAACCAGTTTAGTACCCAAACCGGTGCGCAACCTGAAAAGGTTCTGTGAACTCCGGAACCGGTAAAAGTCTTAAGTTTGCAAACCGGTACGTGAACTGAAAAAGTTCTATCAACTCCGGAACTTAGTGTTGCACCTAAGTTTGCAAACCGGTGCGTGAAGTGAAAAGATTCTGTCAACTCTGGAACTCGTATTTCCTTATAAGTTAGCAAACCGGTCCGCGTACCATGACTCAGCCGATTCAAGAACGACTCAAGTATTTGTACTTTGTGCATCTACCAACTATGTCGATTATGATTCAATTGCGATTAAATTATTTCTATGAGATAATTTCCATTTGATCAATTATCTACAAATACACATTAGACTTATTTGATCACATGATTGTGACTCAAGATCAATGTCTTTGTGTTCATGAATATGAGTGTTAAGCTTTTAAGTTCAAATCGGCTAGTTTCGTTTAACCATGTTGGATATAGTCTTTGTACACAGTTTGGTTACGGTTTACCTATCTAGAGTATATATCTTGTTTATGAGAATAAGATTCAAAGTTTTCATCTAACGGTGAATATTGTTTGCTTGGTTCCAAAGTTATCTTAGCTTAAACCTAAAGCAACCTATGTTTTAAATGTCTATATAAGGGGAACTCTTGGCAACTGGGATCTTTGAATCCTGACACTACTTTTTGGTGTATCCTAGTTGTATCTAGAGTCGCCCTCTCCAGAAAACCCTTTTAGGGTTTAGCGACTATCAAAGACTTCATTGGGATTCGTGAAGCCAGGTCCAGTTATATTTTATCTCAATAACTTGAGTATCCTGATCTTTTTAGATTGTTGATTTATCACTTGAACACGATAAATAGAAATCACAAAGTTCTCTTCGTCTGAAACTTTGTGATTCCGCAAGTTTTATACTTGTGCGGTGAATATTAATCTAGTCTGCACTTCGGGTTGCATAAGTCCGGATTTTGAGGATAGTTAGACTTCTGTCAAATCGTTATCGATTTCCATCATCTTGATCCTACGTTTGATCTGATCATCCGTTTCGATCGTAAATCAGAAAACCAATTATAGGCTTAATCTGTAGGAGGCATATTTGGTTTAAAGTCTTCAATTGAGTTGAAGCAACTCTTAGTTGGTGTGACGTCATCTAAGGGAATCAATTGTGCAAAGTCCTACTGGGATTCAAGAGGCGTAAGGAGCACGATTATACCTTAATCGGTGGATTTCCATTTAGGGCTCAACTACATTCTAGACCGAAGTTAATTGGTAGTAGGCTAGTGTTTGTAGCGGCTTAATACAGTTTGGTTTTCAATCTGGACTAGGTCTCGGGGTTTTTATGCATTTGCGGTTTCTTCATTAACAAAATTTCTGGTGTCTTTTGTAGTTGCGGGAAATCCTACACTACACCCCTCACAAGAATCCACACAACTAAGACATTTGAAGATGAACAATAATGATTTTTATTGATTAATTCCTTGAATGTTTACAAGATAAAATGGAAAAGAGCTAAAGAAATTACAATCACTACAAACTTTCTCTCTCCTAATGACTTTCCTAACACTCGAAAAGGATCCCCCACAACAGACTTGCTCGACTCTTTATATAGGGTAGTACACAATGGATGACAGCTAAGTTGTCCTTTATTTTCGGGAATGACTTGCGAAATATCGCAAGTGTACAAATATATAATCTCGCAACTCTTATAAATCTTGCTAGGTCTTCACATCTTTCTCATGTTTTGGCTATCGTCATTCATTCCTTCATTTATATTACTCATTTGCGATATTTTGCAATGCCGTCGTTTATTATTCTCGCGAAGTATTGATGTCGCGATATTCTGATCCTACATCTTGCCTCTTCTCATGTCTTCTCTGCGAAGAAGAGAATGTCATGAGAACCAGTATTCTGAAATGCCGCAATCGCTTGTTTTTCATAAATTTTTGCCGACAAAATTCCGTGGATTAAGGATGATTACTTACACGTGTCCAAATCATTTCCTTTTTACCGTCACATTTAATGTTATCCGGTTACTCCTCTCTTGTCTATTTAAAGGAGAATTCCTTAAGAAAGTATTTCTTTTCTTTTACTTCGTCTTCTTCATCGTCTGCAACTTTTTACTGCTGTTTTTTCTTCATCGTCTTCTTCATCATTTTTTTGCTATTATTCTTCTGCTACTGTTTTCATCTTTCTTTTTCTGCTACTGTTTCTATGGAGCCATCAAGGTTTGTTAATTTTGCTGAATTTGATTACTTTGTGATTTATCTCTCTTATTGAAGTTGTTTTGTTTTGATACTGTTCTTCTTTTAATGGTTCCCCTGCTGTTTTTGTTTTAGCAAGAACAAATCTAACACCAAGTTCACCATTGTGAACCCTAATATCTCCATGGGTTCGCAACCGAAAAACACTGTCTTTAAAAGAAAGCCTACGAATACCAAGGTATTTAAGAAACATTTACTCTTTTAATAACAATATTGTTGCCTCTGTTTCTTATTTAACTTGTAATTCGCAGGATGACGGAAATGTTGATAGGTCCCCTAAGAAGCCTCGCCATTCTAAACCTGTTGCACCTGCTGTTTCCTTTCCTACATTCAAACTTACAACTCCTCCTGCGAAATCTTCGCAAGATAAACCTACTGTTTCTTCTTCCGAAAATACTGTTGATGATAACACTCCTATGCCTGAATTTTTCATGGATCAAATCCCTCATAATAGTCCCGTTGCGAATGAGCCCATTTCTTCTTCTATTGGCAATGCCTCTACCGTTTCTCCGGTCATTGATCTTCATGAGACTTCCTCTTCTCATGATATTCCTTTAACAAAAAATGACTCATCTCTTCCTTCTTCTATCGCCTTTACTTCCTTATCTGAGCAAATCCCTCTTACTAAAGAAAATTTGGAAGGAATAGATGTGGCCTTCAAAGTTCTATCAGATATTGTGAACGATGCCAAGAAGACTTATGTCGATCCTATCAAATCTGATGTCTGCGAGATTTTGAGCAAATACCTTGGCTCCGATAGAATTTCGCAAACATCTTTGGAGCAAGAAGTTAATACTTTGAAGAATGATCTCTAAGTTATGACTACAAAGTGTAATATTCTCCAACTTGAGAATCAAAAACTTCAAAATGTTTCGCTGGATCGTGATAATCTTCGCAAGAAGAACGAAGAATTGAAAGGTACAATCTTTTTTTTTTTTTTTTTTTAATCCTCAAGCCCTTGTTCGCCCTTCAAGCTTTAAACCAGAAGCGAAAAATGGAGATATATCAGTTGGAATCAACTGTTGAAGAAGCTCGAATGGATAGAGATGCTTGGATGGAGCAATATAACCAATTAGATAATCTTCATACATATTTCGTTGATCAAATAGATAATCTTTCTAAAGAAAATGCCGACTTAGTTCGAAACAAGGCTCATTAAGTAATGAATTATCTCGCCTCTCTTACTCTTTGACTAAAGCTAATTTGGAGTTGGAAACTTTATCGATGAGAATGGAATTCTTTCTCAAAAGAAGCGAACTCGTTAAACAAGGTGGCGATTTACTCGCAATGATCGATGTTTGTCAAAAAATATGTAAAGAACAAGAACAATCTCTTCGTTCGCTGAGAAATCTACTCGAAGAAGTTACTGCCGAGAAGGATAAACTTATCCAGGGTAGAATAACCTTAAGTGTAAAGGCGAACCAATTCAAGGATCAATGTTCCAAGTTAGAAAAGTCCAATTCTTCTCTTGCGAAAGAAAATGCCTTACTTGTTTCGAACGAAAAAAGCTTGCGATCTCGACTGAAAGGTTTAATTGGAGATAATTTTGATAACGCCATGGATCACTTGGAAAATAGTTGTTCGGCTTTAATCCAATATCTTACCTCGCAAAAGGAAGGTAGTCATATTATTTGACTACCTTAATCCATTTATTTATTATTTTGTGATATTTTCCTTGCGAATTCCAAAAATCTGAATAATTTTCTATGTTCTTTTCTTTTGCAGATTCGAGAAAAATCTTCATTCCTCTATTGCCACTCTAAAATCGACTATTCAAAAATTCGCAAAGAAAATGGAATACTCATCGCTTCCCTTGCTCGTTCTCGCGATCGTGCGTAAAGAAGATTCGATTATATGTCCGATGTAAAGATATAGAGAGTAGAAATCATCAGAAAGCACTCCTTCGTCAATTTCATATTAAGGCCAAAGTTCTTGTGAATGATGTTTTACTATCTAAATCTCTTGATCCTGTATGTATCGAACCTATGGAAGTAAGCGACGATGAAGTTCCTAATTCTCCTGACAGCGATTATGACTACAATAGTGGTGAAGAGCTCACAAATGAAGAGACAATCCCTCCTAGTAAAACTGTCAATGATGATCTGGGTGAAGGAGGATCTGGTGGAAATATAATAACTGGCGAAAATATGGATAAAGTTGCTGAAGAAAGCCCAGTATCTCCTTCTGGCGAAAAAAACTGATATTTGAGAATTGACTTTCTCTTGTAATTTTTCTTCTTGTACTGTTACTTCTTTACGTACTTCAATCATCTTTTAGATGTGTTCATCTGCTTATTATTACTCTTTCTTTCAACGAGTATAATTTTTGATATTTAATAATTGCTATTTCGTTTTCCATTATCTTCATTTATGTTGAAATTTATCATTGCGACAAGATCGCAGGACGTCTTTACATTTTCATGTAATGACCCATTGATCTTGCCTTATCATTGCTCTTGTGTGGTCTTATTTTGTCTTCCTAGTTAAAGGTCTTATTTTGCCACCCCTCATTTTTGCGTCAATATGACAGGTCTAAATATTCTTACGAACATAAAGTCCCATGACATTGCCGTCTTACGAAAAAATCGCAGGACGTCTTTACACTTTCATGTAACGACCCATTGATCTTGTCTTATCAGTTCTTTAGTATTTTTGCCTCTGCAGGATATTTTTCTTGCGACAATATGAAAGGCCTAAATATTCTTGCGAACGTAAAGCCCCATGACATTGCCGTCTTTGCGACGAAATCGCAGGACGTCTTTACATTTTCATGTAAAAACCCATTGATCTCGTCTTACCCTCGCGTTAGTATTATTGCCTCTTCAGGATCATTGCACAAATATGACAAGCCTAAATTTTCTTGCGAAAATAGAGCCTCATGACATTTGCGTCTTAAGACACTTATCAGCTCCCTAATGGAGGGTGCCGCCCTTATCATCTCCCCCGGTTGCCCCTTCAAGGAGGCGTACATCGGCCATACAAGACTAGCTCCTCCCATCCGGTCTTAACAACAACCAGGTTGTTTTCGCAGCCTCTTATCCATTATACCTATAGGGCTTATGGTTACGAGACCGCACCCTAAGTGGAGTTTTCTTCGGGCCGAAAGCATGTGCCAAGACTTGCCAAGTATGGCCGAGACACTTCAAATGCCCCTGCACTCTTGGCTCAACCGTGTACCTCGGCGCCTTGGTCATACACTCGACTCCTTGGAAGAGACCCTCGGTCGTCCAACCAGGGTATAACCTTATATATATAGTTGGAAATCCAAGGTATCTCCCCCGGATGGGCTTTATTGACCCCAAATTTTCATGACTCAGTATCCATGGGCGGTGTAACCTTTTCCCTGAGCCATGTCAAGAGATACCCCCTTATATGACGCACTTTAGGTCTTACATTTGCCTCTTACGAAATATCATTCGCGAACTAGGGTGTACGCCATAAAGGTTCGTCCCATTCACTCATTCTTTCATTTCTGTCAATTCGTTCAATCATTCGTTTTTGATTATCTCTTGTTATTTTATTTGCGAGATATTCGCACATTCTTTCTTTATTTTATGCAATTTCGCAATCACTCTGTCGCAAGAACATTTCATATGAATTCATTTCATTTCTTCCATTCAATATTTCGCAACTTATTCTTTCCGTCCATCTTCTATGGGTAATATTTCTTGAGATACAATCTATTCCATGGTCTATCCAATCTTTGGCCCACATCTTTGCCCTCGGGATCCATTAATCTATATGCCCATGTTCCAACTATCTCCTTGATGATATAAGGTCCATCCCACTTTTTCGCCAACTTGCCACCACTTTCTCGATGATATATTGGTGTTTCTCTCAATACCATATCACCTGGTTGAAATTCGCGTGTCTTGACACGTTTGTTATATTCTCTGGCTAGCCTTCGCTGGTAATTCTCCATATGCTGTAGTGCTCTTTCTCTGTTTTCCTCTAATTCATATAATTTAACCAAAATGTTACCCGCACTAAGATTTTTCTCCCAAGCTTCTCTCTTTGTTGTTGGAATAATAATTTCTGTCGGAAGTACAGCTTCAACCCCATATGTTAGACAAAATGGCGACATTCCCGTGGCTTCTCGCCTTGTTGTATTGTAAGCCCATACTGCATTATGTACTTGTTCACACCATGCTCTATTATGTCCTTCTAACTTCTTCTTCGGTATATCTGCGATTGTTTTATTTGTTGCTTCCGCCTGTTCATTGGCCTGCGGGTATAAAGGAGTTGACTTCCCACATTTTATTTGAAATGCATTAAGCAGCAATTCTATATTTTGTCCCTCAAACTGTTTCCCATTGTCGATACCAACTGTCTTTGGAATTCCAAATCGCATATTATGTTTTCGAATATGAAGGTAAAAATATCTTTATCGCGAATGTGTTGTACCGCTTTTACTTTCGCCCACTTTGTGAAATAATCAGAGCGACAATCGATATCTCCTCCGCCCGCACCGGTAAGAATGGTCCTACAATATCTAACCCCCACTTTCCAAAAGTCCATACACTTGTTGAAGAAGTTAATGGTGCTCCTGGTGCATGTATTTTCTTTCTATGCCTTTGACAATCTTCGCAACGTCTTGATATTTGTTTCTCATCTTCATGCATATATGGCCAATAATAGCCTTGCATTTTCGCCTTATATGCTAAAGACCTTCCACCACTATGATTGCCAGCATCCCCACTGTGTAACATTTTTAGCACTGCGTCTCCTTCTTTTCGTGTTAAACATCTAAGTGAGGGTCCATTAAAGGATCTTCGGTATAACACCCCGTCCCGTAATTCATAATTTGTTGCACGGATTTTTAATTTGTGCATCTCTAATCTATTTCTTGGCGTTTCTCCTTTCATTAGATAAGCATGAAGTTCTGTTCTCCAATCTTCGCAATAGGGTCTTTGTGTTCCATCTTCTATGAGCATTACTTCCGCTTCTTCTTCTTCCTCTTTGTTGATTGACGGTGATAGAAGTGTCTGTATTTTTATGCATATCGCAGTTGGATCTGTCATCATACTTGATATAAAAGCAAAAGCATCCGCGAGTCTATTGTCTCTTCTTGATATGTGTCTCCATTTTATTTTTGGTATCTTCGCCGATAATTCTTCAACAAGTTTTTTGTATTTTTTCATTGATGGTTCATTTGTAGTATATTCTTCTTTTATCTGGCGAATAGCTAACTGAGAATCACCGGTGATCCTCACATTCTCCAACTTCATTTCTATTGCGAATCGCAAAGCATGTATTATAGCTTCATACTCTGTTTCATTGTTGGTAGATGCAAATTCCAATCTGAAAGAAAAAGCCATTTTATTGCCTTCTGGCGAAATTACAATGATCCCAATTTCGTTACCTTCTCCATTTGACGATCCATCTACCAATATTTCCCATCTGTTTGGCTCAGTTAATAAATCCCTTGGATTTCCATGTTCTTCTTCTATATCCATCATTTCTTCCACTGCTTCATCCTCTTCCAATGGAAATTTCGTTAAAAAAAGTCTCGCAACAACTTGTGATTTGGGTGAGGATAGTATTTCATATTTGAGTTTGCAATGACTTACTTGAGCATTCCATCTTTCAACCCTTCCTGACCTTTTTGAATTTTTCATGACTGACTCAATTGGTACTTTTGTCATTACCTTAACTGTGTGTGCTTCGAAGTAGATACGAAGTTTAAATGTTGCGTAAACTAATGCCAAAATTAGTTTTTCAATTTTTGAATAATTTTTCTCCGCGGCATTGAATGTCTTGATGATGTAATAGATTGGCTTTTCCACTCCTGCGTCCATTCGCAATAATACTGCGCTTAGTGCATGAGAGGTTGTCGCAAGGTAAATTAGTAATTCTTCCCCTGGTTCTGTTTTTTGTAAGATTGATATATCCATTAAATGTTCTTTTATTCCTTGTAACGCCTTTTCACATTCATCTGTTCGCCTAAATTTCGCTCCCTTTTTAAGTATGTTGAAAAAATGCTTGCACTTATCAGAAGATCGCGAGATGAATCTTCCTAGCGAAGCTAATAGTCCATTTAACTTTTGCACATCTTTCATTATTCGTTTGGTGTCGGCGTATCGCGAATTGCTTGTACTTTCTCTGGATCGACTTGTATCCCTTCTTTTGACACAATGTATCCTAAAAAATTTCCAGATGCCACCCCAAAGGTACATTTTTCCGGGTTTACTTTGATGTTGAAATGCCTCATTTGTTCAAAAATTTCCTTCAAATCCCGTATATGATCTTTTGCTTCTTTACTTTTTATTAACATGTCATCTACGTATACCTCTAGTGTTTTATGTATCCATTTTTCGAACACTTTTTCTACCATTCTTTGGTATGTTGCACCAGCATTTCGCAGACCAAATGGCATTTTTGTGTAACAGTATAATCCTCTTGGAGCGAAAAAGGCAAGTATTCTCTTGGTCTTCTTCAACGAGAGGGATTTGATTGTATCCCTTGTATCCATCAAGAGAAGATATCCTTTCATTTCATGTCGTCGACTCAACCATTTGCGGAATATCTGGCAAAGGAAAACTATCTTTTGGACAGGCTTTGTTTAGATCGGTAAAATCTATGCAAATTCTTATCCCTTTTTTCTTCTTTGGGACTACGACCATATTCGCTATCCATTCGGGGTATTTTGCTTGTCTAATAATTCCAGCATCAAGCATCTTCTGTAACTCTTCTTCTATTTGAGGATGATATGTTGTTGCAATTTTTTTAATTCTCTGCTTGAATGGTCTTGCATTTTTATCAATCTCTAATTTATGGCACGCTACCGATGGATCTATTCCAGGCATCTCATCCATATCCCATGCGAAGATGTCTTTATAATCTCGCAACAAATCAATAGTCTTCTTTTCCTCATCTACCTCCATTTTAGTCCCGATTTTTAACATCTTGGGTTCTTCTTCAGTTCCGATATTCACTTCCTTTGTTGGCTCTGCCGCAATGTAGTTAGCCTTCGGTTCTCCCATGGGTGTTGGTCCTTTTATTTCCTTCGCAAGTTCATTCTCTTCACCATATATTCCTTTTCCTTCTTCTGCTCTTATCATGTAAGTTCTAAATTCTTTTTCCTTTTTTGCTGCTTTTGCCATCTTCTTGCGATCTTTTCGCCTCTTTACCTGTTCTTCATAATGTTTTACTTCGATTTGATGATATATCCTTCCTTTATCAGTATCTCATCTGATTTCGCCAATTCCACTCGGTATAGGAAATTTGACACATTGATGAAATGTTGATGCTACAGCTTTTATTGCATGTATCCATGGTCTTCCCAACAGCATGTTATATGGTGATTCCATATCCACTACACATAACGTCACATGTGTTTCAATTTCTCCCAACAAAATTCGTATTTTTATTTCCCCTTTAGGTTTCGTTATGGATTTGCCGAAACCATAGATATGATATGTTGCGGAAGTCATTTCTTCAACTTTGTATCCCAATTCTTTATAAGCATGATAAAAAATTATATTCACTGAACTCCCTGTGTCCACCAAAGTTCTATTTATCGCCCATTCTTCCATTGTTTTTGTTAATTTTCCTTCTTCTTTGCTAGCACTTACTGTAATTACTAGTGGAGATGCGTGATTTAAATTCTCTCTTGATATCTTCGTTGCTGTGAACATGATCTTCTGTTTTTCCCATTCTTTCAAGGGTGACGTCTTCTCTGCTGTTATAATTTTCTTTCCTTCAAAATCTCTTTTGTGTATTCTCCCTCTAATACTTTCATGAAATTCATTAACCATTGTTTTTGTAATCATATTACATTCCAATTCTCCATTACTCTCTTTGATTCTGGCTTTCTCCAATTTATCCACCATACTCTTGATTTAAACAATTTTAGTGACAATATCCAATCTCTTATCTTCAATCGCTCCCTGTTTCTAGCGCCAATATGTAGTTGCGGGAAATCCTACACTACACCCCTCACAAGAATCCACACAACTAAGACATTTGAAGATGAACAATAATGATTTTTATTGATTAATTCCTTGAATGTTTACAAGATAAAATGGAAAAGAGCTAAAGAAATTACAATCACTACAAACTTTCTCTCTCCTAATGACTTGCCTAACACTCGAAAAGGATCCCCCACAACAGACTTGCTCGAGTCTTTATATAGGGTAGTACACAATGGATGACAGCTAAGCTGTCCTTTATTTTCGGGAATGACTTGCGAAATATCGCAAGTGTACAAATATATAATCTCGCAACTCTTATAAATCTCGCTAGGTCTTCACATCTTTCTCATGTTTTGGCTATCGTCATTCATTCCGTCATTTATATTACTCATTTGCGATATTTTGCAATGCCGTCATTTATTATTCTCGCGAAGTATTGATGTCGCGATATTCTGATCCTACATCTTTGTTATTTCTTTTTCCGCATTATATTGTTTATCTTTATAATTGAAATATCACAGGTTGTGCGTTGATCAATCACAGTAGATACGTCCGACCTAGTTTGTTGGATACGACTTGATTGATCCTTGGATATTAGTCTTTGGTACCGTCCAAGAATTTTCTTTGATATTAGGTTCACGGATTTAATTCTGTAAGTGTTCTAATCACAATGGAGATAGAGATATAACTCTAGACATTTTCCTTGATTGATATTTAACTCTCAGAGTTGTGCTGAGTTTATCCATACAGATTGCCTACGAAAAAGCCGGTGGTGTATTTTGGTACCCCTAGTGTTTTCAGGGTTGCCAAGGGTCACCTGGTTATTGGGGGTGCAGGTTTCATCTGCAGGGACTCGGGGGGTGAGAACTGTAATGGAAATGGCCCAACTACTAGGAATTACGACTACCGGCTAAAACTTGAGCCATGGTCAAAAGTTCTTTTCGAGATAGATACGGAAAATTTACGTCGGTTCGTTTGCTATCCTGCTACTCCGCCTTAGTACATATCAGAAATGATCGATGAAATAAAGAAGACAATACGATAAAAACCAAGTTGTGCTATCCGGCACAAGTACAGGAAGAAAATCAGGCGGCAGATTGTCCTAGCCAATCATGTAGCAGATGGAAGTTAAACTGGAAATCTATCGACAAAAAATCTGAGACCAAACAATATCGAGTTTTCTTCGAATAATTGTTCTAAACAACTGTATGGGTATTACATACCCACCTGTAATTGCTCCCTAGTCCATTAATAAATGAATGCTTCAAAGAAAGAAAAAAAAATCTATGAGGCTATTACAATTAATGTTTGTTCAGTGCGCAGCACGGTGATGCTAATTTTCGGGAATCAGATCCTTCTGACTTACATAAGGGATTCCAGGATGAAGTCAGCCAGCCACAATTTTATTTTAATAGCATAGAAACCAATCAAGAACTTTCAATCTGATAATTCTATTGGTCATTTATTGTTCAGCAGAAAGAACTCAGTAGTCAACTCGCTTTACTATCTTTTGATTCATCAGTTCGAATATTCCATCCCTAACAAAGATGACAAAACAAGTTATTCCATTTAGGAGAAGTTAGTTTGGTCTCAACCGTAAATAATGTAGAAAATAAATATATATATAACTCTATCCATGATTGATTCATGAATGCTCTGATGAAGAATATAAATAGCTTTTGAATTCTTCTTCTTATTTTCAGTTAATAGTTTGCTGAGCTGCTTCAAGTACTACTCCTTCTGCTGGTTCTACATAACCATCTTTCACAATATCCCACACTTCTTGATATGTAAAAATATTCTCCATCTGTAACCTCCAGTGTTCAAAGTTTTTACCTTCAAACACTGGCACTTTAATTGAACTTAAACTCGTCATCTTCTTATTCTCAACAACTCATATCCACAGCCCTAGAATCTGATACCAGATGTAGAAAATCTGATATCAAAGACTTAATGAACACAAAACGTAACTCAAACAAATCTCTCTATTGATGTAAATAATCTCATGGATCAACAACCTATTTATAGTTTAACAAACTTGACTCTCAAGCAAAGACACTTTCCTAACATATCAAACTCCAAATCAAAGAAACTTCTAGAATATTCTAAACTTTATACGTAACCAAACTCTAATATTGGCAAACTTGCTTCTCAAGTTTACTACACGTTCACAATAACGCGTGAAAACTTGTACTGGTTGTTTCCATAAGTGGTACCAACTTCCACTGGTTGCTTCCACTCAGACATCATTAATTTCTTCGAGTTACTTCACTCAGAAAGCAGCAACTCAACCTAGTTGCTTCCACTATACCACGTCAACTTCTCCAAGTTGCTTCCGCTTATCAACATCAACTTCTACTAGTTTCTTCCATAAATTATATCTTGGTTTAATCTTCATTATCCTCCCTTAAACCAAGATATTCTTTACTGATCATTCCAAGTTTTCCACGCAAGTAGATGAAAGTATTAGACTTCAAAGACTTGGTGAAAATATCAGCTACTTGATTCACACTTTCACAAAATTCCACAACTATTTCTTTGTTACTGACAAGTTCTCTAATGTAATGATACTTGATGTATTTGTGCTTACTCCTTCCATGAAGCACTGGATTCTTCGTTAGTGAAATTGAGGACTTGTTATCACAAAATATTGTTGTAGGTGTTGCATGCTCATGAAAAAGAGATTTCAGCATCATTCTCAGCCATACTGCTTGTGTAACACAATTTCTAGCAGCAATATATTCAGCTTTCGTTGTAGACAAAGCAACAAATTGTTGTTTTTCTTTGATGACCAAGAGAAAAATATTGTTCCTAAATGGAATGCATAACCTGAAGTGCTCTTTCTTCCTTCTGTATCTCCAGCCCAATCATTATCTATGTAACCAACTAACTTTGGATCTTCTGAAAATTGTATAGAAGATACCTAAACTAGTTGTTCCCTTAACATATTTCAAAATACGTTTTGCAGCTTGTAAGTGAGACTTTCTTGGTGATTCCATGAACCTACTAACTAACCCAACTGCATACATAATATCTGGTCTTGTAGCAGTTAAATATCTGAGACATCCAACAAGATACTTGAAGTCTGTTGAATTCACAAATTCTTCTGATCCATCTTTTGTCAATTTCAACCTCTCCTCTACTGGTGTTAAAATTGGATTGCAATTATCCATCTTGAACCTCTTCAGTATTCCATCTCCATATCTCTGTTGATTAATTAAGATACCTCTTTCTGTTTGTTGTACTTTAATACCAAGAAAATATGACATTAATCCAAGATCTGTCATTTCAAACTCCTTCACCATATACTCCCTGAATTCATTGATCATCTTTGAGCTATTTCCTGTGAATATAAGATCATCCACATACAAACAAACTATAATATGATTGTCAAGAGAATCAACTTTCAAATACAGTGCATATTCATATGGACATCTTGTAAAACCTTTCTCAATGAAGTATGAATCTATTCTTGTCTACCAAGCACGTGGTGCTTGTTTTAAACCATACAAAGCTTTGTTTAGCTGGTATACTTGATTCTCCTTTCCCTCCATAACATAACCTGCTGGTTGTTCAACATAAACTTCTTCTTCTAGTACACCATTCAAGAATGCACTCTTCACATCCATCTGAAAAATCTTCCAATGCTTCTGAGCAGCTAAAGCAATGATCATACGTACTGTATCTAATCTTGCAACTGGTGCAAACACTTCTGAGTAATCTATTCCTTGTTTTTGTCTATATCCCTTTGCAACTAATCTTGCATTCAATCTCTCTACTTGACCATCTGATTTGTATTTTGTCTTGTAAACCCACTTAACACCTATTGCTTTCTTTCCTTGTGGAAGTTCAGTAAGTTCCCAAGTATTATTCTTTTCAATAGACTTCAATTCTGCATCCATAGCTTGTATCCATCCTTGTTCTTTAGAAGCTTCTTCATAAGCTAAAGGATCACAATCTCCAAACAATGCAAAGTTAATCACTTCATCACCAATATCATTATCATCTTTTGTTATCACATAGTCATTTATTTTTGCTGGTGTGACAATATTTATTCTTGGTCTTGTATTTTCTTCTTGTTGTGGTGCAGCATCAATTCTAACTTCTTCTTGATGTTCTAAAGCATCATTCTGAGTTCTTATTTCTTTTCCAATTGTAACTGGTACTGTTCTAACAGTTTCTTTTGTTGTTGTAACATTCCAATCCCATTGTGAATCTTCATTAAAAATCACATCTCTGCTAATAATTATTTTCCCTATTTCTGGATTATAAATCTTGTATCCTTTGGTTACTGAGCTATAACCAACAAGAATACACTTCTCACTCTTATCATCCAATTTCTTCCTAAGTTCTTAGGTACATGTGCATATGCAATGCACCCAAAATTTTTCAAATGTCTTACACTTGGTCTTATTCCTCTCCAAGCTTCTTCTGGTGTTTTATTATTCAAGCTATTTGTAGGACATCTTTTAAGTAAATACACTCCTGTATCAACTGCATAACTCCAAAAATTCTTAGGTAAATCCTTTGTTCTTCTTATAGTTCTTGCCATCTCCATTATAGTTCTGTTTTTTTCTCTCAGCAACACCATTATGTTGAGGTGTATATCTAGCTGTTAATTGATGTAGAATACCATGTTCTTCCATGAAACTATCAACACCAGTATATTATGTTCCTCTATCAGTTCTCAATATCTTGATGCTCTTACCAATTTGTTTCTCAACATATGCTTTAAAATTTCTAAAAGCATGAAAAGCATCACATTTTTGTCTAAGTAAATACACCCAAGCCTTTCTACTAAAATCATCAATGAAAGTTATGAAATAGTTATTTACTCCATGTGATGTAACTTCAATAGGACCACATAGGTCACCGTGTATAGTTTCCAAATATTGTTCTGCTCTTCTAGCTTTGTTCACTGGGAATGGATCTCTGTGTTGCTTTCCAAATATACAATTCTCACATCTTGACTCTGGAAGCTCTATAATTGGTAGACTTGACACAATCTCCTTATTAGATAAAACTTGTAAACTATTAAAGTTTACATGACCCATTATCTTGTGCCACAACCAACTTTCATTATGCACATGAGTACTGAAACAACTTTCCTTTTGATGCTGAATATTCAAAGAAAATAATTTGTTTTTGGTCATCTGTACTATTGCTATCAGTCTTCTTCTTCTATCTCTAATGAAACAAATATCATTGCAAATATTCATAGAGTATCCCCTGTCTGACAATTGCCCCATACTCAACAAATTCTGATGTAAACCAGGTACATAGAATACATCCATAATGTATGCCTTTGAACCATTCTTAAGAACAATTCCTATTCTTCCTTTTCCCATAACATGAATTGTAGAACTATTACCAAACTTCACAGTTGATCTTACAGACTCATCAAGTTTATCAAATAAATATTTTCTACCACACATATGATTACTACAACATGTATCTAAGTACCACTTAAGTTGAGATTGTTCTCCTGCTGTATGACAAGCAAGTATCATGTTTTCAGCTTTCTATTCTTCTTCTTCTTCTTCTTGACTTTCTGCTATATTACCTTTGAAGTTTGCTTTGTAATTATTTTCAGTTGTGTTTCTAGATTTGGGAAACTCATTAGAAAAATGTCCGAAATCTCCACAATTATAACACTGAAGTTTTGCTCTGTCAACTGGCTTTCTTCCCTGATAACCACCTGTTAGAGCACTGCTCGGTCGAACTCGCAAGCGTTGCTATCTCAAGCTTGTTTTTCAATGTTAGTGATCAAAACTATAAGTCTTGATTTCTAGTCTACTTATAGATGTCTCGGACTAGGATAGATTGTGTAGTTGAGCATTAGACTTCACGACGTTCATCGATTGAAGACGAAGAACTACTAAGGAGCTTGTGGAACTTCATCAACAAAAGGTATGTGGAGACTAAAACTCATCTATCACTCGGAAATTTTATTTCTACTCTATCTCCTATATTGAGACATAAGTCGTAGTGCTATATAGTTTTCTACTATACACATTTGAGATTTCGAGTTGAGATTAACTCGCTTACATATTTCTCGAAATATGAGTTGGCAAGCTTTCGCTTCAACCAAGTTCATCTTATATTCTAGTCGAAAGTCAAAAGATGATCATGTGAAAATCACCGAGTAACATCTTACATGGTTTGTGTGATACAATCATTTGGTGTAGACTTGGAATGTTTCGTTATGATTATTTCAATAACTTGAAAATTGCTTTGATGCTAATAGTGTGTGAAAATGGCTATTGTCATCCTCTAAGAAAGTTTCAATGATTGAAATGGAGTTTAAAACAATTAACCAATATTGGATTATGAACATGTTATGCACTTTGCATATATGTAATCCATGTCCGGGAACCATAGTGTGCATACCTGTTAGTTTGTGAAATCCGAGTACTTAAGTACATGCACCATACGCATACTTGCATAAGGTTCAGGTCAGGAAAATTCTGCTGGGATTGGAGGTGTGCGTACCCGGTCGCATACTGGCGAAAACCAATCTTGGTCCGGCAACTTAAGTATGCGTACACGTTTTCATACTTGAGTGGTTAAAGTTCTAAAATTGGTTTGTTTCTGAACTAATACATTAAGGACGCATTCTTTGCAAAACGTGGCTATGATGTTCATGAATTGATTCGAGTGAATCAAACCAATTTTGCTTCAATTGTGTTCTTGTATACTTCTATGAGAATATAGCAATTGAACAACTCTTTAACTAGTTTCATTTAAGTCATTTGAACTAGTTATGGTTAAGATGAATAAGGTTGATATGAGAGTTTTCATATAGCTAACCTCGGTTAACTACGGTTGAGACAACATGGTGCACACGTTTAGGTACGGTTACATAAACCTAAATGAGGGTACATTTCATTTGTGTATAACAAGTTAAGTTCGATCTAACGGTTGAAAGATATTAGCTTGAATCTAATCAGGTTTTCATCTAACGGTGAATATTGAATTCTTTGTTACCAAGATAACTTAGATTGCAAACCCTGATTTGAAAACTATATAAAGGAGAACTCTAGCAACTGGGAAACCTAATCCCCACACCTCATGTGTGATACTAGTTGCATAATCTAGAGTCGATTCTCCTTTAACCTTAGGTTTTTTACGAAACCCTGTAGGTTAACGACTTGAAGACTTCATTGGGATTGTGAAGCCAGACCCAACTATTTTCTCTGTAGTTGCGTGATCTGATCTTGCATCTTCTATCGTGTTTGAGTACTATCTTCTTTAAGATTGGCTCGAAATTTATTCCCTGATAGGCAAGATAAAAAGTAGTCACAAACATCTTCGTTTCATCGTTTGTGATGCCACGATATCTTATTTCGCTACCATACGATTAAGATTATTGTGAGGTGATTGATATTTCTAGGCTGTTCTTCGGGAATATAAGTCCGGTATATGAATTGGTTCTTGTTCACCTTGATTTATCAAAGACGGAACGAAGCTCGTAGGTATTTCTGTGGGAGACAGATTTATCTATTCAAGTAGACTTTTTTTTGTGGGACAGATTTGTTTATCAAGTCTTCTACTTTGGGTCGTAGCAACTCTTGGTTGTGGGTGAGATCAGCTAAGGGAATCAAGTGTGTAGTATCCTGTTGGGATCAGAGACGTAAGGAACACAACTGTACCTTGAATCAGTGTGAGATTGATTAGGGTTCAACTACAGTCCAGTTCGAAGTTTATTGGTAGTAGGCTAGTGTGTGTAGCGGCTTAATACATTATGGTTTTCAAATCTGGACTAGGTCCCGGGATTTTTCTGCATTTGCGGTTTCCTCGTTAAGAAAACTTCTGGTGTCTATGTTAATTTTTTTCTGCATTATATTTTGTTATATAATAGAAATATCACAGGTTGTACGTTAAGATCAATCAATTAGATAATCCAACCTTTGGTTGTTGATATAAATTGATTGACACTTGAACATTGGTCTTTGGTACCGTTTAAGTAGTTTCACATAATAATCAAGCTCGCGGATTTCTATTTGTTTGATTTGCTGATTACATTGTGAAACAGAGATATAAACTCTTTGATATACTTTTCTCTAGATTGAGTCTGACTGTCTAGTTAATTCTCTAGAAAGTATATTGGAGTTTGTCTATTCATATTGCCGAACGAAATATTGGGTGTGGTTGTTAGACCCCCACTTTTTCACCACCATTATTTGATCTTCCTCCAGTATTATATCTTCCTTGATATCCTCCATTATTAGGTTTTCCTCCAGAATTTGAATTTATTTGATTATTGGTCCATCTGACTTGATTTTGTAAAGATTATTCAACTGGTTTTGTAGCAGCAGTTTTTTCAAGTAGTCTTTGTTCATATGCTTGTAAAGATCCAAACAACTCATCAAGAGTCATAGATGTAACAGTATTACATTCTTCTATTGCAGTAACTTTTGCTTCAAACTTCTCAAAATCTTTTCTACAATTGTAGAATCTTTTATTGTATCACCATTAACCTTCATTTCATTGACAACATTCAATGTCTTTGAGAAAAACTCTGATATTGTTTCAGTAGTTTCCATCTGCAGCAATTCATATTTTCTCTTCAAGGTTTGTAATCTAACCTTCTTAACTTTGTCATATCCTTTGTAGTAATTTATTAAACCATCCCAAGCTCTCTTAACTTCCTTAATATATATATAACTCTATCCATGATTGATTCATGAATGCTCTGATGAAGAATATAAATAGCTTTTGAATTCTTCTTCTTATTTTCAGTTAATAGTTTCTTTGAAATTTGCTTCAAGTACTACTCCTTCTGCTGGTTCTACATAACCATCTTTCACAATATCCCACACTTCTTGATATGTAAAAATATTCTCCATCTGTAACCTCCAGTGTTCAAAGTTTTTACCTTCAAACACTGGCACTTTAATTGAACTTAAACTCGTCATCTTCTTATTCTCAACAACTCATATCCACAGCCCTAGAATCTGATACCAGATGTAGAAAATCTGATATCAAAGACTTAATGAACACAAAACGTAACTCAAACAAATCTCTCTATTGATGTAAATAATCTCATGGATCAACAACCTATGTATAGTTTAAAAAACTTGACTCTCAAGCAAAGCCACTTTCCTAACATATCAAACTCTAAATCAAAGACACTTCTAGAATATTCTAAACTCTATACGTAACCAAACTCCAATATTGGCAAACTTGCTTCTCAAGTTTACTACACGTTCACAATAACACGTGACAACTTGTACTGATTGTTTCCATAAACGGCACCAACTTCCACTAGTTGCTTCCACTCAGACATCATTAATTTCTTCTAGTTACTTCACTCAGACAGCAGCAACTCAACCTAGTTGCTTCCACTATACCACGTCAACTTCTCCAAGTTGCTTCCACTTATCAACATCAACTTCTACTAGTTTCTTCCATAAACTATATCTTGGTTTAATCTTCAACAAATAATATTTCAACTGGAAACATATCTCTTTGTTTGTTTTAGCGAAATAGTTCATCATCTCATGATCAGCACTTAGAAATTAAGCGGGGTGGTCAATATTGTTGTTGGCCCAGGACTCATTTAGGATTAGCTCTGATTGCTCTTCATCTCCATTATATCATACTATAATTATGTAAGATAACAATACATAGCTGTTTGAGGGTGAAAACGGTTTCTGCTGATTTTGGTAATTTCGGGTGTGTGGGTGAGAAACGAATTTAAACCCTAAACAATGTACTGCAAGGGAGAACTTTAGATTCGAGAGATAAATCTATACAAATCCGGCCTAAACCAAGAAATGGTCGTTCCAAACTTGCTACGGTCACAAAGTGAAGGAGAAGGGTTGGTTTTGGGGAGGGAAGCGAAGAAAGTGTTGAGACCAGAATAGTTGATTCTGGAAGAGTAGTTGTTTTACGACTTGTATCAGAAAGTGGGAAGCTAACAGATGGAAAGCTAGCAAATATTTTCTGAGTGTTGTATGCTCCTGACCTGAACTTGTTGTTCGGTGGAAATAGGTGAGACCTATTTATACAAGTCGAAGTGAAACGTACTCGGGCCTCGTTAAGATAATGGTAAATAGGTGAGTAAATGGGAGGAGGTGATGACCGGTCACGCTTGGAATTAATGTTCCATAAAATAAAGCGTTTCACCATTACTTCCATGGTTTACTAACCGCCTTATTCGTATTACACTTTCTTATAACGGGCGTAGTGTAAGCCGCACACTGTAAACCGCCAAACCAATACCTAAATAGGATCCCCCAGTTTGTGATATGTGCTGATGTCTCGAATATTTTCGTGGAAAACATGTAGCATTTTGTTGTTGCCTGGCAAGTCGAGCTTGGGAGACTTGCTGGCTTGGTGACCTTCGACGGTCGAGATTTTGCATCTTAAGAGGAAAGGTAGCCGTTGATCATTGCACGCTTTCGTTCTTTGGTAGTTGCATAGGGAAGGCTAGTATGGTGGCGCGGCAAGGTTGGCATGCTATTGGCATGGCATGCCTTGGCGCGGTTTGGCGTGGCCAAACTAGATTTCGGATCAAAGGTTACCATGCGTTGTCTGGTAACCTTGGACGGCTAGGATTTGCTCCTGAGATTGAAGGGCGACCGTTGATCGTCGCACGCCTTCGTTTTGGTAGCCGCATAGGGAAGCCCAGCATGGTGGCGCGGCTAGGTTGGCATGCCATTGGCATGGCATGCCTTGGCGCGGTTTGGCGTGGCCAAACTAGGGTTTCGGGTCAAAGGTTACCATGCGTTGTCTGGTAACCTTGGACGGCTAGGATTCGCTCCTGGGATTGAAGGGCGACCGTTGATTGTCGCACGCCTTCGTTTTGGTTGCCGCATAGGGAATCCCAGTATGGTGGCGCGGCTAGGTTGTCATGTCATTGGCATGGCATGCCTTGGCGTGGCCAAACTAGGGTTTCGGGCCAAAGGTTACCATGCGTTGTCTGGTAACCTTGGACAGCAAGGATTCGCTCTTGGGATTGAAGGGTGGCCGTTGATTGCCGCACACCATCGTTTTAGCAGCCGTGAAGGGAAGGCCGACATGGTATGGCTTAGGCGCGGCAAGGTGGCTGGCACGGCATGCCATTGTCATATGTGGCATGGTCGGCATGCCTTGGCGCGGTTTGGGCGTGGCCAAAACTAGGGTTTTGGCGTTGGGCCAAAGGTTACCATGCGTTGGTTGGCGACCTTGGAGGGCTAAGATTTGCATCTAAGATGGAAGGGTGGTCATTGATTTCCACACGCCTTCGTTTTAGCAGCCGTGAAGGGAAGGCCGGCATGGTAGGGAAGCGCTTGGGGTTTTGTCTAAATTAGGGTTTGGTATTCTGAAACCCTAATTAGCGCCCTTTACTAGAATCGCTGTAGAATTCTCGTAAGGACTCAGATTTTGATGGTCCGCCCCTCCATTCTGTACGGAAAAGAATTTCTTATCTCTTTGCGAGGGAATATTTAGGTTTTGAGCTCGTTCGGGAGGTGAAAACAGCCCGAACGTAAAACTCAGGAAGAATTCAGGAGGGATGTTGGTAGCCAGCGGCATGGTGGCATGCTCGTGCATGCTTTAGGCGCGGCCAATAATTAGTTTTTGGTATAAACCGTGTAGTTTTGGCATTGGGACAGAAGTTGCCACGCGCTTGGTGGCGAACTTGGACGGCTGAGATCTACATCTCAGATGGAAGGGTGGTCGTTTATTGTTGCAACCTTTCGTTTGGCAGCCAGCGGCATGGTTTAGGGCTGGCATGGCTTTGGCATAGTGTAGGCGCGACCAAAATTAGGGTTTTGGGAAAACCGTGATGTTTGGCTTTGGGCCGCAAGTTGCCATGCGTTTGGTGGCGAACTTGGACGGCTGAGATCTGCATCTCAGATGGAAGGGTGGTCTTTGATTGTTGCAACCCTTCGTTTGGCAGCCAGCGGCATGGTTTAGGGCCGGCATGGCTTTGGCATTGGTACGGAGGTGCGGTTGGCATGGTTGGAATGCCTTGGCGCAGAGACGTGGCTGGCATGGTTTTCCATTGGCACGGTGGTGCGGTTGGCATGGTCGGCATGCCTTGGCGTAGAGACGTGGCTGGCATGGTTTGCCATTGGCACGGTGGTGCGGCTGGCATGGTTGGCATGCCTTGGAGCGGAGACGTGGCTGGCATGGTTTGTCATTGACACGGTGGTGCGGCTGGCATGGTTGGCATGCCTTGGCGCGGAGACGTGGCTGGCATGGTTTGCCATTGGCACGGTGGTGCGGCTGGCATGGTTGGCATGCCTTAGCGCGGAGACATGGCTGGCATGGTTTTCCATTGGCACGGTGGTACGGCTGGCATGGTTGGCATGCCTTGGCGCAGAGATGTGGCTGGCATGGTTTGCCATTGGCACGGTGAGAGGATCAGGGTTAGGCATATACAAAGGTGATGTTAGTTAGTACTAAGGGTTCTGCCGTGGAACAAGACACGTGTATATATAAAAAAAAGGTACCCATGTAATTCTTACGTAGGCATGCTGATTGATTCAATAAATGCGCTAGTGGTCGTAGTGACGTCATGTCAGATGTATGGTTTTACGATTTTAACCCTAAGCTAAAAACCACCATCAACATTAAGTCCCCTACTTATCTCGGAACATGGGCATTGTTGCGAGGTAAGCATAAGATGGTGATGGACAAGGACATAATCGAAACGTAAATCATGCAAGATGTTCAGGAAGATTTGTCTAAACTTTTTCGGGAAGTAAGGAGAATATGTGATCCTCGTATTTGGCGGCTTTACATAAGTTTTGTTCGTGGTACTGCAGGTTAGGCTGGAACAGAGCCGCTAGTGTAGATTTGGAGTGAAGGGAAACTGGTAGCACTGGTCGGCTTGGACTTCGAGCCGTTTAGCACTGGATCGGCTTGGAATGGGAGCCGCAGGTATCGTGCGGCTTGGGAAGGAGCCGTGAGCGTTGGATTGGCTTGGAACGAGCCGCCAGCATTGGTCGGCTTGGAATGGGAGCCGTAGGTGTCTTGCGGCTTGGAAAGGAGCCGTGAGCTTTGGATTGTCTTGGAACGATCCGTCAGCATTGGTCGGCTTGGAATGGGAGCCGTAGGTATCGTGCGGCTTGGAAAGGAGCCGTGAGCATTGGATTGGCTTGGAACGAGCCATCAGCATTGGTCGGCTTGGAATGGGAGCCGCAGGTATCGTGCGGCTTGGAAAGGATCCGTGAGCGTTGGATTGGCTTGGAACGAGCCGTTAGCATTGGTCGGCTTGGAATGGGAGCCGCAGGTATCGTGCGGCTTGGAAAGGAGCCGTGAGCGTTGGCTTCGGGAAGATAACAACTTGCTTCAGTTCTGTGGGAAGGTGACGACGGCTTCTGGAAGATAACAACTTGCTTCAGTTCCGTGGGATGATGGCAACTTTGTCTAAATTAGGGTCTGGCATGCCGAAACCCTAATTAACGCCCCTTACTAAAATCGTTATAAAATTCTCATAGGAACTCGGATTTTGACGGTCCGCCCCTTCATTCTGATCGGAAAAGAATTTCCCATCTTCTTACGAGGGAATATTTAGGTTTTGAGTTCGTTTAGGAGGCGAAAACATCCCGACAGTGAAACTCATGAAGAAATCAGGAGGGATGTTGCGGGCCCGAGATGGCATAGTCGCGCCCAGTCATCTATTCCCGTTCATGGCGCAAGAAGGAAACTTTATTATGTTCAAACTCTAGAAACTCCACCCCGTATGAAAAGAGATATCGACCCTCTTCTGCTTTTCGTTGCTCGTCTGGATCCGTGCTTTCATTTGCAGTGTCCATCCAGTGGATTCCAAAATTTACCAAACTCCATTGCATTCTTGGGATGGATGGATGAAATATATGCTCGGTAATGATTATGTCAGGGCTAATCTTGGAGATTGTGGTTGTATTGTCGGTCCATATTTGACTTTAGGTTGTTCAGTGTCTGGACCTTCTGATCGCGATGATGATACGCTGTGGATGGTAAAAATCTTCCGAAGCCACATGATGAAATAGATGAGTTGGGAGACATTCTGTTGCCGATGTGCTGCTATCAAGTCTTCAAGGACTTTGCCCCAGGAGACACCCTTCGAACTAGCTTCTGAATCTTGGACTGTGGTATGGAATGGGATGCAGTGAGCAGTCCCCAGTTATATTTCTGCTAGATCCGATGGCATGGAAGAATATGTGAATGTATCTTTGTGGCGTGCTTTTGGAGTCTTTGATGCACATGTACGACTTCATGTTGAGAAATTCCGCAGCTCGTAAAACTTCGGCAGTGATGATGTTGAAATAAGAAATAACCAGGTTGAGGGGAGTGAAAGCGTTCCGTGCTGGTATTCCCCTTGTGTAGCCTATTTTTATTGAATCACCTTGAGTCCATGTCCACGGGATTTGATACAAGCTTATTGTACTCTTCTGGATGTGTTGTTGGGATGCACATGGACGAAATATTCTGGATAGCGAAGAGGTAGGAATGAGAGAGTTATGTTGTTTACCGTGGCTCCCTCTGTTTCTTCAACAAAAATTTTTAGCCGCGTCTCTGGAATGGACTGCGATGAGCAGTCCCCGGTCGTACTTTTCTTTAGTTTCTGAAGTTTTTTTCCTCTGAACAGGCTTGGTATCCGTCGCGGCCTCGTAAAGTGTTAAAGGCGTCTTCTAGACAGAGGGTTGATGATATTCTTGCGCTACACCCTTGAATAGTAGATGACCTTGTTGTGACTATGGCCTTTTGGTTGACTGTGTCATCTGAGCTTTGACAGTGAAGAGATTCCGTGTAGATCCTTGTAGTGATTGTCGTTGTGGTGAAGCTCTGGCTGGTATCAACAAATGAGCGGCAACAGTTCATGGTAGCAGATGTAATCAGAAGAGACTACATTGTCGTTGGAACAAAGTAGGTTGACTGGAATTGAATGGGCATCCATGGAAGTAAAAGGATTGGCTGGATGCGTAAGCGAGCAAACTGTCCATGATCACGAGTTTTGGCGAGATGGATCAAAAGGTGGCCATGACTACGAAGATTAGCTGGATGTGATCATGATCCTTGACATGGTGAGTGTGGTGGCACGACCCTTTGCAGGAAGGAGTGGCGTTGAAGTGGCTTCGGCTCTTGGAGAGGACGTTGAAACTTAAAGAGCCAAACGTTGAAGCTTCGGTTTCGGATCCTGGAGCAGCTTATGGAGAGAACGCTGAAGCGGAGCGGCTACTGGAGCGAACGTTGAAGCGGAGCAGTTGCCGGAGGACGTTGAAGCGGAGCGGCTGCATCAATCAGCGTGCTGTCAAATTGGACACACTTCACGCGAACAACGGTTATGAGTCCCCAGTTATGAGTCCCCAGTTTCATTCATCAATCGTGCTTTCCAGGAGAGGCTGGGGTTTGGAAACAGCTTCCCTAGCTGGAGACTGCTGCTTTCCTGATGTAGTGCGGTTGAGGGCTGCAAATACATCTTGACGTTTTGCGCCTTGTAAAAATATGGAATCTCATATAAAGTGTTTCATCATAGACTGCACGATTTTGTGGGCGAAGTCCTCAGAAATCATGCAGCTCCTGACGGGAAGAGGGTCTTCGTGAACTCAGGGGGGGTTGCTGATTTTCTTTGCCACGATTTTGGAGAAGTCGTTCCTAATCTCCACGTTTGATAAAATTGGATTGCTGATTCCCTTATATTTGGCGTTCAAGAGCAACGCGTGCCTCTTTGTCTATAAACGCGCGTCCTGCTGAAGTGCCTGGATGTTAACAGTATTTCTTGCCATCTCCGTCTAGGGTTGATGTGACTCTTGTGGTGGACGCTCTGTTAATGTCTTGAGGAAAATAGGTATATTTTTCTGAGTTGTATCCATGTTCGTCTGAGCCTTACGAAATCCTTTCATCTTTTCACCAGATCAACAACGGTAAAAGGAGGGCGGCTTCTTCTGGCTTCCCCGGTCTCTCGTTCTGATGGTGGAGTAGCAGCGGCTCTAGTGATCAAAGGTGTAACGCCTGAAGGGACATTTTCTGCGTCGCTGGTGTCGACAGGTGACGTATTAATATCACTTTGTTATGAGGCAGGAATAATCTGTGATCCTTGCGTTCGCGGCTTGGCGTAAATTTGGTTTGGCCATCGAGTGTTGGCGTCAACGCTGCAACTTTAGCTACTGACCGTTAGTAGTGGCGCCTGCTGGAAGGACGCAAGCTGTTAGCGCTGGAAGGATGCAAGCTATTTGGTCTTTGGAAAGATGCAAGCTGTCTTTGTAAAGATGCAAGTTGTTAGCGTTGGATCGTCTTGGAATGGGCGCGGCTTGGTGTGGACGCCGGCTTGGCATGGACGCGGCTTGGATTTGGTATGGCGCGGATTGTTGGCTCGGGCATGGCGCGAAGCTGTTAGCTTGGCACGGCGCTGGCTTGGCGTGGGGCGGACTTGTTCTTGCGGGCCCAGTTGCCTCTTTCCATACGTAGCTCAAACAGGAAATCCTTTCCTTATTCAAATTCCAAAAGTGTTATGCCTATGAAAGGGGTTGGCTCTCCTTTGTTATCACGTCCTGGTGTTAGCGGTAGCAATAAAGTGGGCAAGCATATTCCAGCTATGTACTCCAGCGTTTCTCTTTCAATTTGTTTTCTTGTTTTCATGTGTTGGTGCAAACCCTAGCCATAGGTATGCCTTCCATAAATCTGTAGAAATATTTTTTCTTCGAATCGGTGTAAACCCTAGCCAAGGGTATGCCTTTCATAAACTTGTAGAAATACTTCATCATAAACAATTCCTCTTCGAGTAACGTCGGCTACCTCATGAATAGTAACGGGTAGTCATTATTATGCAAAGTAGGCACGTACGGGTAGGTGACTGTTTTTTTTTTTTTTGAAAGGCAAACAAAGCGCCGGGTTTATGGTTTGATTTGAATTGAATTGATAGATAACTGTTATCTACAAAGGTTTTGGATTATTCTTTTGGAATGAATTGTTTTAGAATAATGTTGTTTTGGTTATGACTATAAGTAGCATAAGTACCCCAGGAAAGCCATGGATTTGTGAATGTTGTGCGACAGTAGAAAGCACGCAATGAAACATGGGAACAATATGGCTATCGGTTTTTATCATCTCTGTGAAGACTTGAAGTAGTAAATCATGTATTTTGTCTAGGCAAGGCTTACTCGATTGGTTTTTCGGATATCCTGATGAAAAATGAATCTTCCTGGTGTAAGTCCGAGTTTTGTGGGAAGCACCGTCGTGATTGTGGAAAGTCCCCAGTCGTCTCTGAGTCACCTGATAACCGATTCGTCGACCCCTGGTCGGATCGTTTGCTTCTAACCTCTGGGAAGTCCCCAGTCATCCATTGTTGTGTCATGACTGGGAATCGGGTCGTCCGGTAACTGAGTCATTGATCCCTGAGTGGATCGTTTGCTTCTATCGACTTGATGTCCGGGTCGAGATATGAGATCGGGAAATGGAAATTGACAGCGTGACCGAAAGATAAATCTCCCACTGTGGTCGCCAATTGTTTTAGTGTGAAAAAGGTTTCTGCTGATTTTGGTAATTTCGGGTGTGTGGGTAAGAAACAAATTTAAACCCTAAACAATGTACTGCAAGGGAGTACTTTAGATTCGAGAGATCAATCTATACAAATCCGGCCTAAACCAAGAAATGGTCGTTCCAGACTTGCTTCGGTCACAAAGTGAAGGAGAAGGGTTGGTTTTGGGGAGGGAAGCTAAGAAAGTGTTGAGACCAGAATAGTTGATTCTGGAAGAGTAGTTGTTTTACGACTTGTATCAGAAAGTGGGAAGCTAACGAGATGGAAAGCTAGCAAATGTTTTACGAGTGTTGTATGCTCCGACACGAACTTGTTGTTCGGTGGAAATAGGTGAGACCTATTTATACAAGTCGAAGTGAAACGTACTCTGGACTCATTAAGAAAATGGTAAATGGGTGAGTAAATGGGAGGAGGTGATGACCGGTCACGCTTGGAATTGATGTTCCATAAAAGAAAGCGTTTCACCATTACTTCCCATGTTTACTAACCGCCTTATTCTTATTACACTTTCTTATAACGGGCGTAGTGTACGCCGCACGCTGTAAACCGCCAAACCAATACCCAAATAGGATCCCCAAGTTTATGATATGTGTTGATGTCTCGAATGTTTTCGTGGAAAACATGTAGCATGTTGTTGTTGCCTGGAAAGTCGAGCTTGGGAGACTTGCTGGCTTGGTGACCTTCGACGGTCGAGATTTTGCATCTTAAGAGGAAAGGTAGCCGTTGATCATTGCACGCTTTCGTTCTTTGGTAGTTGCATAGGGAAGGCTAGCATGGTGGAGCGGCAAGGTTAGCATGCCATTGGCATGGCATGCCTTGGCGCGGTTTGGTGTGGCCAAACTAGATTTCGGGTCAAAGGTTACCATGCGTTGTCTGGTAACCTTGGACGGCTAGGATTTGCTCCTGAGATTGAAGGGCGACCGTTGATCGTCGCACGCCTTCGTTTAGGTAGCCGCATAGGGAATCCCAGCATGGTGGCGTGGCTAGGTTGGTATGCCATTGGCATAGCATGCCTTGGCGCGGTTTGGCGTGGCCAAACTAGGGTTTCGGGTCAAAGGTTACCATGCGTTGTCTGGTAACCTTGGACGACTAGGATTCGCTCCTGGGATTGAAGGGCGACCGTTGATTGTCGCACGCCTTCGTTTTGGTAGCCGCATAGGGAATCCCAACATGGTGGCGCGGCTAGGTTGGCATGTCATTGGCATGGCATGCCTTGGCGCGGTTTGGCGTGGCCAAACTAGGGTTTCGGGCCAAAGGTTACCATGCGTTGTCTGGTAACCTTGGACGGCTAGGATTTGATCCTGGGATTGAAGGGTGGCCGTTGATTGCCGCACACCTTCGTTTTATCAGCCGTGAAGGGAAGGCCGGCATGGTTTGGCTTAGGCGCGGCAAGGTGGCTGGCATGGCATGCCATTGGCACGGGTGGCATGGTCGGCATGCCTTGGCGCGGTTTGGGCGTGGCCAAAACTAGGGTTTTGGCGTTGGGCCAAAGGTTACCATGCGTTGGCTGGCGACCTTGGACGGCTAAGATTTGCATCTAAGATGGAAGGGTGGTCGTTGATTGTCGCACGCCTTCGTTTTAGCAGCCGTGAAGGGAAGGCCGGCATGGTAGGGAAGCGCTTGGGGTTTTGTCTAAATTAGGGTTTGGTATGCTGAAACCCTAATTAGAGCCCTTTACTAGAATAGCTTTAGAATTCTCGTACGGACTCGGATTTTGATGGTCCGCCCCTCCATTCTGTACGAAAAAGAATTTCCTATCTCTTTGGGAGGGAATATTTAGGTGTTGAGCTCATTCGGGGGGTGAAAACAGCCCGAAAGTAAAACTTAGGAAGAATTCAGGAGGGATGTTGGTAGCCAGCGACATGGTGGCATGCTCGTGCACGCTTTAGGCGCGGCCAAAAAATAGTGTTTGGCACAAACCGTGTAGTTTTGGCATTGGGCTTGAAGTTGCCACGTGCTTGGTGGCGAACTTGGATGGCTGAGATCTGCATCTCAGATGGAAGGGTGGTCGTTGATTGTTGCAACCCTTCGTTTGGCAGCCAACGGCATGGTTTAGGGCTGGCATGGCTTTGGCATAGTGTAGGCGCGGCCAAAATTAGGGTTTTGGGAAAACCGTGATGTTTGGCTTTGGGCCGCAAGTTGCCATGCGTTTGGTGGCGAACTTGGACGGCTGAGATCTGCATCTCAGATGGAAGGGTGGCCGTTGATTGTTGCAACCCTTTGTTTGGAAGCCAGCGGCATGGTTTAGGGCCAGCATGGCTTTGGCATTGGCGCTGAGGTGCGGTTGGCATGGTCGGCATGCCTTGGCGCAGAGACGTGGCTGGCATGGTTTGCCATTGGCACGGTGGTGCGGTTGGCATGGTCGGCATGCCTTGGCGCGAGACGTGGGCGGCATGGTTTGCCATTGGCACGGTGGTGCGGCGGCATGGTTGGCATGCCTTGGCGCGGAGACGTGGCTGGCATGGTTTGTCATTGGCACGGTGGTGCGGGCTGGCATGGTTGGCATGCCTTGGCGCGGAGACGTGGGTGGCATGGTTTGCCATTAGCACGGTGGTCTTTGCTTGGCATGGTTGGCATGCCTTGGCGAGAGATGTGGTCGGCATGGTTTGCCATTGGCACAGTGAGAGGATCAGGGTTAGGCATATACAGAGGTGATGTCAGTTAGTACTAAGGGTTCTGCCGTGGAACAAGACACGTATATATATAAAAAAAAAGGTACCCTGGTAATTCTTACGTAGGCATGCTGATTAATTCAATAAATACGCTAGTGGTCGTAGTGACGTCATGTCAGATGTATGGTTTTACGATTTTAACCCTAAACTAAAACCACCACCAACAATAGCAAATGGCGATCATTATTATGTTACTCTTCCTTGTCAAAAGTGGCAATTCTGTCGAGTGTCGAGGGCCAACAAGGCATTAACAAAGTAGAACCCACCTTATAGCATTTATCGTGTCTACCTTATCCCTTGAAAAGGAAACAGTCTAAATAATCTACACCACACAGACTTCTTCTCTCCCAAGAATAATAGAGTTCATTCTACCTTCAAGAATCAAGGCCCTTGATTAATTTAATCTAATATACTGTCATAGTCAGAATTAGATTAGTTGCTAACTTAGTCGTATGTGCTGAAATCATTTCTATTTGCTATTTTAAAACGCAAGTGGTAGACATCTTGTGAGATGTCGGACAATCCATAGGAATGGGCCCGCGGGATGTAAATCATTTTTGATTTTAAAATGTCCGCTAAACAAATCATTACACGTGTTAATGTAAAGAAAATTATGAGTGCGACTATGTGCACCCTCACCAAACCAGGGGTGCAGATTTATAAGGGGTTATTTTGGTTTATGATTTTCTTATAAATTTATTAACAAAAGTTTAAAGTTAGAACACATCGGGACTTGCTGAAAATTTGGAAATAGTCTCAGATTATCACTTCTATCTCTCTTCTCCCTCTACATTTATATTAACCTTTCTCATTTCTTTTTCTTCACTTTTTAATCCTCTAATGGAACATTCACATCCAACTTTAAATCTCTCTTCAAATTCAATTGGTATGTAACGTATGTTCTTCCAGATGCAGATACAGGATTTTGAAATTAAAATATGATTTGATTTTAAAATGTCATCATGTTGCTTAATTATAAACAAATCATTACACGTTTGTTAATGTAAAGACTTAATTTTAGTTGTGATGACAAACTTCAAACCACACTTTAGAGCATCCACACTCTAACGATTTATATCTATCCAATCCAAAAAAAAAAAAAAACCATTATCATCAAAATTCATATCAGCTTGTGATGATCTTCACATAATTTTCACTCTTTTTATATAGGCCTCTCTAGCTAGGAATGGACACACAAGAAACAGCAACATCTACAGCAGTTGGAAAATTAAAATAGAATATCAAAACGATCAGCTCCTTTGGATATCAGCAACATCTCGTATTTTCTTTTAATATTTGTTTTTCCAATATTTTCTTTTAATATTTAAATGTTAAGCAACCCAATTAACTAGAGTTGGATAGATAACCAATAAGGAAAGGAGGAATGTGCACCCCTGGTTTAGTGGGGTGCACATAGATGCACTCGAAAATTATGCTAAGAATTATTCTTTCCACCTAATCTTTTACTGTTATTTGACATTATTTATTCCTCATATGAAACCCATTATAGATCACTATTAAGACTTTTGCAGTCGAATCTCTTGAGAGAACTTCTGACAAAATTAACTAAATTTTGTGAACAAAATGGAGATGTCTCAAACTGAATGGGAGGAAATACTAGGAAGCAATCAATGGGAAGGCTTACTGGAACCGCTTGATCTAAACCTCCGGAACCTGATAATCCGGTGTGGCGATTTTTGTCAAGGAACATACGACTCATTCGACAGCGATGAACACTCTAAATACTGCGGTAGTAGTCGTTTTGGCAAAAATGGGTTTTTCAGAAAAGTTGCTAATAAATTGGCAGAAAATGATTACATCGTCGATTCGTTTCTCTACGCAACATCGAAAATCAACCTTCCAAAAGCTTTCTTAAGTTTTTCGTTCTCGAATGAAGCTTGGAGCACTGAATCTAACTGGATCGGTTACATTGCAGTCAGCACTGACGAAGCTAGTGAAAGATTAGGAAGACGGGAGATATATGTAGCCTGGCGTGGAACGATAAGAACACTTGAATGGATGAATGTTCTTGAGGCTGTGCAGACATCAGTTAAGCCGTTATTGAAGCCGGAACTGGAAGCTACTAGAGTCCAGGAAGAGCACCATCACCATTGGTATGATTTCTTCACCGGCAAAAATGATAACGATGATGATGAAGATGACGACGCAGATGACGATCAACCCAAAGTTATGAAAGGTTGGCTTGCAGTGTACAACTCCGCAAACCCAAATTCTCAGTTCACAAAGTTAAGTGCAAGAACCCAGATACTAACAAAGATAAGAGCACTAGTAACCAGGTACAAAGACGAAAATGTAAGTGTAGTACTTACAGGCCACAGCCTGGGTGCAAGTTTGGCGATTTTAAGCGCCTTCGATTTGGTCGAGAATGGGTTATCTAAAATACCGGTGACGGCTATTGTATTCGGCTCCCCACAAATTGGGAATAATGCTTTTAACGAGAGGCTCAAGACGTTTTCTAACCTGCGGATCTTGCACGTAAAGAATGAAATCGATCTTATAACTCATTATCCTAGTAGGTTATTGGGGTATGCTTATACCGGGGTGGAGCTTGAGATTGATACTCGCAAATCGAATAGTTTGAAGGACTCGAAAAACCCAAGTGATTGGCATAATCTACAAGCTATTCTCCACATAGTTGCAGGTTGGAACGGGAAAGATGGAGAATTTGATTTGAAAGTGAAGAGAAGTGTTGCATTAGTTAACAAATCGTGTGATTATTTGAAGGATGAAACTTTAGTTCCAGGTTCATGGTGGGTTGAAAGGAACAAAAGAATGGTGCTTAATGAAGATGGGGAATGGATTATGGCAGTTCCGGATGAAGAGGATTTACCTGCACTTGAAGAGTACTGATGTGTTTACCTGGTAATTTCATTTGTTTTGATGTTTGCATTGCTATAAACTGCTGAAAGGTGTTGTGCGTCTTTGTTGAATTCTATTGTGCAATATGGCATTATTGTTGCATGAAGACTTTGGTGTTTTTTGTCATGTTGGTCTGTCTGCCGAATTTGGTTTCCTTTACAGGGTTGTGACTCTGCCATTGTAAATAGGGAGGCATATGCTCTTTGTTGGTTGGCCTTTTTAAAGCAAATCTGTCTTATTTGAAGCTTGCAAGTCTTGAATTTGTGTATTTTTATACTTAAATTCCAAAACTCCTTGACAAATATGCTTGTAAAAGAGCCAAGTTATTTAAATGATGATTCAAAGGTCTTTATTTTGTGAACCTTAGTTCTTTTGTTGTGTAGGTTAATATGGAATTCAACCAACTATTCAAGCATTGTATTTCCAGTAGAACAATGAAACCATTGGCTGTTAGGTAAACTTTCATAAAGATTCAATTTTTCATTAACTTTAATCCAATGGGCCATGAACTATCACTAAAACATTGCCATCTATCAGTAAAAACGTACCGATTACTATTTAAATATACTGCTGAAAGAAAAAAATCTCATTTCAGGATCTCAACTTTCATCATTTTGATAATTAATTGAGTCCAATGTACTACTTTGCTCATCTATATAATCTCAAAGGATTTATCCGTAACTCATTCACTTTTGAGCCTATTCCTTTTATTACCCTGATCACTTAATCAGCCATAAGCCTTCTTCAGAAGCGCGTTTTTAATTTTCAAAGTCATAGAATGGAGATTCCAAAACTGGAACCAGGAAGATGGGAAGAAATACTAGGAAGCAAGAATTGGGAAGGACTACTGAAACCTCTAGATTTGAACTTGCGGCAACTTATTCTCCGTTGCGGTGACTTCGTCCAGGCAACTTATGATACATTTATAGCCGATCAGCACTCAAAATATTGTGGTAGTAGTCGTTATGGAAAGAAATCATTTTTCAAAAAACTTGCAATGGAATCAGCTGCAAATGACTACTTTGTGGATTCGTTCCTCTATGGAACTTCACCTGCGGTACCCTTATTTTCATTCTCGTTCTCACAAGAAGCGTGGAAGGCGGGAAATATACATAGCACTGATGAGCACTGTGAGCACTGATGAAGTTAGCAAAAAACTTGGAAGGCGGGAAATATACATAGCATGGCGTGGTACAACAACAACTCTTGAATGGATGAATGTGTTTGATGCGGAAAAGGCGTCAATTAAGCCATTATTAAGGCCAAAAACCCTTAATACTAAAACAAGTGCTACTGAGAAGCATACTACTGAACAAAGCCACTGGTATGACATTTTCATTCGCAGTCCAGATGAAGCTACTGATGCTGATGACGAAGAAAATATACCTGAAGTTATGAAGGGTTGGCTTTCAATTTACAATTCTGATAACGCTAAATCCCCGTTTACAAAGCAAAGTGCGAGAACCCAAGTTCTCTCAAAGATCAAAAGACTTGCAACGATGTACAAAGATGAAAATGTAAGTGTAATACTAACTGGACACAGCCTAGGTGCAAGTTTAGCAATCTTATGTGCATTTGATTTAGTTGAAAATGGGTTATCTAAAATACCTGTGACGGCTATCGTATTTGGTAGCCCGCAAATTGGTGATAAAGCTTTCACTGATAAGGTTAAGACTTTCACTAACCTTCGGGTATTGCACGTGAAGAACACGATTGATCTTATACCGCTCTATCCAAGTGCCCTATTAGGTTTTGCTTATACAGGTACAGAATTTGAAGTCGATACTCGAAAATCAAAAGAGTTTAAAGGATTCCAATAATCCTAGCGACTGGCATAACCTGCAAGCTATACTCCATATAGTTGCTGGTTGGAATGGAAAAGAAAAAGACTTTGAGTTGAAAGTGGACAGAAGTGTTGCATTAGTTAATAAGTCTTGTGACTATCTGAAAGATGACCAGTTAGTCCCAGCGTCATGGTGGATAGAGACGAACAAAGGCATGGTGCTTGAAGGCGGGAAATGGATTATGGCTCCACCAGATGAAGAGGACATGCCTGTTCCCGAATCTTACTAAGCCTTCATATATTGTCTTAATCTATTTTCTCTTTCTAAAATATTTGTAATTTTCTTTGAACTTTTTATTTTTGCACTTTTATTTGAAAATAAGGGAGCTTAAGGAGGAAAATACAAGTTTCCATGCTTGATGGAGAGTGATTTTGACTCTCTAGATAAAAAGGATATGTGTGGTGTACTCGATTTTAATCTTGTATTTTGTGTGCAGCGCGTAGATTTTATATTTACATTTTCTCCGAATTGGGGTGGAGCCAAGAATTATGAGATAGGGGTGTAAAAATCTGTTATGGGGTATAAAAAAATGTTAGGGGTGCAAAGAAGCAAGAATATGCTTATTATATAGAAAAAAAATTCTTATTGAGGCTAAAATAAGCTTTGGAGCCAACTGGGCAGGGGTGCAAATGTACCCTCTTGTAATGGGCTGGCTCCGCCCCTATCCCCGAAGGAAAAACTGGCTAAAATCTAAGGAAGATAAAATTAAGAGCGTTTTATGCGAACGAAAAATTAAGGTGAATATATCTGTAAGCATGGCCTAGACTTTTCTTTGCTTCTCTCTTGTGATAAGAAACGCCAAAACGTTAAAGCGTTGTGGCTTTGATCTGCTCCCATGTAAGCATATTGGAGCAGTTCTTCTTATAAAGTCACTTCTATTTCCGTCTTTTCTTTGTCCATTAAATTGTAGTACTCAATTTAGCTTTAGTATTTTCCATTTTCTAGATGTACCAAGTCTGCAGCTGAGTTTTGTATGATTTTTCTTACTCTTCCTTTGTCCGGCAGATCCAATAGTAAGCTTGTAAATCTCGTTTATATTTAGGTTTTTGTTTTAGTGTTAGTTTATATGTCTCATTATATAAAATGGTAGATTATGAGTAAATAGGATAATCATTCTTCACATACCTTTGTTGATGAAATTCTCGTGTATGTCTTCGTCAATCTTCAGTCTTAAATCTTCAAGGTCGATTGCTGGATTCTGATACTCAACTACCATGTTCTATTCCAAGTCCGAGAATGACCTTAGCAGAATATAAATCAGATATAGTTTTGATCAACTAAATTTTACAACATATACCAAAATTTGTGAGTTTGACCAAGCGATGCTCTAACAGTTATGTTAATAACCAAATCTGTCAATTCATGCAAATTCTAACTATAGCTCATTTTATGGGTGCAAAAGAATTCTCAGATATACCAAAGAGACATTAAACATTTTGTTTAGTAATGATTATTGGAAGTTCATGGCTTTAGTTATGCAGATTAGGCAGGTGCAATTGACACCAGGCGCAGTACTAGTGGATTTTGTATTTTCTTTAGGTATAATCCTATTTCCCGGACTAGTAAAAGACATAGCATTGTGGTTGGGTGAAGAATTGAAGATGAATATAGATCCTTAGCTAACTATGCTGCAAAAATTATTTAGGTATGTCGGTTTCTTAAGCAGCTGCATCTTTGCCAGTTCTATATTGTGACAATATTAGCGCTACTTCTCTATCTTCAAATCCTCTATTTCGTAACAAAATGAAACACTTAACTCTTAAATAATCACTTGGTTTGCGAGCTTGTTCAGTCTAAGGATTTGCTGGTGCATTATGTCTCTACTCTGGATTGAGTAGGAGAGATCTTGTTAGAGCATAGCTCGGTTGAACCCACCAAGCATTGGTATGTCAAGTTTGGTTGTCATATTTTAGTGAATCGAAACTCAATTAAAGAGTCGCTTGATTATGTACTAGAGACAACTTCGTATAGGTTAGGCTAGAAAAATTAGGATTATGAGACATACAAGTATTACTCGAAGACTTGTGAAGAAGTAACAAGCTACAACGACGACATCATCCTTCCTCTTGAGGTTAGTAATATTTTGACTTGAACTGTTTCATTCCTAACGTATCTTTCAAGTCGTGCTATATTGAAAACATAACTGTGAATGATTATACTCTAGTAGTGAGACATAGTGTCAAGGAATTAGAATACGAAGTATAACGCTTATCTTTTGAACTTCGTATATAAGACATCGACGTAGTCGTATGAATGTTATTGTGATTATGTGTATGGGTAAAGGTGAAGATTTCATCCTAGGAAACAATGTTTACATTTGTTTAAAGGAAGTACTTTCATGAACTTGTTTTATGAATCGAAAGGTAAATCGCTAGGCTTATTGGTATTGTTATTCATTGCATATATTTGGATTACCAATATGTGTGAGTTAGTAGAACCGATCATAACTTGTTATGTATCTTGGTAAAACTAATCACAGTGCCTAACTTATGTATTGGTATGACTTTTATTAGTGTAACCGATCCTAAGTAATCACCTACGATGGTATAAGGGTGTACATCGGGCCGGGCAGGCCATCACAATCCCGATTATAGCACAGGCCGGGACGGACGGGCTTGTAGTCCTTACTACCCATTAAGTTTAATAGGCCGGGCCGGGAAATAGCAAAAATTTAGTGCCGATGGCCCGTCCATACCCGTGAAACAATACAGGCCATGCCAGGTCGGGTCGAGCAGGCCTCGGGCCCAATAAATTATTTCAATATTTTTAAAAGTATATAGGTTTGTTTTTTTGTCTTGATGAATGATGATATATATGTGGCTCGTTCAAATGATAGTTTAAGTAATTAATATTCATAATAGTGGGATGTAATTCAAAATTTTCTCTAATCCCAATAAATTGTCCAAATTTGAAATTTAAGTTCTTGCGAAATCCATCACACTAGTAGAAAACTTTATTCCAGGCTATCAGCAGTCAGGTAGGCCGGGTAGCTAAAGAGGCTACCAGACAGGCTAACAGTCCGGACTCCAATATTTGAACAAAACCCCGGGTCCGCCCACTTATGATTATAGGGCAGGCCGGGCAATCCCATGACAGTCTATCGGGCACCCATGGGCTCCTTTGGACCCGGGCGGTACATAGCAGGCCGCAGGCTTCCGGAAATTCTGTACACCCCTAAGATGGTATGATCGATATTTGTAATTGGTGTAACCGATCCTTGTAATTGGTATGACCAATCACAAAAGAGTTGTGTAATCGATCCTTGTAATTGGCGTAACCGGTCCTGGTAATTGGTGTAACCGATCCGAGTGACTTGTGTAACCGATCACAAGTAATACCATGAGAATATGGTAACCGGTCCAGTAATTGACGTAACGATCACGGTAAGCGATGTAAGGTCCCCAGTAACCATATTAAGGTAGAACCGATCCTTTTGTTTGGTAAAACCGTAAACCCATGATTAGTGTATTGATATTTGATCAATCACCTAGTTGTTCTTGGAATACAGATGAACCAATTCTAAACTTGTTTGGAAGTGTGGTATAATCGTTTCCAAGATTGTAAATATGAAAAAGGATTTACAGCAAAAAAAAGATGTCGACATACTTTGAACATGTTCAGTAACTCTTATCTTTTATTGTTCAAAGATATTCCTTAATAACTCAAGGAGATCCCGGACCGAAATAAATTAAAAATCTTTTAATTAAGGTTATTAATTTTATATGCTTTTAATTACCATCAATTAAATGCATATCTCTGGAAAATAAAAATTGGTAATGTGCATTTACTAATTGGAGATTTTCTAGTGAGATTTCGGAAATATTGGACAAAGCATTTCCAGGAATTATGGAAACCGATTTGGGCATTTATTGCATATCTTAAGAATAATTCGGTTTTGGAAATTCCTTGGTGTCCAAACATCCTTGGTCTATAAATACCCAAGTTTGCATTTCGAGCAAACTATCCTAAGAGCTAGGCAAACTTCATCTTCTTGTTGTTTCTGGTGGATCCGTCTATTCGGAGAGGAAAGTACCCTAATTAGGCGAAATCTCTTACGAACGCTCGCTTAAAGACTTCTGTGGGATCAAGAAGCGTCTACGAGTACCGTTGGTGGGAAACCGGATAATTGCAGTTTATTTAACTTTTCGATTGATTTGATTGACTAACGGTTGTTGAACATTGATTGCACCTAGTTTGTTTATTCTTGAGAATCTTCTCTTCTGATATAAGATTCACTCAAACTAGATCGAAGTTTGGACGGGATCTTTAGAACTTTTTGTAGATCTAAAGACGTCTTGTGATAATCCATTTTTAACAGACTCCGTTCTGTGTGTGATTGATCACAAGAGATTCAAGTGGTGTTGTGCAGATGTTTATTAAAGGTTAAAGAATATTTGAAGACAAAGAAATTTCTGATTTGGTTTTTAATTCTTTGGGTGTGCACAAACCTTTATTCGATTGTTTAGTTGTGTAAGATCGACATCACCTTATAGTTTCTTGTTTGATTCTATTGATTGCAAATTTAAACTCTGCTACTTCGGTAGTTGTTGGATAGATTGATATAACCAGACAAAGGAGTTTATTTGTTAAACGGAAGAGCCTTTGCATATGACTTGAGATATCTTCATCTGAAAAAATTTGCAGAGCCATATGAGGAGTTTCGGCTGCTCTTTGGTGTTAAAGGATAAAACATGATGGAGATGGAACTGCAATTATGTATATGGCCTGGGGAAATGATGGTGTCGCATGTAATGCGTAGATGAAGAGGCAATTGATTGTAGGCGAGGGATTGGAAAGGTTGCATGAATACACTCTGAGATGGAAGAGTTTGGAAAGGTTGAAGGCATGAATCATGAATCAATGGAAGAGTGCTTTGGAATTGTTCTTGCTTGTAATGAGTATAGTGGTCATTGAAGCTAGATGAGTGTTGTTGCCATATGGCGGTGAAGTGAAGCTCAAGTGGAATGAGTTTGAGGTGTTTGAATTGCATGTAAACTTAGATGGAAGAATGAACAGGCGTTGGTGCTTGTGAAGCTAAGATTGAAATGCAGTGGTTTTGGCAGTGAGAGTGAAGTAGCAGATGCAGAAAGAAGAGGGTTAGCTGAAGCTGTAGCAGTGCCAGTGATGCACCATCATTTCCAGAGGAGCAATAGTAATGCAATAATATGGCGCAACATTAGTTTGGCATGTGTAAATAGCTCAGGTTGTGCAACAGCTCTGGCCCAAAGCCTATTCAGCCAAGTTAGTTAGCTGATTCGGTATTGACTCAGCCTGAGACTCAGTGACATTGACTGAGATGACTTGGTTGACCCGACCGAGATGACTCGTTGACCGGTGACCGGGCGGACTTTGCCGGTCACTTCTCCGGCCGATTTCCGACCATAATACCAGTTTTCCGGCGATAGTTTTTGGGCCATATTTTCTACATGGGTTTTTCTCACATATGGGCTTGGTGGACTTCTATCTATTGGACCTTTGAGATTTGACCTAATTTTGGAAAGCAAAGCTATTTAAAGGAAAGATTTCTACAATTTTGAGGACGTATTATTCTTGGAACTTGGAGAGAGCCGCTTTTGTTTACGCTACTAGGGTTTGCTTTTGTTCATCTTCTTCTTTATTCAATTCATATTTTTGTGATGAACTCCATAGCTATGAGCAGCTAATTTAATATTATTGGTTAAGGATGTAGTCCTATTTCTAAAACTTGTGCTTGTGTTATGTATTTGTTTTCTCTCTTGATTATCGTTCAAATCTCTACTGTTTTTAATAAATCACATGATTGATGTATTGTGATAGGATTAAGGTGTTTGGTTAGTTAAGTGGCCAATTAATTGAACTTGCATCCTTGTCCATAGCTATTTTAGGGTTTTTCATCGAGCGATAGCCCTGAATACAAGTAGCATGATATGATTACGGTTTGTGGTGATACACTCTCGTGATCATATGTAGAGTTTGACCATTGTCTGAATTGTTATGCGCAATGTATGACAATTGCATTGATTAGCCTATTTCTGAAACTTAATGCTCATAGGAATTGAACTTAATTAGCGCAAGGCGTTAGGTTATTCTTTAGGTAGAATTTACATACGCAGCTCTAATGTGTGTGTTGATGAACTTAGGAAATTAATAGATTATCTTGCTCTCTTGATTCTCTAAGCTTTTGATAATAAAAGAGATTAAATTGTAATTCTAATCATATATTCAAGCATACGTTTAAGATTGAAGATGAATTCCTTGACCAATATCTTTCTCTCATTGATTACTTTCTCCAATTTACTTTGCTTTTGATTTACTTTTATTGCTTACATAAAAATCAGAAATCCCCCCAATTGGTTACTTTAAGAAATTGGATACGTAATAACTACAATTGCCTCTTTGTGGAAACGAACTCTTTCTTATCATATACTTTAGGAAAGTGAAATTATTTTTGACGCATACGACATCGATCAAATTTTGGCGTCGTTGTCGGGTAGGCATACGGCTAGTTATTAAGTTTTTAGTTTCTTATTTTTGTTTTTGCTTTTATCTTTGCTTCTTGTTTTCTTGTCTTGTTTCTCACTTGTTTGCGAGAATTGTTTTCAGGTACCTAATCCCTGGCTTCTAAAGATTGGAATTATCTAAGGTGCGGGATAGCTACTCGAAGAGGCACAATACTCCAACCAAGTCAAGATACAACGGAAGAACAAGAGTTGGAAACGGAAGAAGAGACTTTCCAGCAAGAAGAAGACGTTTTAGAAAAAGAGGTTCCGGGTGAACAAGAACCACCTTTTGAAGAAAAAGAAGAACCAATGGGTGATGCAAATCGTTCACTCAGGGAGTTAGCTTCTCATAGGCTTGATACACAACAGGGATGTATTCAAACAAACTCTACTTTTGAGATAAAGCCGGGGTTGCTTAGAGAATTACCAAAGTTCCATGGCATGGTGAATGAAGACCCAAACAAGCATCTTATGGACTTCCACACCATTGTCATGGCCATGCTTCCAGTAGATATTGAGGCGGACGGTGCAATGTTGAAATTTTTTCGTTTCTCTTTGATGGATAGTGCTAAGGATTGGTTGTACTATTTGCCTCCCGGAAGTGTCACGACATGGAATGGGCTGAAGAAACTCTTTTTAGAGAGATATTTTCCTGCATCAAAGGCTACTCAAATTCGAAAGGAGATTTGTGGGATGAAGCAAAATGTGGGAGAATCCTTATATGAATGTTGGGAACGATACAAGAGATTGGTGGCAAGCTGCCCTCACCACCAATTCAGTGACGCCATGATCATCCAATATTTCTATGAAGGACTCCAATCAAGTGATAGGAATCTTCTTGAAGCTGCGGGTGGTGGTGCACTAGTGAGCAAGACGGTTGCACAAGCTAGAGAGTTGATTGAAAACATGCCGATAAACTCCCAACAGTTTTTAAGTCGTGGTTCGGATGTGCTTCTTAGGAAAGTGAATGAAGTGAGCGAGGTCGAGGAACTTCGTCAACAAATGGGTAACATGAACGCAATGATGCAACAAGTTGCAGCCGCGGTGATACCAAGTTCCTCTCAAGCTTATGAGGACGAGCAAGCTAATGTGGTCTTTCCAAATCAACAAAGACGGTATGATCCCTACTCTAACATTTACAATCCGGGATGGAGAGATCACCCCAATTTTAGCTATGCCAATAAGCAAGGAGCGGTTCAACAACCTACCTTCAACTATCCGAGTGGATTTCAACCTCAACAACAACAATTCCAGCCGAGACAACAATTTCATCAACAACAACAACAACAACCTCAAAATATGGGGTCCAATATGGAAGAGTTGTTGAAATCTTTTATGCAAAGAACGGAGAGTACGGTTAAGGATTTGCAAACTCAAGTTGGTTCTATGGCTATTGAGTTGAATCAATTGAAGGAACAAAATGGTGGGAAACTCCTTCTCAACCTATCAACCCAAAAGAGGGTATCAATGCAATTACGTTGAGAAGTGGTACACAACTTGTGCAACCCGAAGTTACTAATTCGGGCGAGGTGGAAAACCAAAGGAACCTGTTTTGGAGGAGAAGAATGAGGATTCTCCCCAAACTTCTGAGGTACCTATTTCTAACTCTAAAACTCTGGTATCTACTTATGTTCCTCCTTTACCTTTCCCTCGCAGATTTGTAAATTCCAAGAAGGCGGAACTAGAAAGGAGATTTTAGACATTCTTAAGAAGATCCATGTGAACATACCACTCATAGATGCTATCAAGCAAGTTCCAAAGTATGCAAAGGTGTTGAAGGACTTTTGTACCAATAAACAAAGGCTCAAAGGTAATGAAGTGCTTAGTGTGGGGAGAATGCTTGGCAATCTTACAACATAAACTCCCACTTAAGTGCAAGGATCCCGGTAGCTTTGACATTCCTGTCACAATTGGTAACACCATATTTAACAAAGCTATGTTGGACTTAGGTGCATCCGTTAATGTTATGCCTGCATCCATGTATAATTCACTTGACTTGGGTCCTCTTAAAAAGGCGGGAATTGTGTTGCAATTAGCCGATCGCTCTAATGTCTACCCAATGGGTATTGTTGAGGATGTTCTTGTGCAGGTTAATCAACTTGTATTTCCAGCTGACTTTTGCATGTTAGAGATGGATGAAGGTTCACCGGACTCGTCTCTTCCATTGCTACTTGGGCGTCCCTTCATGAAAACGGCGAAAACCATAATTGATGTGGACAAGGGAACGCTAACTATGGAGTTCGATGGAGAAATAATACGTTTCAACATTTTCGAGACGATGAGATATCCTAGTGATGTCCACTCTTGTTTCTCCATTGATGTGATAGACACATTGGCGCAAAAAATGTTTGAGTTGAATGGTGTTGATACTTTGGAAACTGTGCTCACTACACCCATTAACGATGGTTATGAGTATGGTGATGAGATTAAAGAAACCCTTGGTTCTCTTGACTCATTACCGGAAAAATCAGCAATTAAGAATATTTCATATGCTTCTTTACCTTGCAATGATGAAAAACTTGTGCCATCTATTGTTAAATCTCCAAGTTTTGAATTGAAACCTCTTCCAAGTCACTTAAAGTACTTGTACTTGGGTGACAATGAAGACTTACCCGTGATTGTTTCTAACGAGCTTAATGAATTACAGGAGCAAAAACTTCTAAGGGTGCTAAGGACATACAAGACGGCCATAGGATGGACAATCGCCGATATCAAGGGTATAAGCCCTGCCGTTCGTATGCACAAGATCCGTGTGGAGGACGATGCAAAGCCTACAAGGGAAGCGCAACGTCGTTTGAATCCTCCCATGATGGAAGTTGTGAAAAAGGAGATACTCAAGCTTTTGGACGTGGGTGTTATCTACCCCATATCCGATAGTAAGTGGGTGAGCCCGGTACAAGTAGTACCAAAGAAATTAGGTGTGACGGTGGTGGAAAATGATAAGAACGAACTTGTCCCAACTCGTGTGCAAACCGGTTGGAGGGTTTGTATTGATTATAGAAAATTGAATGCCACTACTCGAAAATATCATTTTCCTTTACCATTTATTGATCAAATGCTTGAACGTTTAGCTGGACACTCTTACTATTGTTTCCTTGATGGCTATTCAGGTTATAATCAGATTGTGATAGCACCGGAGGACCAAGAGAAAACCACTTTCACTTGTCCTTTCGGTACTTTTGCTTATAAAAGGATGCCTTTTGGCTTATGCAATGCTCGATCTACCTTTCAAAGGTGTATGGTAAGTATCTTTTCAGAATATGTTGAAAACATAATCGAAGTGTTCATGGAAGATTTTAGTGTCTTTGGTGATTCATTTGACCTTTGCTTGAACAACTTGTCTCTAATCCTTGAACGATGTGTTGAAACAAATCTTGTGCTGAATTGGGAGAAGTGCCATGGAAGTAGATAAATCTAAGATAGACCTTATTCGTGCTCTAACCCCTCCCACTACGGTGAGGGAGATACGCTCTTTTCTTGGTCTTGCAGGTTTTTATCGTAGATTCATCAAGGACTTTTCCAAGATAGCATCACTACTTTGTAACTTATTGCAAAAAGATGTGGTTTTTAATTTTGATGAAAAGTGTATGGCGGCATTCAATCGTTTGAAAGAACTTTTGATCTCAGCCCCTATCATTAAACCACCGGATTGGAGCAAGCCTTTTGAGCTTATGTGTGATGCTAGTGATTATGCGGTTGGTGCGGTGCTTGGGCAGCGTGTGGGGAAGATACCTCATGCCATTTATTATGCTTCTAGAACGTTAAATGAGGCCCAACAAAACTACACAACCACTGAAAAAGAGTTGTTAGCCATTGTTTTTGCTTTAGAAAAGTTTTGCTCTTATCTAATTGGTACAAAAGTTGTTGTCTTTTCTGATCATGCAGCACTTAGATACTTGCTTACAAAAAAAGAGGCGAAACCGAGGCTCATACGATGGATATTACTCTTGCAAGAGTTTGATATTGAGATCAAAGACAAAAAGGAATTGAGAATACCGTTGCGGATCAATTGAGCCGTCTTGCTGTGGACAAGGAGAATATCCCATTGCGTGAAAGTTTCCCGGATGAGCAACTATTCTCAATTGCCTTTGGAGAACCATGGTACGCTGATATTGTTAATTACTTAGTTTCTAAACAAATCCCAAAGAACTTGTCTCGTCTTTGAGAGGGACAAACTTAAGAAGTTAGGAAACCAATACATATGGGATGATCCATACTTATGGAAACATTGTAGTGACCAAGTAATACGAAGGTGTGTTCCCGAATTTGAATTTAATTCTATCTTGTCTTTTTGCCACTCATATGCTTGTGGAGGAAACTTTGGGAGTAAACGAACCGCTCTCAAGGTACTAGAATGTGGTTTCTTTTGGCCAACTTTATTTAAGGATGCACATGCATTTTGTACCACATGTGATAGGTGCCAAAGAATAGGCAATCTAGGTGCTCGAAATCAAATGCCACAAACTATTATTCAATTTGTTGAGGTTTTTTATGTATGGGGAATTGATTTTATGGGCCCTTTTGTCAATTCTAGTGGGAATTATTATATCTTGCTTGCTGTGGATTATGTCTCGAAATGGGTGGAAGTTAAGGCCACCCCAACTAATGATTCTAAAGTTGTTTCAGATTTTGTGAAAGCTAATATATTTGCAAGGTTCGGAATTCCAAGGGCTATAATTAGCGATGGAGGTTCACACTTCAAAAATAGGTTCTTGCAAACTTTGTTAAGGAAGTAAAATGTGTCGCATAGGATTGCAACACCTTACCATCCACAAACAAATGGACAAGCCGAGGTTTCCAACCGAGAGGTGAAATCCATTCTAGAGAAGAAGGTGAATCCAACGAGGAAAGATTGGAGTTCGCGACTTAATGATGCTTTGTGGGCATATATAACCGCATACAAGACACCTATTGGGATGTCTCCCTTTAGGCTTGTTTACGGTAAACCTTGTCACTTACCCGTTGAAATTGAGCATAAGGCGTTTTGGGCAATTAAGCAATGCAATATGGAGTTGGATGGTGCTGGAAGGCAAAGGAAGTTGCAACTTCAAGAGCTAGAAGAGATTCGCGATAATGCATTTGAAAGCTCACGAATTTACAAGGAAAAGACGAAGGCATTTCATGATAATATGATTACAAAGAAACAATTTTTCATTGGGCAGAAAGTGCTTTTGTTTAATTCTCGCTTGCAATTATTTCCGGGTAAATTAAGGTCACGTTGGATTGGACCTTTTATTGTGACTAATGTGTTCTCATGGTGCAGTGGAAATTCGTAGTTTAGCTACAGAAAATGAACTTAAAGTAAATGGGCACCGGTTGAAACCATATTATGAGAACTTCTCTTCGGATGTCGTGGAAGGAGTTAATCTTGTGGAAGTACTCCCTCTGGAGGAGTCATAGAAAACAAGGAGATAGTCGGGATGACGACTTTTAACCAAGCGCTAAATGGGAGGCAACCCATAGGTTTTGTATCTCTTATCTTTTATTTTCTTTTCTTGTCATGTTTTTTTTTTTTTACTTTTTCTGATTTTTTTTGTCACTTTTCAGTTAAGATTTCCCACCTTGACTTTTTTTGGACGATTCAATTACATTGAGGACAATGTAAAGTTTAAGTGTGGGGGAGTGGTTAAGTATTTGCATTGTAAATTTTTCATAAATTTTCAACTTTTGTGTAAATTAGTGAATAAAAACTCCAACTTGTAGTTAGTTTAGAGTCACATAGTATACATGTCGCTAAGATTACATCGAGATTCTCATAAGAGTGACTGAACTTAGAGATGATAGAGAACATGATCGGGTTTCTTACTTGTATGAGAGTTAAAGTTGGATTTAACCATGCCAGTGACAAATAAGGTGCAGACTGAATTCGGTATTAGAGTACTGATCCCCTATAGTGGAGACTACCCATGTTACATAATGTGAGGCACCGACCTTCAATTCTTTGTACCTGTCTAAATTTTTTCTTTTAGAGTGTGTGTCACCGTACGTTAATTCCGGGTAGAATGGTGAGCTACCCAACCTCACACCAATAGAAGCACTACTTTGATCTCTTGAGTGCTATTTTTATCAACCATGATGGTGACATCGAATTGCTAACTTACATACCACTTGTAATCTTGTTCGCAGTTAGCACCATCCACTCTATCTCTCTCTACACCAACAGGTCCATCGAAACACCATCATCATCAACAAGAGGAGAATCACAAATTCGAAGGAAAGTTGAAGACGTTCAAGGTTTACAAGCAACAATACAGAAATGAGCAGATTTCAGATTCAAGTAAAGCAACAAGACAAGGAGCAGAATTTTTATAAGTTGAAGACTATTGTATAAGAGCGAAGATTATCAAGATGAGAGTTCGAGAAGTTTATAATATCAATACATACAAGTTGTGAAGAATTGAGCGGTAAAGTACTTACACCATGGCCTTTGTACTTACATTTTTATTTTATCATTATTTGTATTTTATTTTCTCTTGTATAAAAAAAAAAAAAAATGAGAGACAAGAGAAAATTTCTTTAGGTTTATTGTTTTGTTTTCATTTTGTATTTGTTTTATTTTTCTTGTCTCATTAAAAAAAAAGAGACAAGAAAAATTCATTGTATCATATTTTGGGTTTGTATAGTTCGTTTTTAGTTTTGTATCCTTTCAATAAAGCCAATGGAAGAAGGAATATCTAAAATGAAGTTTCAAGCAACAAGGAATCAGAGGAAAAGAGTTACATTGTCAAGATTCTACGAAGTTCAAGAGTTATCATCAAGAGTTGAAGATCGAAGACGAAGATGAAGACACCGATTGAAGACCGAAGACGTTTCTATGGATGCTGTGAGAGTGGTGCTAGCTGCACGTCGAATGGATAACGAGGTAAGTAAGCATATTCCCACCTTCGTTAAGTGGTTGATTTCCTTTCTTAGAGATCGTCAGAAAAATGGGTTTTCAAAAATGAATAAAAGATGTGGGTTTTTAAAACGATTCGGAGGGTTTTGCCTTCCTACGATTCAACGTGTCTCAGGATTCTCTCTTCACTCCTACCTGGACACATGTGTGACCCATAAAAAGTTGTTTATTATTAAGAGCAACTTCATAAAACCCTTTTTTGTGAGGCAGAGTCGAGACTTTCGATCACTCCGAACCCGAATTTCTTTCGAGAAGGGATGGTTATTTCTCTCTCAACTTTTAAGGATGAGATTATGTTCATATATGTGTCTAACTTCTTATGACTAGTGTGCAGAATCTCTATGTCTTCTTAGCGCGTTGGATGCTATCATTTCGGAGAACTAGTAAGTTGGAAAAGTAGGTTTTGTGGGTAGATCTCTAGTAAACCCTCACGAGACTATAACTCGTCCACTAGGGACACCTAGGGGTTTAAAGGCTTGTTATACGGGCTAAGTGTGACCGTAGCCTCGACGACACGGAGTTGTATGTATTTTTCTTGAGTTGTTTTGTTTGATTTGCTCGAGGACTAGCAAAGTCTAAGTGTGGGGGAATTTGATAGGTGTTGTAAACACCTTGATATTTATCAATTGTTTATGCTTTCTTCGCGATTTTTCTTGTAAATTATGTATCTTATGTGTGCTTTTGAGTATATTAGGTGCAATGGAGTCGTTTGGAGCGAAAGAAGGAGAAAACATCCATTTTGAGCATAAAGAGGAGATCGTCATTTTGGAGGCGGAACTGAGTCGAGCCAAGCCCATGATTGAAGACAACCAGTGCAGCTTAGTCTAGAGAAGCAAGGGGAAGACCTTGGTGGCCCCTATCTAACGAGTGGGTTTCTAGATTGGTTGACCCTTATCTATCTCATAAGGGTGCATATATCCACAATTATTCCTACACAAGACCTGAAATTCAGAGGCTATCCTATCATTGGTTTCATCTGAGATGAATTTGGGAGAGAGGTGAGAAAATGGCTGCTGTTATTGCTGAGCGAGATAGAGAAGCAGAATCATAGAAGAGAGGAGAAGAGATGACGAACAATGGATCGACGATGGTTGTTCTCAGAAGATAAATTATGAAGGCTCTGTTGCTGTGAAGACCCGAATAAGAAAGAAAATTGAGATCGATGGGAGTCTGTAAAGCTTCGAGGAGACCAAAAAATGGATATTCAGTGTAAACTTGGTGGAATTGAGATGGGGTTGGTCGAATTGTAGTTGTAAGTATTACAAAGAAGCTAGGGTTGTGGTGATCTCTGTTGCATATGAAGAATGAGCTCAGGGTAGGGTTTCTGATTTGTGAATATGGGTGTGTTAAATTCGTATTGTGCAGCAAGGAAAGTGGTTTTGAGCTCGAGTTCAAGCTGCAAAACAGGCCAGAGAATGGAAGTCGTGATTAATTGTGAAGTTTATGAATGTTGATTGAGTTAGGAATGATGGGTTATTCTTAGATTTCAGTTATGTGCAGGGAAGGAGATTGGATGTTCGTGGAATCGACGGCAGTTTCATATTTCTTCACCACCAGAAAATGCACACAGGATACTTGTTTAAAGTCTTGAAAGAGCAAGTCTATAGCTAGGAGTTTATTTTGCAAGGCTGAGAATGGAGATTGAGTTGCTGGGGATTGCTGCTATGGTAAAAAGGGCTTGTTTCTGAAGTGCAAATTCAGGGAGAAGAATTGAGTATATTGCAGAATGAATGAATGGATGCAGCGTAGATGAATGCTTAGGTTACAGGGGTGTTATGACTCAGGTTGTGGCGATCTTGCTGGATATTACAGAGTAGTATTGTTGTTGCATTTTGTTGGAATTCTGATGGTGTTGCTGGTATTGAGGGAAGTTGTGGTTAGTAATGGCATGAGTGTGAGAATTCGATATTGCAGATTAGAAGCATGTTAGGATCAACAGTTGAGTGCAGTTCAGCTGCAGCTTGAGATGGTGGTATGAGTTGCAGTTGAGATGAATGTTACAATATGCAGCTGCAGTCAATGGGAGATGGACCAAGTGAAGATGGTGGTACAGCTACAGATGGAATTGGCAGAGTGGAGTTGAGGCTGTTAACTGGTAATGCTGGTATGAAGGCATGAATCTGAGAAGGCGACTACTGGCGAAGCAATGGAAGAGATGGTACTGGTTGTATGCGAGACTGCAGGTGTTGGAGCTTATGGTCTTGAAACTGTGAATAAGAGTTGAGTTGTGAACATATGCTTGTAATGAGTGTAGTGTTGAAGCTGTGACTTTGGCTTGAGAAGGAATTGATGGTACTGAAACTGCAGATGAGTGTTGTTGCCATATAACTGAAATTGGTGGCTTCTCGGGTTTACAGGGAGGTATTGCTCGTGTGTGTAGCAAATGCAATGAAAGTGCAGCTGGAGTTGAAGTGGTGAAGGTGATCTTTTGTGAGCAACAAGAAGAGGTGATAAGTCGATGGCGGAGAAGATGCGAGAATTTGCGAGCCATATGAGGAGTTGCGGATGCTCTTTGGTGTTGAAGGATAAAACATGATGGAGATGGAGCGCAATTATGTTTATGGCACTCGGGGAAATGATGGTGTCGCGATGAATGCGAGAGGCAGGTGATTGTAGGTAGGGATTGGAAAGGTTGAAGTCATGAATCAGTCTTTGGGAATTGTTCTTGTCGTGGTCATTGCAGCTGAAGTGAAGCTCAATTGGAATGAGTTTGAATTGCATGTAAACTTAGATGGAAGAATGAACAGGCGTTGGTGCTTGTGAAGCTAAGATTGAAATGCAGTGGTTTTGGCAGTGAGAGTGAAGTAGCAGATGCAGAAAGAAGAGGGTTAGCTGAAGCTGTAGAAGTGCCAGTGATGCACCATCATTTCCAGAGGAGCAATAGTAATGCAACAATATGGCGCAACATTAGTTTGGCCTGTGTAAATAGCTCAAGCTGTGCAACAACTCTGGCCCAAAGCCTATTCAGCCAAGTTAGTTAGATGATTCGGTATTGACTCAGCCTGAGACTCAGTGACATTGACTGAGATGACTCAGTTGACCCGACCGAGATGACTCGTTGACCGGTGACCGGGCGGACTTTTCCGGTCACCTGAGCCGTTTTCCGGTCACTTCTCCGGCCGATTTCCGACCATAATACCCGTTTTCCGGCGATAGTTTTTGGTCCATATTTTCTACATGGGTTTTTCTCACATATGGGCTTGGTGGACTTCTATCTATTGGACCTTTGAGATTTGACCTAATTTTGGAAAGCAAAGCTATTTAAAGGAAATATTTCTACAATTTTGAGGACGTATTATTCTTGGAACTTGGAGAGAGCCGCTTTTGTTTACGCTACTAGGGTTTGCTTTTGTTCATCTTCTTCTTTATTCAATTCATATTTTTGTGATGAACTCCATAGCTATGAGTAGCTAATTTAATATTATTGGTTAAGGATGTAGTCCTATTTCTAAAACTTGTGCTTGTGTTATGTATTAGTTTTCTCTCTTGATTATCGTTCAAATCTCTACTGTTTTTAATAAATCACATGATTGATGTATTGTGATAGGATTAAGGTATTTGGTTAGTTAAGTGGCCAATTAATTGAACTTGCATCCTTGTCCATAGCTATTTTAGGGTTTTTCATCGAGCGATAGCCCTGAATACAAGTAGCATGATATGATTACGGTTTGTAGTGATACACTCTCGTGATCATATGTAGAGTTTGACCATTGTCTGAATTGTTATGCGCAATGTATGACAATTGCATTGATTAGCCTATTTCAGAAACTTAATGCTCCTAGGAATTGAACTTAATTAGCGCAAGGCGTTAGGTTATTCTTTAGGTAGAATTTACATACGCAGCTGTGTGTGTTGATGAACTTAGGAAATTAATAGATTATCTTGCTCTCTTGATTCTCTAAGCTTTTGATAATAAAAGAGATTAAATTGTAATTCTAATCATATATTCAAGCACACATTTAAGATTGAAGATGAATTCCTTGACCAATATCTTTCTCTCATTGATTACTTTCTCCAATTTACTTTGCTTTTGATTTACTTTTATTGCTTACATAAAAATCAAAAATCCCCCCAATTGGTTACTTTAAGAAATTGAATACGTAATAACTACAATTGCCTCTCTGTGGAAACGAACTCTTTCTTATCATATACTTTAGGAAAGTGAAATTATTTTTGACGCATACGACAGCGATCAGTCCCGGGGGTTTTCTTCATTTGCGGTTTCCTCGTTAACAAAATCTTGATGTTCTTTTACTTTTCTATTTCCGCAATTATAATTGTTTATTATAATTAAAAGTAAAATACACAAACGTTAACTCCGTATTACTTGATAGTGATCCAATAGAGTTTGGTTAAGTCTGAACCTATTATCAAGTAATCACACTTTGATTGTTGTATTGTCTCGATCTCGTATCCATAGACGATCACACAAAGTGTGAATACCGATTTGTAGTATTGTCTCGATTTTGTCCATAGACAATCACTTTCGGTAAGAGGACTTATAGGTGGATAATTTAAAGATTGTGGTGTATTTAGGTACCCTCGTCTTTTCAGATCTTTACCAAGGGATTATCAAGTCCAAGATTTGGTCTTCTTAGAGACAAGTTGAAGGCTTTTTATTCTGGACACCTCAACTTAAATGGGGCCAATAACATCTTACATTTCTTTCATTCATTTCCACTTCGTTTACAATAATTTCGTATCTTAACTTTTTCTGTTAGATAATACTATTTGATTAGTTATTGTTATCTGCAAGTGTATTTTTCTGATTGGTCAATCACAAATCGGGTCTTCTCTTCTCTCTTTTAGTACACTTATGAATTTTTTTTGTTTTTTTTTTTTTGTTTCTTGCAACAAGACAATTGTTTTGGACAATTGCAATTCTGTAACTTTACTTTTCAATCAATAGAACATTGTCCTATCATATTTATACTTAGATTTCAAAACTTCTATGCAAATAGACTTGCTAAGGAGGTCAACTTATCTAATGATGTTTTAAAGGTTTTTGTTTGTGAATCTTAGATAGGAAAAAAAATCTACTATTTTGTTGTATGTTTCTGTGAGCTAGAATAATAATTTATTGGGAAAAAGGATATGAAATATAATTAATCTTGCATTTTATTTCTAGAAGGCCTATCCTTTAGGTTAACGTGTGGCACCACATCTCTCCTCACCGATGCTAAAAAAATAATAATAGAGGAGCACGTGAACAATTAAATAAATATATACATCTTTTGGCGAGAGATATTAAGCTAGGAAAGAACACGGCATTTGTGACCGTTCAAACAAAGAAAAATAAAAGAGGCATGTAAAAGAAAAATATTTTAATAGGCAAGGCTAATTGATGAGAAATACCAATGAGAAGATAACCTACACATACGCGGGTAAAGAAGGCTTGTATATATCTAAGGCTTTACTAGAACCATGTCGGTTGGAACAATCAACTTTTTTTCTAATGTACATATATCATTTATTTATTTTTTAGTCTTTTTTTTTTCCGGACAATCAACATATTTCAATTCATTCAAATCAAAATCGTGATTATATGTTCGCTTACAAGAATAACAAAAACATCAAAATACAAAAAAATTAAAACCCTAATACAAATAAGGACATCAATTGCAAGTAGATCTCAAAGAGAAAGAGCGATAAACAACAAAGATATCCAAAAGAATTTATGTATAAGGGAGAGATGATTGTACATCCGGAAATAAAATCCGACCATTTAATTTGATTGTATTCTTCTTCTTCGATAAGAGATGCTCCCAACACAAAGGAGTACTTTGCCCATAAATTTATCAATCCACACAAACACGGATGCCGATTCTAAGCGATGTCGTGATGAATCGTTGATGTTTTTGAATCAAGAATAACAAGTCGCGAACTAGCCATTGAAATTTGAATTACTCGCCCCACAACGATGAAGAAAAATCGTCCCAAAACGATGAAAAAATATGTCAAAAGACACCAAAAACGATGTAAAACATCTTATTGAATTACCTACTACCAAAAACTTTGAAAGAAAACGAAACCTTGCTCAAATCTGGTCCAAAAGGACCAAATCTGAGCAAAACGGCTCTAGGATTTTATTTTTTTTCTTCTTTTTGAGGAAGAGATAAGGAAGAGAAAAAAGATGTTATTGATTTCTTTGATATGGAAAACAATTAGTTATTTAATTTATTTTATTTTTTTATTTATTTTTTTTAGTCAATAACATAAATATTGTGATACCGCCTTTTATTTATTTAAATGAATGAAATCTAATGAGATGAAAGTGGCGAAAACCATAACGTTCATACAAGTGGAATGTGAATCTTTCCGATATTCTTGACAAGTTACAAATGTTACATATGACATTGCGAAATGAGTCCCTAAAAAGAAAAGAAAAAATCCTAAAATACAAAACTAGACTTCCATTTTCAACGTATTGAACCTTTATTCCGTTCAATATTTTCCACTATATTTTTAGGCATAGCCCGCCACCCAATTCTAAAATTTGTAATTAGGCCTTTTTTTTTTTTTAGTATTATTTTTGGTTCGTTTAATATTAGGTTTTAGTCCACCTTATTGATATATGGCAAACAAAAAAAAAAAAAAAAAAAAAATCAATGTCTAGAGTAGGCTTAGGCCACCCAATTCTAAAAAAACTTTACACACCTTATTGATATATGGCAAAAAAAAAAAAAAACATTGTCGAATTCATTAGTTCTTGAAGAATGTTAGAATACGGGCAGATTGACGCGAAGTAAAGGCGTTGTCAAATGACTCGCCGCAAATAGCCTGCTCTGAAACCATGTTAGAATACGGGCATCCAACTCAAAACTAATTGGCAATGAGTGGAGAGGCCCTAAGGATTATAAACCGCAGGATCTTAGATTACTCAACAATGTGGGACTAATAGTCTCGACAAAGGAAAAAAAAAATAGCCCTCCGCAACACCAAATCCTAGTTCTGCCGCTGATCACTAGGAGCCCATGAATTTGACCAGTACCAATAGGAAATTTCAGGATTCCTTATGTTTCCAGATAAGCAGACCAAGGGACTAAACTGTAAGTTTTCCTTGTTCTCGAATTTTGGTATTGAAAGTGAAGCCATTGGCTGTTTGGTAAACTGCTTTCTCAACATACGATCTAATCCAGAACCAAAAGAAGAAAGGGGTCAAAGACTACCACTAAAAGATCGACATCTATCACTATCTACAGCAACTTTTGAAAGGAAAAAAAGAAAAGAAAAAGCTCATTACTACACTGTGTCGCCAATTTGCGTGGAATGCACCAAAACCTATGCTTGGGACTGTTTTGCGGAAACTCATTTCAAGTTCTCAACTTTCATCATCTTTTAAAAAAGTCTAAAGTGATCTCAAAATTACGATTTAGTTGTGATTTGTTTATTGGTACCCCGTGGCCCTGAGTGCCCTGGAAAACACGCAATCTAACAAAAGAGCTGGCATAATCATCATTGGACATTCCTTTCCACATCTATATAATCTCAAAGGATTTACCCCTAGAGTTCTTTCATCACGTTCCTATTTTTCTAAGCCTTCCGAGCAATTAGCAATACATTTTCAAAGTCATAAATGGAGATTCCAAAACTGGAACCAGAGAGATGGGAAGAAATATTAGGAAGCAACCATTGGGAAGGGCTACTGGAACCTCTGGATTTGAACTTGCGCCAACTTATTCTCCGTTGTGGCGACTTCTGCCAGGCAACTTATGATTCGTTTGTAGGCGATAAGCACTCCAAATATTGTGGTAGTTGTCGTTTTGGAAAAAATTCATTTTTCAAAAAAGTTGCACTGGAATCAGCTGCAAATGACTACTTTGTGGATTCATTCCTCTATGGAACTTCACGTGTGGTAAGATCCTGCTTTTCGTTTTCATACTCAAAAGAAGCCTGGGATCGGGAATCGAACTGGATCGGTTACATTTCTGTGAGCACTGATGAAGTTAGCAAAATCCTTGGAAGACGGGAAATATACATAGCATGGCGGGGTACAACAACAGCTCTTGAATGGATGAATGTGTTTGATGCGGAAAAGGCATCAATTAAGCCATTATTGAAGCCAAGATACCTTAACGCTGAAACAAATGCTACTGAGAAAGATACTACTGAACAACGCCAGCGCCACTGGTATGACATTTTGATTTGCAAACAGAATGAAGCTACTGACGCTGATGACGAAGAAAATATACCTGAAGTTATGAAGGGTTGGCTTACGATTTACAATTCTGATAATCCAAATTCCCAATTCACAAAGCTAAGTGCAAGAACCCAAGTTCTCTCGAAGATAAAAAGACTAGCAACGATGTACAAAGATGAAAATGTAAGTGTAATACTAACAGGTCACAGCCTTGGTGCAAGTTTGGCAATCTTATGTGCATTTGATTTAGTTGAAAATGGGTTATCCAAAATCCCGGTGACGGCTGTCGTATTCGGTAGCCCACAAATTGGTGATAAAACTTTCACTGATAAGGTTATGACTTTCACTAACCTAAGGATATTGCATGTGAAGAACACGATTGATCTTATACCGCATTATCCAGGTAGGCTATTAGGTTTCGCTCATACAGGGACTGATTTTGAAGTTGATACTCGAAAGTCGACGAGTTTAAAGGATTCCAGAAATCCTAGCGACTGGCATAATCTGCAAGCTATACTCCATACAGTTGCTGGTTGGAATGGAAAAGAAAAAGAATTTGAATTGAAAGTGGACAGAAGTGTTGCATTAGTTAATAAGTCTTGTGACTATCTGAAAGATGACCAGTTAGTCCCAGCGTCATGGTGGGTAGAGAAGAACAAAGGAATGGTGCTTGAAGACGGGAAATGGGTTATGGCTCCACCAGATGAAGAGGACATGCCTGTTCCTGAATCTTACGAACTACTAAGCCTTGTCTGAATCCATTTTATGTTTCTAAATTTTTGCAGCCAAGAGTTTGAGTCGGGAAAAACCATGCTTGATGAAGATTGATATTGGATTCTCCTTTAAAAAGGATGTAGTCAGATATTATTTATGTATTTCAGATGAGTTGTCTCCCTATGTTTACAATGTTGTTTTATTTAGAATCAATAATAATTATGCAAAGTTAAGTCTATCTCATAAAGTGTTTGAACTCTCTTTCTCTGCCAGTGTCTCCAAGTTATTTAAAAAAAAAAAAAAAAAAAACATCTGAGCTGGGCATCATTTATATGTTGGAGACACAGACAGTATATAACTAAGAAAATTAAATTGGGTTCAAAGTGTTTTTTTTTTTTTTTTGATCAGAGGGTTCAAAGTGTTTACAAACAAATTGTCATAATACACCGTCGGTGTTGTTCAGTTATCAGCAGAGGCACAAGAGAAAATTGTGGTCGTGGGATAAAAAGGAGGCACAACAACTGAGGCATGCAAAACTTGGCGGGATTAAAAGAATTTACAGCCCCCAAAAGCCTATTTATAAGAATCGTTTACAAGTATTTACTACAGAACGAGTGAGAGACACCCTGTAAATATGTAATCTTCATATCTCAGTCTATATCATATGGCGTAGAGACCTCTAGTATACATTAGGGTGGATGCACCCGGGTGTGAAAGTATTCATCACACTTTTATTGTGACAGCCAGCGGAGAAACGGAGGAAAAAACAAAGGAAACAAGTATATGAAAAATCATAACCGTATAGAGGCAGAGAGATACCAAACTAGGATACAGAAAACCTGGCAGAATATACAGGTATCGAGAGGGCAACATGGATTATACAACAGATCTTTTGCATATAAGAGCTAGGTAGGGAAAATAGAAGAGACACTTGACTTACAAAGAAAGAACTGAGCCAGAGATGTTAAGTTGCCTCCACGGAAAGGATTTCAAGTTCGGCCCACCAGAGTGGAGAAAGTCTTGGGGTAGCAGCATCAGGTGAGATAGAAATTACTTCTCTCAGTTTAGTAATGACCTCTTTCATTGTTGGTCGCTTTTTCGGATCCTCAAGGGTGCAGTCCTGGATGATCTCACAAATGATTTCGAGCTCATTGTTCTTCACTGACTTGAGTGTGGGGTCAACTAAGGAGTTCATTTTTTCTTGGTCATTTAAGTATTCTGAAGCCTGAAAATAGGAAAAATATTCTGGTATAAGATACAAAGAGTAGGTAACAAAGGTCAAAAACTGCAATATTAAGTCAATATGGTGATTTACCCATTTGATGAGTGATCCATGTTCTTCAGCGCTAGGGAGCTTTCCAGAGATGATTTCTAGCAACAGTAAACCAAAACTGTAGACATTACTTTCAGGGTCAGCTAATGGAGGGAGCTTAGCATGTTTTGACTCTTCCTTTGGACTTGTTGCTTTGGGGGCAATATTTGTACCGAAGCTGATGTCTCCAATCTAAGAGATATCAGAACAAAAGAATATTAAAGCATTTACTATACATAGACAACATTTTATTTGACGAAAAAAGACGAGGATGAAAAAGTAAAATAGAGTAGAAGGATTAAGCATGGCGCATTCTCTTTCTACCTTTGCAGCATAATCATCTGTCAGGTAAATAGCTTGTGACTGCAGATTGGGGTGTGCTATAGGTGGGTTCAGTTCATGGTGCATGTATTGAAGGCAATAGGCTGTTCCCATGATAATCCTAACCCTTGCATTCCAGTCAAGATGTTCAACTTCTTTAACTGCAAAATAGACAGAGAAGGGAACACGTGGTATACCTCAGAACCTAAGAAGATTTCACAATTCTTGCTTCGTTATGTCTAATAAATATTTACCATGCAGGTGCTCATGAAGTGTCCCATTTGGAGCATATTCAAACACCATCATCCTGAGGAAAGGTTCATCCTCCTCACAGAAACCTAGTAGATTGACATAATTCTTGTGGTTCACTCGTGACAGTGTATCAATCTAGATAAGATACAGAAAACACAACAACCATGAGAAATTTCAGTTGAGGATTGTTGCGATGCATTGTCATATGCCATCAATCTCGCTGGAATACGTGAGTTGATAAAAATAATACCTTCCTCCTGTAGGCTATTTCTGAGCTATCCTTCCAATCTTTAAAGGATGGAATTAGGGTCGAAGCAACTGCAATCTCAACTCCACTCGACAGTGTTCCCTTAAATATTGTGCAGTCATCAAGGGTGTCAATAATATTGCTGAAATCCTCACAGGCAGTTTCTAGCTCTGAACGATTCAGCTTGGGTGCCCCTGCATTTTTGAAGAATGTATAAGCCCAAGTTTCAATCGTGAACTGATTCAAATTGAAATGAAATCATGTATTTACCTGTGACAAATGCTTTCTGCAGCTGGCCACTAAGTCCACTTTTCCAAGGGCCTATGGTGGTCTCTCCTGGTTTCCGACACATACAGAGCATGGCTACAGCAACAGTTACAAGGAATGCGACCCCTGGAATCACGTAAATATACTTCATAGTCTTCCATGATTGATTTTCAGTTGGCTTTGGGGCTGCATTGGCGTTTAGTGTGCTAGGAGGTGTTTTGTCGGGATCATCTACGGGAGAAGTTTGTGAAGGTGGAGGCGGATGTTTCTTCTTGCCATTCGGTATGGCAGGGAAAGCTCCACTGCTCCGGGTAAATGGAACTTCAGCTGCTTGGTCAGGCGAGTTAACATTGCTTGCTGGTGAAGCAGGGAGGTTACTGGGTTCTTGAAGCAGTTTCCGGCGTACAAAATGTGTGACATGTGTTACATGTCGTTCAATTAGTTGTTCACTTGCACCTGCCAACAACGGATATATTTTCATTCTGCTGCATAGGGTAAAAAAGAAATTTTATGCATTCAAATTAATTATATTTTCCTCACTTGGTAGATTGTTACAACATCTTCGTACAGGGACATGCGACGGGCCTTTTCTCCAGTAAAAGCTGAAGAAAGAAGAAATACCAAACAACATCAGTCTTAGTTGCCTGAATAAACCTATCACTAATACAATATAGAACCAAGAAAATCGTATTCAAGACGTAATGACTTATATGTTTGATCCATACAGTGGCAATACATTGAGATAATGTAAGAGATTTCCTTTGAGTGGACTCCTGGAAGAGTAATCTGCCTTCTTCAGTTGCTTCAAGCTGTTCTGCCAAATGCTGCTCTAAAAACATGGTCTATCAGTTGCTGTCTATATGACAGATGATACTCAAAAGAAGATGAATCTGATTTCAGATCAAGAGATCAGATATCAGATTAAGGTAGCATTAATTTTTTGCTGACTCTGCATCTGAATCATGATCAAGTCAGGGTGACATATATACCCTGATGTCTGATCAGATAAGACAAACTCAGATGAGTCACCATAGAACAAGTGCCTCGTAAGTTATACAGAAAGATTTCTCTTGGTAAGAAAATTTCTTTAAAGAAAATGAATACCTTACCAGTGTCCAAATTTTCTATGCGGGCAGCTGATGCCAGAACCAGAAGCAAGAGTAAGATCTTCGTCAAATTGTACTTCAGATAACTTATTGAGTTTCCCAACCTCTTGAGGAATACTGCCTTGGAATTTATTGTTGCAAAGTAGTCTACAATACAAAAACATAATCTAATCTAGGTAAGTGGGCATTTGGATCCAAAAGAATATTACCGAGGTTGAAAATTGGAAAGGGACTCACAGCCGCTTCAATGACTGCAATTGGCCAATCTCGACTGGAATCGTTCCTGCTAAGTTATTAGCCCGTAAGTCCAATATTTCCAGATTCTTAAGCCCTACAAACTCTTTAGGGATGTATCCTGTTAACTGATTCTTTTGTAGAACTCTAGCAAAATACAAAAAATAATAATAATAAATAATATTGTGGGGAAAAAAGAAACTCGAATGCCGCGAGGATTGTACACTAAGACACAAAGGTTGATATTCATGAAAACTTCAAATGCTGGAAACTGATTAACATCAAGTATGAAATTAAATTACACAATGAACTTACAAATGACAAGATATAAATGTAAAGGCATACACTTTTCAAAAAAAAAAAAATGTAAAGGCATACTAAAGATCGATTATAAAACGAAAAAAGAAAAACTCTAGTTTCTCATACTGTAAACATCAATCAACGTTTTTTCAAACAGTTCTAGAAATGCATCCAGCACTTCCAGTCCTATCAGAGGTATGTATGAGCCGATTGCATTTCTTTAACTATCTGTAACCATGACAATTTCGACTTTCAAGACAATAAATCTGTCAAGCCTAAGTGTAAAAATATTCAACCATTTCGCACAATACAATCATTTCGGAGAGATACCTATTTAGCTAATAGACAGTCAAGAAGATTCAACTCCCATGCAATTCAACCTTTTTTTTTGAAATGTATTGAGCACTTACAGAGATCTTAAGTTACCAAGATTCCCAAGTTCGGATGCCAATGTGCCTTCCAAGGAGAACCCGTTTAAATCCCTACAAGAATTTTACGCAGCAGCTCATAAAACACAGCATACATATGTACACAAATTACAAATCTTTGCAACAAATTAGCTAAAATTTCAACCACTATTTTCTCTGATATGCTTAATACAACCAAACAAACAAACACATAAATTACAAAACTTACAGCATGCGAACTTGGCCGTTCACGCAGCGGACACCGAACCACGTACATGGATCAGTATCATTAGGATTCCAACTCTCTAAAACACCATAAGGATCCTTGGTAACATTTGCTCTGAATTCTAATAATGCAACTCCTATATTTCCCCACACAAATCAAACATTTAAAAATCAAACCCGAAAACAACAATCATAATCAAAATAAACACAAATTATACGAGATTACCTTCAAGATTAAGCGACCGGCATTGATGAATGTGTAAAAGAAGAATCAAAAGAAGAAACATTGACATTCGAATAAGGAGTTGGAATCCAGCATTTGGATTCCATTGACCCCCCATCTTTTGACAAAAAACCAGATGTAATATTCTTTGTTATAAGGGTAGCAATGATTGCAATAGTATTATTCGCTCCGTGAATCAACAACCCTTTACTATTCAAAATCGCCAGGTTTTTCAACTAAAGAAACCCTAATTCTGATATTCTTGTATCATCAAATGTTCACAATTTTTCATCTTTAGGGTTTCTTGTTAATTGTTTATTGAGAATAAGAATAGAAAGAAAGAAAAAGGAAGGGTTTATGAGATGAAGAGGAGAAAGAAGAAGAAGAAGAAGAAGAAGAAGAAGGCAGCAGAGACAAGAAAATCTAAACTCAAATTTTGTATATCTATTTTAAATTTCTTTCCCTCACTGCCATGATCAAGACTGAAATTCAAAGCTTCTGTTTCGCCATTACCCCAGAGCTCTGTTTTCGTCTGGCTCTGTTTTTTTTCTTTTCCTTTAAACTTTTCTTTTTTTGGTTCTCCGTCTATATGTCCAACGGTTCAATTCAACTACCTCTCTAACTGACTTCATTTTTCTTCCTTTCGCTTTTTTTCTTCTCCTTTCTGGGACCCAGCGTTGATTGAAGTGGAGAGGCTACACCCACCGTTAACTTAACACTGCCAGTGTAGTGATCGTTTCCTACGCTAGGTTTTTCTTTTCGTGTGGTTATTGTGGGTCCCATTTCCGATGTAATAGGACGCGTTTTTCTACCCTCCCGGTTGACCAGGTGGGACCCGCATTTTGACTATTATTATCAAGCTCTCATTTTGTGTGTTTGCGTGCTTGCCTCTCATCCTCCTGTCGTTGAAAAGACGAGACTTAAATATAGAGAGAAGATGACACAGAAGAGTATATCAGACTAAAATAAGATCAGATTAGTAAGAGTTCATAAGATAAACTAAAATTAGATTTATGATATATTTTAATTGATGAGATAAAAGGACGGCCATTTAGTTACTTGGTGAGCTTTAACAAGAACTGCTACCGAAAATGAACAAGGTCCGGAGTCTGGACGACTCACGAGTGTGTTAGTTAGCCTATCTAGATCACGTTTTGGTTTTCATCGGTGGAGTATGCTGTATGCATTTGTGTAACGAAAATGAATTTGGCACATAAGTGGATTAGGTTAACCTAATAGCAATAATCCGGATTAAGCCAAAGATGTAACACTACAGAGACAGAGCCAATTCAATGTAATTGGATTGGATAATATAACCAACGCTCAAGTGGAGTAATTGGATTTTGGGCTATCGTCAAAGAAATCCAAACCTATCAATCAAACGTTATACACAGACAAGGTTTCAGTTTCAGTCTACTTAGTTTGACGGACAGAGTCAAATCGGCTAGAGCTGATTGGAATTGAGTCGTATTGAAATGACTGAAATGCCCTTGAAGTGGTTTAACCTAACCAAACCAAAGATGGATAAGAGTAAAGCAAGTAATCCATACGATCCGAACCCCGATACCCAACTATTAGCTTCCTCTTTTATTCTTCGTTTTCCCTGTTCTATTCTTCTTTTTCCCTCTTTCTTTTTCTTCGTCGCTGGGTAGAAATTCTAGTAGAGAATTTCGAGCGAATGGAATTCGGATCCAGGTGACCTAAATCTAATATTCTACTTTCATCATGTGATTACGTTGATTTTAATTGTGTTTATGCGCTTATACAGACTACAGATTTCATCGGTTATCTTCTTATTGATTTGTCACTCTTTGCATGCTAATTTCTAGTTAAGTTATTTATTTAAGTTGATTTATACTATGCCCATTTTTTCAAAATATATTGATTCTGAATTTCTTTGATTTCTAGTTGGGTAATCTGTGATTAATAGCCAAAAATTGTCACCATTGACATCTTTAAGTGCTCAGTTGGGTCCCAATGTTATTCGTACATCATGCTTCAAATTTCTCTAGAGAGTTGCTTCGAAACGGTGTGCAGCAGTATTACTAAGTGTCTTGTCTTTACAAATTAAGTATGTTTCATGTTCATCACATATTATCTTGAAGGATACTGTAGTTCAGTTTTCCTTGTAACGAGTCCCTACTTGTAAAAACAAATTTCCAATGTTTATCAGTGTAATCAAATGTTATAGGCTGGCAAAATGAAAATCCTAGAGCTCCCTGACTTAACAAGATCATACAATTTGATCAATCTTTGTTTTGAATGAACTTTTGGTTGGGTAGTGTTACTATGTTTGTCTAAAGTATTACTACAGAGTTGTTTGAGTTGAAGAAAGTCACGCATAGGGCATCCTTGTTGGATACATCATTGGTTTTGGCTTGCGTATGTAAAGTATGCATGATGTCTGTGTGCTTTTTAAAATTTAATCTAGCGTTGTGACGTTGTATCTTTTTAAAATGTTTTACTGGGTTTTGCAATTATATGCAGGTAGTGAATGACTGTTTTGGTTTTGTGGGACCACTACTTATGAATAGACTTATTTGGTTTCTTCAACAAGGTGTTGTAATACTTGACTTCCTTTCCATTAGTTCTATTTTATTTTTTTCAATGGTTAGTGAAGCTATTTTATGCATGTATATAAATCTTTTAATGCTCTAAAGGGGGAAACTGATTCTGTTAATCAAATAATTTTGTAATATTCTGCAATTTTATCCATGTGGTCATGTCATGTCTACACTGTGATTTTCTTACTTTATTTGAATAACGTTTTGGCACTTACGAAATCTCTCTTGAGGTCAGAAAATCTTGAATGAGAAAAATAGTCATCGCATCTGATTCTCTATAACTTTATTAAAATTTTATAAGGCTGTTAATTAGATCATGACTTTTGTATCCATTCCTGTAAGAAGGCTGGAGATATGAATTAGCCAAGGATGCTCTTTTAACTGTGTATCTCCACCTGACTTCTTTGAGAAATCAGGAAATTGCCTGCATCCTAAAATGATTGTTGATGTCTATGCTGGAGTACTGACTACTTCCTGAGGACCATTTTCCTTGCGACCCCTAATTAATTTGTTCTTTCGGTAGTAGGAAATTTCCCAGTTTCCTCATTTTATTTAGTCTTTATTGCCTTAAGTTTCAGACTTTTATCGGACTGCTTGGACTGACTCAGCGAGTATTTGCTAGGAGTAAACTTTTACTCGCATAGTTTCCAATACTAAACCGTCTTGTGCATCAGGATCTTGTTATTTTTCCAAGTTTTTTGTGCTATCAGTCTTTTCACATTTTCAACGCAGCTAGAAGGTCTAGAATCCTTTGGTCCCCTGTCTTTTTTCTGAAAATGCGGTGAAATATACAAAATATATTGTATCATTTAGGGTTCAATGTATAATTCTCAACTGCCTGACTATTTTCAGTTTCTTTACTTCTGTGATGTGAGCTATGACTGGCAATAGTTTGGTGTTGATGTCTTTAATATATTCAGGTTCTGGGCATTTGGATGGCTACGTTCTTATTTTTTCCACCGACTATCCTAAATCTGATCAAAGACGTTCAGTTAACTGAAGAATACTTGTCCGTGACAGGTATTTGTTTTTCTTATCCAAAAATGTGCATAAGAGAATGTGTCTGAAATTATGCAGATAAAGAATGTGCTGACAATCACTATATACACAGTACACTGGGAATGAGTATGAAAATTGCTACAAGATTCATTATTTCCTCATATATATCTTATCTTTCAGTTTTGCATACGTTGGGTTAGCTTTACCAGGTGAAGTTAGGTCCTGGCAGAAGGAGTGCAAGGTCCTTTACCCATCAATTGGTTTATACTCGTACATGTTTATGTTCTTCTCCTTTAAAATATCAATGTCTAATTTGAATTTTCAACACAAAGAAGCCGATCTTCTTTTTGTTGTTCAGGGGTATCTATTTTGGACTAGAGCTGGTCTTGATGGTTCATTTACTATAAAGAATGTACATTCTGGAGATTATAATTTATATGCATGGGTTCCTGGTTTCATAGGAGATTACAAGTATGGAAATCTCATTACAGTTAAAGAAGGCATATATATATATATGACAAATTCTCTAATTTAGTTGCTTAAGTTCTGCGCTGCTTTACTTATATGCATCCATTCGTGTTGAAACAGGAGATAAAATTGAAGTTGATGATAACCTTGTCTATGAGCCTCCAAGAAATGGTACTACATTGTGGGAGATAGGTATTACTGACAGAACCGCAGCCAAGTGTTTCATCCCAGATGTTGACCCTAAATATGTTAATCCACTATACTGTTGAAGACTATAACTCTCACCCTGAATCAGATGGTTGTCATGGATGAGGTTAGCTTCCAGCAGGAAGCATTGACGATAGAGTTTGATTGTCTTTGTCATATATATCCAATTGCAAAGATGAATGCCTTACTTCGCATTCCGAAAGGTATGCGATACTGTTGTTCTTTCTGATTCCTGAAGTTCTAGTAAAAGTATAGAAATTCGATCATGTGATTACTCTCCTTCTTCCTTGAAGCTTGTCCTAAACCTAATGTGACTTGTTGCAATGGTAGTGCAGGTCTATAGAATGTTTGTAGTGAAGATTATAGCTGAGTTGCAGTTGATAGTGGTATTGTGTTGTGAGCTGAAATGCAGAGAAGGAGGATGTGTGTTGATCTGTGTTTGAATGGAGTTGCAGGTGAGCTCAAGTTTGATGTGATAGTACAGCTGAGTTAAAGGTGCTGGTAGGTGACCTTGTTAAAAAGGTACCCAAATATTATTAATCGACCGTGTTAAAAAGGTACCCAACTTATATTATGCAAGTATGTTGAAAAGATACCCAATTTATATTACATGACCTTTCTAAAGAATTATCCAATTTATATTATGGGATCGTGTAAAACAAATACCAAATATATTTTTAGGACTGACTGAAAAACTATGCACACATCTTCGAATTATATGGCACCAGTATTCCCTGTTTTACGTTAAGTTCAAGAACCAATTTAGTAGATCCTTATACTTTCATATGCTTCATATCACGTATATTAGACCATGAAAACCAAACATGCTCTTTCTCAAACACGATGAGTCAATCACCATACATGAGCTATATATAGTTTTGACTTTTGAATGGTTTTTCATATGCTTCATTTCACGAATATCAAGTCATACCTGCGAGTCACGGATATAGTTTTGGGTTCACTGATGGGAGCTATGAAAGAGTCGATATACAATAACAATAATAATTACCGGTGAAAATGATTATAAATAATGATATAGTTTAGTGTACCATCGAAGACTCGGGCGAGCACATTATTGCAGGTTCGTCATCCCTTCTGTAACTGGACATGCTTTCTTTCATGTGAAAATGGATTAGATGTAAGATATTTATATTTTCAGGTGCTGGAGAACTCCATCTTCAGATCTGTTTAAAGGATTTGCAGGATGATTTCATGGGTGGTGCAAAAATCGTGAAGTCTGACCCTGTGGTGTCATTCCGTGAAACTGTGCTAGAGAAGTCTTCAAGAACTGTGATGAGCAAGTCTCCAAACAAGCACAACCGTTTATACATGGAGGCACGCCCTTTTGAGGATGAACTTGCTGAAGCCATTGATGATGGTCGTATTGGTCCAAGAGATGATCCCAAAATTCATTCAAAGATTTATCTGAAGAGTTTGGATGGGACAAGGATCTTGCAAAAAAGATCTGGTGTTTCGGTCCAGATACTGCTGGTCCAAACATGGTTGTGGATATATGTAAGGGAGTTCAGTACTTTAATGAAATCAAGGATTCAGTTGTCGCAGGGTTTCAGTGGGCATAAAAGGAAGGTGTGCTGGCACTGGCAGAAGAGAACATAAGAGGTATATGCGTCGAAGTATGTGACGTGGTTCTCCATTCTGATGTCATTCACAGAGGTGGTGGACAGGTTTTTCCTACCGCTAGGAGGGTTATGTATGCATCACAACTCACAACTCACAACTAAACCTAGACTTCTTGAACCTGTGTACCTAGTCGAAATCCAGGCTCCAAAAGGTGCTCTTGGTGGTATTTACGGTGTTCTCAATTAGAAGCGTGGTCACGTCTTTGAGGAAATGCAGATTCCAGTAACCTCTCTCCTATTTTGAGGACAAGCCATAAGGTTTGTAAGTCATAAGGTTCTTTTTGATTGATGAATGAGATACCGATTTGTTCTAAGTTTTAGACATTAGGTTAGTTATGTTGGAAAATGGATATCAATTACTCTTCTTGAGTTTGTAAGTGTTTTGGTAATAGAATGATGATCCAAACTTTAATTTAATCATTTATAATCATTAGTGCAATAAAATTCCTTAGCCAGAGTATGGGGGTATATTTGCTATATCAATACCTTGTTGACAAGTAGAGCTATTCCTGTACCTTCACCCACATTCATGATCTTTGCTCTTTTCCATTCGGTGTTTAGAACAAACCCATTGGAAAAATCTTAATTTTGGACTAACTATGGTTGAGTTTCTAACTATGGTGGAGGGGTAAACATGGAAGAAAATTACAAAACTTAAGAAATAAGAACGGACAAATTGGTTTGTCCGTCTACTTAGGAAAATCCAAATGTTGTCTGTCTGCCAAGCAAAGTAGAAACGTTGGGATTTCTACGAGGATAGCCCTTGGATTTTGGGACTGCATTCAAACAATTGACTTTTTTCTTTTTTATTTTTAACCAACTGGGATTAGCCCAGTTGGCTAGGGGTTGAACTCCCAAGTTATAGGTTAGGGTTCAATTCCCGCTGCTGTCTGATAAAAAAAAAAAAAAATCCTCAACGAAAAAAAAGAAATATCCTTGAAGATAACATCCGTTCTGTGATCATCATCAAAATCACCAGCGAAAAATTGGTCGATCAAGGCTTCAACATCACTTTCAATGATAATGTGAGAAAGCATTAGTTCCACCGCTTTTTTGAGAACTGCCCTGATGACTCTAGCTTCGACTTCAACAGCAGATGTCACATCAAAACCGTCGCAGCACAAAAGGTGGCTTTGTTCGAATAGTCTCTCATCACATACCTGCACCATTATCCATTGATAGATCATCAAAATCTTCATCAATATTACATTTTATCTAACCAAATGGGGATGCATCCATTTGTACAGATTGCTGACACTGGTATTGGTTAAAATCTGAAGCTTAGGTTTTCTAGATAGGAGCATAGCTTTGGCTCTGTCAACTAAGTGGATTTCATGTTTCCTCTAAACACCAATTTATTTCCATTACTCCACAAAGACCAGAAGATAGTTAAAAAAAAAAAAAAAAAAACATTACGTGGAAAACAACATTTTTAATCGCTTTAGGGGTTAGATGAGTATTTAGATGCTTATATCATCTTCAGAAAACTTCACAGGAAGGTCCTGGTGAATCTTATCCTGGAATTGTCATTGCCATCCTTAATCCAACTAACGGCATTTCTTTTTCTCGTGAAGAGGTTTACTCTTTGGAAATAGGGAGTGTTTTTATCTTCTTCCATAAGCCAAACCTCTCCGGATTTATCATTCCAACAAAGCTCTTCAAGGTACACTATACGAAATCAGGGGATTTGTAATGCTCGATTTTGAAACGGATATTTTTTAAGTAACGTCGTATCGACGTTGGTAACTTTGTAACGTTGGATAATCATTGCAATAATTGGTATCTGTTACAAAGTTTCGGGAGGGTTGTGGGTAATTACCTTCATATCCTCAACTTAAATTTCCAAGTTACATTGTTACCCTCCTTTACTACTATTAGCGCCTCTATTACTACTATCAGCTCCTAATTTCTTCTTACACTCAAGGGATACCCAGCCTACCAACGATTCTGGTTTTTTTCTCCAACATTTTTTTCCCATTATAACTCTTCATTTTAATTACGAAAATCATAAAACAAAATTAAAATCCGAAAACAAAATTAAAATCATCTGAAATTAGTTTTTCATTTAATATGTCTGAAAATTAGAATAAGAATCAGTTGGGAGGTAGATAAGTAACTTAATGCGTTGATAGAAAATCGGTTGAGACATTACTACATCTTATCTTTCACCTCCATTTATTTCACATCTCACCGACTTCTTGGTATATCCCTCCAGCCGCCATTGATTTCACCAAAAAATTCATCAGATTAAATTTGAGATTCAGTTGCAGGAAACTTCATCAAAAAAATTGATTCAACCGATTCTTATGTGACTCGTCAATTTCATTAAATATTTAAGCTTAATCGAGTTATCACAGAAGGATTGAGTTTGATTAAGATTTTTGAATCTATCGATTCTCCTAGGTTATCTTCAGCTAATTAAGGTATTTATTTTATTGTTTTCTTATGGGGTTTTTTAGTTTTAGAAATTGAGGACTATAAATGATGTTGTGAATTGTATTCTACCGTAGTATGATTTAACATATGTGACATTTTTAGGTTTAGTTGATAAACTTAGGCTACTAAGACATAGTACTTTACTTGTTTATAGGATGTCAAATTTTATGGATAAATCTTGGATGCGTATAACATACAATTATAGCCCATAATACAGAGGAGGGGTTAGAAAATTCATTTATTTTGCAATGGAAAATGGTACTTGTGCAAAAACGTGTGCTTGCCCTTATAGGAAGTGTGAAAATAGACATCGACATGGATTCCTGATTGTTAGGACCCATCTGTATGAGCATGGTATCGAAAAGACATACACCACCTGGAGCTTACATGGTGAGAGAGCGGATGGTTCTTCAGCAAGTCGTTCTAAGGGGAAGGCCGTAGTCGAAGAAACGCTTGATAAGCAATCAGATTGTTTGAATTTGAATGATTTTATTGACTCTTCCTTTGGTATTCATCATGACATGATGGAACACAAATTGGAGAATCACCCTTAGAAGATCCAGATGTCGAGAAGCGTTATAATAGGTACAAATCGTTAGCGGCAGAGAAGTTGTACCCTTCATGTGAAGACAATCTCACAATCCTCTATGCTATGGTAGAACTGCATAATGTGAAGAAAACTTATAAAATTTCGGGTAACTGTGTCAACAGTTTGTTGGATTTGTTAAGAGAGTGGCTTTCGAAACCTAACAAGTTTCCCAAAAACTATGATGCTATGAGGTCAATACTTAAGGATCTGGGGATGAAAGCGAAGGTTATTCATGCTTGTGAGAATCATTGTATTTTGTATTACGAGGAGAATGAGGATTTATTATAGTGTGTGGTATGCAAAAATCTGAGGTTTAAGTTGAAAGCTACCAAAGATGGTCTTGTGGTGACAAATGAACCTTGCAAAGTGATGAGATACTTTCCTGTAGACGAAAAACTAAAGAAAATGTATTCTCTACCTTGGATATCAGACGCAATGCTATAGCACGATCGAGCGCAAGTTTCATCTGAATATATGCGTCATCCAAATTCATCTCAGTGAGCACAAATGAAAATGAAGTATCCGTTGTTTGCCGCGGAAGGAAGAAATGTTTGGCTTGGAATATTAATAGATGGGTTTAATCCTCATGGTGTACAGTCTTTGAGTTGGAGTTGTTTGAAAAAGCGGGGGTCTAACAACCTCACCCAATATTTCGTTTAGGCAATATGTATGGACAAACTCCAATATAATTTTGATAGCACCAACTAATACAGCGAGCTCAATCAACAAATATATCCAAGAGTTGTATCTCTGTTTCACAATGTAATCAGCAAATCAAACAGATAGAAATCCGCGAGCCTGATTATTATGTGAAACAACTTGAACAGTACCAAAGACCAATGTTCAAGTGTCAATCAATTTATATCAACAACCAATGGTTGGATTATCTAATTGATTGAACTTACGCACAACCTGTGATATTTAAATTATATAAACAAATATAATGCGGAAAAGAAATAACACAGACACCAGAAATTTTGTTAACGAGGAAACCGCAAATGTAGAAAAACCCCGGGACATAGTCCAGATTGAACACCACACTGTATATAGCTGCTACAGATACTAGCCTACTACAAGTTAACTTCGGAATGGAATGTAGTTGAGCCCTAATCAATCTCACACTGATCAAGGTAGAGTTGCGTTCCTTACGCCTCTAGAACCACGCCGGAATCTGCGCACTTGATTCCCTTAGATGATCTCACCCACAAATAAGAGTTTCTACGACCCAAAGTCGAAGATTTAATAAACAAATATGTATCACATAGAAAAGTCTATTGAATATATAAATCTGTCTCCCACAGATATACCTACGAGTTTTGCTCCGTCTTTTGATAAATTAAGGTGAACATGAACCAATTGATAAACCGGACTTATATTCCCGAAGAACAGCCAAGTAATATCAATCACCTCATAATAATCTTAATAGATTAACGAAACAAGATATTGTGGAATCACAAACGATGAGACGAAGGTGTTTGTGACTACTTTTCTATCTTGCCTATCGGAGAATAAATCTCGATCAAATCTTAAAGAAGATAGTACTCAATCACAATAGAAAACAGCAAGATAAGAACACACAACTACAGAGAAAATAGTTGGGTCTGGCTTCACAATCCCAATGAAGTCTTTAAGTCGTTAACCTACAGGGTTTTAGGAAAAACCTAAGGTTAAAGGAGAATCGACTCTAGTCGCAACTAGTATCACACAGGAGGTGTGGGGATTATTCGGTGTTAGAGCACTGCTCGGTCGAACTCGCAAGCATTGCTATCTCAAGCTTGTTTGTCAAGTTTAGTTGCCAAAACTATAAGTCTTGGTTTCTAGTCTACTTATATCCAAGTCTCGGATTAGGATAGTAAGTGTAGTTGAGCTTTAGACTCCACATCGTTCATCGAATGAAGACGAAGAACTACTCAAGGTAACTTGTGGAACTTCATCAACAAAAGGTATGTGGAGACTTGAACTCATCTATCACTCAAAAGTCTATCTACTCTATCTCCTATTTGAGACAAAAAGTTGTATTGCTATATAGACTTCAATTATACACATTTGCTATTTCGAGCCGAGTTTATCTCGCTTATCTATTTCTCGAAATATGTTTTGGTAAGCTTTCGCTTTAACCAAGTTCATCTTTTATTCTAGACGAAAGTCAAAAGATGATCATGTGAAAATTGCCTTGTAACATCTTACATGATTTGTGTGAGACAGTCATTTGATGTAGACTCGGAATGTTTCGTATTGATCATTAGATCACTTGAAAATTGCTTTGAAGCTAATAGTTTGTGTGAGACAGCTATTGTCGTCTTCCAAGAATGTTTAAATGATTGAAATGAGGGTTTAGAACATATAACCATGATTGGATATAAACATAGTGTGTATTCACATTTGTTTTAAGTCCAAAACCGGGAACCAAAGTATGTGTACACATACGCGTACTAGCTGGTTGTTGGAAGTCCGGAAACTAAGTATGCGCACCCGCACGCGTACTGGCGGAAGTTCAAGTTTCGTGAATTTCTGTTGAAGTTTGGAAATGTAAATGGTATGCGCAGCCGTACGCGTACTGGCGTAACCAAACTCAGTTCGGCTACTTAGGTATGCGTACACATTTGCATACTTAAGTAGTTTATGTTCTAAAATCGGTTTGTTCATGAACTAATACATTTATATAATAAGGAATGTAATCTCCGTGGCTATAATGTTCATGAAATGATTTGAGTGAATCAAAATTGATTTTGCTTCAATTGTGTCTTGTATACTTCTATGAGAATATAAACAATTGAACAACACTCTAACTAGTTTCATTTGAGTCATTTGAACTAGTTGTGATAAAGATGAATAAGGTTGAATATGAAAGTGTTCATATGGCTAACCTCGGTTAACTATTGTTGAACCAAATAAGTGTACACGTTTAGGTACGGTTACCTTTATCTAAATGTTGGTACCTTTCATTTGTGTATGACAAGCTAAGTTCGATCTAACGGTTGAAAGATATTAGCATGAATCTAATCAGGTTTTCATGTGACGGTGAATATGGAATGCTTTGTTACCAAGGTAGCATTGATTGCAAACCCTGATTTGGAAACTATATAAAGGAGAAATTAGAAACTGGGAAACCTAATAATCCTCACACCTCTTGTGTGATAGTAGTCGCGACTAGAGTCGATTCTCCTTTAACCTTAGGTTTTTCTAAAACCATGTAGGTTAACGACTTAAATACTTCATTGGGATTGTGAAGCCAGACCCAACTATTTTCTCTGTAGTTGCGTGTTCTGATCTTGTTATTTTCTATTGTGATTGAGTACTATCTTATTTCATATTTGCTCGAGATTTATTCTCCGATAGGCAAGATTGAAAAGTAGTCACAAACATCTTCGTCTCATCGTTGTGATTCCATAATATCTTGTTTCGTTAATCGATTAAGATTATTGTGAGGTGATTAATAATACTAGGCTGTTCTTCGGGAATATAAGTCTGGTTTATCAATTGGTTCATGTTCACCTTGATTTATCAAAACACGGAACAAAACTCGTAGGTATATCTGTGGGAGACAGATTTATCTATTCAATAGACTCTTCTGTGTGATACAGATTTGTTTATCAAGTCTTCGACTTTGGGTCGTAGCAACTCTTAGTTGTGGGTGAGATCATCGAAGGGAATCAAGTGCTCAGAATCCGGTGTGGTTCAAGAGGCGTAAGCAGTGTAGTCAAAATCGCTCTCCAAGGCCGATTACTTGTCGAGTAATCGCTACAGGCAATATGACCGAGGCGATTTCCGATTCCAAGTCATTTTCGATTTTGCTGTTTTCGACCGATTTTTGAGCAAAACGAATTAACGATTTTCCCAAGTTGACCTTGGATGCACTAAAATCAAAAAAGAAAATTTTCGTAACCCCTCAAATGGGAGTTATCAAATAGAAAAACTTTCAAATACATAATAAATACGTTCAATATAACAATATTACACACAATTTACTTGATAATGTTAAGATTTTAATTTTAATTAGGTGCAAATCATGACTTATGAGCAGCAAAATATAAATATTTGATAAATTGATTCCGAGTATTAGACCGAGTTTTGGCGATTTCCAAGTCCGAACTTAATGCTCCTCGCTCCAAGCTCCCCAACCGAGTAGGACCGAGGAACGATTTCAATTACTTTGGGCGTAAGGAACACGACTGTACCTTGATCAGTGTGAGATTGATTAGCGCTCAACTACATTCCAGTCCGAAGTTAACTTGTAGTAGGCTAGTGTCTGTAGCGGCTTAATACAACGTGGTGTTCAAATCTGGACTAGGTCCTAGGATTTTTCTGCATTTACGGTTTCCTCGTTAACAAAATGTTAGAGCATAGCTCGGTTGAACCCACCAAGCGTTGGTATGTCAAGTTTGGTTGTCATATTTTAGTGAATCAAAACTCAATTAAAGAGTCGCTTGATTATGTATTAGAGACAACTTCGTATAGGTTAGGCTACAAAGATTAGGATAATGAGACATACGAGTATTACTCGAAGACTTGAACAATGTAAAGAAGTAACAAGCTACATCGACGACATCATCCTTCCTCTTGAGGTTAGTAATATTTTGACTTGAACTGTTTCATTACCAACGTATCTTTTAAGTCGTGCTATATTGAAAACATAACTGCAAAGCTGTGAATGATTATACTCTAGTAGACATAGTGTTAAGGAATTACAATACGAAGTATAACGCTTATCTTTTGAACTTCGTATATAAGACATCGACATAATCGTATGAATGCTATTGTGATTATGTGTATGGGTATGGGTGAAGATTTCGTCCTAGGAAACAATGTTTACATTCGTTTAAATGAAGTACATTCATGAACTTATTTTATGAATCGAAAGGGAAATCGCTAGGCTTATTGGTATTGTTATTCATTGCATATCTTTGGATTACCAATATGTGTGAGTTAGTAGAACCGATCATAACTTGTTATGTATCTTGGTAAAACTAGTCACAATGCCTGATTTATGTATTGGTATGACTTTTATTAGTGTAACCGATCCTAAGTAATCACCTAAGATGGTATGATCGATATTTGTAATTGGTGTGACCGATCCTAGTAATTGGTGTAACCGATCCTAGTAATTGGTGTGACCGATCACAAAAGAATGTGTATTCGATCCTTGTAATTGGTGTAACCGGTCCTGGTAATTGGTGTAACCGATCCTGGTAACTGGTGTGACCGATCACAAGTAATACCATGAGAATATGGTAACCGGTCCTGGTAATTGATGTAACCAATTTGGTAACTGATGTAACCGGTACCAGTAACCATATTAAGGTAGAACCGATCCTTGTTTTTGGTAGAACCGTAAACCCATGATTAGTGTTTTGATTTGATCAATCACATAGTTCTTGGAAATCAGATGAACCAGTTCTAAACTTGTTTGGAAGTGTGGTATAATCGGTTCCAAGATTTTAATTATGAAAGAGGATTTTGAAAAGGCGAGGGTACCCAAATATACCTCAAGCTAAAACTTTTCCTACCTATAAGTCCTTTCTCCGAAAGTGATTGTCTATGGACTGAGTCGAGACAATACAATTAATCGGTTCACACTTCGTGTGATCGTCTATGGATACGAGATCGAGACAATACAACAACCAAGTATGTTTACTTGATACAAAGTTTCGGACTTAACAAAACACAATAGGATTTCTTATCAAGTAAATAGGAATTAACGTTTGTGTGATTTACTTTAATTATAATAAAACAATTATAATGAGGAAAATAAAAGTAAATGACACAGCAAGATTTTGTTAACGAGGAAACCGCAAATGCAGAAAAACCCCGGGACCTTGTCCAGAATTGAATACTCTCAGGATTAAGCCGCTACACAAAATTACATCTAACTTCGTATAGTTGAGACCAAGTAACTAACCCTATAGTTCACTTAGTTTCGTCTGTATTCCCACGCCTCTGACTTGTGAATAAGTCACGTACTTTGAACAATTCCTTTGGTTCGTATTCCAAACAGTAAAGGAACAACAAATCTGTTTGGTATCAACTCTATTCATCCAAGTGATATGAGTCGGACAAAGGCTCTTCTGTTTATCTTAACATAAACTCCTTCGTCGGGTCCTTAGATCTATCTTATGTCCAATCACCCAAAGGTAATTGTTTAAGATTAAGCCAATCAATACCTTTAATCACAAGGAAACGTATTGATGCCGATCTAATCAATTAATCAATCCAATCTACCACAAGGATAAACCGATTATTAATTGGATCCTCTTTTACCGAAACAAGTATTGTGCATACCAAAGATTATAAAACCCAAGTCAGATCTTCAATATCTTCTTTGTCTTCAAATCTTCTTAAATCTTCAATAAAAACCTGGACACAATCACTTGAATCTCTTGTGATCAATCATGCACAGAACGGAGTCTGTTAACAATGGATTATCACAAGATCGTCTTTAGAACTAACAACATTCTAAAGATCCCTGTCGAAACTCTGAACTAGTTTGAGTGAATCTTATATCAGAAGAGAAGATTCTCAAGAATAAACAAACTAGGTGCAATCAGATTTCAACCACCGTTAGTCAATCAAATCAATCGAAAACAAAGATAAACCGCAATTATCTAGTTTCCCACCAACGGGTCGTGCTAGAGCTTCTCAATCCCAAAGAAGACTTTAAACTGAGCGATCGTAAGAGATTTCGCCTAATTAGGTTACTCTCCTCTCCGAATAGGCGGCTACACCAGTAACAACAACAAAAGAGTAAATCTGTTGTTACGAAGGATTAGTTTGCTAGAAAGCCAAACTTCGTGTATTTATAGACAAGGAAGTTTGGACACCAAGGAATTTCCAAAACCGAAAATATTCTCAAGATATTCATAAAAGTACAGATTCGGTTTTCATAATTCCTGGAAATGCTCTGTCCAAAAATAACGATCGAAATCTCTCGGAAAATCTAATTAGTAAATGCACATTACTAATTCTGTAATTTCCTTACAAAATGAAATTAATAACCTTAATTAAAAGATTCTTAACTTACTTATGTTTCGATCCCGGGATTCTCTTCCCTTAGCCGTTAAGGAATATCTGTGAACAATTATAGAAATAAACATTCACAGCACGTGTTCAAAGTTTGTCGACATCTTAACTTTGTAAGTTCTCTTTCACACTTACAACCTTGAAACCAATTTGCCACACTTCCAAACAAGTTTAGAATTGGTTCATCTGACTTTCAAGAACTATGTGATTGATCAACCCAGCATTCAATCACAATCATGGGTTTACGGTTCTACCAAACCAAGTTTCGGTTCTACCTCCATGTGAGTATTGTGCATAGTCACACTAGCTTCCCAAAATTTTGGTTGACTAGGTACTAGGATCGGTTCCTCACATATATATTGTATCTAACTTATATGTGTTGCACATATCCATAGGATCGGTTCCCCTTTCTGCTATAAACCTTGCTGCACCCCAAACAAGGATCGGTTCCCTTTGATGTACTGCACCCCTTACTAGGATCGGTTCCCTTTCCCTTACAAGGATTGGTTCCTTTTCCCTTACAAGGATCGGTTCCCTTTCCCTTACAACGTCAGACAAACAAAATCCGATCATACCATAGTGATGCGCGTCGTTTACACAACAAATTAATAAAGATATTTCTCACTAATTAACTGGTAATATAGCGGTAGTAAGAGATCGTTCCCACAGAGAGCTGTGTAATTGATAGGTTATTTGATCAGCAAAATAAAGTAAAAGACAAGGGGATTGGTTTAAAGTAAAACGAAAAGAATAACAAATAAAAGAAAGATGATTAAGGAATCATTCGTCTTCACTGGAAAGAAACTTAATAAAAGTACTTGTTTATTTCTTGTAGAATTTCTATATCACCAACCGTAGAATAGCAATAAGCTCTGCTATCCCCGGAATTCCTGTTGCCACTGGATACGGAAGCGCTCGACTACCAGATTCTATCCATCTGAGCCACCATGAATAAGCTCTCAAGATGTAACCCACCGGATGCATTACGTTTTGTGAATTAGGTTGATCCTAGCATCAGACGCGTAAGCTCGGTCTGCTTACTAGTGTCATCTCTATACACAATTGCTTAACAGAATCCCTCTGTCAGCTTTTGCGATGTACTACTTGTGTAAGGCACTGAGTGACTATTACACGTATCACCAATCCCAATACTAGTAGAAGAATTACAACCAGGTTAATTCAAATGGCCAGTTGAACAACCCAGTAATAATCTTAGACGATAAAAATAATAGAGACAATCGACAAGAAAATTAAACTCAAAATAAATTTGTAAAAAAGAACTAAAGTTTCATCAATCAGGACTTTGAAATCATACCTTAATCAGTGAAAATTCAGCTACACATGGATTTACTAAAACCCATGAAAAATATATGAAATAAGAAGAAGAAAATAACTTGGTTTCCCCCTAAAATAAAGTGGTAAACCCTAAAATATAAATTAAGAACCTTTCTTTTCTCTCTTGTTTTCTGTTTCTCTCTCTCCCAAGTTGTATCTTCTCCATTAGTCTTGGCTGCTTTATATAGGCATCAGTTAGCGGGATCGATCCATGAAAATCGCATATGATAAACATTGAAAGCTGGCTGAGAAGAATTCCTCGTGGGAGAAACAAAAGCGTTGGTGATCCTGTGCTAAAGGAAGCATTCTAATACAGTAGTCCTGTCTTGTAATTGGCTACGAACTTCAATGGACCCCATCTACACCAGTGTGTCTGCTTTTAAGGTTGAGAATACATCAACTTAATATACTATAGGCTGCACCGGGTTTCTTCTTTCATGCCAGTTTCTTCTCGCTTGTCGCGTAAGAAATATTTCATCCTGATCCAACTACTCATCAGTTTCTTCTCACGCTCTCACCTCTGTTCATAAACTCCGCCCAAGACCTAGCCACTCGAGCGTGTCTGAGGTAACCGTGTCATATACTTCGTACAAAGAACCAAACAACTATTCCCGTTAACCAATCCACGGTGCACCTTCATTCTTTCGCTAATGATCACTATCCATCACCCGTGACAATCACCATTACTTGCTGCTGACAATAAGAAAACTCAAGCACATATAACCACAGCAACTCCATCTTCATATCTTCCATCGTCTCTGTCTTCAATCATGGCGACGACCGACTTCATCAATCACTGCCAATCTCCGTTACCCGAGTATTCCCTATTACGTTCAACTCTGTTTCTTCACCACCGATGGTCCTCATTTTGCCATGGTTATTCTTTCTCGAAAATGCAAGAACCCAACACAACTCCATACTCATCTCCGATCAACCAACAACCACCGTATAACTCTATTACCATCACCGATACTGAGATAAACCATCATCATAACAGCATATATCATCCTTCAGTCAATCACCGTCAAGCTCTTCTCACCATTCTTATCACTGCCAATGGCAGCAACTACTCTTTCATCTCTTCACAGCACCACGTTATTATCACGATCTTCCCTCAACACCGTAAGCTCTCGGCCAGTCACCATCGCTAGCGGCATCGACCCTAGCAACTACTGTCAGACTTCCTCTCTTCTTAATCTCCATCGGGAGTAACAGCGTCATCACTGAATCATGACCATCATGATCATTATCACTAACTGCGGAACTGGCAGCATCAACAACACCCTTCATCATCTCTATTTTGCTGAAGTCTCATCACGATCCATTTCTAACGGCACGAGCATCACCAACAGGACTCTTCCCTGAACTGGTCGTAATATATATGGAAGTGAAGAAGAAGCTGGCAGCCTTGAGTATTAGGCCGGATGTCTTTAACACAATTTGAATTCCAGCTTCCCCCTTGAATGACATGACTGCCTTTAGCAGTTCCCTTGCAACAGTCCACCCCTTATCAGAATGAATGTCCCTTAACGTACAGTGGGGGTGCCAATAACATTGCCTTTTAAAATGACCATTTTGCCCTTTAGTCTTCGGAGTTCTTGTTTTGCTTGTAACTTCTTCATACGAACTCAGAATGACTCCGTTCTTTCGCCATTGTCTTCATCTTCTCGTCCTCTACACAATGAAAAGTAGAAATCTTGTATTTGAACGAGTTCCAATTGGTCTTTGGCCTTTCTCCACTTATAGCTAGCTTCTTTCCTTGCACAATTAAGTGCATATTCACTTCTTTTGGATGATTTACCTAATAAAACACAAATAAGAGAAAACAAGCGTAATATACAATAATTTGCAAGAAAACCAACAAATACTAGCATGGAATTGACACTAAATATATGTGAAATATGCACTTATCACACAGGTGATTACTTAAGATCGGTTTTACTAATAAAAGTTATACCAATACATAAGTCAGGCCTTTGTGAACATCTCTACCAAGAACACAACAAGTTGTGAGCGGTTATACTTTATCACACATATTGGTTGTTCATAAGATATGCAATGAATAACAAAACCAATAACACCTGGAAATTTCCTTTACGGTTCACAAACAAGTTTATGAACTTACTTCCTTAGAACACATGTAAACATTGTTCCCTAGGATGAAATCCTCACCTCATACCCATACATAATCACAATAGCATTCAAATAATTATGGCGATGTCTTATCTACAAAGTTTAATGGTTAAGCAATAAACCTCGTATTGTATTCCTTAATACTATGTCTATCTAGAGTTCAAATATGTTTCGCAGTTATGCTTTCAATATGCACGACTTGAAAGATACGTTAGGGAATGAAACAGTTCAAGTCAAATATCACTAACCTCAAGTGGAAGGATGATTGTTGTCGTTGTAGCTCCTTGCTTCTTCACATCTTCAAGTCTTCACAATACTTGTAATGTCTCATATCCTAATACTTTCAAGCTAACCTATACGAAGTTTAACTCTAGTACATAATCAAGCGACTCTTAACATGATTTTTGATTCACTAAAATGTGACAACCAAACTTGACATACCAACGCTTGGTGGGTTCAACAGAGCCATGCTCTAACAATCTCCCCCTTTGTCAATTTAGTGACAAAACTCTTACATCATATGGATAAACAAATTAAAATAATTTTTTACAATCCGCTTGATTCCCGATTCAACAGCACAGTGAAACTGCTTACATTCAATCCTTGAAAATGTCGTTGTTGACATTATAATAACAAAGCTATTACTCCCCTAAGGAAGATAGGTAGATATTCAATCCACACATCTTTGTTATACCAAACATATGACATGTTACTCCCCCTTAGTCTGTGCTTTCACTCGTTAGTTAGGTAAAAACATTCAAGTACCAATGTTCTTTTCCCTAGCGATGTGAATCAATATAAATATCAATGCCATATCACCTGTTTAATCCATATATTTCTCCCCCTTTTTGTCACAAAAATGACAAAGAAACGAAAAAATAAAGGACAACACGAAAAGAATCTTACAAATCTCAGAATACACTTGCAAACCTGTAGAGTTAGGCACGAGGGTTCCACACATCATGTTCTGATAACCAATATCAAAACCGAAACTACAAGTAGTCTTATTTTGATATGTTGTCAAGGAAACAATTGTCTGAAACAATTTTTCCAATTTAGTTTAGCAAACCAAAAACAACTAAGCATATTAGTCCCTTTGCTAAACCGATTGTTCAAAAACAACCGCTTAATTCGATAAGACCAAAATAAAGATAAACTCCATTTTTCTCATCGGGTTCTAATTATCCATAAACTTAGACTTTTCAATTTTAAACAAGACATGTACTAGGTTAGTTAACTATCATTTATTGTTTAGGCATTCTATTAGACTTGAATAACCGAAACCTCACTTTGATAAGTCTAACTAAGATCAGAATTAACTTAGTTTATCTTATCCGGAATTGAATTGGACTAAACAACCCATCCTGTACACATATTATTTCGTTAAGCCATAAATAATTCATACAAACCAAAATAAATCAACTTGCATAATTATTCACCTCAACCGGAAGCAATTGAAACAACATATACATTATAAGCACCGCAATTGCACCGTAATTTTGTAAGCCTAAACGATTGATACCATACAAAAGCAAGATAACAATAGTTTTTCTTAATCGGAACCAATTGAATCACACACACATCAATTGTACCGAAATTTTGTAAGCCTAAACAATTGATACCACACAATAAAGCAAGATAACAATAGTTTTTCTTAACCGGAACCAATTGAAACACACATCTATACACACATCATGGAATAAATATCAATTGCAACGAAATTTTGTTAAGCAAAAGCAACAAATATATATAATATAAACTCAGGCTTTTGTTAAACAGGAAAACAATTAACTAACAAGATTGTTACCTCAAATTTCGCATCCACTTCTCCAATATGATTGCATCTTCGTCCAGGGAGAATTGATATCGAAATATCACCACGTTGTCATCCTTATGCGTGAACAAAAGAATAACAACACACCTCAACCTTTAGAGAAAGGTTGAAAACCGGTTTTAACAATTGCAAGCAAAAGTTGAAAACCGTCGAAACACATATGCTTTTATGCTAAACAAAACCGATTCAACATATTGTGACTTTTTCACAAATTGTTTCTATTAGAACCCCTCATAATCCTTTGATAAAGCCTACCTACTAGGGCTAGAACTTAATCCCACTAAATCAAAAAGTCACCCAAACCATGAGGGTTCACAATATATGAGATCGAATATTAAGGTAGTAAAACAGAAATCAAACATCCCATAAACATACATAGCAATAAGGTAAAAGCAATTAAGCACAAACTATGTAAACCGAAAACTATCACAAGAAAATTACAAATCAAATGATTTTATTCATAATAAGATAGTTTTATTCATGATAGACTTTACTGAAATAAATCAAAAACTACTGTCTATTTTTCTTGAAGAGTTTTAATCTTCATTTATTTCCTGAGAAGAACATTCCTTGGGACCAAGTGCTTTCTGTCGCTCTTTTTCGATTCTTGATTCTTGATCCCAAAACTATGATTCAAAATTCTGAATTCCTTTAAGAGTTTATATGTAAATCGAGCAGTAAAGCTCACCTGTTTTTGGAAACAGTCAAGTTGTTTACCTATACTTTCAAGGTGAGCAAGAATCATCTTTTTGTAAGAATTAGGTGAAATTCTTCCAATAACATCATAGTGGGTTTGTATCCCAGTCATTTGACTTATAATCTTATTAGTCACAACATTAATGCTCAATCTTTCTTCAAAATATTCTCCTCTGACTGATTCACAGATTTTGGTAATGATGCATGGAAAGCCGAGATTCCTTTTGATACCAGAAGATGAGATATAATCTGATATCTTGATCATTTGACTGATAATGATGTCTCAAAGATCTATTTGAGTATCCTCTTTCAGCAGAAAGTAGATAAATTCTGCAAATGTCTTATCCCAGACTGATTTATCTCTTGTACTTGCAAAGATGGTTGCTAAAGCAAGTTTACCGAAAATCCTAAGATGAAGGGGTATATTCTTTGTTAGTAGTCTATTATTTTCCCATGCAATCTTCTTTCCAATGAGACATGTTGAAATGGTATCATGATCAAATTCAACTCCAGTAATCAGGTGATTACTTTCCTCACTGTACTTAATAGCATTAGAGATGGTTTTACGATCAATATAATAGATACATCGGCCAACAAAGGTCACAAAACTAAGTTTTTTGTGATCAACATTGTGTATATTGGCATAGAACACTCTAACCAAATCAGGTGAATATTCTTCAAGATTAAAAAGATTCCCCCAGTTTCGATCTTGAACGAAATTCACATAATCCTTATTTTGGACATCTGGATCAAACTTCTTTTCAGAGGTAAAACCCATTCCTTTAAGTGCTTCATATTTTCTGAAGCAAGAACTGTCAACAAAACGAGCAGATTCATGCCTGTTGTTAATACAATTAGGAAATCTGATTTCATCCATGTTTTCAATTCTGATCCGTTTATTAGCGGATTTAGTTCTTGATTTCCCCTTTTTCATACTTGCGAAAATATGAAAAACCCTAGTTACGGTTTTGCGCAATCTTCCCCAATATGTTTGAATACATAGAAAGAGATTATCTTTGATAGGAAGACTTGTCAACAAAGACCGGAAATAACTAGTTTTAGGAAAAACACTCAAAGTCAGAAACCGTGAATTGAGAGGAAACAATTTCGATTTCGTGTCTAAGTCTTTCTTTTGAAAAACCGGTTTTCTATGGACTGGACTTTTATTTCGGATTGATTCCATGTTTTTGTCCAATAACATGTGTACTCTTTTATTACCATAATGAGATAATATCACTTGAAATTTATTCAAGAATTTATTAGAGTATACAGAGATAGAATTGAAAAAAATACGATATTCATTGAAAATATCATTAGAATCAAAAAACATATATTTCAAAAGATCAGTTGCTTCATTAAAACAGTTGTGAGGTGCATGAAGCAATCCATTGTTAATAAATTTATTAACCGAAAACTTATTCCATGAAGGAACACATGTTTTCCAAAATCGCATCCTAGATTGCGAAGCATTGAAGAATTATATCTCGAAAATGTACATGTATATATTTTGGTAGGCCCTCCAAAGTATATTCAAGATTCCAGAATTATCAAGAACACAACAGCCATGGTTCATACAAATCATAAGAGGAGTCTTATGCATTTTCAAGATACAACATGTTACATAGGTCTTAGCATCATTGTTACACAACAAGATGATATACAATCCTATGTTTACCAAAGGAACATGTAAGTCACTCAAGACATACATAAGCATGATTCATAACATATTTAGGAATAGGAGTATTGCATACTTCATACGTGATCTCCACCACGATCTTGTAAAGTAATCAAATCCTGCAACTACGTTAAATGAATCGGTTATAGATTCAATTCTTATAGGTTGGATCGCACCAAACACACATTGTTAGATCTTTTCGTGTTTGCCTGCTCTGATACCAATTGAAAAGGAGAGGGTACCCAAATATACCTCAAGCTAAAACTTTTCCTACCTATAAGTCCTTTCTCCGAAAGTGATTGTCTATGGACTGAGTCGAGACAATACAACCAATCGGTTCACACTTCGTGTGATCGTCTATGGATACGAGATCGAGACAATACAACAACGAAGTATGTTTACTTGATACAAAGGTTCGGACTTAACCAAACACAATAGGATTGCTTATCAAGTAAATATGAATTAAAGTTTGTGTGATTTACTTTAATTATAATAAAACAATTATAATGCGGAAAATAAAAGTAAATGACACAGCAAAATTTTGTTAACGAGGAAACCGCAAATGCAGAAAAACCCCGGGACCTTGTCCAGAATTGAATACTCTCAGGATTAAGCCGCTACACAAAATTACATCTAACTTCGTATAGTTGAGACCAAGTAACTAACCCTATAGTTCACTTAGTTCCGTCTGTATTCCCACGCCTCCGACTTGTGAATAAGTCACGTACTTGGAACAATTCCTTTGGTTCGTATTCCAAACAGTAAAGGAACAACAAATCTGTTTGGTATCAACTCTATTCAACCAAGTGATATGAGTCGGACAAAGGCTCTTCTGTTTATCTTAACATAAACTCCTTCGACAGGTCCTTAGATCTATCTTATGTTCAATCACCCAAAGGTAATTGTTTAAGATTAATCCAATCAATACCTTTAATCACAAGGAAACGTATTGATGCCGATCTACTCAATTAATCAATCCAATCTACCACAATGATAAACCGATTATTAATTGGATCCTCTTTTACCGAAACAAGTATTGTGCATACCAAAGATTATAAAACCCAAGTCAGACCTTCAATATCTTCTTTGTCTTCAAATCTTCTTAAATCTTCAATAAAAACCTGCACACAATCACTTGAATCTCTTGTGATCAATCACGCACAGAACGGAGTCTATTAACAATGGATTATCACACGATCGTCTATAGAACTAACAACAGTCTAAAGATCCCTGTCGAAACTCTGAACTAGTTTGAGTGAATCTTATATCAGAAGAGAAGATTCTCAAGAATAAACAAACTAGGTGCAATCAGATTTCAACCACCATTAGTCAATCAAATCAATCGAAAACAAAGATAAACCGCAATTATCTAGTTTCCCACCAACGGGTTGCGCTAGAGCTTCTCAATCCCAAAGAAGACTTTAAACTTAGCGGCCGTAAGAGATTTCGCCTAATTAGGTTACTCTCCTCTCCGAATAGGCGGCTACACCAGTAATAACAACAAAAGAGTAAATCTGTTGTTACGAAGGATTAGTTTGCTAGAAAGGCAAACTTCGTGTATTTATAGACAAGGAAGTTTGGACACCAAGGAATTTCCAAAAACGAAAATATTCTCAAGATATTCATAAAAGCACAGATTCTGTTTTCATAATTCCTGAAAATGCTCTGTCCAAAAATAACGATCGAAATCTCTCGGAAAATCTAATTAGTAAATACACATTACTAATTCTGTAATTTCCCTACAAAATGAAATTAATAACCTTAATTAAAAGATTCTTAACTTACTTATGTTTCGATCATGGGATTCTCTTCCCTTAGCCGTTAAGGAATATCTTTGAACAATTATAGAAATAAACATTCACAACATGTGTTCAAAGTTTGTCGACATCTTAACTTTGTAAGTTCTCTTTCACACTTACAACCTTTAAACCGATTTGCCACACTTCCAAACAAGTTTAGAATTGGTTCATCTGACTTTCAAGAACTATGTGATTGATCAAACCAACATTCAATCACAATCATGGGTTTACGGTTCTACCAAAACAAGTTTCGGTTCTACCTCCATGTGAGTACTGTGCATAGTCACACTAGCTTCCCAAAAGTTCGGTTGACTAGGTACTAGGATCGGTTCCTCACATATATATGGTATCTAACTTATATGTGTTGCACATGTCCATAGGATCGGTTCCCCTTTCTGCTATAAACCTTGCTGCACCCCATACAAGGATCGGTTCCCTTTGATGTACTGCACCCCTTACTAGGATCGGTTCCCTTTCCCTTACAAGGATTGGTTCCTTTTCCCTTACAAGGATCGGTTCCCTTTCCCTTACAACGTCAGACAAACAAAATCCGATCATACCACATGTGATTACTTAAGATCGGTTTTACTAATAAAAGTTATACCAATACATAAGTCAGGCCTTTGTGAACAGTTCTACCAAGAACACAACAAGTTGTGAGTGGTTATACTCTATCACACATATTGGTTGTTCATAAGAAATGCAATAAATAACAAAACCAATAACACCTGGCAATTTCCTTTTCGGTTCACAAACAAGTTTATGAACTTACTTCCTTAGAACACATGTAAACATTGTTCCCTAGGATGAAATCCTCACCTCATACCCATACATAATCACAATAGCATTCAAATGATTATGGCGATGTCTTATCTACAAAGTTTAATGGTTAAATAATAAACCTCGTATTGTATTCCTTAATACTATGTCTATCTAGAGTTCAAATATGCTTCGCAGTTATGTTTTCAATATGCACGACTTGAAAGATACGTTAGGGAATGAAACAATTCAAGTCAAATATCACTAACCTCAAGTGGAAGGATGATTGTTCTCATTGTAGCTCCTTGCTTCTTCCTATCTTCAAGTCTTCGCAATACTTGTAATGTATCATATCCTAATACTCTATACGAAGTTTAACTTTAGTACATAATCAAGCGACTCTTAACATGAGTTTTGATTCACTAAAATATGACAACCAAACTTGACATACCAACGCTTGGTGGGTTCAACCGAGCCATGCTCTAACAATCTCCCCATTTGTCAATTTTAGTGACAAAACTCTTACATCATATGGATAAACAAATTACAATAATTCATTACAATCCGCTTGATTCCCGATTCAACAGCACAGTGAAACTGCTTACATTCAATCCTTGAAAATGTCGCTATTGACATTATAATAACAAAGCTATTACTCCCCCTAAGGAAGATAGGTATATATTCAATCCGCACATCTTTGTTATACCAAACATATGACATGTTACTCCCCCTTAGTCTGTGCTTTCACTCTTTCATTAGATAAAAACATTCAAGTACCAATGTTCTTTTCCCTAGCGATGCCAATCAATATAAATATCAATGCCAGCCTCACCTGTTTACTCCATATATTTCTCCCCCTTTTTGTCACAAAAATGACAAAGAAACGAAAAAATAAAGGACAACACGAAAAGAATCTTACAAATCTCAGAATAGACTTGCAAACCTGTAGAGTTAGGCACGAGGGTTCCACACATCATGTTCTGATAACCAATATCAAAATCGAAACTACAAGTAGTCTTATTTTGATATGTTACCAAGGAAACAATTGTCCGAAACAATTTTTCCAATGTAGTTTAGCAAACCAAAAACAACTAAGCATATTAGTCCCTTTGCTAAACCGATTGTTCAAAAACAACCGCATAATTCGATAAGACCAAAATAAAGATAAACTCCATTTTTCTCATCAGGTTCTAATTATCCATAAACTTAGACCTTTCAATTTTAAACAAGACAAGTACTAGGTTAGTTAACTAGCATTTCTTATTTAGGCATTCGATTAGACTTGAATAACCGAAACCTCACTTCGATAAGTCTAACTAAGATTAGAATTAACTTAGTATATCTTATCCGGAATCGAATTGGACTAAACAACCCATCCCGTACACATATTATTTCGTTAAGCCATAAATAATTCATACAAACCAAAATAAATCAACTTGCATAATTATTCACCTCAACCGGAAGCAATTGAAACGACATAGACATTATAAGCACCGCAATTGCACCGTAATTTTGTAAACCTAAACGATTGATACCATATAAAAGCAAGATAACAATAGTTTTTCTTAACCAGAACCAATTGAATCACACACACACATCAATTGTACCGAAATTTTGTAAGCCTAAACAATTGATACCACACAATAATGTAAGATAACAATAGTTTTTCTTAACCGGAACCAATTGAAACACACATCCACACACACATCATGGAATAAATATCAATTGCAACGAAATTTTGTTAAGCAAAAGCAACAAATAAATATAATATAAACTCAGGCTTTTCTTTAACAGGAAAATAATTAACTAACAAGATTGTTACCTCAAATTTCGCATCCACTTCTCCAATATGATTGCATCTTCGTCCAGGGAGAATTGATATCGAAATATCACCACGTTGTCATCCTTATGCGTGAACAAAAGAATAACAACACACCTCAACCTTTACCAGAGAAAGGTTGAAAACCGGTTTTAACAATTGCAAGCAAAAGTTGAAAACCGTCGAAACACATATGCTTTTATGCTATACTTTCTAGAGAATTAAGTATACAGTCAGACTCAATCTAAAGAAAAGTATATCAAAGAGTTTATATCTCAATCTCTCAATTTGATCTTTACTCAAGCAAATAGGAATCTGCGAGTCTTTATCAAAGTGAGATAACTTGGATGGTACCAAAGACCAATATCCAAGTGTCAATCAATTTAAATCAACAATCAAAAGGTCGGATATTCTAATTGATTGAACAACGCACAACCTGTGATATTTCAATTATATAAACAAATATAATGCGGAATAGAAATAACACAGACACCAGAATTTTGTTAACGAGGAAACCGCAAATGTATAAAAACCCCGGGACCTAGTCTAGATTGAACACACACTGTATTAAGCCGATACAGACACTAGCCTACTCCAAATTAATTTCGGTTTGGACTATAGTTGAACCCCAACCAATCTCACACTGATCCAATGTATAGTTATGCTCCTACGTCTCTGATCCCAGCAGGATACTACGTACTTGATTCCCTTAGTTGATCTCACCCACAAGTAAGAGTTGCTACGACCCAAAGTCGAAGACTTTAATAAACAAATCTTTATCACACAGAAAAGTCTACGGTAATAGATAAATCCGCCTCCCACGAATATACCTACGAGTTTTTGTTCCGTCTTTTGATAAATCAAGGTGAACAAGAACCAATTGATAATCCGGACTTATATTCCCGAAGAACAACCTAGTATTATCAATCACCTCACAATAATCTTAATCGATGCAGCGAAAAAATATATTGTGGAATCACAAACGATGAGACGAAGTGTTTGTGATTTATTTTCTATCTTTCCTATCGGAGATATAAATCTCAAGCCAATTATTCCAATTGTACTCGTACGATAGAAACATCAAGATCAGATCACAAAACTACAAGAAAAGTAGTATCGGTCTGGCTTCACAATCCCAATGAAGTCTTTAAGTCGTTAACCTAGTTTAGAAGAAGAAACCAAAGGTTAAAGGAGAATCGACTCTAGCTTAGCACAACTAGTATCACACAGAATATGTGGGGATTAGGTTTCCAGTTGCTAGAGTTCTCCCTTATATAGTCTTTCAAATCAGAGTTTGCAATCAATGTTAGCTTAGTAACAAAGCATTCAATATTCACCGTTAGATGAAAACCTGATTAGATTCAAGCTAATATTTCTTATCCGTTGGATCGAAACCTTAGCTTGTTACACACAAATGAAATGTCCAATTTTGGGTTTATGTAACCATTCTCAAACATTAACATTTGTTGGTTCAACAATAGTTAACCAAATGGTTAGCCCTATGATCACTTTCATATCAACCATATTCTTCTTCACCATAACTAGTTCAAATGACTCAAATGAACTAGTTAGAGAGTTGTTCAATTGCTTAGATCTTATGTAACTACACAAGACACAATCGAAGCAAAAACGGTTTGATTCACTCGAATCGGTTCATGAAATTTATAGCCACGATTTGCAAAAGCATTCCTTAGTTTATATAAACATGAGTTCAAGAACAACCGATATTAGATATAACCTACTCAAGTTCGTGGACTGGGTTCGTGGACTTAAGCTCACGGAAGGAGTTCACAAACTCCAGCAGAATTTCTCGAATCGAGAACTTCCGCCAGTTTGCGGACTGAGCTCGCGGACTTGGCTCACGCCACATTCCGTTTCTCTTGATAAACAAAGTTCGCAAACTTTGGTTCAAGGAATAAGGACTTATATATATATATATATATGTGTTTCCACAACAATGCTTATATCCTACCAGTGATCATTTAATATAAACTCTCATTTGAATCATTGAAACATTCTCAGAGAACGTTATATAGCCGTTATTCACAGACCATTTTTCGTCAGAGCAATTTTCAAAGTGATTGAAACAGAACATGACATTCGTCACTAGGTAAAGATGAATTTGGCTAAATCGAAAGCTTACCAACACATATTTCGAGAAATAGATAGGCGAGTTAAACTCGGCTCGAAATAGCAAATGTGTATAATGAAAGTCTATATATCAAAACGACTTTTGTCTCAAGAATAAGAGATCGAGTAAATAGACTTTTGAGTGACAGATAAGTTCAAGTCTCCACATACCTTTTAGTTGATGAAGTTCCACCAGTTCCTTGAGTAGTCCTTCGTCTTGTATGATGATTGCCATGGAGTCTTGATCTCAACTACACTTTCTATCCTAGTCCGAGACCTTTAGCTAAAATAGGCTAGAAATCAAGACTTATAGTTTTGATCACTAACATTGACAAACATGCTTGAGATAGCAACGCATGCGAGTTTGACCGAGCAATGCTAATCTCCCCCTTTGTCAATTTTAGTGACAAAATTATTAATACATATGGAATACAAAAAATAAATAAATTAACTTTTGTAGCTCCTATTCCACATGCCTAATCTTCAACATTACTCGAAATCTTCGTCACTTCCAAGTACTCCAATGATCCCAAAGGTTGTAAGTTTAGCATCATCGTTGTTGAAAATCCGTAGCTATAACAACAAGAAAACAAGAGTTCTCAATCATTGTTATACAGTGTCATAGTATCATTACACAGCGTCAAAGTCCAATTGTATCACAACTTCAACAACAATACTATGGTGATATGTATCACTCCCCCTTTGTCAATACTCCATCTCACATGGAAACCACTCCCCCTTACACAATGATCCGAAAACCATATTTATTTGTAGTGTGAACTACATATTAATTCTCCCCCTTTTTGTCAATAAAATTGGCAAAGGTACAAGAACGGGATCCTAATGAAATTTTCGAAAGAGACATTTCATGACCAAAAGAAAGAAACACATATCATCTTATTTAGTTGCAATCATAAAGCCGAAGATAAATTCATTCATCAAGGAGTTTAAAGATACAAGACAACCCCTATAATATTCCACAGCCGCACTCCCTACAAAGATTTGGCAATTAAGCACAAGTTCAAAAAGAACTCTCCCCCATAATATGTCATTCTCGAAAGAACAACAAGAGCGACCTTAATTTCGAAAGAAAAGAAGGATTTCTTTGGACATAACAAATCACATACAAGTATGAATTTGAATCCAAAATATTATATTAACCACAAGAAATTCATGATTAATTTAACCAATTATGCTCAACATAAGTGAACTTATGGAGACTCAGAAACACTCAATTAGATTAATCACAAGAGAACCCATAATTAATCTAATCGAAATACACAACCAAACTAATCACAAAAGTAATTAATTTAATTGGTCATACTCGTCATAAGAGAATCTATGGAGCAATGACTAAGTTAATCATGAAAATAATTAACCCAGTCAAAAACGCTCAAACATAAGAAAACTTATGGAGTTATAATTAAATAAACAAACAAGATGATTAATTTAGTTCAAAAATGCTCGACATAAAGTACCTTACGGAACAACAACAAAGCTAATCATAAAATAATCAACTTGGTTGTTTAGTGCTCAACATAAGACACATTACAGAGCCTCACAGTAATACATAAATATGGATCAGGGAAGATAAATTACTGCGGAATACACAAGGATTTATTCTATTTTCCATCACCATTTGCACAATGACAAACAATAGACATAATCCTTGCAAACAAAAGATTTTAACCTATCTTTCATCAATAATTGACAATATAGGCTTAACTTTTGTATTTGTCAAAAGTCCATTCATTCCTTTATCAACATATGAATATCGACTTATGAGAGACTTTACTTTTGACAAGATATGGGACAATCATAGTTCACGGACGCAAACACACATATCCCATAACAATTTGCAATATATAAAACCATAAAGATTAATACTGCAAAAATCATCTTCCAAACAAATTTAGAGTTTAAACCAATAAATCTAAAAGCATGAAGATGAAAACGTTGGACATAGCTATGTGTAATCACAATAATGGCTATTCCAAACTCTAGTTATTCTTCTAAACAAAAACAAGGAAAAATAGAAGATTTACTAGGGAGAAAAAAAATCATCTTTTACTCATCATCTTCCTCATCGGAAATACTACAAGATGCTTGGATTGTGTTCAACTCTTCCTTGAGCTCGGGAAACTTAGTTGCAACCAATGACAATTGTTCTTGCACACACTTCACCCTTGAATTGACCTTACACACACCCTTGTGAATTTTTTGAAGTAGACTCAAGGTGGTAGGGTCACAATCGTTAAGTTAAGTATCTCTTTGTATTTTGCACACATTCTCCCTTATGCGTCTAAAGGTACAGGGACGAACCGGTTTTGGAACCCCGAGAGAGTTGCCAATTGAATCAAAACCACGATCACGACAAATTTGACCAATCAAGCAAGGGTAACCTAACATCTTGATGGGTGAAGTCATCGAGATTATTTTAGAGATGATGAATCCACAAAAATCGAGACTTGGAACACCTGATTCAATCAAATAGACCAATTCCGCAAACTCATAGCTCCACCAAGAGTTTTCAATTGTGGAAGGACACAAATTGGGGATACCAAGTTTTCCAAATGCTATTAAAGCAATACTAATATCATTAGTGGGGAACTTTCCTTGATTCCAAGTCACCTTCTTACCACAAAGCCCAAGAGAGATGTCATCACGTGATGGTTGTTCATCACTTGGTCTAGGTAGACGAAAATTTCCCAATGAAATTTTGGTAATCTTCGAAATTAACTCTCTATCAACAAGAAATCTTTCTTTGTTTATCATGGATTTGAATTCCATCTTATTGTGATCAACATCATGAATGTTGGCATAGAAAATTCTTGTGAGAGAATCAAATCCTTGACCAAGACCATCAAAGATGTTTCCAAGATTGAATTTTGAAGCAAACTAAATCCTCTTCATGCCCACTAGATAGATCCAATTTCTTTTATAGGATAAAACCTTTAGATGAAATCTTCTCAAAAATTCTAGCACAAGAATCATCCACAACCTAATCCTAAGAGAATTTTGGTCACAAGGAGAATCCATGCTAGAGGTTTTTGAGCTTTTGGAACTCCTTTTTGAGCCCTTAGAATTCATCAAGAGATATAAGAAATTGAAAGGAACAAGAGGAATTTACTTAATTGGAGTGAATCCTTGAACACCCTTTCTTTTAATTTCTCCAAAGAGACTTCAATGGAGGAAACACACAAAACCCTAGTGGTTCACGTACGCGGATTGAAGGGATGAAAAAGAGGGTGCGCGAACTCCTTCTTTATAAGAACAATAATGGACTTGGACCCGTTTGTGAACCGCGACCCACAAAGGAAAAGTGGAATTTTCTTGGACGTTTGCACATCAAAGGTTATGCATCCCGTGACAACACAATTTTTGAGAGACGATGGATGCAGTAGAAAGCTTTATTGAGTATTCTAAAAAAGAATAACAAAATTGTACACAACTCAAACCATTTCTTGCCCCATTTCAAGATATATACAAATGGGGTAGTGCCAAGATTGTTACCAAGAGGCATAATGTGCAGAGGAATTCTCATGCAACATTTCTGGTTGATATGTGTGAACAGTCCCTGTGGTATAATCAAAGTAATGATGATAATCAGGGCAGTCAGAGTTTTCTATCCTTCGTTTGATCCGGCTAGAAGGAGAATTATTCCGATTCCTAGGCTGTACAATATTATTTGAAGGTTTAACATGTACAAAACCTTGTTCGGAGTGATTCTTAGACTTAACATAATTAAGTTTTTCTAAGAAGTTAAAGGCGCCTTCGAATGCTCTGAATAGATCTTTATCAATTAATCCATTACGATGGTATTCCTCAAAGAGATCAAGAGTTAATCTAGTGAGGTTCCATTTCCTTGAGCATACCGAGCGTTTCCTCAATCTTTCCTTCTTTTTATTTTTTCCTTTAGATTGATACTTAACACCTAAATCTTCCCCTTTAGATGAAGTCAGATTATCATGAGAAACCGGAGGTTTTAACCATAATAATCCTTGAGCAATCTATAAGGAATTCTGGCATGCATTATAGATGCCAAGAGCAAGTTTTCCAAAGAAATTTCCCATGGGACAATTTTTAAGGAACGAACAAACACAAACTTATTAGGTTTAGAGTGTTTTCCTGCTCTGATACCAATTGAAAAAGCGGGGGTACAACAACCACACCCAATATTTCGCTTAGCAATCTGTATGAACAAACTCCAATATACTTTCTAGAGAATCAACTAGACAGTCAGACTCAATCTAGAGAAAAGTATATCAAAGAGTTTATATCTCAATCTCTCAATTTGATCTTTACTCAAGCAAATAGAAATCTGCGAGTCTTTATCAAAGAGAGATAACTTGGATGGTAGCAAAGACCAATATCCAAGTGTCAATCAATTTAAATCAACAACCAAAAGGTCGGATATTCTAATTGATTGAACAACACACAACCTGTGATATTTCAATTATATAAACAAATATAATGCGGAATATAAATAACACAAACACCAGAATTTTGTTAACGAGGAAACCGCAAATGCAGAAAAACCTCGGGACCTAGTCCAGATTGAACACACACTGTATTAAGCCGCTACAGACACTAGCCTACTCCAAATTAACTTCGGTCTGGACTGTAGTTGAACCCAAACCAATCTCACATTGATCCAAGGTACAGTTATGCTCCTACGTCTCTGATCCCAGCAGGATGCTACGTACTTGATTCCTTTAGCTGATCTCACCCACAATTAAGAGTTGTTACGACCCAAAGTCGAAGACTTTAATAAACAAATCTGTATCACACAGAAAAGTCTACGGTAATAGATAAATCCATCTCCCACGAATATAGCTACGAGTTTTTGTTCCGTTTTTTGATAAATCAAGGTGAACAGGAACCAATTGATAATCCGAACTTATATTCCCGAAGAACAACCTAGTATTCTCAATAACCTCACAATAACCTTAATCGACGCAGCGAAAAAAGATATTGTGGAATCACAAACGATGAGATGAAGTGTTTGTGATTTCTTTTCTATCTTGCCTATCGGAGATATAAATCTCAAGCCAATTATTCCAATTGTACTTGTACGATAGAAACAACAAGATCAGATCACACAACTACAAGAAAAGTAGTATCGGTCTGGCTTCACAATCCCAATGAAGTCTTCAAGTCGTTAACCTGGTTTAGAAGAAGAAACCAAAGGTTAAAGGAGAATTGACTCTAGCTTAGCACAACTAGTATCACACAGAATGTGTGGGGATTAGGTTTCCCAGTTGCTAGAGTTCTCCCTTATATAGTCTTTCAAATCAGGGTTTGCAATCAATGTTAGCTTAGTAACAAAGCATTCAATATTCAACGTTAGATGAAAACCTTATTAGATTCAGGCTAATATTTCTCAACCGTTGGATCGAAACCTTAGCTTGTTACACACAAATGAAATGTCCAATTTTGGGTTAATGTAACCGTTCCCAAACATTAACATTTTTGGTTCAACAATATTTAACCAAATGGTTAGCCATATGATCAATTTCATATCAACCATATTCTTCTTCACCATAACTAGTTCAAATGACACAAATGAACTAGTTAGAGAGTTGTTCAATTGCTTAGATCTTATTTAACTACACAAGACACAATCGAAGCAAAAAACGGTTTGATTCACTCGAATCGGTTCATGAACTTTATAGCCACGGTTTGCAAAAGCATTCCTTAGTTTATATAAACATGAGTTCAAGAACAACCGATTTTAGATAAAACCTACTCAAGTTCGCGGACTTAAGCTCACGGAAGGAGTTCACAAACTCCAGGAGAAATTCTCGGGTCGAGAACTTCCGCCAGTTCGCGGACTTGGCTCACGCCACATTCCGTTTCTCTTGATCAACAAAGTTCGCAAACTTTGGTTCAAGGAATAAGGACTTATACATATATGTGTTTCCACAACAATGCTTATATCCTACCAATGGTTATGTAATCTAAACTCTCATTTCAATCATTGAAACATTCTCAGAGCAATTTTCAAAGTGATTGAAACATAACATGACATTCGTCACTAGGTAAAGATGAATTTGGCTAAAGCGAAAGCTTACCAACACATATTTTGAGAAATAGATAGGCGAGTTAAACTCGGCTCGAAATAGCAAATGTGCATAATGAAAGTTTATATATCAAAACGACTTTTGTCTCAAGAATAGGATATAGAGTAAATATACTTTTGAGTGACAAATAAGTTCAAGTCTCCACATACCTTTTAGTCGATGAAGTTACACCAGTTCCTTGAGTAGTCCTTCGTCTTGTATGATGATTGCCATGGAGTCTTGAGCTCAACTACACTTTCTATCCTAGTTCGAGACCTTTAGCTAAAATAGGCTAGAAATCAAGACTTATAGTTTTGATCACTAATATTGACAAACATGCTTGAGATAGCAACGCATGCGAGTTCGACTGAGAAATGGTCTAACATGTAGGAAACTAGATAATTACAGTATTATTAGTTTTCGATTTGATTTGATTGACTAACGGTTGTTGAACTTTGATTGCACCTAGTTTGTTTATTCTTGAGAATCTTCTCTTCTGATATAAGATTCACTCAAACTAGATCGAAGTATCGACGGGATCTTTAGAACTGTTTGTAGATGTAAAGAAGTCTTGTGATAATCCATTGTTAACAGACTCCGTTCTGTGCGTGATTGATCACAAGAGATTCAAGTTGTGGTGTGCAGGTGTTTATTGAAGATTAAAGAAGATTTGAAGACAAAGAAGATGTCTTATTGGTTTCATAATCTTTGGTGTGCACAAAACTTGATCGGCTGGGATCCAACTATAATCGGTTTATGCTTGATAGATTTGATTGATTCGACATCACTATATAATATCTTGGTAGATCCTATTATTGATTGTATAATCTAAACTCTGTTACTTTTGGTAGTTGTTGGATAGATTGATCTAAACCCGACAAAGGAGTTTATTGGATTAAACAGAAGAGCCTTTGTCTAACTCATATCACTGATATTGAAAAGAGTTATTACCGAACAAATTTGTTGTTCCTTTACTGTTTGGAATACGAACCAAAGGAATTGTTCCAGTGCGTGCACTTATTGAATGTCGGAAGCGCAGGGATACTGAAGAAACTAGGTGAACTATAGTTTTAGTTGCTTGGTCTCAACTATACGAAGTTTGTTTGATTTTGTATAGCGGCTTAATTTTGAGAGTATTCAATTCTGGATTAGGTCCCGAGGTTTTTCTGCATTTGCAGTTTCCTCGTTAACAAAATCTTGTTGTGTCATTTACTTTTTTTCCCCGCTATTATAATTGTTGTTATTATAATTTAAAGTAAATTACACAAACGTTAACTCCGTATTACTTGATAGTGATCCTATAGAGTTTGGTTAAGTACGAACCTATTATCAAGTAATCACACTTTGATTTTTGTATTGTCTCGATCTTGTATCCATAGACGATCACACAAAGTGTGAATACCGATTCGTTTTATTGTCTCGACTCAGTCCATAGACAATCACTTTCGGTAAGAGGACTTATAGGTGGAAAAGTTTAAGATTGTGGTATATTTGGGTACCCTCGTCTTTTTAATTGGTATCAGAGCAGGCAAACACAAAAAGATATAACAATCTGTGTTTGGTGCGATCCAACCTATAAGAATTGAATCTATGTCTAACCCAGTTAACGTACCACCAATATTTAACGGGACAAATTACCCATTATGGAAATCTGCCATGAGAGCCTTTCTTTAATCCCGAGATTTTAATACATGGCTATTAATCGAAGACGGATATCAACGTCCGAGAGAGGAATATTCGGAAACTGAGTTCAAACGCTTAGCGTTCTATACCTATGAAGAAAGAGCTATTGCAAAGCAGAATTCTGATCGATTGAATGCCATAATACATGCAGTAAGCCATGATCTTCTACATCATGTTTTGTCATGTGAGACTTCTAAGGAAGCATGGGATGTTCTTGAGACTGTATTTGAAGGAAATGATTCCGAAAGGGAAGCAAGACTTCTTTCTCTTTCATCTGAATGGGAATACCTTAAAATGGATGATAACGATACCTTCGAGGAGTTTAACTCTTAAACTTTTTGAGATTGTCAATGCCTCTTTCTCACTTGGGAAGGCTATACCTGAAAAGGAAATAGTATGCAAGATTCTCAGACCATTACCATCCAGATACGAGTCTAAGAAACATGCCATAATAGAAGCCAATGATCTTTCGATGCTTTCTCGAAGCTCTCTTGTAGGAAAGCTAAAGATCTTTGACAAAGAAACTCTGTTGATGAGACGAAATATTGGATATAATGTCTCAGCTAATACATATCAATCTTCGAAAGAAGTATGTATAAACGGGACTAAGAAACGTTATCAAGAGGATGAAATACTTGTTGATAAAGAGCTTAACTCAATAATTCTTCTCCTAACACAAAGAATTAAGGATGTTTTATTGAAAGATAACTCTAATCCTGACACATTATCTTTTTGTTATGAAAAAGGTAATGAAGAAATCCAATGCTTCAAGTGCCGTAGATTCGGACATATGGGAAAACATTGTTCTAGCAGAAAAAAAAGCTCATAAGTGCAACAAAGCTTATGTCTCTACTCTAGATGATATCCCATAGGAAAAACCCTATGAAGGAATATCCAGCTGTAATGCACTTCTTGCCAACTCTAACAGTAATGAACCTTGTGAGTCTAATCAACTCCTAAAGAACTGTTTAGAGAAACTTGAGTTGGGAATTAGGGAAAATCAAAGGTTAAGTCTAGAACTTAAAAAACTTTTGAAACCTCTATCAGATAAAACTCAAGAGGTAAAATCTGAGCAAGAAAAATTGGTTAAAGAACCAAAAGGGTCAGAAACTAGCTTTTCTGACAATATGTTAAGTTCTTTATGTGGAAGAAATAACCACACTACAATCTTCCATAGAAATAAATTTATCAAGGCACTTCGCAAGGGAATGAAGTTTTTGAAGGCTGATGAGTTTATTGGATCCCAAAAGGAAGCTGCAGACTCTTGCAATAACAAGAGAAAGAAAGAACACAAAGGAACACAGTCTATTGTGTTTATAAGTCATCATATGGATGTCTATGTTAACAGTGGTGAGAATAATTCTCACGTCCACACACACTGATTGTGTTGAAGAATGCATCCTCACTTGTTGCCCAAAATTATGATTGTGAGGAAGCATAAATCCGGGTAGGATGTACATATTTGTACCTTAGGTGAAAATAATCTTAATCGATATCTTTTACTTTTGGGAAAAATATATTCGGTTTCCATAAAACCAAATTATCCCTTGATTGTCTCCCATCGTATATATATTTTCTTCTTGTCTGAAAGAAGACTATCTTGCTTCAATGGAGAATTCGGTAAAAGAAGGGTCATATCTTAATGATTTAACTTTTTTTGCTTCGGTTATAACGGAAACTCATGATGTCTCTCATCACAATCTCCTACTTTAGATAAGGAAACATATTCTCACTATTAGGAGTTGTATTAAACATCATGAGAAGATGTTAAAGGATCTAAAAGAAGTACTATCTGATCTTCATCTTCAACCGAGTGAGATGAACAAATTATTTCTTGGAAAAGGAAGAGCTCAGAAGGACTTAAATCCTGTTTTTGAAAGCGGTCTTTACAAGACTCGTGATTAGAAAAGAAAATAGACATCAGTTTTTGATTTCTTTCAATTATTGTGTAAGGTCTATTACTGAATAAAACTATCTATTATTTATGAATAAAATTATTATATTATAATTTTTCTTGTGATAGTTTTTTGATTATATAGCCTGTGCCTGAATGCTTTATATTATTGCTATGTGTATGGGATGTTTGATTTCGGTTTTCATAACCTTAATATTCGATCTCATATGATGTGTGAACCCTTATGGTTCGTGTGGCTTTTTGATTTAGCGGGATTAAGTTCTAGCCCAAGTTGGTAGGCTTTATCAAAGGATCATAAGGTGTTCCGATTGAAACTCATATGTGAAAAATTCATAATATGTTGAATTTTTGTTTAACATAAAAGCATATGTGTTTCGTGTTTTCAACTTTTGCTATTTGCATTAGTTAAAACCGATTCAACCTTTCTCTGGTAAAGGTTGTTATTGTTGTTGTTCTTTTGTTCTTGCGAGAGGATGACAACATAATGGGGGAGAGTTCTAACTTGAACTTGCGTGTAGTTGCAGGAAATCCTACAATACATCCCTCACAAGAATTCATAATATTCAACACATCTTTAAGATCAACAATCACACTTTTTATTAATTGAGTTAAAGAATTTGACAAAGGGGAAATGAAATCATGAATACAACTATTGCTCTAGACTTTCTCTCTCCTCAAAACTTTCCCTCCACTCTCTAAAAAGATCTCTCTTCTTTTAATCATACTCGATCCTTTATATAGGATATTACATAGTGGATGACTTTCTCTAAAACTCCTCAAAACTTGTCCTTTATTTTCAAAAAAATAAATAAAATAGTGTTTATCGGATATTACATAGTGGCTTGATGATGGAACGATCATTATTTTCTATTTGCAAGACATTCTCGCAAGTATTCAAATGTTAAAACTCACAACACTCCTAAATCTCCATAGGTCTTCACATCTTTCTCGTGTTCAGGCTGTCTTCATCTATTGCATCATTTTTATTACCAATCTGCGATATCTTCGCAGTGTGTTGTTCAAGGATTTCGCAAGGATATTAATGTTGCGATATTCTGATCCTACATCTTGCCTCTTCTCATGTCTTCTCTGCGAATGAGAGAATGTCATGAGAACTAGTACTTTCAAAATGCCGCAGCTGTTCATTTTTCCACATTCTTTTGTATTGACACGATTCTGTACTTTTACGCAGAATTTATTACACGTATCTCTTTTTCCATCCATTTCTTGACACGTCTTTTTCAACCGCTATTTCTCAACCGTTCATGTCTTCTCTTCGCATTAAATGTGTTTACCTTTTCGAGAATTCTTCTCTCTATATATATTTTCTCATTCTTCTCTTCTTCTTTTTACATTCCTTCTTATTTTTTCTGTAAATTTTCTTCAACATTTCTCCGTAACTTCCGCTTCTGCTGCTGTAAATCTTCTTCTTTCTACTTCTTTCGATCTTCAGTTTTTTCTTCATTCCCATACTGAAAATGCCTCCAATTGGTCGTAAATATGAAACTTCTCTGGAAAGAGTTCAGAAAGATTTCAAAGAGAAGGGTTTCACATTAACCACCATTCCCAATCAAGAATCTAAATCCATTCTCTCTGCCAAATTGTTTTCTGATCATCATTGTGATGATAAGGAAATCATAGTTTCGCTTGGTCAGATTCTCGCTGGCCTTCCCATTCCTATCTATGATCCTGATCTTCCCTTATTTTATGAAATTCTTGCTCATGCGAAATTCTCGCGAGCCATCTATCAATTGAGTGGGGATTGTATTCGCTTAATGCTTGAATTCGCCAACCGCGGTGCTGGTAAAGTGTCTCTTTACCCAAAAGAAGTCAGAGATCCTGAATTTGAGGATTTAGAAATATTTGCCGAAAAGTATACAGTAGAGAGTTTCTTTGAAAATTACGAAGTAATAAACATGAAAAATGATAGAACTCATTTGGGGTGCTCGCTTGAAGAGGAAAGAAAATGTTGCCAGCGATAGAATACTCATGCAGGACATTGATTGGCATTCTGGCAAGAATAATATTCCTCGTCACTCTAAAGACGACAAATGGTGCATCTTTCCACTGGTTTTGAAGGGACCTTATATTTCAGGTCCAAACGTGCTTCCTGCGAATCTCGCCACTTACCAACCTTGGGTATTTAATTGGCCCGAGAAAGTGAAAGAGGTATGTCTTCGAGTCTTGTTCACTTTATAATCTTTCATTTATTGTTACTTTCCTGTTCTCTAACTCTTGCGAAAATTTTAGATTAACAAGCTGAGATCGAGCTATAAGAGAACCGGGAAGGCTAGCACTTTATCTGCTCTGCGCTCCATCACAGATGAAGTAAGAAACATCTTTATATTTTTAACAATATTGTTGCCTCTGTTTCTTATCTTCATGTGTGTGCGAAGGTTGGTGTTGTAGCTGTTGAAGAAGAAGAAAGTTCTAAGATTGCGAAGACCAAAGGCAAAGGTAAAGGTTCTCTTCGCAAGGAGAAATCTGCTGCTCCACCTTCAAAGAAGCGAAAAGTTCATTCTCCTTCTCCTTCAAATCTTCGACCTGGCGAAAGTTCTGGTAATGATGATAGCGATGATGTTGATACTCCTTTCGCAAGAGAAGATTTTCCAGCTGAATCTTCTATGGCACAACTATCTAGCATCTTCTCTGACTTCATGCAAGGGATTGGGGATGATCGTCTCTATAGTACATGCAAAGCTCTTGCGAGTATCTGCGATGCTCCTTTACTAGAGGGTGATGATTCTCTTCAGGGAGTCTCCAGATCAGTGACTCCCAGCTTTGTGAACTCACTTGGTGTCTTGGTATTCCTTCGATTCGATATTCCTTCATAATTATGTTTTAAAATTATGTTGTATCTTGACAATTTCCTTCGCAGACTGGGAGAGCTTCCTTCGTTGTTGCCTCAGATCTTGAGAAAAGGCGTGGGATTCTTGAAAAGAAGAATCTTCAACTTCGCAAGAGAAATGAAGAACTAGAAGCTGAAGCTGCTATTCTTCGCGAGAAGAATAAACAATTAGAAGCTGATTCTTCCACTCAGAAGGACAAGATATCTAGCCTTCAAAGTGTCAACCAACAACTTTATGGTATGAAACTTTTCTCTTTTCCTTTGTTTTGTTTTTTCATTATCTTCCCTCATTTGATTTACCATTTTCGCAGACGTCTATAACCTTTCTGATGAAGCCATTCTCCTTCGCTCATTCCCTGACTCTATGGATAATAATACCCTTCTTGATCACCTCAATAATTCTTTGAATAGTTTTTCAAATGACAAGATTAAATCTCTTCTCATAAATGAACTCCAATCCAAATTTCGCCTCTTAGAAATTGATCATAGATCCAGTTTAGGCTTAGCCAACCAATTTAAGCGTTTTTATCTTAATTCTAAAGAGAAAATTAATGCTTTAAGGACCAAGATCAGTGGTCTCATAGATGATAAAGACCGCATCGCTAAACAAGGTACTCAAGCATTAGCGAAATTCCAAAAAACTCTTCTTGAAGTTCAAATTGAACGAGATGACTCTAATCGCCAAAATGTTGTACTTTGTGAAAGAGAGAATCAAATTCGCTCCCTTCTTCTCATAAATAGTGATGATGAATTCGCTTGGCTTCGAAAGTTCTAGATGACGCTAGAGTTAATTTAGGTGTAAACGTTAGTCTTCAAGCTGAGCACACAGCCTTGGTTAGGGATATGATTTCTGACAGAGAAGGTTGTTAATTATTCTTCTTTATTAATTGTTTATCTTTCATAAATTGCCATTAAGTTCTTTGATTCATTATCATATGTTCGCATGATGAGTCAAGAGAGATTTCTCAAAAGGATTGAAGAACTTGAGTCCGAGAAGGAGCTTGACTCATGAAAGAATCTTTCTTCTCGCGATGATAAATATTCTAGACTGAAGAGCCAACTAAAGATTACGATTGCGAATTTTAAGAATGATGCTACTCTTTTTCGCAATCGGACTATTAAGACGGTGCATGACGATAACAATATCCCTCATTCTCGCATATCCTTGCCTCCTAGAAGAAATCCCCAAGAATGTGCCTCCTCGGATATCTCTGATGAGTGATGCTAGTGAAGAAGAGGAATCTGATGGAGATGAAGAAGAAGAAGGATTTGATGAAGATGATGAAGAAGAAAAATCAAACAAGAAATAATTATGTTTCCTTCTTTCTCTTTTTGTAATATCTGTATATTCATTCTTTTAATCTCCTATCCTTGTAATCTTTTGCTGCGAATTTCTTGAATCCTCAAATACAAGTTCTACCTTTGTTGTTCCTTTCTGCACATGTTAAAAAAGCAATTCTTTTTTGCAATATAATTAATCAATATATTATCAACCTTTCATTTTATGAGTGCGTAAATCTATCATATGAAGACAAATAACATGTTCTTATTCTATACATTCCCATACTTGCCTCTGTTATTTGCATTCAAATGAAAGATTAAGCAAGTTACTTGATGTAACTCAATAATGTTATAGTAGTAAGGTTCGTTGAGACTTGTGAAAGCAAAAGATTTTAGACTTATAAATATTAATAATAAAGAAAACTTAACACAAAATTGATTGAAGATATGAGAAAATAACCAAGACACTGATTCCACTATTACACATCTTCTCCATACCGTCGTTGTTTTGCAAGCAATAGAAATCCGTCGAGAATCAACAATGGCAGCAAGCCATAACCCTCATTCACCCTTCTCTGCCAACTTCATCGATACACTCGAGCAGCATCTTCACTGCCCAAAACGTCAGTAGCAGACCCATCTCGGACTCGAACTCCATCATGAATAGCTCCATCATCTCTACCAACAACTTCATCAATCAAACACAGTAGAATCATCGTCCAAAGGGTAGCACCGACAACACCTCCTGAATCCCAGTTCTCCAATGACAGCAGCCATCTCATCGTCCTTCACGCATGCAGTCTTCTTTGTCACTTCATGGATGAATCCATCAAACTCCACCGCTGCCAACTCCTTACTCATATATCACGATAATTCCCTACTTCTCTTATGCTCGGACAGCTCCACTGCAAATCATTAGTAGCAACAGTTCATGTACATTCTCTGTAAATCATCGTCATGATGATGATCCATCAACAGAAGCAGGGATCATTCGATGCTCGTATTCAAGCTCTTTTCCTCTTCATGAACCATCCTTCTCATCACTGCCAATGACAGCTAATCCTCTCCTTTAGTCTCTGTTTCGTTACTGCCAAGATCAAACACAAGCTTCTTCCATTCATGCCAGCATCACCATCGTCGATTCCTTCTTAGTTGAATGCCATCACTAGACCACGATCAACAACACCTATATCTTCATCGTTAACGGAAGCAGTTCTCATTAATCATCTCTACCCCTTTTCTCGTCTGAAACTCATGGCTTCACCATCTCGTCTTTGCTGCCATGTTTCTCATCTTAACTCTCAGCAGCTACCACTGAGCCATGATCATCGAGTTCTTCATTGTCCAAAGCTCCATAGTCGTTACAGCCTCATTTACCTCCAACATAAACTCCCATCGATCACTTCTCATCACCAAGCTCGGGTTCTTTCTTCTCTGTTACTCTCTCGGTTTCACCTGCATCACCACACTTCCATCATTACTTACCATCAAGCATATTCCATCATCCCTGAGTTAGAAGCTGATGAGACTCGGGAGTGAACTGATGTAACTGCTACAGACATGCATGAATCTGTTTTGGAATCGGAGAAGATGAAGGCAGCCCTGAGTATATTAGCTGAGTGCCTTAAGCACTTTTGAATTCCGGCTTCCCCCTAAGTAAAAGACCTTACTGCCTTTAGCAGTTCCCTTGAAACAGTCCACCCCTTAACGGAATGACTTCCCCTTAACATACAGTGGGGGTGTCAACAGCGCCTGCCCTTTAAAAGATCATTTTGCCCTTTTAGCCTTCTAAGTCCTTGTTTTGCTCGTAACTTCTTCATACGAACTCAGAATGACTCCGTTCTTTCGCCATTGCCTTCGTCTTCTCGTCCTCTATGAAATGTCGACTAGAAATCCTCCATTTGCACGAGTTCCACTGGGTCTTTGGCCCTTCTCCACTTGTGACTTCACTTTTGTAGCTATTTTTCACTTCTTTTTGGATGATTCACCTAATGAAAGATAAATTCAAGAAAACAAGCGTAATATACAATAATTCACCAGAAATATAGCAATTACTAGCATGGAATTGACACCAAATATATGTGAAATATGCACTTATCAAATTCCCCCACACTTGGCTTTTGCTAGTCCTCGAGCAAACCAAACAAAACTAATTCTAAAACATACATACAACTCCGTGTCGTCGAGGCTACGGTTACACTTAGCACGTATAACAAGCCTTTAAACCCCTAGGTGTACCTAGTGGACGAGTTATAGTCTCGTGAGGGTTTACTAGAGATATACCCACAAAACCTACTTTTCCAACTTACTAGTTCTCCGAAATAATAGCATCCAACGCGCTAAGAAGACATAGAGATTCTGCACACTAGTCATAAGAAGTTAGACACATAAATGAACACAATCTCATCCTTAAAAGTTGAGAGAGAAATAACCATCCCTTCTCGAAAGAAATTCGGGTTAGGAGTGATCGAAAGTCTCGACTCTGCCTCACAAGAAAGGGTTTTATGATATTGCTCTCAATAATAAATAGTTTTTTATGGGTCACACATGTGTCCAGGTTGGAATGAAGAAAGAATCCTGCGACACGTTGAATGGTAGGAAGGTAAAAACCCTCTGAAGTATTTTAAAAACCCACATCTTTTATCATTTTTGAAAACCCATTTTTCTGACGATCTCTACGAAAGGAAATCAACCACTTAACGAAGGTGGGAATATGCTTACTTACCTCGTTATCCGTTCGACGTGCAGCTAGCACCACTCTCACAGCATCCATAGAAACGTCTTCGATCTTCAATCGGTGTCTTCATCTTCGTCTTCGGTCTTCAACTCTTGATGATAACTCTTGAACTTCGTAGAATCTTGACAATATAACTCTTCCTCAAATTCCTTGTTGCTTGAAACTTCATTATAGATATTCCTTCTTTCCATTGGCTTTATTGAAAGAATACAAAACTAAAAACGAACTATACAAACCCAAAATATAATTTTTTTTTTCTTTTTTTTTTCTGTTTTTTTTTTTGAGAGATAAAAAATAAAAACGAAATAAAACAATAAAACTAGTAATGAACCTAAAGAAATTTTCTCTTGTCTTTTTTTTTTTTAAATTTTTTTTTTTTTTTTTTTCATTTTTTTTTTTATATGAGACAAGAGAAATAAACACAAACTGAAAATACAAATAAAAATGCAAGTACAAAGGCCATGGTGTAAGTACTTTACCGCTTGATTCTTCACAACTTATATGTCTTGATATCATAAACTTCTCGAACTCTCATCCTTGATAATTTTCACTCTTGTACAATAGTCTTCAACTTATAAAAATTCTGCTCCTTGTTTTGTTGCTTTACTTGAATCTGAAATCTGCTCATTTTTGTATCGTTGCTTGTAAACCTTGAACGTGTTCAACTTTCCTTCAAATTTGTGATGCTCCTCTTGTTGATGATGATGGTGTTTCTATGGACCCGTTGGTGTAGAGAGAGATAAGGTGGATGGTGCTAACTGCGAACAAGATTACAAGTGGTATGTAAGTTAGCAATTCGATGTCACCATCATGGTTGATAAAAATAGCACTCAAGAGATCAAAATAGTGCTTCTATGGTGGGAGGTTGGGCAGCTCACCATTCTGCCCGGAATTTACGTACGGTGACACACACTCTAAAAGCACAAATTTAGACAGGTACAAAGAATTGAAGGTCGGTGCCTCACATTATGTAACATGGGTAGTCTCCACTATAGGGGATCACTACTCTAATACCGAATTCAGTCTGCACCTTATTTTCCACTGGCATGGTTAAATCCAACTTTAACTCTTATACAATTAAGAAACCCGATCATGTTCTCTGTCATCTCTAAGTCCAGTCACTCTTATGAGAATCTCGATGTAATCTTAGCGACATGTATACTATGTGACTCTAAACTAACTACAAGTTGGAGTTTTTTATACACTATTTTACACAAAAGATGAAAAATTTACAACGCAAATGCTTAACCACTCCCCCACACTTAAACTTTACATTGTCCTCAATGTAAATTGAATCGTCCAAAGAAAGTCAAGGTGGGAAATCGTATAATAATATGCGATAAGAAAAAGAACTAAAAACAAGACAAGAATTATAAAAGGTAAGATATACAAAACCTATGAGTTGCCTCCCATGTAGCGCTTGGTTTAAAGTCGTCAGCCCGACTATATCCTTGCAAGATTCATTCCCCATATACTAACAATCGGAAAAGTTGGGGATCCTTCCATAGACCTGTTTTGCAAACACTAGCTTCACACAAATATTAGTAATATAAAACAGAAATGAAGCTATTAACCGGTAAAAGTTTCCCCCACACTTATTCTTGTCCACACTTGAAAGTGTATAAAGAATATAGAAGTCGGGGACTACCACGGTTTCTTGTTCCAAAACCTGCATAGTATGAGAATCAAGTATCTCTAATGGTGGAAAACGAGAAACAAAGTCATTCAACAATATTCTCGAAGCACATACATTCAAACCAATAAGAGGTAAAGGAGAAGAAACAATAGGCAATGGGTTAGACAAACCTTGCAAAATCTCTTGTATTACGGAATCCTCTTCATCCTTGAAAAACTCAAGTGAATTATTCACCTCTTTTATATCATGGTCCTCTATCAAACCTTGCAACCATTCTTCGTCCGTTTCTGCCTTAACCAAAGTCTCGACATAAACATCATCATTACAATCATATGCAAGCTCAATTGGGTCTTCCACAATATTGGTCATAACGGTCTCATTCTCAACATACTCCTCTTCATTAGACTCAAACCTTGTTGCAAGGAAGTTTTGTAACACACTAGTTTCATCATACTCATGTACCTTTTGAATAGGTGTTTGATCATTATAAAGATCAAGAGTTGAGTCAACTACACTAATGTCATCAAATATCTCCAAAGGTTGGTCATTTTCAACATAATCATCTTCGTCTTCATTTTCAGACTCACCATAATAAGAATCGTCGTCGGTTTCCCAACCCTTGTCATGACGTCGTTTAAGTTCCATATGAATGGTCCTACTAATTTCATCGACAAGCTCATCCGAGGCTCCATCATCTTCCAACTTGTATAATTTCTGCAAGAAGTTTCTTTGACGTTCACACGCTTACCACCATTGACTACAATATGTTCTCTTTCCCATGACTCTTCCCTTTGAATGGGTGAATGATCATAACTACGATCTGGAGTCGGGTAAGAAGAAATATTCCAAAAATTGGTTTGTGCGACGTTCTCTCTATCACGGTCAAGTTGGTCTAGCCTTTGTTGCATGTCTTTTAATCCATTCAAAATCTGCATACAGCTCGAATAAAGCCAATTAGATGTAGAATTATCCCACCTAGGTGCTTGACTTACATACCCACTACAAGGTTGTTGTTGGTATGTATGAAAATCACCATAAGGTTCTCTAGGATATGCATCATAGCCAATAAATTGGTTTTGATTGCATCCCATAGATGGTAGGAAATTTTCATAGTGTTGAGGTTGTTGAAAACCGTATTCGTCGTTCCAATATGCTCCTTCCATAGAAATTGGTACCTGAAACAAGAGTTCTCAAAACTATGTCAAAACCAGAAAATAAGAAAAACTAAAAACAAAACTAAAAACAAAAAATAAGAAACCAAAAACAAGTGACAACCGCTGCCTCCCCGGCAACGGCGCCAAAATTTGATCGGTTGTCAGCCGACACAAAAATAAATTACACTTTCTTACTACTAAAAATATATAATGAAGCAAGGGCAAGAAAGGATCGTTCCCACAGAGAGGTCTTGGTTGTCAATATGTTTCGATTTCTTATAATAAAACCTGGGGTTTTCTGATTTTTATAAAATTAAAACTAAATAAAAGTAAACAATAAAGAAATAAATCACGCAAATCAAGGATGAGAAAGTATTGGTCATGGATTTCGTCTTCAATCACAAACATGTTTTCAACACAATAACTAGAATTGATATTTTAATCTCATCTTTTATCAAAGGCCCTAGAATACCTTGATCGCAAGAATATCCCGCTAATCTCCTCTTGTCATCAACAAACACATTAAAAGATGCGAATATGAATTCTATCTAAAAGAACAACCTAACGTGTAAAAGCACTAATCAAGTTTAATTCCCTAGATGCATTAGGTTCTATGAAATCAGGCCAATCAAAGCAATCGAACGTGTAAAAGCACTAATCCGATTTAACAAAGGTTATGGTTCACATATGATCATAAGAATATATCACTACAAACTATAATCATAATTATGCTACTTCAAATCAGGAATTATCACTTTTGCGTATAATAACCCTAATCTAGCAAAAGACATGCATGTGAGTTCTACCAATTTGCAACTTGACAAAACAAACATTCAATCATATGACAATATTAATGGTGAATCATAAACGATAATATGAGAGAAAACTAATTTATTGAACAAAAACTCATGTTTGGAAATCCAACTAATCCATAACCAAAAGAAAACTCTAGCTCATATTCATGGAGTTCATAACAAGAAGAAAGAGAAAAGGTATCATGTTTCTAAACCCTAGAACCAAAAGTAGAGGCAAAAGACCCCCCTCCAAAAGTTGTCCTCCTTTTTTCAGCTATTTGGCCTTTATATAGGCTTCAACGTGTGCGACCATTCCTTATTGGATAAGGATGCATATTCGGTTCACATAGAGTTTCAGAACTTTAGGTAACTTATGTCTTTGATTCGACGTTTCACAAAGTACTCTATAATGGACGGGTGCGGCTTCTTGTAATGCTCCAATTCTATATTCTCTGATGTACCAAATCTCCACATTTCCATTCCGCGTCGAATCATTCCACTGCTCGGAAATCTTCTCCGTATTTATCCCCAACAGCATCTTCTCGACTAGTTTGTCGGTCAAGAGACTCATCCTCACTAGTTTCGTGTCTTGTTCAACTTCCAACCCATTCCCAGTTGTAACTGAAGTCAACAACATCACTACATCCTCTCCGTTGATCAACTCTTCAATCCATGATAGTAAGCCCATCTTCTCCATACCATCGTTGTTTTGCAAGCAATAGAAATCCGTCGAGAATCAACAATGGCAGCAAGCCATAACCCTCATTCACCCTTCTCTGCCAACTTCATCGATACACTCGAGCAGCATCTTCACTGCCCAAAACGTCAGTAGCAGACCCATCTCGGACTCGAACTCCATCGTGAATAGCTCCATCATCTCTACCAACAACTTCATCAATCAAACACAGAAGAATCATCGTCCAAAGGGTAGCACCGACAACACCTCCTGAATCCCAGTTCTCCAATGACAGCAGCCATCTCATCGTCCTTCACGCATGCAGTCTTCTTTGTCACTTCATGGATGAATCCATCAAACTCCACCGCTGCCAACTCCTTACTCATATATCACGATAATTCCCTGCTTCTCTTATGCTCGGACAGCTCCACTGCAAATCATTAGCAGCAACAGTTCATGTACATTCTCTGTAAATCATCGTCATGATGATGATCCATCAACAGAAGCAGGGATCATTCGATGCTCATATTCAAGCTCTTTTCCTCTTCATGAACCATCCTTCTCATCACTGCCAATGGCAGCTAATCCTCTCCTTTAGTCTCTGTTTCGTTACTGCCAAGATCAAACACAAGCTTCTTCCATTCGTGCCAGCATCGCCATCGTCGATTCCTTCTTAGTTGAATGCCATCACTAGACCACGATCAACATCACCTATATCTTCATCGTTAACGGAAGCAGTTCTCATTAATCATCTCTACCCCTTTTCTCGTCTGAAACTCATGGCTTCACCATCTCGTCTTTGCTGCCATGTTTCTCATCTTAACTCTCAGCAGCTACCACTGAGCCATGATCATCGAGTTCTTCATTGTCCAAAGCTCCATAGTCGTTACAGCCTCATTTACCTCCAACATAAACTCCCATCGATCACTGCTCATCACCAAGCTCGGGTTCTTTCTTCTCTGTTACTCTCTCGGTTTCACCTGCATCACCACACTTCCATCATTACTTACCATCAAGCATATTCCATCATCCATGAGTTAGAAGCTGATGAGACTCGGGAGTGAACTGATGTAACTGCTACAGACATGCATGAATCTGTTTTGGAATCGGAGAAGATGAAGGCAGCCCTGAGTATATTAGCTGAGTGCCTTAAGCACTTTTGAATTCCGGCTTCCCCCTAAGTAAAAGACCTTACTGCCTTTAGCAGTTCCCTTGAAACAGTCCACCCCTTAACGGAATGACTTCCCCTTAACATACAGTGGGGGTGTCAACAACGCCTGCCCTTTAAAAGATCATTTTGCCCTTTTAGCCTTCTAAGTCCTTGTTTTGCTCGAATTTCTTCATACGAACTCAGAATGACTCCGTTCTTTCGCCATTGCCTTCGTCTTCTCGTCCTCTATGAAATGTCGACTAGAAATCCTCCATTTGCACGAGTTCCACTGGGTCTTTGGCCCTTCTCCACTTGTGACTTCACTTTTGTAGCTATTTAATTCACCAGAAATATAGCAATTACTAGCATGGAATTGACACCAAATATATGTGAAATATGCACTTATCACTTACTAATATGGAAGACGTTCAGCTCAATAGTCATATTACCAAAAGACAAATTCATAATACCAGTTCGACAGTTAATGATCGCATTGGATGTAGCTAAAAACGGGCGATCTAAAATTACCGGTATTTGGTTCTCTGGGTCAGGGACAGGTTGGGTATCTAGGATAACAAAATCCACCGGATAAATAAACTTGTCGACCTCTATGAGAACATCCTCGATCACACCCGAGGAATTTTAACGGACCTATCAGCTAACTAAAGAGTCATCCGGGTAGGTTTCATCTCACCAAGTCCTAGCTTAAGGTACACATGATATGGGAGTAAGTTCACACTGGCTCCTAAGTCAAGCAAAGCTTTCTCAACATGGTATTTACCTATTGTGCAAGAAATAGTAGGGAACCCTGGGTCTTTATACTTAGGAGTAGTGGTATTCTGAATGATAGAAATCACGTGACTAGCTAGGAAGGCTATCTTTTGAACACTAAGCTTACGCTTTCGTGTACACAAGTCCTTAAGAAACTTGGCATAAGCGGGAATTTGCTTAATCGCATCCAACAATGGGAGGTTGATAGTAACCTGCTTAAAAACCTCCAATATATCATTAAAGTTGGACTCCCTCCTAGTTGGAACTAGCTTTTTGGGGAACGGGGGCTCGGGAACAAAGCCTGGTTCAATATGACCCTCATTGGTCTCATTAGAGACTTTATCGTCTCCTCATTTTCTCGCTCGGAGAAGGGTGAACTACAGACATGTTCACTTTCGGGCATGGCGACCTTATTGTCAACTTTCTTTCCACTCCTAAGGGTTGTAATAGAATTCACATGATTGTACGATTTCTCTCCTTTAGGGTTAGGATCAGTATGACTAGGGAACCTTCCATCTTCTCTCTCACTAAGGAACTTAGCTATTTGGCCGACTTGAAGTTCTAATTTAGCAAGGGACTGGGAATTATTCTTAAAATTCTGCTTGGTTTCCTCTTGAAAATTACCCTGGCTCTTTACTAACATTTCCTGGCTCTGTGTTAACATATCCTGGCTCTTTTTTAGTATACTAAGAGATTCCTCTAAGCTAGTGTTTATGGGTGAAAACTACTCCTGCAGAATTTGGTAATTTGGGGTGTGGATGTGGAATGAATTTAAACCTTAAACAAATGCACTGCGCGGTGAGTGCTTGTAGATTCGAGAGATCAATCTGTGCAAGTCCGGCCTAAACCAAGAAATGGCCGTTCCAGACTTGTTTCGGTCACAAAGTGAAGGAGTGATGAGTGCCAAATATTGCATATTTATACATCTTTTTATTGGCATTTTACTCATCTTTTGTGCTCAAGAATCAGATATTATCCCAGATTATGTGTTTTCTTTGTTTTCAAGAATAAATATTTGTATTAATTAATTTTGTGTTTTTAGGTAATAAATAAGGTTCGGAGAAATTGAGGAGCCAAAAGAGCGAAGAATTGGAGTCGAGAATCTATGGAGCAGAAAGCCAAAGCCCGCGCGCGCACCAGGAGCAAACCATTTACAAGACATGGGCTCAAGCTATCCAAGACCCGCGACCCGGATCCGAGCCCGTCCACCACGAGCCGTCGAGATCTCGCCTGGCTACATCCAACGGTCGCTACCTCCACGCGCATCGAAGATCGCTGCTCCCGTGCAACACCAAACCGTCCCAATTATCCTCGGCCGTCCAGATCTCTCCCAGCCGCATCCTACGCTCGCTCAGCCCGTTCCATCAATTCTTGCTATCCCTGCCTCACAACGAAACGACCTAACCCTATACCCTCTCGAGCCATACCCATTTCTCTTCCATCTTTCTCTTTCTTCCTCTCCCATCTCCATCACAGAGCAGAGCTCTACTCTTTTCCTCCTTCACCCGACCAGCAGCCTTCGCCACCAACTCCATCATCTCCTGACACCCCAACAGCCGCACCACCTTACCTAATCGCTCTCTAGTTCTTTCGTAGCTTCTTTCCTAGGAGCTAAGAGAGAAATAGACAGAGTTAGGTTAGGGTTTTGATCAATCAATCAATTGAGGGAGCTCTCAGAGCCGCATGACAAGAGGAGAGGCGTTTCAGACGGTATGGGCGTTTGGGTATGATTAAATTGCAATTTTTGAATTAGGGTTTGAATGTTTTCATGTATAAATAGAAGATGAAGAAGATGTTTTAGGGTTTATGCCTGGGCTAGCCAGAGCATATTTATACACCTTTTTATTGGCATTTTACTCATCTTTTGCGCTCATAAATCAGATATTATCCCAAATTCTGTGTTTTCTTTGTTTTCAAGAATAAATATTTGTATTAATTAATTTTGTGTTTTTAGGTAATAAATAAGGTTCGGAGAAATTGAGGAGCCAAAAGAGCGAAGAATTGGAGTCGAGAATCTATGGAGAAGAAAGCCAAAGCCCGCGCGCGCATCAGGAGCAAACCATTTACAAGACATGGGCTCAAGCTATCCAAGCCCCGTGACCCGGATCCGAGCCCGTCCACCACGAGCCGTCGAGATCTCGCCTGGCTACATCCAACGGTCGCTACCTCCACGCGCATCGAAGATCGCTGCTCCGTGCAACACCAAACCGTCCCAATTATCCCTCGCCGGGCCCGGATCTCTCCCGGCCGCATCCTACGCTCGCTCGGCCCCGTTCCATCAATTCTTGCTGTCCCTGCCTCACAACGAAACGACCTAACCCTATACCCTCTCGAGCCATACCCATTTCTCTTCCATCTTTCTCTTTCTTCCTCTCCCATCTCCATCACAGAGCAGAGCTCGCTCTTTTCCTCCTTCACCCGACCGGCAGCCTTCGCCACCAACTCCATCATCTCCTGACACCCCAACAGCCGCACCACCTTACCTAATCGCGCTCTCTAGTTCTTTCGTAGCTTCTTTCCTAGGAGCTAAGAGAGAAATAGACAGAGTTAGGTTAGGGTTTTGATCAATCAATCAATTGAGGGAGCTCTCAGAGCCGCATGACAAGAGGAGAGGCGTTTCAGACGGTACGGGCGTTTGGGTATGATTAAATTGTAATTTTTGAATTAGGGTTTGAATGTTTTCATGTATAAATAGAAGATGAAGAAGATGTTTTAGGGTTTATGCCTGGATTAGCCAGAGCAGCAATTTTAGGTTAATTTTTGTCTTAGTTATGTTCTAAATCAGAATACTAGGGTTTAGATGAAACCCTAATTTATAACTGTGTTTTTCATGCTCATGTATTGTTCTTAAATGCTTAATCATGTTTAAGGTAGTCTTTAATCTTAGCATGTCACTGCTTTGCTCTCACAAAGGCATGCCATGTATGCACCGTAGTTAGATTACCCCCCGTGATGATTATGCTACAACTCAAGCTCAAATTAGACTAATATTTAACCTCAGATTAATTGTGCTTTAGCTAGACAGTTAATACTTTGGATAATTACCTTAGTTGTGATCAAAACTATCAGTTGGAGAAACATCTTAGACATAGGGCAGAATTGACACCTCTCCCTTATCTGTCATAAGGATAAGAATAATTTCATGAGTTGAAAACATAGTATAGGTTAGTGGTGGAATTGAAGACCCTAGTATCCCATTGTCACCACTTGTATTTCATCCTTAGCCCATTGTCACACTACAACTCAGCCGTATCGGCACAAAACATATGTGTTACTTGCACTTGTTGAAATTCAAGTTTGAAGAAGCCTTGATCACATAAGCATCCCATTTCCCGTGGATCGACTCGTACTTGCCGCGTCTCCGATAGACGCCGTGCACTTGCGGTTTATTACATGTAGGCACATAAATATAAACATCTTTAAAGGCCTACCAAGGATATGGGGTTGATCTTAGGGAGGGAAGCGAAGAAGGTGTTGAGATTGTGAAGGTGTTGGCTTGCTTATGACTTGTAACAGAAAGGTGAACAGGCTTGTGATTGATGCAAGCAAGCTCTGGGTGTTGGAATACGTTTTTTGTATTAACACTTGGTTTTCTGTCTCGTCTGGACTTGTGTTGTTGTTTGAAATAGGGCGGAGAACCTATTTATACAAGTCATTGAGCCTTATTCACGTCTCTCGTGGGAAGTGGAGGAAGTGGAGTGATGGAGTAGTGGAGTTGTGCGTCGGTGCCACACGACCAGTCTTTCCCACTTCTCCTGTTCATCTCTAACCGTCCATGACTTCCTGACACGTTCTTGTGATGGCACGTTGCACGCTGCACGCTGTAAACCGCCAGACCAATACCCCAGTATGTATCCCCCAGTTTGTGACATGATTGATGTCTGGAATGTGTGGACCGTGGATCCACGAAAGAAAGATAGCATGTAATGCTGAATTGAATAACTGCGTTATTCTGGAAGTCGATACTTGTGAAGTATCGTGTGTATTTTATGCAGCCCCTGTATGCCATGTATGCCCTGTAACCCATGTGTTCAAATCCAGCCCCTGAAGCTGCAAGTTTGAGGCAAGTGTGAGCCATTGAGCAATTGAGCCAGCATCTGTGAGGAATTGCGTAACCTGAGCATATCCCATCTGCCCTGAACTCCCTTTGCATGTTTCACTTTGACATTAACCTATTAAATCTGTATGCTATCCTTGCCTGACAAACTGGCTATTGTGCTGTGTAACCTGAGCATTAATGAACTTTGTTCCCATGAGCTTGCATAACCTGTGAGAACTAGAGCATCTCTGCCTGTGCACCTGTAGAGCCATCTGCACCTTTGTGTGAGCTCTTGAGCCAATTATTTGCCAAACCCCTTGGACTCTCCTGTGCTCTGTACTTCTGCCCTGGTGCCTTTGCATAAAAATTCTTGCTGAGTGATGCTCATAATCTGAAAAGCATGCTTTGGTGGGTTCTGTGCATTGACAATTGGCTGAACTAGCCATCTTTTCACTGTTAAATCTGTTGTGCAAACCTGTTGACAGACCTTTGCATACTTTGCCTTGCCTTGGCTGAAGTGCACAGCCCTGTTGACCCTGACACCCTGAAGTCTGTGTGTTTGAGTGATCTTTTGCATCTGTGGTTTGTGAGTGCATTCATTGCTTTAACAGCACCAGCTCCAGCCCCTGCAGCTGTAGAGCTTGAGTGCAACCTGGTTAGCCTAGGTTAGCTGTAGCCTAAGCATAACCCTGAGCATAACCTTGCTATGCTGCATCTTTAATCTGTACCTGCATAATGCACTAGCCACCTTGCCTAGTAGTGAGATCTTGATTATCAAGTTGACCTGCTGAAAGCTTGAACCTCTCAAACTCTGCAAGTATTTGTGCACCTGTGAACTCAGAGCATCTGAGCTTATACAAACCATTACCTGTAATCTGTGCTGGGTCAACTCTTGTGTGGGTTTGTGACTGTTGTGCTGTTACTCAGCTGTGCTTTGTCTCTAGTCTGTGCAAATCAGTGCTCAACCTTGACCTTGTGCTGTACTTTGTTCATTTACTGTTGCATCTGCTGATCCAGTAAACATTGGAGGTTGTGAATAATATGCTCTGCTCACATGAATGCTTTGGTTTTGTGCTTGTTTTTGCATAAATTCTGACTCTACACACTGCCTGTTTTCTTGTGCATCCATATAATCTGTGTTGTATATGAATGGGGTGACAATTTAGGTGAGTTGTGCTACTTCTGCTGCTGCACACCCACTAGGCCTTGCATAAACTACTGGCATGTGCATTCACTAAACCTGGGCTCTGTGAGTAAACCAGCCCACTTTAACCAAACCTGAGCTCTGCAACATAACTGAGCCCACAGTTCCACTGGGCTAACTGAATCTGGGCCTTGCACAACAACTAGGTTTTGCACATAACCTAGGCTTAAACCAAACTGAGCCCACAGTTCCACTGGGCTGTACATTCCAAACAAAACCAAACAGAAACCCACAAAACCAAATAAGCCCACAAAAACCAAATCAATCCCAACAAACCAAATCCCACATAAACCAAATGAAACCCAATAAACCAAATTGAGTCCACTACAACTGGGTTTTGAGTTCAATTTGAATGCTAAATCATGTCGGGATTTTGGTCGCAAGAATCGGAGATACAAACAAATCCATTAGAGAGCTTGCTTACGGGCATGAACTCCCCACATACCATAGTGATTTTAGGGAACTTTATGAGCCTTCTCAGGGCCCTGACCTCACATACCCCAATCATTATGAGCACATGTATCATCCATCACAGGTTGAAAATGAACAATTTTCTCATACCCAGTCATCACTTTTAGATCAATTAGAAGCTCGCATATCTGCTTTAGAAAGGCAATCTGTCGAATCTACTTCCCCTAGGCAATATGAAATGTATGCTTGTACCTTATGTGGTAGCTTAGACCACCCTGCTGAGAACTGTTATATTTTGCATGATTTTAGGCAGTCTAGGGAAAACCAAGATAATCTAATGTACGAATTGTCTAGAAGTGACTATGCTGGCAATCATTGGGACCATAATCAACCTGCACACATGCATCATTCACCACAGTGGGGAGATGAACAATTTTATACTCCCCCAACTCCTAGTTTGCAATCAATAATGGGAACACTCATGGAGCAAAATGCTAGGCTTGAAATGAATGCAATGCATGACCATCCACATAGCAACATGTCTGAATTTCCCTTCTCTAGTGAACCTCATGCACAACCATACAATGAATATCCATATGAGGAATGCATACCCACTAGTGAAGACTCTCCTTCAATAAAACAACTCACTATGATTCTTCAAAGGAACCTGATTGAGTTACAAAATGATAGGATTAAAAATAGTGTTTCTAGTCTTACTCATGCAACTAACATTGAATATGAACCTAATCTAGAGGTAGATGAGTACACTAAAAATACTACAATTTTGAATGGAGAGATGAATTCTTGCTATGATGATGATGATGATGAATATGAAGAGCATGTGTATTTTGAAAATGTAATAGAATCTTTAGGTTCAGAGACATCAAGTGTCTCTTCTGTAAACCCTATGAATGATGCTTCTTCTGATATTCATGCATGTGATGTTGATGTGGAATCTGTGCAATTGTCCTGTGAAGATGAGCATGCTTTACCACCTGTTTGTGACCTAGGAATAGCTGAATTGTCTGTTAACACAGACGATTCAATGCATGTGCCCGATTCCATGCCTAGGTTACAACATGATATCTCTCCTAGTTATGTTGTACACGAGAATGATGATGATTATGACATGGAGATTGATGAACTGGTTTATGCAGGTGAACATGATTTACCCTCTTCTGACTTTAGGAAAGAGTGTGATGGTACAAATGATCTTGTACATGAAAATAACTTAGGTGTACCTAACCTCTCTCCTGAGTCACAAATTGAAACTCCTTCACCAAACCTAGGTGTAGTTTGTCACGAAATTGCAAAACCAACTTTTCTAAAAATGCCTAACTTAGGCCTAGAGCTTTGTGCTTCCCAAGTCCTCTTGGACTACTTTGCATCAAAGTATAACACTTTTAGGGAACCACAGTTGGAATGTGTATGTCTGCCTGTTCTTAGCAAAACTCATTTTGAGTTAGACCTTTTGCATGATGTACCTTTAAAATTGCAAGATTTTGTGCTCAAAACCGCATCCGTTCACAAGTTTAGGTTTGGGGGAAACTCATTCACATACACAGTCTTACTTGCACTCTCATATTATATTTGTGTAAGACTGTTGATGTTTGTATATATTTTCTATTGGGTTGACCCTCAACTCTTTAGATTGTTGGTTTATGGTGAATTTTCATTGTATATAATTCAGTAGGACTTGTTAATATTTTCTTTCTTGAAACGGTTGAGTCTTCTTGTACATATATTGTGCTAATCCGATATGATCTCCGTTGAGAATGTTGGATTCTAGCTTTGATTAATGAAGCTCTAACCTTGCTCCCGCCGACATCCGGTAATCTCTTCCCTTTTCTCTTATCAGCATAGTTCTCATGGTATGTAACTGTTTAAATTTTTTTCTATCTGTCGACACATTGAGGACAATGTTTGATTTAGGTTTGGGGGTGCATTTGCATACATTTGCATATAGAGTTTTTAGTCTTTTTAATCTTTTTTTTTTTTTTTTTTAATCTTTTATTTTGCATATAGAGTTTTTAATCTTTTATTTTCAAAAAAAAAAAAAAAAAAATTCAAAACTCTTTTTGTAAAAACCTCCAACTTTTAGAGATTTTAGAGTCACTAGCATGCTTCTAGCTATGCTTACATAGAGATTTTTTTTCTGGCCGAAATAACAGAAGTTAGAAGTACCGGAGAACACAATCGGGTTCCTGAGTTGATTAGAGCGTTAAAGTTGGATTTAACCATACCGGAGAGCGAATTAGGTGCTGTTTAGATATTCGGTAGTAGAATTGTGATCACCCATAGTGGAGACTACCCATTTTACATCAAGTGAGGCACCAACCTTCAATTTTTTGCAACTTTCTAGAAAAGCTGTTAGAGTGTGTGTCACCGTACATCAATTCCGGGTAGGAATGGTGAGCTACCCAACTTCGCACCAATTTCAGCACTACTTTTGATCTCTTGAGTGCTAGTTTTTGTCAATCATGAGGGTGACGTCTAAAGATGGAAACTCCTTCTAAATATCGATTTGCAGTTAGCATCACTCTCTCTCTCAATCAACAGACCCATAGAAACATATCATCGTCAGCAAACGGAGCATCATCAGAATATTGAAAGAAAAGTTGAGATAGTCCTAGGTTTACATGCAACAAAGAAAAAGGAAAGAAAATAGGATGAGAATTAATGAAGTTTGTGAAAAATTGAGTTTATCGTTTTATTGTAAAAAAAAAAAAAAAAAAAAATTGTCAAGTTTTTGTAAAGTTCAGAAGTTCGTCATCTACAGTTGAAGACCGAAGATTGAAGACGTTTCTATGGTTTCTTATGAGAGAGTGATATTAATTGCCGATCGGGTGAGAAGGTAAGTGAGTACTCCCACCCCTTGCTAATGGTTGATTTCCTTTCTTAGAGATCATCAGAAAAAGATTCTTTTTGTCCACACTTCGTGGAGTCTCCGTAAATTATTTCGGAAGGTTATCCTTCTTACCTACAACGTGTGCGGGATTTCTCTCTTTATTCCTGCCTGCACACATGAGAGACTAAAAAAGCGATCTTTTTGAGTGCAATTATCATAAAACCCTAATGGTGAGGCAGAAGTCCAGGCTTATGATCACAATCGAATCCGAATTGTTTCAGATGGTATGGTTACTTCTCGCTCAGCACTTAAGGATGAGAATGCGTTCTTTGGTAGTTCTAACTTCATGTTACTAGCATGCAGAAACTCTATGTACTCATAGCTCCTTGGATGCTTGAGACTCTTTTACACTCTAAAGTTGGAGAAGGTTTTGTGGGTACACCTCTGGTAAACCCTCACGAGACTACAACTCGTCCACTAGGGACACCTAGGGGTTTAAAGGCTTAGTGCATACGCTAAATGCATTCGAGAGACCTGCGACAAGGGTATAGTTAGGATTTCTTCATTTCTGTTTCACTTGAGGACAAGTAAAATTCAGGTTTGGGGGTATTTGATGAGTGCCAAATATTGCATATTTATACATCTTTTTATTGGCATTTTACTCATCTTTTGTGCTCAAGAATCAGATATTATCCCAGATTCTGTGTTTTCTTTGTTTTCAAGAATAAATATTTGTATTAATTAATTTTGTGTTTTTAGGTAATAAATAAGGTTCGGAGAAATTGAGGAGCCAAAAGAGCGAAGAATTGGAGTCGAGAATCTATGGAGCAGAAAGCCAAAGCCCGCGCGCGCATCAGGAGCAAACCATTTACAAGACATGGGCTCAAGCTATCCAAGACCCGCGACCCGGATCCGAACCCGTCCACCATGAGCCGTCGAGATCTCGCCTGGCTACATCCAACGGTCGCTACCTCCACGCGCATCGAAGATCGCTGCTCCCGCGCAACACCAAACCGTCCCAATTATCCCTCAGCCGTCCAGATCTCTCCCAGCCGCATCCTACGCTCGCTCAGCCCGTTCCATCAATTCTTGCTGTCCCTTCCTCACAACGAAACGACCTAACCCTATACCCTCTCGAGCCATACCCATTTCTCTTCCATCTTTCTCTTTCTTCCTCTCCCATCTCCATCACAGAGCATAGCTCTGCTCTTTTCCTCCTTCACCCGACCAGCAGCCTTCGCCACCAACTCCATCATCTCATGACACCCCAACAGCCGCACCACCTTACCTAATCGCTATCTAGTTCTTTCGTAGCTTCTTTCCTAGGAGCTAAGAGAGAAATAGACAGAGTTAGGTTAGGGTTTTGGTCAATCAATCAATTGAGGGAGCTCTCAGAGCCGCATGACAAGAGGAGAGGCGTTTCAGACGGTATGGGCATTTGGGTATGATTAAATTGCAATTTTTGAATTAGGGTTTGAATGTTTTCATGTATAAATAGAAGATGAAGAAGATGTTTTAGGGTTTATGCCTGGATTAGCCAGAGCAGCAATTTTAGGTTAATTTTTGTCTTAGTTATGTTCTAAATCAGAATACTAGGGTTTAGATGAAACCCTAATTTATAACTGTGTTTTTCATGCTCATGTATTGTTCTTAAATGCTTAATCATGTTTAAGGTAGTCTTTAATCTTAGCATGTCACTGCTTTGCTCTCACAGTGCATGCCATGTATGCACTGTAGTTAGATTACCCCTGTGATGATTATGCTACAACTCAAGCTCAAATTAGACTAATATTTAACCTCAGATTAATTGTGCTTTAGCTAGACAGTTAATACTTTGGATAATTACCTTAGTTGTGATCAAAACTATCAGTTGGAGAAACATCTTAGACATAGGGCAGAATTGACACCTCTCCCTTATCTGTCATAAGGATAAGAATAATTTCATGAGTTGAAAACATAGTATAGGTTAGTGGTGGAATTGAAGACCCTAGTATCCCATTGTCACCACTTGTATTTCATCCTTAGCCCATTGTCACACTACAACTCAGCCGTATCGGCACAAAACATCTGTGTTACTTGCACTTGTTGAAATTCAGTTGAAGAAGCCTTGATCACATAAGCATCCCATTTCCCTGTGGATCGACTCGTACTTGCCGCGTCTCCGATAGACGCCGTGCACTTGCGGTTTATTACATGTAGGCACATAAATATAAACATCTTTAAAGGCCTACCAAGGAGATGGGGTTGATCTTAGGGAGGGAAGCGAAGAAGGTGTTGAGATTGTGAAGGTGTTGGCTTGCTTATGACTTGTAACAAAAGGTGAACAGGCTTGTGATTGATGCAAGCAAGTTCTGGGTGTTGGAATACGTTTTTTGTATTAACACTTGGTTTTTTTGTCTCGTCTGGACTTGTGTTGTTGTTTGAAATAGGGCGGAGAACCTATTTATACAAGTCATTGAGCCTTATTCACGTCTCTCGTGGGAAGTGGAGGAAGTGGAGTGATGGAGTAGTGGAGTTGTGCGTCGGTGCCACACGACCAGTCTTGCCCACTTCTCCTGTTCATCTCTAACCGTCCATGACTTCCCGACACGTTCTTGTGATGGCACGTTGCACGCGCACTTTGTAAACCGCCGAGACCAATACCCAGTATGTATCCCCGGTTTGTGACATGATTGATGTCTGGAATGTGTGGACCGTGGATCCACGAAAGAAAGATAGCATGTAATCTTTGAATTGAATAATCTGCGTTATTCGGGAAGTCGATACTTGTGAAGTATCGTGTGTATTTTATGTAGTACTGCATCATGGTGTGGTAAAGTGATGGGTAATGACGCCTCACTGACCAATTAACTCCTGACCAGGGTTGTATAACCAGGCTGGTGAAGTTGGACGGATGAGATGATATTTGAGACACTCATCTGCGACCGTTAATGAAATTAGGGTTTTGAAGAGGTGCGCAAGCATCACTCTTCAGCTTGGTCGAAACCAAGCATGGAAAGGATTTTGGAGAGGACCGACCGGGCGTGCATGTAGATAGCATGCCGGTGTACACGTCCATGTTTCACTGTCCCATGAAGGTGCGATCTAGGCCACTCAAGTTGACCGGCAAAGAGGAGTGGTTGAGATCGATTTTGCAATAGGAAATTGATGCCGCAAAAGGCCGCGCATCATGCTCTTTTCCGGCGCGCGTTCCAAGACGACCTAACTTGGTCGGTCTTGGCCGATTGGTTTGACGTGAAGATGATATCTTTGGTGTTCACGCCTATACCCGAATATCCCATTAAAACGTGATCCGAGCCACCCAAATCGTCCGGCGAAGTTGAGCGGTCGAGATCAGTTTGTGGTTTGGGAGGCGTGGCCACGCTGGTTTGGGCGCACGTTTTGGATTAACCAGGCATGATATGCCTTGGCCGAACACATGAGGAGGTAGATGGTCCCACGGTGGTCATCTTTGGTATGACCAGGACCGCTTAATCTAATCTGTGACCCTCCATTCGTGCTTAGGAGAAGATGGACGCGCGTGATGGCTTGAAACCCTAATTTTGGCTTTCAAAGCCATGCACCATCTCTTGTTTGGGTGACAATTTTGTCACGACCAACCATGGTTGGTTTTGACCGATTGGTCAAGTGTGTAGGCGGGCCCACGGTGATCGTGTTGACATGCTCTGGGCCCTTTGAATCTACATCTACACCCTCCATCTATACTGCGAAGATGGATGGTTGAGACTGCTTTGCAACACATGTAATATGCCGCAAACCCTAAATTAGGGTTTGCGGCATAATGCTTGGTATGAACGGTTTCTTGGCAAGCTAGGCCAATGACCGACCATGCGGGGTCGGCCGTGGGTATTCCATACCTGCTTGGGGGTGATGGAATTGATCTGGGGTCATCCAATCATGCTTATGGAGTTGGATGACTCGCGATCGAATCATATCCGGACCGATACGGTCGGTCAGGATGCTCAATCGGGCTAGTATAACACACCGAGAGGGGCTCAATCGGGCTAGTATAACACACCGAGAGTCAGCCTGTACGGGTATTTCGTACATGGTTTCATTATAGTGCTTGGAGGTTCGTGTTACTCTGTAAGAGTAACACTCAGTCGTCATGCCACACTGATAATGAGTACTGGAAATACAAGGCTGATATGAAATTCACAGGATGGGATTGTTGCTACATGCTCCAACCTGGAGGAATTTCATGTATTCACAGAATGGGATTGTTGCCACATGCTCCATTCTTGGTGAATTAAGTGAGGGAGTATCCAACACTTATAAATGGCTTTATCTTTTACAAGATGTCAGCGCATAATTTTTTCCGGTTTTTACAATTTTAACCTCAAATGAAAACCCACCATCAACATTAAGTCCCCTGCCTAGCACATAATGGTTACACTATTGTGGGGTAGGCATGAGATGGTGGCATATTTATATCTTTGAAATGACCAAGCTAAAGTGAATACATATTTACCTAGGATAGTTTCACATCGTCGGTGTTGCCCCAGGAACTGGTTGGTTACGATTAAGGATGCGAAGGAAACAGGACTTGGTCTGGTGAGTCGCTTTGGTTCCTCTTGCATATATCTGAGCTCGGTCCCTTCTTCATGTGTACTTCTTTTATCATACACGTCTTCCCTCAGGTATATCTGATAAGTCTCGTTGATTGTTATCCCGAATTAGCAGCCTTCATAGGTGGCAAGTAAAGACTTCTTTTCCTCCTGGGATTCTGTCGACTTGTGAGATTATAAAGAATCATATCTCGCGGTCGTTTATTCTACATCTCAGGTATTGCTCTGATCTTCTGATTGACTGATCGATTAATTTGATTTTTGATGATTTTTTTTTGTGCGCTCATAACCTACCCTCCTTTGCAGTTTATCATGGAAGCGGCTGACGATCATTCTGTTGCTTCCCCAGAAGGAAGTTTCGAAGTTGACAAGCCCGAAAACCGTGCACACGAAGATGTAATGGCTAAGATTGATCTTCCGCTTCGCGAAGTCGGCCGTGCTATACAGGGGATGTCTATTTCACACCTTCGTATTGCAAGAGGACGTATCTGTGCACTTTCAGCTGCGATTGACATGGAGGAGTGGTGGAGGTGCGAGGAAACGCTGCAGACACTAGTAAGCGCAAGGGCAGAGAGATTTGCAGCGAGGTTGAAGAGGTGGAGAGTTGAGCATGAACGACCTCCGAATGAAGGCAAGTGTGATTACCCGGTCCAGGACGGCGTGATAATTCTTGATTCCGATACAGACGAACCTGAACATTTGAAAGCAATCTGCGTGGCCCCTAACATTGATGTGCCTTTTGATACTCCCGTTGATGATGTTGGGATGGAGCGCGATGCTTCGGAGATGCCTGATGCAGAAGCTGAGGAAGATCCGGAGAGGGGTGCATCAACAGGTGATGGAGAAGAACCTAACGGCGGTGCGGGCGAGTTCGACCCTCTTGGAGACTAAAACCTCTTTTCTTTTTTCTTCTTTCCAAGTATATTTTGTACGCTCGAACATCTTCCTTGTACTCGGTGGCGGCCGGGTTCAAGGTTTTTCTTCCATTTGATTGTTTGAATAAAGTTTTTTTTTTTCTTATAACCCTTTGCCAAGACTGCAACTGAATATTCTCGGGCGTAAGGGTGTGCCTTCACTCGTAATTCTTTGTGATAAAAGAAGTAATGCCACAATGGAATACTTACGGACCTGTGTTCCTGATGCAAGATCTTCCTGACTTTGCTGGGGAAGATGTCTCAAATCATTTTCCTTTTGTGCACATGTTCTATTTCCTTCTTCCCGTGAGATGTTTGCTTAGGGTTTCCTTTCTTGTTCCAGTGGATTGATTTAGGCTGACTCAAGACTTTGTGTGAGTAAAGAGGTTCTCAGATGGAAATAGTGTCTCAACTAAATTGGAAATTGAAAATTGAAACCCCAACTATGAATGCAAGTATTGCAATCATTTTCTGGGAGAATTACAAACATGACATGAAATTGTAAAAGGAAACACGCTGGAAAAAATAGCACAACGTTTTCAAAGGGTAGAGGATCTTTGGAAAGTGGCAGACACGGCGTCTTAAGTTCGGTAGGGTTCGAGCCATTTTGAGTGAATTGTTATGCCTTCTAGTTTATAAGCGTTGATGAGCTTGCGGTAGCCGCCTAGGATAACATCTGCTACCAGGTACGGTTCATCTTCTCTTTCGGTGGGTGAGTCAGGTGGAGTGGTCATTTTCACCGTCATGCTCCCAACTTTGAATGTAGCCGTCTTCGTCACCAGATCTCCAATCCCAAACGGGTTTGAACGTGCAAATACTTGGATCTTCGTCTTATCGTCTTTGACCAAGACAGCCTCTACACTTTTGATAAAACATTTGAAAGGGCCGGCTTCCCATTCACATCTCTTAGTCGGGGTTGGTTCGTTGGTTGGAGTCAGTCCCCAGGACTTGTCAGAACGAGGGGCGGTAGGTTGTAAAGAAGGTTGCATGGCGAGACTTACTTGAGATCGGAACTTTTCAATGTATGCTGACAGGCTCTCTCCGGGAAGTTGCGTCATATTGGTAAGTTGCTGGTGCGGCAATAGACAACCATCAGGAGGTCCGGAAGGCGTGTTGGAGATTCTTTCAGGTATCGAAACCGGCAGAGGACAGACTCCTAGTATTGCTTTGTTGTCATGCATCCAAGAACGTCCTAGGATCATGTCGTAGTTGGGATGATCTTTGACTATGTAGAACTTTGCTTGCGTCGAGGCATCACCCAATTTGACTTCAAGATCGATGTATCCATATGCATCTCTGGGCTCTCCTGCTGAATCTTTAACCACAGTCGGGTGACGAGTAGCTTCCTGCTTCGAAATCTTTGCCGCTCTCAAGGTCTTGACGGTAATGATGTTAAATTCGGAAGCCGTATCAATCAACGCGTTATCGAACTCAACGTCTCTCAAACAAGTGACAGTTAGGAGTCCCCAGTTTCCATTGCTCACGTCCTTCAGGGAAAGGCGGGGTTCTGGACTGCGCTATTGGATACAAACGCCTACCGGACACAACGTGGTTGAGGGCCGCAAATATGTCTTGACGCTGTCCTTTGGAGAAGTACAAGATTTCACATATGTGCTCCATCATAGATTGTACGGTCTTGCGAACAGAATCCCCAGAAATCATGGAGTTCCTGATAGGTAGAGGGTCTCTATGAACACCTTCGTTTCCAAGATGGAGTTCCCCTGTCTCTACCTTTTCCCTGAATATTTGTTTCAACTTGTTGCAATCTTTGGTTGGATGATGGACGAACCTGTGGTAGCAACAATATCTGGGATCTGCCATTTCTTCCTCGGTTGGAGGACGTCTGATAGGGGGAAGCTTTACGGCGTCGTCTTGGATCCACGCTTCCAAGAGCTCTATCACTTCATTCATGGGAAAAGGAAAACCCGTGTCTTTAGTGTTTTGTGTAGGAGTTTTGTCTGCTCCTTTTCGAGACGAAGTCTTGTGTGCCGGGGATGTCCGCTTGGTTTGTTGTTCCGTCACTGGAGCTTTCCTTTTCTCTCCTCCGCCCACTACACTCACAGAAGGACCGGTGTTGTATTGCTTGTTCGTGAGGCGCCTGCTCCCTCGACTTTCACGTGAATCTTCACTTCGAACAACTCTGGTTGTTTCTAGTAGTGCCAGTGCGGTTGTTGCTGAATGCTTGGCAGCTTCATGGAGTTCAGAGAATGTTTGAAAGCACAGATTCTCTAACAGAGCGCGGTATATGGGTATCATCCCGTTGATGCACAACTCCACCAATTGTCGTTCGGTGACGTTCGGGTCATGACAATCCAGCGCTTGAGTTCTGAACCTTTTGACTAAGTCGTTAGGATGCTCGTTGTTCCGCTGAAGAATTCTTCCTAGATCTGAAAAGGTGATTTGTTCAGACACGAAGAAATACTTTCTGTAGAAAGCACTGAACGTCTCGCTCCAGTTGGATATGCTTTTAGGCGCGATGTTGTTGTACTGTGTACGCCCTCCCGTAAGTGATTTCGAGAATTCTTTCAGGCGCGAGAACATGATTGTATTCATGTTCCCCAAGGATTCCAAGAATCTAGAGACATGTTCACGAGCATTACCATGACTGGTCGTAGAGGGAGAATTGGGGAGAGATGTAACCTCTTGGAAGAGGGATTCGTTGCATATCTTGAGGGTATGGAGGTTGGTGTTGGTGTGCATCCGTCAGATTTCCTTTGCCTCGGCTTTGAAGGAGTCGTTCTAGATCCTCACGTGTGATGAAGTTGGGTGTCCTGTCCCTTTCTCTTGAACATTCGGGAGCAACACGAGCTTCTTCACTCATGTGGGTCCGAGTGGAAACTCCTGCTCGGGTGAATTGAAGGCATTTCTTGTTGGCTCCAAAGATTGACGTGAATCTTGTGGCAATCGTTCAGTCAAGGTCTTGAGGAAAGTGAGTACCTCCTTCTGAGTTGCGGCCATATCTGTTTGAGTCTTAGCAAGAACTTCCTGTTTCTCCATCAAGTCCGCAATGGTAATAGACGGTGGTCCTCCTCTTGTGCCTCCGGCTCCTCTCCCGATGAGGCGGTGAAAGTTGTTGCTCGGTGACCACTGGAGGCGTTACACTTGATGAGATGCCGGGATTTGCGGCTGCTCCGGCTCTAGTGATGGGAGGCGTTACACCTACGGGGATGTCTCCTGCTCCGCTAGTGTTGGTGATAGAGGTAACGGCTCCTCGAGATGTGTTGGCTACGGTAGCTCCACTGACAGGTACTTCGACACCAGGATTGTTATCCACACTAGCCCCATCAGAATTGATTGCTGATCCAGACCTTAATTCCACCATCTTGAAATGAATTGTTGATTGAATTGATTCTAAGATCTACCCTTTTTGAAATTGATAAAATTGAATCGGATTTGGAGGAAATTGACTTTACAACCGAGAGATTAACCTCCCACTGTGGTCGCCAATTGTTTATGGGTGAAAACTACTCCTGCAGAATTTGGTAATTTGGGGTGTGGATGAGGAATGAATTTAAACCTTAAACAAATGTACTGCGCGGTGAGTACTTGTAGATTCGAGAGATCAATCTGTGCAAGTCCGGCCTAAACCAAGAAATGGCCGTTCCAGACTTGTTTCGGTCACAAAGTGAAGGAGATGGGGTTGATCTTAGGGAGGAAGCGAAGAAGGTGTTGATATTGTGAAGGTGTTGGCTTGCTTATGACTTGTAATGTAAAGGTAAACAGGCTTGTGATTGATGCAAGCAAGCTCTCGGGTGTTGGAATACGTTTTTTTGTATTAACACTTGGTTTTTCTGTCTGCCCTGGACTTGTGTTGTTGTTTGAAATAGGGCGGAGAACCTATTTATACAAGTCATTGAGCCTTATTCACGTCTCTCGTGGGAAGTGGAGGAAGTGGAGTAATGGAGTAGTGGAGTTGTGCGTCGGTGCCACACGACCATTCTTGCCCACTTCTCCTGTTCATCTTTAACCGTCCATGACTTCGTGACACGTTCTTGTGATGGCGCGTTGCACGCTGCACGCTGTAAACCGCCAGACCAATACCCCAGTATGTATCCCCTCAGTTTGTGACATGATTGATGTCTGGAATGTGTGGATCGTGGATCCACGAAAGAAAGATAGCATGTAATGCTGAATTGAATAACTGTGTTATTCAGGAACTCGATACTTGTGAAGTATCGTGTGTATTTTATGCAGGTACTGCATCATGGTATGGTAAAGTGATGGGTAATGACGCCTTACTGACCAATTAACTCCTGGCCAGGGTTGTATAAACAGGCTGGTGACGGATGAGATGATCTTTGAGACACTCATCTGCGACCGTTAATGAAATTAGGGTTTTGAAGAGGTGCGCAAGCATCACTCTTCAGCTTGGTCGAAACCAAGCATGGGAAGTATTTCGGAGAGGACCGACCGGGCGTGCATGTAGATAGCATGCCGGTGTACACGTCCATGTTTAACTGTCCCATGAAGGTGCGATCTAGGCCACTCAATTTGACCGGCAAAGAGGAGTGGTTGAGATCGATTTTGCAATAGGAAATTGATGCCGCAAAAGGCCGCGCATCATGCTCTTTTCGGCGCGCGTTCCAAGACGACCTAACTTGGTCGGTCTTGGCCGATTGGTTTGACGTGAAGATGGTAGGCTGGTGTTCACGCCTATACCTGAATATCCCATTAAAACGTGATCCGAGCCACCCAAATCGTCCGGCGAAGTTGAGCGGTCGAGATCAGTTTGTGGTTTGGGAGGCGTGGCCACGCTGGTTTGGGCGCACGTTTTGGATTAACCCGGGCATGATATGCCTTGGCCGAACACATGAGGAGGTAGATGGGCCCACGGTGGTCATCTTTGGTATGACCGGACTGCTTAATCTAATCTGTGACCCTCCATTCGTGCCGGAGAAGATGGACGCGCGTGATGGCTTGAAACCCTAATTTTGGCTTTCAAAGCCATGCACCATCTCTTGTTTGGGTGACAATTTTGTCACGACCAACCATGGTTGGTTTTGACCGATTGGTCAAGTGTGTAGGAGGCCCACGGTGATCGTGTTGACATGCTCTGGGCCCTTTGAATCTACATCTACACCCTCCATCTATACTGCGAAGATGGATGGTTGAGACTGCTTTGCAACACATGTAATATGCCGCAAACCCTATTTTAGGGTTTTCCGTCCATAATGCTTGGTATGAACGGTTTCTTGGCAAGCTAGGCCAATGACCGACCATGCGGGGTCGGTCGTGGGTATTCCATACCGCTTGGGGGTGATGGAATTGATGCGGGGTCATCCAATCATGCTTATGGAGTTGGATGATCGCGATCGGATCATATCCGGACTGATACGGTCAGTCCGGATGCTCAATCGGGCTAGTATAACACACCGAGAGGGGCTCAATCGGGCTAGTATAACACACCGAGAGTCAGCCTGTACGGGTATTTCGTACATGGTTTCATTATAGTGCTTGGAGGTTCGTGTTACTCTGTAAGAGTAACACTCGATCGTCATGCCACACCGATAATGAGTACTTGGAAATACAAGGCTGATATGAAATTCACAGATGGGATTGTTGCTACATGCTCCAACCTTTGGAGGAATTTCATGTATTCACAGAATGGGATTGTTGCCACATGCTCCATTCTTGGTGAATTAAGTGAGGGAGTATCCAACACTTATAAATGGCTTTATCTTTTACAAGATGTCAGCGCATAATTTTTTCCGGTTTTTACAATTTTAACCTCAAATGAAAACCCACCATCAACAGCTAGTCATTCTACTCTCAGAAGGGTTCTGGTACTGGGGTTGACCTGAAGAGTTCTTAACATAACCAAAACCTGGGGGAGGCTGAGAATTACTAGGCTGACTTTGATTGTGGCCCTTAGACCAAGAGAAGTTAGGATGGTTTCTCCAACCAGGGTTGTAGGTCTCTGAGTATGGGTCATACTTATGACGATTCTCAAACCTAGCATTGTTATAGACAACATGAGCTTGCTCTTCACTAACCTGACCTTCCCAAAATGAGTTATCGGGCTCTATTCCACAACTAGATACTTGAGAGGTTCTATTAGGTTCACCAAGGGACCTATTTTTAGACTGACCCATTTCCAAAGCTTCTAACCTTCTGGATAAAGCAACAAACTTAGCATCTGACCCGAAGCTTGTATCTACCATATTGGTGCTACTTCTATTAACCAAGAGTCTTTTAGGGGGTTCAACACAAGACTCCCACTGTTGGGATTTCTCAGCAACAACTCCTAAGAAGGTAAAGGCATCCTCAAGCACTTTTATTAGTAAACTCACCAAGCACACATAGACTCGACCATGTCTTTGGTCGAATAGTCTAAACCATCATAAATAATCCCTACAAGTTTCATCTTATCAAATCCATGGTGAGGACACTGAGATAGGAGATCATTGAATCTCTCTAAAAACCTATAAAGTGACTCTCCCTCTTGTTGCACACTAGCACTAATTTTCTGCCTAACAACTGCAGTTTTATGCTTAGGGTAGAATTTCATATAGAAAGCAGCAATAAGTTCTTGCCATGTTTCAATGGATTCAGATGGTAGGTTGTTTAGCCAGGTCTTGGCTTTATCTTTTAAGGAAAATGGGAACATCTTAAGTTTCAAAACTTCATCAGTAAGGTATTTTATTCTAACTGTCCCACAAATTTCCTCAAAGTCCCTAATATGAAAATAAGGGTTCTCATCATCTTTTCCTAAGAATATAGGGATCATCTGAAGAATACTAGCTTTTATTTCTAAGTTAGCCGTATTGGCTGGGAATTTAATGCATGAAGCTCGGTTGGTCCCAGTTGGGAACATGTAATCTTTCAAAGTTGCCATCGTTGGCACAACTGAAGTACTAGGGGTACTTTCCTCACTAAGAGACAGATTCTCAAAACTGAAGTTTCCAAAAACGGGGCTCTCAAAAGAAGAGTCTTCGAGTTCCCCGCTTTCACAAGAAGAACTACTAGGTTTGTCACTAATCAAACGACCTAGAGTGTTTCTTTTCCAAGCCCGTTCTCTAATGACCTCGGGCATACACTAGAAAAACAACAAAAGAAAAAGAAAAATCCTAAAAGGAAGGGAAGTTCTATGCAAACACAAACAAGGCTGACTCCACCACAGCAAACCTAATGATATCTAGCAAACAAAAAGCATGATGGCTCCACTTAGATTGTTTTCTAGACCAGCTTCTAATCCTTCGAAAGGGAATTTGTTACAATCTAAGCAAACCCCTCTGGATCAATCCGAGTCAAAGTAAGTTGAATCAAGGCGAGGGAAGCTCAGTGGAGCTTTGATACCCAAGGCCTCACCGCTATTGCAAGGCGGCGCAGTCACGCATTCAACTTCACAGAAACCATCATGAACTTCGAAGTATGCTAAAAGAGTAACCAATATTTTTCGAGCGACTTTCCTACTAAGCTCGTTACCCTATCGGTCTCGTTCTATTCCAAATTTTAAAGATTATGTTCGCGTTAAGTATCGTTTTCCTAAGGCGGGCAAGAAGAGAACGGTGATGAAATCCGAACCCTTATCTTATATGGCCAGTCCTTGCCCTTTACTAGGAAATTAAAATAGTCGTTTTCAAGTCCTCAGCATATATTCACACGAAGGAAGATAGTAACTCGCTAGCAGGGGATTCGCGAGTGTTTCGACAAACTTACCTCCCGTATCAGACGGGGGATGAACCGTTGTAGTCGACTCGGGCCACGACTCCTATGTCATGTACGAACCCGAGGGGCCGAGGTGATATCGTAATCACCGTCCTTCTCTGCAAACAGTTTGATATTTAATACTACCCTTCCGTAGGGTTTAAAAATAAAAGAATGTCCAAATGTCCAAGTCCAAAAAGTAAAAGTGCAAAAGAAAAGGAAAGCCTTAAAAAAAATAAAAAAAATAAAATATCTCTTTTTTTTTTTTCTCTCTTTTTATAAAATATAAAAAATCTTCTTCTTTCGCTCCTTTCGCTTTGTCTTTAACTCCAAATCTTTAAGTATCCATTCGCTCCAAATCTCAAAATCTGAAAGGAAAAGACAAAAACCCAAAAACGTAAAGAAGAACAAATAAATAAAAACCTAAAAGAAAATCTAAAAACTCTAGCCTAAAGACAAGCCCGCGTCGGCGGCGCCAAAAATTGATGTAACTCAATAATGTTGTAGTAGTAAGGTTCGTTGAGACTTGTGAAAGCAAAAGATTTTAGACTTATAAAAATTAATAATAAAGAAAACTTAACACAAAATTGATTGAAGATATGAGAAAATAACCAAGACACTGATTCCACTATTACACATGAATGAATAACGGTAAATAACCCAAAACTCTAATTATCTTTTAAATCCCTTGTTTCTTAATTCACAGATAATCAGGCAAATTCTCAAAAATTAATTGTATCCCCTAAGCATAGATTATCTTAATACAAGCATAACTTATCTAATTGAATCACAACTAATGAAAAGAATTTTGCAAACAATTAAAACTCTGCAAAAGCAGTGATTGAGTGAATTATTAATTATAAATTAGAGAAAATAAAATAGTTACCAATTATTCATGCGTAAATAGCTTCCTCATTGCCTTGGTTGTGGGAGAATTAGCCGCTCATCATGTTGAAAACCCTCTCAAAGAATTTATTTATGCTCAAAAATGGTTTACAAATGATGAATAAGGGAGAAATAATGAAAAATCGGGTTTGTAACAATTATTTTTGTTACAAACGGACTGTTACAGAGAACGATACATGCAAAGTGCCGCTGTTGTAGATTTAAGACTGCCTTCCGAATTACGACCCACGGTTGTGAGTCGTTGTCGCTGTAGCGAAAACGACGGTTCGGTGTGCGTTGATGTTCTTCGTGTTCTTCACTAACACCAGCAGAAACAATTTTTTTCTGGTTGTCGATTTGCGCCTCTGTGATGCTCTAAACTATCCCAAACTCTCCGTCCGTCCTCTTATCGACCCCAGAAACCTATTTAATCACCTTTGGAGCAAGAATAACTCCTCATTAATCCAAGAAATCCTCCCATTACTCGGCAGCAAAAATATTATTCTCGGGATATATTATTTCCATTTTTTGCTTCTACACGGCTTCTGATGCTGTCAATAAGTGCTGAATCTTCCTTACTTAACTCCTACACGCTTTTGAAGTGACCAAACACGAGCATCACTCGTTGTAATCCCGTAACATACCCATGCAAACCCGTGCTCCTCTGTTTCCTCCTCGCGAGTTATCTAGCCAAATTTAGACGACGAATCGACCCATACCAACCCTGTTAGGCTCTAACAAGTCATTCCAATGAAAATCAGCCATTGAATCTCCTTCTAACGCGTCCAAAAATCCGACCCAAAATCTTCCAGTTGCGTTTTCTTTTTTTCCCGCCAAAAGCTTATTTTCAAATGGAGAAGATGGGTGCGATGGATAATAGGCTATATATAGCCGTGGGTGCCCCTTAGCAAAAGTGAGGGTCCGTATAGCAATTGTCCTTCGGGAGTCCAAAAAGCACTTTCGAGCAACTATTTCCGCATAAGTGTAATTCTCCAATAACACCTAAACAAACATAAAAAACACCAAAATTAGTACAAAAATCGAGACTAACAATACGAAACATTGAGGACAAATTAGACACATAAATGCGTCTATCATTACTTTTGAATAACGACATGTATTCATGCCTCAGTCTCGCAGCTGTTTCTGCTGAATTTTCGCAAGTAGGTATTTCTTGGTTGCTTCCAAGATTTTATTTTTTCTTTTTCTCTTATGTGGTCTTATTTTGCCTTCCTAGTTAAAGGTCTTATTGTGCCACCTCTTGTCATTCGACAAAATCGCAGGACGTCTTTGCACTTGCATGCAAAAACCCATTGATTTTGCCTTAACTTTCTCTTTTTTATTGAAATTTTTGTTGCGACAATATGACAGGCCTAAAAATTCTTGCTAAAATAAAGCCCCATGACATTGCCGTCTTGCGACGAAATCGCAGGACGTCCTTACACTTTCATGTACTGACCCATTGATCTCGTCTTATCTTTGTCTTTTGTATTATTGCCTCTTCGGGATTGTCGCACAAATATGACAAGACTAAATTTTCTTGCGAAAATAAAGCCTCATGACATTTGCATCTTAAGACACTTATCAGCTCCCTAATGGAGGGTGCCGCCCTTATCTTCCCCCTAGTTGCCCCTTCAAGGAGGCGTACCTCTACCATACAAGGTTGGCCCCTCCCATCCGGTCTTAAGAACAACTAGTTGTTTTCGCAGCCTCTCATCCCTTTTGCCTATAGGGCTTATGGTTACGAGACTGCACCCTAAGTGGGGTTTTTTCGGGCCGAGTGCAGCATACGTCAAGACTTGCCAAGAATGGCCAGGGTAGTTCCAGACGCCCCGGGCACTCTTGGATCAACCCTGTACCTCGGCGCCTTGATCAGATGCCGCACTTCTTAGAAGAGACCCTCAGTCGTCCAACCTAAGCCATTAGCTTAGGTTGGAAATCCAAGGTACCTCTCCTGGATAGGCTTTATTGACCCCAAATATCCATGACTCAGGTTCCAGGGGCGGTGTAACCTTTTCGTTGAGCCATGCAATAGGTACCCACTTCTATGACGCACTTTAGGTCTTACATTTGCCTCTTGCGAAATTTTGATTTCGCGAACTAGGGTGTATGCCATAGTAGGTTCGCCTCTGTCTGATTATTTTGTTGATTCTTCTTCATATAAGATCTTTTGTAATTTCGCAATCTCATCTTTATCATTCATAAAATATATTTTCTTCTTCTGCATATCAGCTCTTTTGTAATTTCGCAATCTCATCGTCGTCATTCATAATAATTTTTTTTTTTTTAACAATCCAGTCACACATCTTTCTTTCTTCTCTCAATCTTACTTTTGCAGTCATAAAATCAACAAATACATTCACTCTTTAAGTCTCTTACTTCTGCTACTTTCTGCCTCTACATTTTCTGTTAGTATCTTATCCTTTGCGAAATCTTTGTCGCTTCTTATCTTCAGCATGCATTGGTTTCGCAACGATTCTTCTTCTCTCTGTTCTATTGCATCTACCATCAATCTTTCACTTTTTTGTTTTTCTCTGATGTTATTTTTCCAATTCTTCGCAGCTCTTTCTTCGCAAGATTCTACATCAATTTCATAACACTTCTTTCCTTCAACCCATTCTCTTTTTACTATGCCGATACCACTGGGATGAGGGAACTTGATACATTGATGGAAAGTCGATGCTACACCTAAAATCTCATGTAACCAAGGTCGTCCAATCAATGCGTTGTATGGTGATTCCACATCGACTACACAGAACAGAATTTCAGAGGACAATCCTTTCGGTGGAATTCGCATCTCGACTTCTCCTTTAGGTTTATTGGCAGTACCATTAAAACCATAGATCTTGTAAGTTGAAGGTATTAGATCTTCATATTTTCCTCCCATAGTTTTATAAGTATGATTAAAAAAAGGATATCCATGGAACTTCCAGTATCAATTAAAATTCTGTTGATTGCCCATGTATTCTCAGCTTCATCATCTTCATCATCACTAGGTTTTGGGTTAATCTCTAATCTTACCACTAATGGGTTATCGTGCATCTTGCTACCCTCGGGTACTTTTTCTGCGGTGAAGGAAATAATCTGCTTTTGCCATTCTTTCAGTGGTGATGCTTTCGCAATGTTCATTATTTCTTTATCATCAGCATCTCTTGCGAAGACCCTGCTGAGAGTGTTATCATGAAAGTCTTCAATCGTTTTGTACGAATGTACAATAGAGTGACAAAAAAAATTCTTGGCCTTTGCTCCAACTTCTATTACAAATGTTTCTCCTCCTTTTGTTGTATTTACCCTGCGAATTTCTGGCGGTGGTGGTAATGGTTGAGACTGAGTTTGGTTTTTTAGAAAATGATTTAGTTTCCCTTGATCTATCATTCTGAGGATGATTCTTTTTATATTTCTGCAATCATTTGTTGAGTGTCCATGAAAATGGTGATAAGAGCAAAATTCATGACTTTTGTCGCTTGAAGGTGGTTCACTCCCCATGTCCATGGCGCGGGTATGTTTTCCATCAAGATTATAGCTTCCCATATTTTCTCCACACTAGCATTCAGTGGTGGCATTTTGATTTCTTCCTATATTATCTTATGACTTCCCCGTCCTCTGTGATGGTTTTGCCTCTGACCTCCATAAGTTTCTTGTGGCTGATCAAGTCTTTGAATTTTGTTATTTCCACCACGGCTATAGAAGTTTCTTTCTCTCTCGAATTCTTCTTGATCACGACTTCCCATAGCTACTAGCTTCCGCTGACTATCTTCCATTATCCTCCCTTGTTGTCCTTGCGAAGTGCTCGCCACTGTATTTATCAACTTAGGTAACAAACTTGCATTCGCTGCTTTTGAACTTGTGTTCGCAACTGGGTATAATTCCATCTCATTTTGCTTTTCCTCAAGAGCAATATACTCCTCCTGTAATTCTCGCAACTCAGTCATTGTGATCGTATTCTTAACTCTGAAAATTTGAATGTATAACAGATTGGTTGCGAACATAGCATTGATGAATGATAGAATGAGGTATCTCTCATCCATACGACCAGCCATATCACTACACATTGTCTTCCACCTCATGGTTAGATGTTTCAAACTTTCGCCAACCCTTTGCTTTAACCCAAATACATCTTCAATGCCAGGTCGCGAGGAATTGTTACTTATATATGCCCCTAAAAATGTAGCTTGCAAATGGTTGAAAGATGTTATAGTATTCTTTGGCAAACCTTCAAACCATTTCAAGGCCTCTCCTGTTAAACTTGATGCAAAATATTTGCACAATACAGCATCATGGTTTTCCCATTGCAGCATACATCTCACATAAGCTTTGATGTGTTGTACTGCACAAGTTGTGCCGTCAAAAATGCTATTTAACGCAGGTAAATTCCACTTTGGGGGTATTCCTCTTAATTGTACTTCTTGTGTGAATGGGGTTTTCAGCTTCTTCTATGGCTTCGTCCAATTGTCTCCTTCCTCCTTCTCTTTTGTTATTTAACATTCCTCTCATTTCCGCTAACTCTCTCAAAATTTGTTCATTTATACCAGAATTTGGATCCATTGGTCTTTTTAACTCCGCCTCTCTTCTTCTGCGTTCATATCTGTTTTCATTTTCTTGTTCATCATTTTCTTCTCGTCTCTCTCTGCGATCTTCTCTTTCATTCCTTTCATGAATTCGCACACCGTTATATTTCTCATTTTCTCTTCTTTGCCGCCTTTCAGCTCTCCTTTGTACTCTATCATATTCTTCATTGATATTACCATTATTGCGATTTTGTTCACGCATTCTCTCTCGATTATCATGATTGTTCTGGCGAATTGCCTCTTGTAACTCTTGTTCTTCCACTTCTGCTCTCAGTCTTTCCCTCTCGCAAGCTAGACGTGCTTGTTCAGTGTAATGTCTTTTGATTTCATCTTCAATTATTTGTCGATTTCTTTGAACTTCTCTCCCATGTAATATTCTTCTTCCTTCTTCCTGATTTTCTTCGCCATCTTGATTATTTTGTCCCTGACGTCGTCTATTTCCCTGATTTCTATCATTTTGAAGAATTTCACCACGTTGGATATAACGATCTTCCATTACTTCTCTTCTTTCGCAACGTTCTTCGTCTAGATTTTGTACTTCCTCTCGAGTTTCTTCATTAGCATTTTCTACAGGCGAATTTCGTCTTATTTCTTCTCTAACCGATCTTGAACTTGATCTTGTAGTGCTTCTTGACCTTCTACTTTGTAATCTCATGTTTTCCATCCTCAACTCATGATTTTGCCTTGTCAAATTTGCACGTTCTTCTGCCTCTAATCGCCTTTCTTCGTGTATTCTTTGCCTCAATGCTTCTAATGCTCCAATCTCCTCATTTCCATGAATTATTCCTCCATTTGCTTCTTGGTCTCTCTCCTCTCGCCCATTGCTTCTTAATTGTTGTTTTTCTTCCATTTCATCTACGGAATCTGATCGCCAAGTATGCACACTCACTCTGTCATAATCCACAATTCTACTTTGTATTGGTGTACATTGAATCGGTTGTTGAATTTTATTTTCTCCATTATTCCTTGTGTTCATTCTTGAAGATTCCCCAATTTCATCTCCCTCTTTTCCAGCAAGCCTCCTACTCCTTCTAATAGTTGTTGGTTGTTTTGATGCATGTCTTCTGCTAGCCATTTTTCAGTCTTAATGAGTTGTTAAAAATCATATGAAATTCCTTTCCTATTACTCCAAATTCTTTCAAATCACAATATCAATCTTCAATCCCTGTTTCTAGCGCCATTATGTAGTTGCAGGAAATCCTACAATACATCCCTCACAAGAATTCATAATATTCAACACATCTTTAAGATCAACAATCACACTTTTTATTAATTGAGTTGAAGAATTTTACAAAGGGGAAATGAAATCAAGAATACAACTATTGCTCTAGACTTTCTCTCTCCTCAAAACTTTCCCTCCACTCTCTAAAAAGACCTCTCTTCTCTTAAGCCTACTCGATCCTTTATATAGGACATTACATAGTGGATGACTGGTAGGCCTGGAAATGTGTTTCTAATTTAAGCCTACATGTTATACCGCAAGTGCACGGCGTCTATCGGAGACGCGGCAAGTACGGGTCGATCCCACAAGGACTTGTGGTGCTCTAAGGTTGATCAAGGGCTTACTTAACTGAATTCTAAGTGAAGGTAACACAACTGTTTTGTTTTGTTGCCGATACGGCTAACTGATTTTCAAATGACTTTAAATAGTAAACAAGAATGTAAACTAAAGTGCACTAGGGTTTCAAATCTGCCACTAACTTACACTGTGTCTTTAGCTAATTACATTACTCTTATGTTTCTCCAATTGATAAGTTAATCACAACTAATGTATCTTTCCCAAGCATTACTTGTCTAATTAAAGTACAACTAATCTGAGGATTGATAATAAACTAACTAAGCTTGAGTTGCAGCATCATCATCACAGAGGTATTCTAACTACAGTGCATACATGGCATTGACATACACTGTGAGAGCAAAGTGTTGATGTGCTAAGATTAATTCTATCCTAGAACAATTTAAGCATTCAAGAGAATTATAATTAACATGATTAACACAGCAGAAAGCTAGGGCTTCATCTCAACCCTAGCCAATGTAATTAAAACATCAAAGGAAATAATAAAACACAAATTAACCTAAAATTAAACCTAATTTGACGCACTGGCTAACCCAGGCATAAGCAAAATCATCTTCTACCTCTTCTATTTATACATGCACACAAATTCCCAAATACCAAACCCTAATTTATTATAAAACATAAATTAAGTAAAAATTACTCTCACCCATACTCTGAATTCGCTCTCTCTTCTGTCAATTTGGCTCTGAGACGCCATGCATGGTTGTTGGCTAACCCTAGCTCTAGTTTTCTCTAAGTTAGCTTCTAGGGTTGAAAGAAGCTAAGTGAGAGAAAATTAGCTCTAAAGAGGGTGCGGATGTGGTTGATAGAGCTAGTGGTGATGGCGACAGGAGAGGTGGTGAGGTGGTGGTGATGATGTCTCTGCATCAGGCGTGGGAAGAGAAGAGGAGGGTGATGGGTTTTGCAGGTGCGGGTGGAGAAGAAAGAGAAGGAGAAGAAAGGAATGGGTTGCTCGATAGGGTATAGGGGTATGCGAGTTTTCCTGTGGAGCGGAGGCATCAAGATTTGATGAGGAGGGCTGTAGCGAGCGTAGGATGCAGCTGGGAGAGATCTAGACGGCTGAGGAAGACTTGGAGTGATCTGGTGTTGCACGGGAGCAGCGAACTTCGATGCGAGTGGAGGCAGCGACCGTTAGATGCAACTGGGGAAGATCTGAACGGCTCAGGATGGACGGGCTCGGATCCGGGTCGCGGGTCATGGGTCTAGCTCAAGCCCATGTCTTGTAGATGAGTTGCTACTTGTTGGGTTGCAACTGTTTCGCGCGCGGGCTTTGGCTTTCTGCTCCATAGATACTCGTCTCCAATTATTCGCTCCTTGGCTCCTCAGTTTCTCCGAGCTTTATTTATTACCTAAAAACACAAAATTAATTAATACAAATATTTATTCTTGAAAACAAAGAAAACAGGAGAACTGGGATAATATCCGATTTCTAAGCGCAAAAGATGAGCTAAATGCCAATAAAAAGGTGTATAAATATGCAATATTTGGCACTCATCAAATACCCCCAAACCTCGAATTTTACTTGTCCTCAAGTGAAACGAGAAATTAGGAAATCCTAACTATACCCCTGTCGCAGTCTCTCGAATGCATTTAGCGTATGCACTAAGCCTTTAAACCCCTAGGTGTCCCTAGTGGACGAGTTGTAGTCTCGTGAGGGTTTACAAGAGGTGTACCCACAAAACCTTCTCCAACTTCGAGTGTAAAAGAGTCTCAAGCCTCCAAGAAGCTATGAGGACATAGAGTTTCTGCATGCTAGTAACAGAAGTTAGAACTACCAAAGAACGCATTCTCATCCTTAAGTGCTGAGCGAGAAGTAACCATACCATATGAAAGAATTCGGATTCGATTGTGATCATAAGCCTCGACTTCTGCCTCACCATTAGGGTTTTATGATAAGTGCACTCAAAAAGATCGCTTTTTAGTCTCTCATGTGTGCAGGCAGGAATAAAGAGAGAAATCCGCACACGTTGTAGGTAAGAAGGATAACCTTCCGAAATAAAATCGGAGACTCCACAGAAGTGTGGACAAAAAGAATCTTTTTCTGATGATCTCTAAGAAAGGAAATCAACCATTAGCAAGGATGGGAGTACTCACTTACCTTCTCACCCGATCGGCAATTAATATCACTCTCTCATAAGAAACCATAGAAACGTCTTCAATCTTCGGTCTTCAACTGTAGATGACGAACTCCTGAACTTTACAAAAACTTGAATTTTTTTTTTTTTTTTTGACTTACAATAAAACAATAAAACTCAATTTTTCACAAACTTCATTAATTCTCATCCTATTTTCTTTTCTTTTTCTTTGTTGCACATAAACCTTGGACTATATCAACTTTTCTTTCAATATTCTGATGCTGCTCCGCTTGCTGACGATGATATGTTTCTATGGGTCTGTTGATTGAGAGAGAGAGTGATGCTAACTGCAAATCGATATTTAGAAGAAGTTTTCATCTTTAGACGTCACCCTCATGATTGACAAAAACTAGCACTCAAGAGATCAAAAGTAGTGCTGAAATTGGTGCGAAGTTGGGTAGCTCACCATTCCTACCCGGAATTTACGTACGGTGACACACACTCTAACAACTTTTCTAGAAAGTTGCAAAAAATTGAAGGTTGGTGCCTCACTTGATGTAAAATGGGTAGTCTCCACTATGGGTGATCACAATTCTACTACCGAATATCTAAACAGCACCTAATTCGCCCTCCGGTATGGTTAAATCCGACTTTAACGCTCTAATCAACTAAGAAACCCGATTGTGTTCTCCGGTACTTCTAACTTCTGTTATTTCGGTCAGAAAAATTCTCTATGTAAACATAGCTAGAAGCATGCTAGTGACTCTAAAATCTCTAAAAGTTGGAGGTTTTTACAAAAAGAGTTTTGAATTTTTTTTTTTTTTTTTTTTTTTTTTTTTTTTTGAAAATAAAAGATTAAAAAGATTAAAAAGATTAAAATTAAAAAGACTAAAAACTCTATATGCAAATGCAAATGCACCCCCAAACCTAAATCAAACATTGTCCTCAATGTGTCAACAGATAGGAAAAATTTTAAACAGTCACATACCATGAGAACTATGCTGAAAAGAGAAAAGGGAAGAGATTACCGGATGTCGGCGGGAGCACGGTTAGAGCTTCATTAATCAAGGCTAAAATCCAACATTCTTAGTGGAGATCATATCGGATTAGCACAAAATATGCACAAGAAGGCTCAACCGATGCAAGAAAGAAAACTTTAACAAGTCCTACTGGATATATACAATGAAAATTCAGCATACACTAATAATCTAAATAGTTGAGGATCAATCCAAAAGATAATGTACAGAAACATCAACATGAAAATGGGCTTTGGTTTATTGGGTTTCTTTGGTTTAAGTGGGAAGCCTAGTTGTGTGGGCTTGTTTGGTTTTATGAGGAAAGTTTGGTTTATGTGGGTTTTGATTTGGTTTATTGGGAATGTGCAGCCCAGTGTAACTGTGGGCTTAGTTTGGTTTAAGCCAAGTGGTTGTGTAAAAACTTGGCTTGTGGGCTTCAGTCTTGCACAGCCCAACTATGCAGGCTAAGTTAAGTGGGCTTGAGTTTGGTGCAGAAGCAGAGCCCAGGTATGTAACAGCCCAGGTGCACAGCCCAGTGGAAAGGCACAGCAGGCCTCAGGTTCAGTTGGCCCAGTAGAACTGGGTTTCAGTTTGCATACGGCCCAGTTAGGTAGGCTTTGGTTTGGTGCAAAGAGCAAGCTGCTCAGCTCAGTTTGGCAGAGTTCAATTTATGTTCAATTTATGATGCAAAGCTCAGGGTAGATAGCTCAAAGGGGTATAGCACAGATTAAAGATGCAGCACAACAAGGTTATGCTCAGCAATGGTTATGCTTAGGTCTACGGAAGTTATGCAAAAACAAGCTAACCTAGGCTAATCCAAGGTTGCACTCAAGCTCTACAGGTTATGCAAGTGGATGATAGGGGGGATGAAGAGGCTTGTTAAAGCAATGAATGCACTTACAAACCAAGGGTTACAAACTCGGGGTTTGTTTGGGATGCTTATTCAAAAAAAGGTCACTCAAACCCCGGCGGGGTGGCAGTTCAACGAGTAAGGTTGATCGGGAAGACTGAATATGCCAAGGCAAAACAGGGGGTGGCAGGGTCACCTCCAATCAGGGCTGTGCACTCACAAGGTTCCAAGGCAAGGCAAGGTATGCAAAGGTGCTCATAATGCATGAGATGGTTCAACATGTTATACCGCAAGTGCACGGCGTCTATCGGAGACGACGGCACTAAGATCTCTACGAGATGATAAAAGAAAAATTTCAAAGATGTGCAACTAAGAGAAAATAAAAGGAAATCTCGATCCCACAAGGACTTGTGGTGCTCTAAAGTTGATCAGAGGGCTTACATGGTTTAACTACAAGTTATACTAAGTCAAATTCTAAGTGTAAAAATATAAAAAGGTAACACAACTGTTTTGTTTTGTTGCCGAAATGTTTCTAATTTGCCTACATGTTAACCGAAAGTCGATTTTCAAATGACTTTAAATAGTAAACAAGAATGTAAACAAGAAAACTAAAGTGCACTAGGTTTCAAATCTGCCACTAACTTACACTGTGTCTTTAGCTAATTACATTACTCTTATGTTTCTCCAATTGGTAAGTTAATCACAACTAATGTATCTTTCCCAAGCATTACTTGTCTAATTAGAGTACAACTAATCTGAGGATTGATAATAAACTAACTAAGCTTGAGTTGCATCATCATCATCACAGAGGTATTCTAACTACAGTGCATACATGGCATTGACATACACTGTGAGAGCAAAGTGTTGATGTGCTAAGATTAATTCTATCCTAGAACAATTTAAGCATTCAAGAGAATTATAATTAACATGATTAACACAAAGAGAAAGCTAGGGCTTCATCTCAACCCTAGCCAATGTAATTAAAACATCAAAGGAAATAATAAAACACAAATTAACCTAAAATTAAACCTAATTTGACGCACTGGCTAACCCAGGCATAAGCAAAATCATCTTCTACCTCTTCTATTTATACATGCACACAAATTCCCAAATACCAAACCCTAATTTATTATAAAACATAAATTAAGTAAAAATTACTCTCACCCATACTCTGAATTCGCTCTCTCTTCTGTCAATTTGGCTCTGAGACGCCATGCATGGTTGTTGGCTAACCCTAGCTCTAGTTTTCTCTAAGTTAGCTTCTAGGGTTGAAAGAACCTAAGTGAGAGAAAATTAGCTATAGAGAGGGTGCGGATGTGGTTGATAGAGCCAGTGGTGATGGCAACAGGAGAGGTGGTGAGGTGGTGGTGATGATGTCTCTGCATCAGGTGTGGGAAGAGAAGAGGAGGGTGATGGGTTTTGCAGGTGCGGGTGGAGAAGAAAGAGAAGGAGAAGAAAGGAATGGGTTGCTCGATAGGGTATAGGGGTATGCGAGTTTTCCTGTGGAGCGGAGGCATCAAGCTTTGATGAGGAGGGTTGTAGCGAGCGTAGGATGCAGCTGGGAGAGATCTGGACGGCTGAGGAAGACTTGGAGTGATCTGGTGTTGCACGGGAGCAGCGAACTTCGATGCGAGTGGAGGCAGCGACCGTTAGATGCAACTGGGGAAGATCTGAACGGCTCAGGATGGACGGGCTCGGATCCGGGTCGCGGGTCATGGGTCTAGCTCAAGCCCATGTCTTGTAGATGAGTTGCTACTTGTTGGGTTGCAACTGTTTCGCGCGCGGGCTTTGGCTTTCTGCTCCATAGATACTCGTCTCCAATTCTTCGCTCCTTGGCTCCTCAGTTTCTCCGAGCTTTATTTATTACCTAAAAACACAAAATTAATTAATACAAATATTTATTCTTGAAAACAAAGAAAACAAAGAATCTGGGATAATATCTGATTTCTAAGCGCAAAAGATGAGCTAAATGCCAATAAAAAGGTGTATAAATATGCAATATTTGGCACTCATCAATGACAGCTAAGCTGTCCTTTATTTTCGGAGTTGGCTTACGACATTCTCGCAAGTATTCAAATGTTAAATATCACAACACTCCTAAATCTCGCTAGGTCTTCACATCTTTCTCGTGTTCAGGCTGTCGTCATCCATTGCGTCATTTTTATTACCAATCTGCGACATCTTCGCAGTATGTTGTTCAAGGATTTCGCAAGGATATTAATGTTGCGATATTCTGATCCTACATTGCGCTCAATGATATATCATTTGGGGGAGAAGAGGATGCGGAATTTGAGGTAACGAATTTGTTAGTTAATCGTTTTCCTGTTTAAGAAAAGCATGAGTTTACTGCGTATATTTTACTTTTGCTTAACAAAATTCGTTACAATTGATGTTTATTCCATTATGTGTGTATGGATGTATGTGTGTGTGTGATTCAATTGTTCCGGTTAAAAAAACTGGTTTAATATCTTTCTTTATTGTTTGGTATCAATTGTTTTAGACTTAACGAAATTTCGGTGCAATTGCGGTGCTTTAATGTCTATGTTTATTTCAATTGCTTCCAGTTAAGAAAAATAATTGTGAAGTCAATTTATTTGGTTTGTATGTATTGTTTATGGATTAACAAAATACGGGATCATTTGTTTAGTCCAATTCGATTCCGGATAGGAGAAACTAAGCTAATTCTGATCTTAGTTAGACTTATCAAAAGTAAAGGATCCGGATATTCAAGTCTAATCGAATGCCTTGACAAGAAATATTAGTTAACCAACCTAGTATTTGTCTTGTATAAAGTGAAAGCTCTAAGCTATTGTCTGAATAATTAGTGCCTGATGAGAAAGATAAAGTTAATTCTGATCTTTATTTTGGTCTTATCGAAACAAACGATTGTACTTGTGCAATCGGTTTAGCAAGGGAACTAAGTTTTCTTAGTCAATTTGTTAAACTATTAGGGAAAATTGCTTCGGGCAATTGTTTCCTTGATAACATATTAAAACCAAATTACTTGTAGTTTTGGTGTTGATATTGGTTATCTAAAGTGGTATGTGAAACCCTCGTGCTTAACTCTTATAGGTTGTACAATTCTTTTAGATTGTAAGATCCTTTCTATTTTTAGTATTTGCTCGGACCTTTGTCATTTTGTGACAAAAAGGGGGTGAAATATATGGAGTAAACAAGAGATTTATAATCACTTAGGAAAGGACAATTGTGCTTAAACGTTATATCTAACGAAAGAGTAAAGCATTGACTAAGGGGGAGAAACATATCATATGATGATTTGTAGTTATTTAGACTACAAAGGGAAATAACAAAGATGTGAGGATTGAAAATCTACCTATCTCACCTTTAGGGGGAGTATTAGCTTTGTTATTTAAATGTCAACAACGACATTTATGGATTGAATATATGCAGGGTATTGTGCTGTTGAAACTTGGAATCAAGCGTATGTATAATGAATTTTTGTAATTTGTTTATCCATATGATTGTAAGAGTTTTGTCAATAAAATTGACAAAGGGGGAGATTGTTATAGCATAGCTCGGTTGAACCCACCAAGCGTTGGTATGTCAAGTTTGGTTGTCATATTTTAGTGAATCAAAACTCAATTAAAGAGTCGATTGATTATATACTAGAGACAACTTCGTATAGGTTAGGCTAGAAAGATTAGGATAATGATACACACAAGTATTACTCGAAGACTTGAAGAATGTGAAGAAGTAACAAGCTACATCGACGACATCATCCTTCCTCTTGAGGTTTGTAATATTTTGACTTGAACTGTTTCATTCCCAACGTATCTTTCAAGTCATGCTATATTGAAAACATAACTGCGAAGCTGTGAATGATTATACTCTAATAGACATAGTGTTAAGGAATTACAATACGAAGTATAACGATTATCTTTTGAACTTCGTATATAAGACATCGACATAATCATATGAATGCTATTGTGATTATGTGTATGGGTATGGGTGAAGATTTCGTCCTAGGAAACAATGTTTACATTCGTTTAAAGGAAGTACATTCATGAACTTGTTTTATGAATCGAAAGGGAAATCGCTAGGCTTATTGGTATTGTTATTCATTGCATATCTTTGGATTACCAATATGTGTGAGTTAGTAGAACCGATCATAACTTGTTATGTATCTTGGTAAAACTAGTCACAATGCCTGACTTATGTATTGGTATGACTTTTATTAGTGTAACTGATCCTAAGTAATCACCTAAGATGGTATGATCGATATTTGTAATTGGTGTGACCGATCCTAGTAATTGGTGTAACCGATCCTAGTAATTGGTGTGACCGACCAAAAAAGAATGTGTAATAAATCCTTGTAATTGGTGTAACCGGTCCTGGTAATAGGTGTAACCGATCCTGGTAACTGGTGTGACCGATCACAAGTAATACCATGAGAATATGGTAACCGGTCCTGGTAATTAATGTAACCAATTTGGTAACTGATGTAACCGGTCCCAGTAACCATATTAAGGTAGAACCGTTCCTTGTGTTTGGTAGAACCGTAAACCCATGATTAATGTGTTGATTTGATCAATCACATAGTTCTTGGAAATCAAATGAACCAGTTCTAAACTTGTTTGGAAGTGTGGTATAATCGGTTCCAAGATTGTAAATATGAAAGATGATTTACAAAGAAATAAGATGTCGACATACTTTGAACATGTTCAGTAACTCTTATCTTTTATTGTTCAAAGATATTCCTTAATAACTAAAGGAGATCCCGGACCGAAATAAGTTGAGAATCTTTCAATTAAGGTTTTTAATTTTATATGCTTTTAATTACCAGCAATTAAAATGCATATCTCTGGAAAATAAAAATTGGTAATGTGCATTTACTAATTGGAGATTTTCTAGTAGGATTTCGGTAAATATTGGACATAGCATTTCTAGGAATTATGAAAACCGGATTTGGAAATATATTGCATATCTTGAGAATATTTTCGATTTTGGAAATTCCTTGGTGTCCAAACTTCCTTGGTCTATAAATACCCAAGTTTGCATTTCAAGCAAACTATCATAAGAGCTAGCAAAACTACCTTGTTGTGTTGTTACTGGTGTAGCCATCTATTCGGAGAGGAAAGTACCCTAAATAGGCGAAATATCTTACGACCGCTCGTTTAAAGACATATGTGGGATCAAGAAGCTCTACGAGTACCGTTGGTGGCAAACTAGATAATTGCAGTATTATTAGTGTTCGATTTGATTTGATTGACTAACGGTTGTTGAAATTTGATTGCACCTAGTTTGTTTATTCTTGAGAATCTTCTCTTATGATAGAAGATTCACTCAAACTAGATCGAAGTGTCGACGTGATCTTTAGATTTGTTTATAGATCTAAAGACATCTTGTGATAATCCATTGTTAACAGACTCCGTTCTGTATGTGATTGATCACAAGAGATTCAAGTTGTGGTGTGCAGGTGTTTATTGAAGATTTAAGAAGATTTGAAGACGAAGAAGATTTCTGATTTGGGTTCATAATCTTTGGTGTGCACAAAACTTGATCGGATGGGATCCAACTATAATCGGTTTATCTTTGATAGATTTGATTGATTAGTTGTGTAGATCGTCATCAGTATTTAGTATCTTGGTAGATCCTATTAATGATTGCATAACCTAAACTCTGCTACTTTTGGTAGTTGTTGGATAGATTGATCTAAACCCGACAAAGGAGTTTATTGGATTAAACAGAAGAGCCTTTGTCTAACTCATATCACTGAGATTGAAAAGAGTTGTTACCGAACAGATTTGTTGTTCCTTTACTGTTTGGAATACGAACCAAAGGAATTGTTCCAATGCGTGAACTTATTGAATATCGGAAGCGCAGAGATACTGAAGAAACTAGGTGAACTATAGTTTTAGTTGCTTGGTCTCAACTATACGAAGTTTGTTTGATTTTGTATAGCGGCTTAATTCTGAGAGTATTTATTTCTGGACTAGGTCCCTGATCGCTGTCGTATGCGTCAAAAATAATATTACTTTCTCACTACTCAAAATATAAAATATAGTAAGGGAAAGAAAGGATCATTCCCACAGAGAGGTCTTGGGTTGTCAATATGTTCCGGTTTCTTATGGCAAACAAGGGGGGATTTTATGTAACTAAACTAAAATAAAAGTAAATAAAGAAATAAACAAGCAAATCAAATAAGATGAGAATATTGGTTAAGGATTTCATTTTCAGTCACAAACATGTTCTTGTCTTCATAATTAGAATTGATATTTAATCTCTCATTATCAAAGGCCCTAGGATACCTTGATCGCAAGAATATCCCACTAATTTCCTCTTATCATCAACAAACACATTAAAAGATGCGAATATGAATTCTATCTAAGAGAACAACCTAACGTGTAAAAGCACTAATCAAGTTTAATTCCCTAGATGCATTAAGTTCTATGAAATCAGGCCAATCAAAGCAATCGAACGTGTAAAAGCACTAATCCGAGTTAACAAAGGTTATGATTCACTTGTGACTACTAGGATGTATCCCTACAACCAATATCCATAATTATGCTACTTACAATCAGAAATTTATCACTTTTGCGTATAATAAACTCTAATCTAGCAATAAAGATGAAAGCAAACTCAATCGATTCGCGACCCGACTAAACAAGCATTCAAATCATGTAACAATATTAATGGTGAATCATAAACGATAATACTGAGACAAAACTAATATATCAAACAAGGATTCATGTTATGTGAAATCAACTTTATCCATAACCAAAAATAATGATCTAGCTCATGTTCATGGAGTTCATAACAAGAAGAAAAAGGAAAGTTTTCATGTTTCTAAACCCTAGAACAAGAGTAGAAGTAAAGATATGATAAAGATAGGAAAGGTCTTGCTTTTATATCCTTTCTGTTCACCTTCAATTCAATCCCCATAACTAGCTTAGCCCATTGCCAAAACTGAATCTCAGACAGCCCATTAGCCAGGTCCAAATCCATCTGAGTAAGTACTAGATCTGTTGAGTCGGATCGACTCACCGAGTTAACTCGCCTGAACAAAATACAGGCAGAGTTCTGTTTATTTCTCCACCATTCCAGGCCTGTTTCGGGCTTACTTCCCTGCACACATCTATTGCAGTTCGCAGCCATCTCTGTATTCAATCAATTGCCATAGCATCAGCTCCTGCTATATCATTCATGACACAACTTGCAAGTAAACCTCCATTCAATCCTTCGCACAACCATTCCTGCTTCAATTTAGCATATCTTCTAACCACCAATGCGTTCCACAACCTTCACTTTCACTCGACACCATCTACTAAATGGCATCAGCATCATTATTCACTGCCTGCCGACTCTCGCATCCGTGTTATCACAGCCACCTTCAACTGCAATTTCCACGATGCCATCTCTGCACTTTCATTCATACACATTCCATTACCACAATGTACTTCAGCTCATTCTCAAAACACACGCCCAGCCATTGTACTAACAGCTCACCCATTGCAGCTCCACCAAACTCTAGCACAACATTCCCTGCATCAGTATCAGCTTACCACCTGCCATGTAAGTCATACATACTGCGGCACGATAGCAACATCAGTTTAACTCCTTTTCTGGTCATTACATCACCACCTGCACCTACAGTTCAATATCTTCAGAACTCTCTTCTTCTACACTCAATGTAAACTCGAAATGGGTAAGAACCCATCGATCTATCACCAACGCAGATTGCTTCACAGACTCGTCAGTGCAATTCATGCCTACACTTGAGTTCAGCTCTAACTGCTCATCTACTTCACTCCAACCTGAGTCTTCTCTATCTGTCTTGTTCCACCTGAGCAGCATCACCATTTCTGTAACTGTATCTGCAATTCAACTCCATTATTAATTCATCCAGTATCACCACAGACTACCACTCAGACTTGTAACTCATCTTCCTTAGCTCAACAGTTTCATCGATTGCCACAAACCCATCCAAACCTTGAGCTCAAATCTGAACTTTAACCTGCAACCAACGACACATCTCTTTTCCTCAAGCCATTCCATAATAGCAGCAACCATGGCAGCTTCATCTCAGATACCACCAACTAACCGTTAGTATCAATTAAGCCACCACCAGATCGATCTCCATTTCATAGACTTTCAATTCCTCAGCTCAACTCCAGTTCTTCCCTGTCCTTTCTTCATTCTCGATTTGATTCAACAGCAGTAGCTTTTAACCCATTTCATCACCTATGGTCTTCAATCTTCATCACTTCAAACATAGCAGCAAAATCACCTCAAAATCGAATCTACAGAAAACCCATTTTGATTCTTGCTCTAATTCTTCGGTATCTGAACTTGAAACGCTCGATTCTTTCTCAGTCAATCCCTTCCACCATTACTGCAACATCAAACCCTAACTTGAGACACTGTCGAATCTCCATCATTGAACAACATCAGATCCCTATTCTTATCTTCATATTCATATAGACCTGCAATTTACATTCTTCACTGCTCAAACTGCGATTGAATTCAACCTCATCTGAATCTCTCTAATTCTATTTTACAACGGCCGTCATGGCTAGATCTCTGCTCTGAGAATGAAATTCGATCTAGTTTAGGGGCATGTAATGACCAAAATTACTATAGGCGCCCAGAAATTTGATAAGGACCACCTAAGCAATCTTTTCAATTGTAAGTTCTGCGAAACTGACAGTTCAGCTCAGTTAACAAATTTCAGAACTCTGATACGCTTCAAACGCTCGCAGCTTCTTCATACGATGTCAGAATGATCTCATTATTTCGCCACTGGCTTCATCTTTTCGTTGTCTTCAAGATGATGAGAAGAAATCCTGGATTTGAGCTAGTTCCACTTCCTTTTTGCTCTAATGACTCCATTGCACCTAATAAACTCAAAAGCAAACATAAGATACATAATTTACAAGAAACTCACAAAGAAAGCATAAACAATAGATATAAATATAGGTGTTTTACAACACCTATCAGTCCCGGGGTTTTTCTGCAATTGCGGTTTCCTCGTTAACAAAATCTTGTTGTGTCATTTACTTTTGTTTTCCGCAATCATAATTGTTGTTTTTATAATTTAAAGTAAATTACAAAAATGTTAACTCCGTATTACTTGATAGTGATCCTATAGAGTTTGGTTAAGTCCGAACCTATTATCAAGTAATCACACTTTGATTGTTGTATTGTCTCGATCTTGTATCCAGAGACGATCACACAAAGTGTGAATACCGATTCGTTGTATTGTCTCGACTCAGTCCATAGACAATCACTTTCGGTTAGAGGACTTATAGGTGGAAAAGTTTAAGATTGTGGTATATTTGGGTACCCTCGTCTTTTTACAAAATTTCTGGTGTCTGTGTTATTTCTTTTCCGCATTATATTTTGTTATATAATTGAAATATCACAGGTTGTGCGTTGAATCGATCAATTGGTAAATCCAACCTTTGGTTGTTGATTGAAATTGATTGATCCTTGAACATTGGTCTTTGGTACCGTTCAAGTTATTTCTCTTGTATTCAATCGGGCTCGCAAATTCCTATTTGTTTGATTGCGGATTGAATTGAGAAATTGAGATACGAACTCTTGGATATATTTCCATTGATTGAGTCTGACTGTCTAGTTGATTCTCTTGGATTTATATTGGAGTTAGTCCATACATATTGCTAAGCGAAATATTGGGTGTGGTTGTTAGACCCCCACTTTTTCAATTGGTATCAGAGCAGGCAAACACGTTTAAGACCTCATAAGTCTGTGTTTGTAGCGATCTGACTCTATGGACAATAGTGATATCTCTGAAAATCGCATCACCAGAAACAAAAGTTCCGTTTCGATAAAATCTATTAAAGAGAAAGATCCTTCAAACTCAAATATAGATGAACCTTGTGTTTCAATGAAACAGACTTACACTGACAAGTGTTACCCCGATTATCTTTCAAACGAGTCTGACTCTGTTGACAAAAGGGAAGCAGCCAAAGAGAGTGAACTGATTATAAGTCTTGTTAGAATCCAGGCTGATAGAATTAATCGGTTGAAAAACAATGTCAATGTTCTTCTCGATATAATGAAAGATCATGACTCTAAAGTAAATGCTTCTAGCAAGGAAAACGCCAAAGTTCGCTCAGCACGAACCTTACTCGAGGCGAACCTCAAAAAGGATGCTTTGGAAATTGAATATCTCTTAAGTAAACTCTCTATTCAAGGATGTTCCAAAGAGTCCACTATACCAACTGCTTTTGTTCCAACTAAAAGAATTTCAGTTCCAGAAGTGAAATTGGAATCCCTTTATATTGGAAAAGATGTTCTTGCATCTTCCTCTAATCAAGGAGTTTCCACAGCACATGAAAGAAGGGAATCTTCCAACAACGGTGTTATGTCTGTTCACTCTAATCACTCATGTGATCAGAAAGTGTGTCCCTTTTGTGATTCAAAAGGACATGTTGAACGGAAAAGCAAGTCTAGGTTGAATAACAATTCTCTTGTTCAACTTCAACACACCTTGGATTTAATACTCAAAGGTGTAACTGACATTCGGATGTCTAAATCTATTGGTTTTAGTACTCACCCTGTGAATTCTTCCAGGAAAGTCAGTTCTACTTGCTCATCAAATGTAAAGCCAAATTGTAACTCCAATTCAATTGGGTCAAGGAGATTTCAGAAGGGTTATCCTCAATTTAATGTGAAAAAGGTTATTGTAGAGGGAAGCAACGGTGATGATGTGAAGGACAACCTAAATCTTATAATTGAAGGATACAAGGATCTTATCAACAGGTTGTCAAAATCCCCTGAACAAATTTCTTCTGGTAAGAATTTGAACCCTGTCTCACACTTTGATGACATCAAGTTTTATGATAATTTTTCTCATCAAAAAGGATTCCTTCCTAGAATTGAAAGTAAAAAGAGACTTAACCATGAACACCGTTCATTTAATGAGCTTAGAGCTCTTACTTGTGCTAATTAAATCACAAGGTTGAATTCTCACTCACAAAAAATCCTGATTGAGTGAGATATGGTCAGGTATACTTATTGGTATTTGCTTTCTAATTAGTCAAGATATCTTATTATCGTCCATAGCTAAAATATTGTCTCTAGACAGCGCTGCCTATGTATTGTTTGTGTCTCAAAAAGTTCTTCGTGTTTCTTTTTGTTTTAACTTCGAAGAATTTTTCGTTGCAACTATGTTGCCTGCTACTCTTATGCTCTAAATTGTTTCTCTATGGAGATATAAAAATTTATTGAGCCAAAAATTTGTGAAAGAAAATCTTCACGTAGCAATATTATTTTACTGAGTCTTAAAAGTACGATCTGTTTTAGTTTTGTTTTGGGTTCGGATTGTGTTCGTGCGGGTGCCCATGATTTCTTGTCACGAACCATCTTTAGAAACCCTAAAATTTTATGTCCCTAATGAACAAGCGGGGGTACAAAAACCACACCCAATATTTCGTTTGGCAATCTGAATAGACAAACTCCAATATACTTTCAAGAGAATCAACTAGACAGTCAGACTCAATCTAGAGAAAAGTATATCAAATTAAAGAGTTTTATATCTCTATCTCTCAATTCAATCTGCAATCAGCAAATAGGAATTTGCGAGCCCGATTGAATATAAGAGAAGTAACTTGAACGGTACCAAAGACCAATGTTCAAGGATCAATCAATTTCAATCAACAACCAAAGGTTTGGATTTACCGATTAATCGATTCAACGCACAACCTGTGATATTTCAATCATATAACAAAATATAATACGGAAAAGAAATAACACAGACACCAGAATTTTGTTAACGAGGAAAACCGCAAATGCAGAAAAACCCCGGGACCTAGTCCAGCTTTGAACACCACATTGTATTAAGCCGCTACAGACACTAGCCTACTAACAATGAACTTCGGACTGGACAGTAGTTGAACCCTAATCAATCTCACACTGATTCAAGGTACAGTTGCGCTCCTTACGTCTCTGATCCTAGCAAGATACTACGCACTTGATTCCCTTTGCTGATCTCACTCACAACCAAGAGTTGCTACGACCCAAAGTCGAAGACTTGATAAACAAATTTGTCTCACACATAAAAGTCTATTGGAATAGATAAATCTGTATCACACAGAAATACCTACGAGTTTTGTTCCGTCTTTTGATAAATCAAGGTGCACAAGAACCAATTGACAAACCGGACTCATATTCCCGAAGAACAACCTAGTATTATCAATCACCTCACATTAATCTTAATCGTATGGTAGAGAAACAAGATATTGTGGAATCACAAACGATGAGACGAAGATGTTTGTGACTACTTTTAATCTTACCTATCAGAGATAAATCTCAAGCAAATCTTAGCAAAGATAATACTCAATCACGATAGTAGAAGTAAGATCAAAACACGCAACTACAGAGAAAATAGTTGGGTCTGGCTTCACAATCCAATGAAGTCTTCAAGTCGTTAACCTACAAGGTTTTGTGAAAAACCTAACGTTAAAGGAGAATCGACTCTAGCTTATACAACTAGTATCACACAGGAGGTGTGGGGATTAGGTTTCCCAGTTGCTAGACCTCCTTTATATAATTATCAAATCAGGGTTTGCAATCTAATTTACCTTGGTAACAAAGCAGTCAATATTCATCGTTAGATGAAAACCTGATTAGACTCAAGCTAATATCTTTCAACCGTTAGATCGAACTTAGCTTGTTATACACAAATGAAATGTACCTTCATTTGGGTTTATGTAACCATACCTAAACGTGTACACCTTGTTGTCTCAACCATAGTTAACCGAGGTTATCTATATGAACACTCTCATATCAACCTTATTCATCTTAACCACAACTAGTTCAAATGACTCAAATGAAACTAGTTAAAGAGTTGTTCAATTGCTATATTCTCATAGAAGTATACAAGAACACAATCGAAGAAAAATCGGTTTGATTCACTCGAATCATTTCATGAACATTATATCCACGGTTTGCAAAGAATGCATTCCTTAATATATAAATATATTAGTTCATGTACCAACCGATTTTAAAACTTTAACCACTCAAGTATGCAAACATGTACGCATACTTAAGTAGCCGGTCTGAGTATGGGTTCACCAGTATGTGAACGTGTACATACTTAAGTACACTTCCAAAACCCAGCAGAAACTAGTTAAAGAGGTTCTATATTCTCATGAAGTATACAAGAACACAATCGAAGAAAAATCGGTTTGATTCACTAAGATCATTTCATGAACATTATATCCACGTTTTGCAAAGAATGCATTCCTTAATATATAAATATATTAGTTCATGTACCAACCGATTTTAAAACTTTTAAGTATGCAAACATGTACGCATACTTAAGTCAAAACCACGTGTACAGAATTTCCGGACCTATACCTCACGCAAGTACGCGTACCGGTATGTGTACTTGGTACACGAAATTTCACAACTATGAGTACGCATAGGGTTATGCGTACTTTAGTTCCGGTCATGGATCACATACATGCAAGAATGCACACTATGTTTATAATCCAATAGTTTTAAACTCTTATTTCAATCATTGAAACTTTCTTAGAGGATGACAATAGCCGTTTTCACACACTATTAGCATCAAAGCAATTTTCAAGTTATTGAAATAATCATAATGAAACATTCCAAGTCTAGATCAAATGATTGTATCACACAAACCATGTAAGATGTTACTCGGCAATTTTCAAATGATCATCTTTTGACTTTCGTCAAGAATATAAGATGAACTTGGTTGAAGCGAAAGCTTAATACCAACACATATTTCGAGAATTATGTAAGCGAGTTTATCTCAGCTCGAACTCTCAAATGTGTATAATCGATAACTATATAGTAATACGACTTTTGTCTTGATATAGGAGATAGAGTAGAAATAGACTTTCCAAGTTATAGATGAGTTTTAGTCTCCACATACCTTTTGTTGATGAAGTTCCACAAGCTCTCCTTAGTAGTTCTTCGTCTTCAATTGATGAACACTGCGAAGTCTAATGCTCAACTACACAATTTATCCTAGTCCGAGACATCACTATAATTAGACTAGAAATCAAGACTGTTAGAGCATAGCTCGGTTGAACCCACCAAGCGTTGGTATGTCAAGTTTGGTTGTCATATTTTAGTGAACAAAAACTCATTTAAAGAGTTGCTTGATTATGTACTAGAGTCAACTTCGTATAGGTTAGCTTGAAAGTATTAGGATATGAGACATTACAAGTATTTCGAAGACTTGAAGAAGTGAAGAAGTAAGGAGCTACAACGACAACATCATCCTTCCACTTGAGGTTAGTGATATTTGACTTGAACTGTTTCATTCCCTAACGTATCTTTCAAGTCGTGCATATTGAAAACATAACTGCGAAGCATGAATGATTACACTCTAGTTAGACGTAGTATTAAGGAATACAATACGAAGTATAACGCTTATCTTTTGAACTTCGTATATAAGACATCGACATAATCGTTTGAATGCTATTGTGATTATGTATGGGTATGAGGTGAAGATTTCATTCTAGGGAACAATGTTTTACATTAGTTTGAAGGAAGTAAATTCATGAACTTGTTTCGTGAATCGTAAGGGAAATAGCTAGGCTTATTGGTATTGTTATTCATTGCATATCTTTTGAACTACCAATATGTGTAATTAGTATAACCGCTCATGACTTGTTTATGTTCTTGGTAAAACTATTCACAAGGCCTGACTTTTGTATTGGTATGACTTTTATTAATGAAACCGATCTTAAGTAATCACCTGAGATGGTATGATCGATTTAGTGTTTTGGGTATGACCAACTCTAGGCAAAGGGGAACCAATCCTATGAAGAGGTGCAACCGATCACAAGAGGGGAATCGATCCTTTTAAGAGGTGCAACACGTTTTTAGTAGATGGGGGAATTGATCCTATGAACATGTGCAACAAGTTTTTAGTGAAAGGGGAACCGATCCTATGGACATGTGCAGCAAATACAAGTAGTTACCATAAGTATGTGGGGAACCGATCCTAGTACCTAGTCAACCGAATTTTTGGAAATCTAGTGTGACTATGCACAGTACTCACATGGAGGTAGAACCGAAACTTGTTTTGGTAGAACCGTGAAACCCATGATTTGTGATTGAGTGTTCTTAATCAGTCACATAGTTCTTGAAAGTCATATGAACCAATTCTAAACTCGTTTGGAAGTGTGGCAAATCGGTTTCAAGATTGTAAGTATGAAAGAGGACTTACAAAGTAAAGATGTCGACATACTTTGAACATGTGCAGTAACGCTTATCTTTTATTGTTCAAAGATATTCCTTAATAGATAAAGGAAAATCTCGGATCGAAAAATAAGTTGAGAATCTTTTAATTAAGGTTTATAATTTTATTTTTGGAAAATGAAAATTGGTAATGTGCATTTACTAATTGGAGATTTTCTAAGAGATTTTCGGTCAATGTTTGGACAAAGCATTTCCAGGAATTATGGAAACTGAATCTGGAATATATTGCATATCTTGAGAATATTTTCGGTTTTGGAAATTCCTTGGTGTCCAAACTTCCTTGGTCTATAAATACCAAAGTTTGCATTTCTAGCAAACTAATCCTCAGAGCCAGCAAAACTACCTAGTTGTGTTGTTACTGGTGGAGCCGCCTATTCAGAGAGGAAAGTAACCTAATTAGGCGAAATCTCTTACGGCCGCTTAGTTTAAAGACATCTTTGGGATTGAGAAGCTATATTAGTATCGTTGGTGGGAAACTTGATAATTGCGGTTTATTATTAGTTTTCGATTGATTTGATTGACTAACGGTTGTTGAACTTTGATTGCACCTAGTTTGTTTATGCTTGAGAATCTTCTTCTGATATAAGATTCACTCAAACTAGATCAAAGTTTCGATGGGGATCTTTAGACTGTTTGTAGATCTAAAGACATCTTGTGATAATCCATTGTTAACAGACTCCGTTCTGTGCGTGATTGATCACAAGAGATCAAGTTGGGTTCATAATCTTTGGTGTGCACAATACTTATTTCGGTTAAAGAGGATTCAACTATAATCAGTTTATCCTTGTGTTAGATTGTATTGATTAGTTGAGTAGATCGGCATCAATACGTTTCTTTGTGATTCAAAGTGTTGATTGCAAAATCTAGACGATTACTTTGGTAATTGTTAGTAGACAGATCCTTTGTAGACCTGACAAAGGAGTTTATTGGGATAAACGGAAGAGCCTTTTGTCGAACTCACATCACTTGGTTGAAAAGAGTTGCTTCCAAACAGATTTGTTGTTCCTTTACTGTTTGGAATACGAACCAAAGGAATTGTTCCAAGTACGTGACTTATTTATAAGTTGGAGGCGTGGGAATACAGACGGAACTAGGTGAACTATAGGTTTAGTTGCTTGGTCTCAACTATACGAAGTTGGTTTGATTTTGTATAGCGGCTTAATCCTGAGAGTATTCAATTTTGGAAAAGGTCCCGGAGTTTTTCTGCATTTGCGGTTTTCTCTTTAACAAAATCTTGATGTGTCTTTTACTTTTCTATTTCCGCAATTATAATTGTTTTTATTATAATTAGAAGTAAAATACACAAACGTTAATTCCTATTTACTTGATAGTAATCCTATTGTGTTTGGTTAAGTCCGAACCTCTTATCAAGTAAACATACTTCGTTGTTGTATTGTCTTGATCTCGTATCCATAAATGATCACATGAAGTGTGAACCGATTAGTTGTATTATCTCGACTCAGTCCATAGACAATCACTTTCGGAGAAAGGACTTATAGGTGGAAAAGTTTTAGATTGAGGTATATTTGGGTACCCTCGTCTTTTCAAAGACTTATAGTTTTGGTCACTATCATTGGCAAACAAGCTTGAGATAGCAACGCTTGCGAGTTCGACCGAGCAGTGCTCTAACACCTAAGAAACCATTTAAATACCAAACCTATTGAGTCACGTACGCATACTCTAAGTTATTTTGTGTTTTATCAAGAATATCTTCTCCTTCTCGCACCGATGGCTTTGCTAGAGGATTTCTTGATAAAGGTATTGGTTTCGAGTCCAAAGAGAGGAAGAAAAGAACCCTAGTAGAAGAGGATGATCCTAATGCCTCATGCTATTATGCTTATACACATCAGGATGTTGAGAATGAGGATATGGTTTCTGCTGAAGTGGTTCATGATATTCTTAAATACTTTGAGGAAGCAAAACTGCAGCTCGTTGATATTATGAAGAGTCTTGATGTGTTAAGAACTGAGTTGAAAAAGGTTAATTCTGACCTTGTTCTCATGAAGACACATGTTAAAGATCTTCTAAATGAGAATATCTTCTCTGAAGAAGCAGTGAATGATGTCAATCACAAGCTCAAAGATCTCAAGGCTCGTGAGGATTCCGAAAAGGCTAATTGATTTTAGTTCATGTTTGGATTTGTTGGCTTAGCAGTCTTTCTTTGTTTCTTAGCTTGTTGATTTCTTAATGTCTAGGAAACTTCTTATGAGTATTTATTCTTGTGTTTTAAGAAGGATAACTAGGGTTTGGAATAGCCATTATTGTGAGTACACATAGTTATTTCCAACGTTTTTCATCTTGCAATTTTTTTAGATTTATTTAGTTTAATTCTAAAGTTGATTTGGAAGATAATTTCGCAGTATTAATCTTTATGGTTTTATATATTGCAACTTGTTATGGGATTTGTGTGTTTGCGTCCGTGAACTATGATTGTCCCATATATGTCAACAGTTAAATCTTTCATATGTCATTATGTAAATATTGATAAAAGAATGAATAAACTTTTGACAAACAAAAGTTAAGCCTATTATGTCATTATGCAAATATCGATGGAAGATAGGATGAACTTTTGTTTACAAAGATTAAGTCTATTATATGTCTCTATGAAAATAGTGTGAAAGATAGAATGAATCTTTGAATATTCTGCAATATTGGTCTTTCCTTGATCCACATCTTTGTGTAAATACTGTGCGGCTCCGTAAGTTTTCTAATGTCGAGCATTTCCGATTAAATCAATCATGGGTTCTCTAGTGGTTAATTTAATTGAGTATCTTGGATACAAATTCATGTTTCAACTGATTTGTTAATGTCCATAGAAATCCTTATTTTCTTGTGAAAGTAAGGTCGCTCTTGTTGTTCTTTAGGGAATGGCATTTTATGGGGGAGAGTTCTTTTTTGAACTTGTGCTTAATTGCCATATCTTTGTGGGGAGTGCGGCTGTGGAATACTATAGGGGTTATCTTGTATCTTTATAAACTCCTTGATGAATGCATTTAGTTTCGGCTATATGATTGCATCTAAACAAGTTGATATGTGGTTCTCTTTTGGTCATGAAGTATCTCTATGGAAATTTTATTAGGATCCCACTAGTTTTCGTACCTTTGACAATTTATATTGACAAAAAGGGGGAGAATTAATGTGTTCAAATACATATATGGTTTACGGATCATTATGTAAGGGGGAGTCGTTTTCATGTGAGATGAAGTATTGACTAAGGGGGAGTGATACATATCACCATAGTATTGTTGTCAAAGTTGTGATACAATTGAACTTTGATGATGTGTAATAATACTTTGACACTGTATAACAATGATTGAGTGCTATTGTTTTCTCATTTTTATAGCTACGGATCTTCAATAACGATGATGCTGAGTTGAACACATTTAGAATCATTGAAGTACTTGGAAGTGACGAAGATTTAGAGTAGTGTTGAAGAACCAAGGAGATCAAGCATTTGGATGAGAAGCTACAAAGTTTATTTATTTTGTAATCCATATGTATTGATAGTTTTGTCATTAAAATTGACAAAGGGGAAGATTGTTAGAGCACTGCTCGGTCGAACTCGCAAGCGTTGTTATCTCAAACTTGTTTGTCAAGTTTAGGTACCAAAACTATAAGTCTTGATTTCTAGTCTACTTATAGCTAAGTCTCGGATTAGGATAGTAAGTGTAGTTGAGCGTTAGACTCCATGACGTTCATCGAATGAAGACAAAGAACTACTCAAGAGAACTTGTGGAACTTCATCAACAAAAGGTATGTGGAGACTTGAACTCATCTATCACTCAAAAGTCTATCTACTTTATCTCCTATTTGAGACAAAAAGTTGTATTGCTATATAGACTTCAATTATACACATTTGCTATTTCGAGCCGAGTTTATCTCGCTTATCTATTTCTCGAAATATGTGTTGGTAAGCTTTCGCTTTAAACAAGTTCATCTTTTATTCTTGACGAAAGTCAAAAGATGATCATGTGAAGATTGCCTTGTAACATCTTACATGATTTGTGTAAGACAGTCATTTGATGTAGACTCGGAATGTTTCGTATTGATCATTCGATCACTTGAAAATTGCTTTGAAGCTAATAGTTTGTGTGAGACAGCTATTGTCATCTTCTAAGAATGTTTCAATGATTGAAATGAGGGTTTAGAACATATAACCATGATTGGATATAAACATAGTGTGTATTCACATTTGTGTAAAGTCCAAAACCGGGAACCAAAGTATGCATACCCATACGCGTACTGGCTGGTTGTTGGAAGTCCGGAAACTAAGTATGCGCACCCGTACGTGTACTGGCAGAAGTTCAAGTTCCGTGAATTTATGCTGGAGTTTGGAAATGTAAATGGTATGCTCACCCGTACGCGTAATGGCGTAACCAAACTCAGTCCGGCTACTTAGGTATGCGTACCCGTTTGCATACTTAAGTAGGTTATGTTCTAAAATCGATTTGTTCATGAACTAATACATTTATATAATAAGGAATGCAATCTTTTGCAAACCGTGGCTATAATGTTCATGAAATGATTCGAGTGAATCAAAATCGATTTTGCTTCAATTGTGTCTTGTATACTTCTATGAGGATATAAATAATTGAACAACTCTCTAACTAGTTTCATTTGAGTCATTTGAACTAGTTATGATAAAGATGAATAAGGTTGATATGAAAGTGCTCATCTGACTAACCATTGGTTAACTATTTTTAAACCAACTAGGTGAACACGTTTAGGTACGGTTACCTTTATCTAAATGATGGTTCATTTCATTTGTGTATAACAAGCTAAGTTCGATCTAACGGTTGAAAGATAATAGCTTGAATCTAATTAGGTTTTCATCTAACGGTGAATATTGAATGTTTTGTTACCAAGGTAACATTGATTGCAAATCCTGATTTAGAGACTATATAAAGGAGAACTCTAGCAACCGGGAAACCTAATCCCCACACCTCCGGTGTGATACTAGTTGCGACTAGAGTCGATTCTCCTTTAACCTTAGGTTTTTCTAAAACCCAGTAGGTTAACGACTTAAAGACTTGTTTATGGGTGAAAACTATTCCTGCCGGATTTGGTAATTTGGGGTGTGTGGATGAGGAATGAATTTAAACCCTAAACAAATGCACTACGCAGTGAGTGCTTGTAGATTCGGAAATCAATCTGTGCAAGTCCGGCCTAAACCAAGAAATGGCCGACTTTCCGGACTTGTTTCGGTCACAAAGTGAAGGAGATGGGGTTGATCTTAGGGAGGGAAGCGAAGAAGGTGTTGAGATTGTGAAGGTGTTGGCTTGCTTATAACTTGTAAAGAAAGGTGAGCAGGCTTACGATTGATGCAAGCAGTGCTCAAGAGTGCGGATGGATTTAAGGATTTGAAATTTGGTGGAGGTGTTTGAATACGTTTTGTATTAACACTTGGTTTCTGCCTTGTCTGGACTTGTGTTGTTTTTCTCCTATTTTGAAAATAGGGAGGAGAACCTATTTATACAAGTCATTTGAGCCTTATTCACGTCTCTCGTGGGAAGTGGAGGAAGTGGAGTGATGGAGTAGTGGAGGTGTGTGTTGGTGTTACACGACCGGTCTTGCCGTTAACAAGTAGACCTTTCTCCTGTCATCTCTAACCGTCCATGACTTCCTAACACACTCTTGTGATGTGCGTTGCACGCCATTATATTTTTTAATTGGAAATATTAATTAATTTGATTTGCACGCCATGTAAACCGCTGAGACCAATACCCCAATATGTATCCCCCAGTTTGTGACATGATTGATGTCTCGAGTGTGTGGATCGTGGGAATCACAAAAGCTAGCACGTAATTCTAAATTGAATAACTGCGTTATTCAGGAAGTTGATACTTGTGAAGTATCATGTGTATTTTATGTAGGTACTGTATCCTGGTGTGGTAGAGTGATGGGTGGTGATTACCATAACGCCTCACCGACCGATTAACTCCCCGACCGTGGTTGTATAACCAAGCCGGTGAAGTTGGACGGACGAGATGATCTTTGAGACACTCATCTGCGACCATTGGTGGAATTAGGGTTTTAGAAGAGGTGTGCAAGCATCCTCTTGACTGGTCGAATCCCGCCTGGGATATGACTTTGGCCAGGCCGACCGTACATGCGTGTAGACGGCATGAAGATGTAGGCGCCTATACCCATTACCTCACGAAAGTATGATCTGGGCCACTCAATTCGTCCGGTAAAGTTGAGTGGTCGAGATCAATTTGTGACAGAAAACCATTGCCGCAAGAGCCGCGCGTCATGCCCATTTCAAGCACGTTCCAAGATGACCAATCTTGGTCGGTCTTGGCCGATCGGTGCAGTGTGAAGGTGGTAGGCTGGTGTTCACGCCTATACCCGAATATCCCATGAAAACGTGATCTCGAGCCATCCAAATCGTCCGGCGAAGTTGAGCGGTCGAGATCGGTTGCGGTTTGGGAGGTGTGACCACGCTAGTTTGGGCGCGCGTCTTGGAATAACCAGGCATGATATGCCTTGGCCGATCGGGTGAGGGGATAGATGGGTCTACGGTGGTCATGCTGGTATGACCGGACCTACTTAATCTAATCTTGGACCCTCCATTCGTGCCGGAGAAGATGGACGCTCGTGATGCTCAAAACCCTAATTTTGGGTTTCAAGGCCGTGCGACCATGCTTTATTCGGCGTACGAATTGGGATAACCAACCATGGTTGGTCCTGATCGATTGGTCAGGTATATAGGCGGGCCCACGGTGATTGTGTTGACATGCTCTGGGCCCTTTGAATCTATATCTACAACCTCCATCTATACCTGCAAAGATGGATGATTGAGATTGTTTTGTGACACATGTAATATGCCGCAAACCCTAATTTAGGGTTTTCCGTCCATACTGCTCTGGTTTGGATGTCTTGGAAAGCTAGGCCAATCTTTTGGGGAGGCCGACCATGCGGGGTCCGCGTTGGTTCGGCAGTGGATATTCCATACCTGCTTGGGGGTGATGGAATTGATCTGGGTCATCCAATCATGCTTATGGAGTTGGATGACTGTGATCATATCCGGACTGATACAGTCAGTCCGGATGCTCAATTGGGCTAGTATAACACACCGAGAGTGGCTCAATCGGGCTAGTATAACATACCGAGAGTCAGCCTGTACGGGTATTTCGTACATGGTTTCATTATAATGCTTGGAGGTTCGTGTTGCTCTGCTAAGAGTAACACTCAGTCGTCATGCCGCATTGATAATGAGTACAGGAAATACAAGGCTGATTGCGCATTAATTAATAATGCTAGAAATTCACAGGGTATATGGGATTGTTGCTATATGCTCCAACCTCGGATGAATTTCATGTATTCACAGAATGGGATTGTTGCCACATGCTCCATTCTAGGTGAATTAGTAAAGTGAAGGAGTATCCAACACTTATTAATGGCTTTATCTTTTACAAGATGTCATCGCATGATTTTCTGTTTTTTTACAATTTTAACATTAAATGAAAATCCACCATCAACATTAAGTCCCCTGCCTAGCACATAATGGTTACACTATTGTGGGGTTGGCATGAGATGGTGACAAATTTGTATATTGAAATGACCAAGCTAAGGTGAATATATATTTACCGGATAGGCCGACATCGTCAGGCGTTGCTCTGGAACCGGTTGGTCCTGATCAAGGTTGTGAAGGAAGCAAGACTTGAACTGGTGAGTCGCTTTGGTTCCCCTTGTGTATATCCGAGCTTGGTCCCTCCTTGGGTCAGGTGTACTCCCTTTCATCACACACAACTTTCCTCAAATGCATCTGATAAGCATCGTTGATTGCTATCCCGAATTGGTAGCCTTTATAAATGGTAAGTAAAGACTTCTTTTCTCCTGGGATTCTGTCGACTTGCGAGATTATAAAGAATCATCTCACGCAGTCGTTTATTCTATATCTCAGGTACTGCTCTGCACTTATCTGATCTCCTGATCGACTGATCGATTGATTGGTTGATTTTGCGTGTGTGCTCATAATCTCTTCTCCTTTGCAGTTTATCATGGAAGCGGTGGACGATCATTCTGTCGCTTCTCCAGAAACAAGCTTCGAAGTTGACAAGCCTGAAACCCATGCTCATGAAGAAGTAATGGCTAAGATCGATCTTCCACTTCGTGAAGTCGGCCGTGCTATACAGGAGGATGTCTATTTCGCACTGCGTATTGCAGGGGACGATCTCGTGCTCTTTCAGCTGCGATTGACATGGAGGAGCGATGGAGGCGCGAGGAAGCATTGCAAGCACTAGTAAGCGCAAGGGCAGAGAGATATGCAGCGCGGTTGAAGAGGCGGAGGGTTGAGCATAAACGACCTCTGAATGAAGATAAGTGCGATTACCCAATCCAGGACGGCGTGATAATTCTTGACTCCGACACAGACGAACCTGAATATTTGAAAGCAATCGGTACAACTCCTAATGTTGTTGTGCCCTTTGATGCTCCCGCTGATGATGTTGGGATGGAGCGCGTTGCTGTGGAGATGTCTGATGCAGAAGTTGAGGTAGATCCGAAGGGAGGAGCATCAACAGGTGATGGCGCTGAAGCAGAACCTAACGGTGGTGCAGGCGATGTCGACCCTCTTGGCGACTAAAACCTCTTTTTTTTTTTTTTTTTTTTTTGCTTTCCAAGTATATTCCGTATATTTGAATATCTTCCTTGTACTCAGTGGCAGCCGAGTTCAAGGTTTTCTTCTATTCGATTGTTTGAATAAAGGTTCTTTTTTTTTATAACCCTTTGTCAAGACTGCAATTGAACCTTCTCATGCGCAAGGGTGCGCCTTCACACGTAATTCTTTGTGATAAAAGAGATAATGCCATAATGGAATGCCTACGGACCTGTGTTCCTGATGCAAGATTTTCCTGGCCTTGCTGGGGTGAGTGGCTCAAAGCTTCTTCCCTTCCCGCGCATGTCTTTTCCCTCAACTCTTTTCAGGATGTTTTTTTTTTTTTTTTTTTGTCTAGGGTTTCTTTCCTGACCTGCTCTAGTGGGTTGATTTAGGATGGGTTTTGTGTCTTTAGGGGTAAAGGGGTTCTCAGGTGGAAATAACACTTCAATTAATTTGGAAATTGAAAATTGAAACCCTAATTATGAATGCAAGTATTGCAATCATTCTCTAGAGGAATTACAAATATGATGTGAAATTGAAAAAGGAAATACGCCGGAGGAAGTAGCACAGCGTCTTAAAGTGTGTAGGATGCTGGAAAGTGATAGCGCAACGTCTTAAGTACGGTAGGGTTTGAGCCATCGTGAGTGAATTGTTACGCCTTCTAGCTTGTCAGCGTTGATGAGTTTGCAGTAGCCGCCTAGTATGACATCTGCTACCAGGTATGGTTCATCCTCCTTCTCGGTGGTTGAATCGGGTGAGGTAGCCATCCTCACTGTAATGCTTCCAACTTTGAATGCGGTTGTCTTCGTCACTAAGTCCCCAATTCCAAACGGGTTTGGGCGTTTTGACATCGGGGTCTTGGTTTTGTCGTCTTTGATCAAGACAACTTCTAGACTCCTGATAAATTGTTTGAAGGGGCCGGCCTCCCATTCGCATCTCTTAGCCAAGGTTGGTTTGTTGGTTGGAGCCAGTCCCCAGGACTTGTCAGAATGGAGGGCGGTAAGTTGTGAAGAGGGTTTCGTGATGAGACTTACTTGAGATCGGAACCTTTCAATGTATGTTGGCAGGCTCTCTCAAGGAAGTTGTGTCACATTGGCAAGTTCTTTGGTGCGGCACTGCACAACCATCAGGTCCAGAAGGCGTGTTGGAGATTCTTTCAGGTATCGAAACCGGTAGAGGACAGACTTCTAGTATTGCTTTGTTGTCATGCATCCAAGAGCGTCCTAGGATCATGTTGTAGTTGGGATGATCTTTGACTATGTAGAACTTTGCTTACGTAGAGGCACCACCCAATTTTACTTCAAGATCGACGTATCCATATGCATCTCTGAGTTCTCCTGTTGAATCTTTAACCACAGTTGGGTGATGAGTAGTTTCCTGCTTTGAAATCTTTGCCGCTCTCAAGGTCTTGATAGTAATGATGTTAAATTCGGAAGCCGTATCAATCAATGCGCTATTGAACTCAACGTCTCTCAAACGAGTGACAGTTAGGAGTCCCCAGTTTCCTTTGCTCGCGTCCTTCAGGAAAGACTATGGTTCTGGATCGCTTACGGATACAAACGCCGCTCGACACAACGTGGTTGAGGGCCGTAAATATGTCTTGACGCTGCCCTTTGAAGAAGTACAAGATTTCACACAAGTGCTCCATCATAGATTGTATAGTCTTGCGAACAGAATCCCCAGAAATCATGCAGTTCCTGATAGGGAGAGGGTCTCTACGAACACCTTCGTTTCCAAGCTGGAGTTCCCCGTCTCTATCTTTTCCCTGAATATTTGTTTCAACCTGTTACAATCTTTGGTCGGATGATGGACGAATCTGTGGTAGCAACAGTATTTGGGATCTTCCATGTCTTTCTCAGTTGGAGGACGCCTGATAGGAGGCAGCTTGATGGCATCGTCTTGGATCCACGCTTCCAAGAATTCTATCACTTCATTCATGGGGAAAGGAAAACCTGTATCTTCGGTGTCTTGTGCAGGAGCTTTGTCCGCTCCTTTTCGAGACGAAGTCTTGTGTGCCGGGGATGCCCGCTTGGTTTGTTGTTCCGTCATTGAAGCTTTCCTTTTTTCTCCTCCGCCCACTACACTCACAGAAGGACCAGTGTTGTATTGCTTGTTAGTGAGACGCCTTCTTCCTCAACTTTCACGTGAATCTTCACTTCGAACAACTCTGGTTCTTTCTAGCAATGCTGGTGCAGTTGTTGCTGAACGTTTGGCAGCTTCATGGAGTTCAGAGAACGTTTGAAAGCCCAGATTCTCTAGCAGAGCGCGGTATATGGGTATCATCCCATTGATGAACAACTCCACCAATTGTCTTTCGGTGACGTTCGGGTCATGACAATCTAGCGCTTGGGTTCTGAACCTTTTAACAAAGTCGTTGGGATGTTCGTTGTTCCGCTGAAGAATTCTCCCCAGATCTGAAAAGGTGATCTGTTCAGACACGAAGAAATACTTTCTGTAGAAAGCACTGACCATCTCGCTCCAATTGGATATGCTGTTAGGCGCGATGTTGTTGTACCAGGTGTACGCCCTCCCCGTAAGTGATTTCGAGAATTCTTTTAGGCGTAGAACATGATTGTATTCATGTTCACCTAAGGATTCCAAGAATCGGGAAACGTGTTCACGAGCATTACCAGTACCGTCGTAGAGGGAGAACTGGGGAGAGGCGTAACCCCTTGGAAGAGGAATCCGTTGCACATCTTGAGGGTATGGTGGCTGGTGTTGGTGTACATCCGTTCGGTCTCCTTTTCCTCGATTTTGGAGAAGTCGTTCCAGGTCTTCGCATGTGATGAAGTTGGACGGTTGGTTCCTTTCCCTTGGGTGTTCAGGAACAACACGAGCTTCTTCACTCATGTGGGTCTGAGTGGAAACGCCTGCTCCGGGTATATTGAATGCATCTCTTGACGACTCCAAGGGTTGTCGTGAATCTTGTGGCAATCGTTCAGTTAAAGTTTTAAGGAAAGTGAGTACCTCTTTCTGAGTTGCGGCCATATCCGTTTGAGTCTTAGCAAGAACTTCCTGCTTCTTCATCAAGTCTGCAATGGTGATAGACGGTGGTCCTCCTCTTGTGCCTCCGGCTCCTCGTCCTGATGAAGGATTGAAAGTTGTTGTTCTGGTGACCACTGGAGGCGTTACACTTGAAGAGATGACGGGATTTGCGGCTGCTCTGGCTCTAGTGATGGGAGGCGTTACACCCACTGGAATGTCTCATGCTCCACTAGTGTTGGTGATAGAAGTAACGTCTCCTCGAGATGTATTGACTACGGTAGCTCCACTGACAGGTACATCGACACCGGGAGTGTTATCCATACTAGCTCCATCAGAATTGATTGTTGATCCAGACCTGAGTTCCACCATTTTGAAATGAACTGTTGATTGAATTGGCCCTAATATCTACCCTTTTCAAAATTGATAAAATTGAATCGAATTTTGAAGAAATCGACTTTACAACCGAGAGATTAACCTCCCACTGTGGTCGCCAATTGTTTATGGGTGAAAACTATTCTGTCGGATTTGGTAATTTGGGGTGTGTGGATGAGGAATGAATCTAAACCCTAAACAAATGCACTTTGCGCGGTGAGTGCTTGTAGATTCGGAAATCAATCTGTGCAAGTCCGGCCTAAACCAAGAAATGGCCGTTCCAGACTTGTTTCGGTCACAAAGTGAAGGAGATGGGGTTGATCTTAGGGAGAGAAGCGAAGAAGGTGTTGAGATTGTGAAGGTGTTGGCTTGCTTATGACTTGTAACCGAAAGGTGAGCAGGCTTACGATTGATGCAAGCAGGCTCTGGGTGTTTGAATACGTTTTGTATTAACACTTGGTTTCTGTCTCGTCCGGACTTGTGTTATTTTTATCCTGTTTTGAAAATAGGGAGGAGAACCTATTTATACAAGTCATTTGAGCCTTATTCACGTCTCTCGTAGGAAGTGGAGAAAGTGGAGTGATGGAGTAGTGGAGGTGTGTGTTGGTGTTACACGACCAGTCTTGCACACTTCTCCTGTCATCTCTAACCGTCCATGACTTCCTAACACACTCTTGTGATGGCGCGTTGCACGCTGCACGCTGTAAACCGCTGACCAATACCCAAGATGTATCCCCAGTTTGTGACATGATTGATGTCTCGAGTGTGTGGATCGTGGGATCCACAAAAGGTAGCACGTAATGCTAAATTGAATAACTGCGTTATTCAGGAAGTTGATACTTGTAAAGTATCATGTGTATTTTATGCAGTGTACGCATCCTGGTATGGTAGAGTGATGGGTGGTGATTACCATGACGCCTCACCGACTCGTTAACTCGACTGAGGGTTGTATAACCAAGCCGGTGAAGTTGGACGGACGAGATGATCTTTGAGACACTCATCTGCGACCGTTGGTGGAATTAGGGTTTTAGAAGAGGTGCGCAAGCATCCCTCTTCACGGGTCGAATCCCATCTTGGGATATGACTTTGGCCAGCCGACCGTACATGCGTGTAGACGGCATGACGATGTAGGCGCCTATACCCATTACCTCACGAAAGTATGATTTGGGCCACTCAATTCGTCCGGTGAAGTTGAGTGGTCGAGATCAATTTGTGACAGAAAACCAAAGGCCGCAAGAGCCGCGCGTCATGCCGATTTCGGGCGCACGTTCCAAGATGACCAATCTTGGTCGGTCTTGGCCGATCGGTCCGGTGTGAATGTGGTAGGCTGGTGTTCACGCCTATACCTTGGAATTTCAGATATCCCATGAAAACGTGATTCGAGCCATCCAAATCGTCCGGATCATCCAACTCATAAGTTGAGCGGGTATGGGTCGAGATCGGCATGATTTGCGGTTTGGGAGGTGTGACCACGCTAGTTTGGGCGCGCGTCTTGGAATAACCTGGCATGATATGCCTTGGCCGATCAGTGAGGGGATAGATGGGTCCACGGTGGTCATCTTTGGTATGACCGGGACTGCTAGTAATCTAATCTTGGACCCTCCATTCGTGCCGCTTTCATAGGAGAAGATGGACGCTCGTGATGCTCAAAACCCTAATTTTGGATTTCAATGCGACAATGCTTTATTCGCGTTACATGCTATCTTTCGTGGAATTGGGATAACCAACCATGGTTGGTCCTGACGATTGGTCGGACTTGTATGTGGCGCGCCTCACAGTGATTGTGTTGACATGCTCTGGGCCCTTTGAATCTACATCTACACCCTCCATCTATACATGCAAAGATGGATGGTTAAGACTGTTTTGCGACACATGTAATATGCCGCAAACCCTAATTTAGGGTTTTCCGTCCATACTGCTCTGGTTTGGACGTCTTGGCAAGCTAGGCCAATATTTTGGGGAGGCTGACCATGCGGGGTCCGCGTTGGTTCGGCAGTGGATATTCCATACCTGCTTGGGGGTGATGGAATTGATCCAGGTCATCCAATAATGCTTGTGGAGTTGGATGACTGTGATCATATCCGGACTGATACGGTCAGTCCGGATGCTCAATTGGGCTAGTATAACACACCGAGAGTGGCTCAATCGGGCTAGTATAACACACCGAGAGTCAGCCTGTACGGGTATTTCGTACATGGTTTCATTATAATGCTTGGAGGTTCGTGTTGCTCTGCTAAGAGTAACACTCGACTCGTCATGCCGCACCGATCATGAGTACAGAAATACAAGGCGATTGCGCATTAATTAATAATGCTAGAAATTCACAGGGTATATGGGATTGTTGCTACATGCTCCAACCTGGATGAATTTCATGTATTCACAGAATGAGATTGTTGCCACATGCTCCATTCTAGGTGAATTAGTAAAGTGAAGGAGTATCCAACACTTATTAATGGATTTATCTTTTACAAGATGTCAGCGCATGATTTTCTGGTTTTTTTATAATTTTAACCTTAAATGAAAATCCACCATCAACAAGACTTCATTGGGATTGTGAAGCCAGACCCAACTATTTCTATGTAGTTGCATGTTCTGATCTTGCTATTTTCTATCGTGATTGAGTATTATCTTCTTTAAGATTTTCTCGAGATTTATTCTCCGATAGGCAAGATTGAAAAGTAGTCACAAACATCTTCGTCTCATCGTTTGTGATTCCACAATATCTTGTTTCGTTAATCGATTAAGATTATTGTGAGGTGACTGATAATACTAGGTTGTTCTTCGGGAATATAAGTCCGGTTTATCAATTGGTTCATGTTCACCTTGATTTATCAAAAGACGGAACAAAACTCGTAGGTATATCTGTGGGAGACAAATTTATCTATTTAATAGACTTTTTTGTGTGATACAAATTTGTTTATTAAGTCTTCGACTTTGGGTCGTAGCAACTCTTAGTTGTGGGTGAGATCAGCTAAGGGAATCAAGTGCGCCGAATCCGGCGTGGTTCAAGAGGCGTAAGGAACGCGACTGTACCTTGATCAGTATGAGATTGATTAGGGCTCAACTACATTCCAGTCCGAAGTTAACTTGTAGTAGGCTAGTGTCTGTAGCGGCTTAGTACAGTGTGGTGTTCAAATCTGACTAGGTCCCGGGGTTTTCTACATTTGTGGTTTCCTCGTTAACAAAATTTCTGGTGTCTTTGTTATTTCTTTTCCGCATTATATTTTGTTATATAATTGAAATATCACAGGTTGTGCGTTGAATTGATCAATTGGTAAATCCAACCTTTGGTTGTTGATTGAAATTGATTGATCCTTGAACATAGAACTTTGGCATCGTTCAAGTTATTTCTCTTGTATTCATACGGGCTCGCTAATGAGTGCATAATATTGCATATTTCTACATCTTTTTACTGGCATTTAACTCATCTTTTGTGCTCTAACTCTCTATTTTATCCCGAATTCTGAGTTTTCATTGTTTTCAAGAATAAATACTTGTACTGATGTAGTTGCAGGAAATCCTACACTACACCCCTCACTAGAATCCACACAACTAAGACATTTGAAGATGAACAACTATGATTTTTATTGATTAATTCTTTGAATGTTTACAAGATATAATGGAAAAGAGCTAAAGAAATTACAATCACCACAAACTTTCTCTCTCCTAATGACTTTCCTAACACTCGGAAAAAGATCTCTCACAACAGACTTGCTCGACTCTTTATATAGGGTAGTACACAATGGATGACAGCTAAGCTGTCCTTTATTTTCGGGAATGACTTGCGAAATATCGCAAGTATACAAATATATAATCTCGCAACTCTTCTAAATCTCGCTAAGTCTTCACATCTTTCTCGTGTTTTAGCTGTCGTCATTCATTGCGTCATTCATATTATTCGTTTGCGACACTTTCGCAATGCTGTCGTTTATTGATCTCGCGAAGTATTGATGTCGCGATATTCCGATCCTACATCTTGCCTCTTCTCATGTCTTCTCTGTAAAGAAGAGAGTGTCATGAGAATTAGTATTTTAAAATGCCGCAACTGTTCATATTTATCTGTTACGATCCCGTACTTTTACACAGAATTTATTACACATGTTTCTTCTTCCACTCTTTTTTTGACACGTCTCTTTCAACCGTTTTTTCTTGACCATTCACGTCCCCTCTCGCATTAAATGCATTTATCTTCTCGAGAATTCTTCTCTATATATAGTTTTCTCACCCTCCTCTTCTTTTTTTTTACTTTCTCTCCGCAATTTTTCCTTCAGTTCTCTTCCTCCGCAATTTACGTTTCTGCTACTGTAAATCTTCTTTTTCTTCTTTCTCTTGATCTTCAATTATCTAATCATTCCCATATTATGAGAATGGCTCCACTGTCGTAGATACGAAACCCTTTTGGGTGAGACTCAAAAGAATTTACAAGAGAAAGGTTTCACCTTGTCTACTATTCCCAATCAAGAATCTTCATCTATTCTTTCGCAAAGTTGTTTCTCGATCATCATTGTGATGATCAGAAAATCATAATCTCGCTAGGTCAACTCCTCGCGGGTCTTCCCATTCCTCTCTACAATCCCGAACTGCCCTTGTTCTATGAAATTCTTGCTCATGAGAAATTCTCGCTAGCTATTTATCAATTAAGTGGTGATTGCATCCGCCTAATGCTTGAATTCGCCAATCGTGGCGCTGGTAAGGGATCTCTATATCCTGATAACGTCAGAGATCCTAAATTCGCAAACTTAGAGATAGCCATTTGAAAAGTACTCAAGGTAGAAAACTTTTTTGAAAATTATGAAGTGATAAATATGAAGAATGATAAATCTCATTTGGGGTGCTCGATTGAAAAGAAAAGAGAACGTTCCCGACGATAAGATACTCATGTTAGATATTGATTGGCACTCTGGCAAGATGTTCCTCGTTACTCTAAAGATGAGAAGTGGTGTGTCTTTCCGCTATTTTTGAACAGTCCTTACATTTCAGGTTCCTATATACTCCCTGCGAATCTCGCAAATTATCATCCTTGGGTATTTAATTGTCCCGAGAAAGCAAAAGAGGTATATTTTCTAATTTTTATTCACTTTGCGATGTTTCCTTCCTTTTATATCTACTAAACTTGCGAAATTTCCAGATCATTAAATTGAGAAAAAGTTATGAAAGAAATCCAAAGCCAAGTACTTTGGCGATACTTCACTCAATCACGGATGAAGTAAGAAATATTTTCTCTTGTTATCCACAATATTGTTGCCTCTGTTTCTTATCTTCATTCGTGTATGTAGGTTGGTGTTGAAGTTATCGGCGAGGAAGAAACTTCAAAAAGTCGAAGAACAAAAGAAAGGGTAAAGGCCCTCTTCTCAAGATAAAATCACGCTCCACCTTCTAAAAAACAAAAGACCCATTCTTCTTCTCGCTCAAGTCCTCAATCTAATGAGAGTTCCGATGAAGAAGACGATGATGTAGACATTTCTACTGCGAAGGAGAATGATCCAATTGAATCTCCTATGACGTTATTGTCTAGTATCTTTTCAGACTCCATGCGGGGGGCTTGGAGATGACCGCCTCGCCTCTGGTATATGTGAAGCTCTCGCAAGTATATGTGATGCTTCTTTCTTTGGAGGGTAATGAGTCTCTTGAGTGGGATCTCCAGATCATTGACTCCCAGCTTCTTGAATGCACTCAGTGCCTTGGTATGTTTATATTTCTTTATTCCTTCATAATTTTAATTTTAAATCATATATTAATAGTTTCTTTATCTTTCTTTATAGTCTGGAAGAGCTTCCTTTGCTGTTGCCTCAGATATTGAGAAGAGGCGCAACAACTTTGAAAAGAAAAATCTTCAACTTCATAAAAAGACCGAAGAACTAGAAATTGAAGTTGCGACATCTCGCAAGAAAAATGAAAATGAGACTGCCGCTCTTCGCGAAAGAATTCAACAGTTGGAAAGTCGAGTCTTCTACCTTAAGAATAAAATATCTACCCTTCAAAGTGCTAATCAAAGAACTTTATGGTATAAAACTCTTCTCTTTTCTTCGTTTCTACTTTGTCATTTATTTTTCTTTGTCCGACTTATCATTTTCATGAGACATTTATAATCTTTCGACGAAGCCATCCTTCTCCATTCATTTCGAGCCTATGGATGATGATGCTCTTCTCGCTCATCTCAACGAATCTTTAAGTAGTTCGTCAAACAAAATTAACTCTCTTTCATTAAATGAACTTCAAACCAAATTTCGTCTCTTAGAAATTGAGCATAGATCTAGTTTAGGTTTAGCCAACCGATTTAAACGTTTATATCTTAGTTCCCACGAGAATAATAATATTCTAAGGAGGAATATTAATAGCCTTATAGATGACAAGGATCGCATTGCTAATCAAGGTGCACAAGCATTAGCGAAATTCCAAAAAACTCTTCTTGAAGTCCAAATTGAACGAGATGAATCTCTTCTCCAGAATGCCATACTTAATGAGCGAGAAAATCAGATTCGTTCACTTCTTGTCATAAATAGTGATGATGAATTCGCTTGGGCTGCGAAATTTCTAGATAATGCCAGAAATAATTTAGGTGTTAGCGTCAGCCTTCATGCTGAGCATACTGCCTTGGTTAAAGATATGATTTCTGACAGAGAAGGTTGTTAACTGTTCCTCATTACTTTGCCACTTCTTTTTGTGAAACGCTATTAAATTATCGACTCATTGTCATTTGTTCGCGAGAATGCGAGAAGAGGTTTCAAACTAGAATTAAGGAACTTGAATCTGAGAAAGCACAACTTGCAAAAGACTTCTCTCTTCGCAATGACAAATATTCTAAGTTGAAGAAGCAACTACAAACTACTGTGGCGAATTTCAATAATGATGCTGTCCGTTTTCGCAATCAAACTATTAAGACAGTTTGCGATGACCACAATATCCCTCTTTCTTCATATCCTTGTCTTCTTGATGAGATTCCTGAAAATATACCTTCCTTGGATGTTTCTGATAGTGATGCTAGCGAAGAAGAGGAGTCTGATAAAGAATCTGATGAAAAAGAAGAATGAACTGAGAGATAGCTCCATTTTCCTTTTTCTCTTCTTGTGATACTTGTACATTTATCCTTCTAGCCTTCCATTTTTGTAATCTCTTCATCAAATCTATCATATGAAAATAAATAACAAGTTTTTACTCTAATCATTCCCATACTTGCCTCTCGTTATTTATTTTCACATGAGAGATTAAATCGATAACCTTTAAGTAATAATACTTCTTAGTTTTCGCTAATCATTGTTGCTAATTCTTCACAAATAAATGAAGAAATATAGCCATTTTCACAAGTTTATTTGGTTACTCAATTTCTTGTGTGATCTTATCTTCATTTATGTTGAAATTCATCATTGCGACAAGATCGCAGGACGTCTTTACATTTTCATGTAATGACCCATTGATCTTGCCTTATCATTGCTCTTGTGTGGTCTTATTTTGCCTTCCTAGTTAAAGGTCTTATTTTGCCACCCCTCATTTTTGCGTCAATATGACAGGACTAAATATTCTTACGAACATAAAGTCCCATGACATTGCCGTCTTGCGACAAAATCGCAGGAAGTCTTTACACTTCCGTGTAACGACCCATTGATCTTGTCTTATCATTTCTTTAGTATTTTTGCCTCTGCAGGATATTTTTCTTGCGACAATATGACAGGCCTAAATGTTCTTGCGAACATAAAGCCCCATGACATTGCCGTCTTTGCGACGAAATCGCAGGACGTCTTTACATTTTCATGTAAAGACCCATTGATCTCGTATTACCCTCGCGTTAGTATTATTGCCTCTTCAGGATCATCGCACAAATATGACAAGCCTAAATTTTCTTGCGAAAATAGAGCCTCATGACATTTGCGTCTTAAGACACTTATCATCTCCCTAATGGAGGGTGCCGCCCTTATCATCTCCCTGGTTGCCCCTTCAAGGAGGCGTACATCGGCCATACAAGACTAGCTCCTCCCATCCGGTCTTAACAACAACTAGTTGTTTTCGCAGCCTCTTATCACTTATACCTATAGGGTTTATATTTACGAGACTGCACCCTAAGTGCAGCATGTGCCAAGACTTGCCAAGAATGGCCGAGACACTTCAAATGCCCCAGGCACTCTTGGCTCAACCGTGTACCTCGGCGCCTTGGTCATACACTGACTCCTTGGAAGAGACCCTCGGTCGTCCAACCAGGGTATAACCTTATATATATAGTTGGAAATCCAAGGTATCTCCCCAGGATGGGCTTTATTGACCCCAAATTTTCATGACTCAGGTTCCGGGCGGTGTAACCTTTTCCCTGAGCCATGTCAAGAGATACCCCCTTATATGACGTACTTTAGGTCTTACATTTGCCTCTTACGAAATATCATTCGCGAACTAGGGTGTACGCCATAAAGGTTCGTCCCATTCACTCATTCTTTCATTTCTGTCAATTCTTTCGATCATTCATTGATTTTTGACTATTTCTTCTCATTATTTTTGCGAAATTATCGCATAATCTTGCTACATTTGCTGTGATCTCGCTGTAATTATTTAACCAAACTTTCGTTATATTCATGAATCGCGAGACTTTCGCGTACCCCTTCCTTGATCATCATATTCTTTGTACTTTTGACATGTCTTTGTCACTCCAAACACATTTTTTTTTTTTTTACACAACTCTAAAATCAACTATTTATTTCTTACACTTCTTATTCCTGTTGCTCTATGTTTCTTCATTCAAATTCCCTGATATTTCTTTCCCTTTTGCGAGACCATCGCATTGGTTTCGCAATATATCTTCATCTCTCACTTCTATTGTGTCCACCATCAGTCTTTCTCTTCTTTGTTCCTCTTTGATATTCCGTTTCCAATTCTTCTTTTGAGCAGCCCTTTCCTCGCAAGACTCCACATCAACTTCATAGCACTTTTGTCCCTCAGCCCAATCTCCTTTTATAACTCCAACACCACTGGGATGAGGAAATTTGATGCACTGGTGGTAAGTTGATGCTACACCCAAGATCTCATGTAACCAAGGTCGCCCAATTATTGCATTATAGGGGGATTCCACATCGACTATGCAAAACAAGATTTCAGTTGGTAATCCTTTTAGTGGTATTCGCATACGAATTTCTCCTTTAGGTTTATTGGCAGTACCATTAAAACCATAAATCTTATAGGTTGAAGGTATCAAGTCTTCGTCTTTCCCTCCCATAGTCTTGTAAGTGTGGTAAAAAAGGATGTTTATAGAGCTTCCAGTATCAATTAAGATTATATTTATAGCCCATGAATTTTCTGCCCCATCATCTTCATCATCAACAGGTTTGGGTTAATTTCCAATCTTACCACTAATGGATCATCATGCATCTCGCCACCCTCGGGTACCTCTTCGCGGTAAAAGAAATAATCTGCGTTTGCCATTCTTTTAGTGGCGATGTCTTCGCGATGTTCATTACTTCCCTATTGTCGGCATCTCTTGCGAAAACCCTACCGAGAACACTATCATGAAAATCTTCGATTGTCTGCATTTAATGTACGATAGAATTGCAGAACAAGTTTTTGGCCTTCGCTCAAACTTCTACTACAAATGTTTCTTTCCCTTTTGTTGTATTTACTCTGTGAATTTATGGAGGTGTTGGTAATGGTTGAGTCTTCTCTTCACATTTTAAGAATTGGTTTAGCTTCCCTTGGTCTATCATTCTGAGGATGATTCTTTTTATATTCCTACAATCATTCGTTAGGTGTCCATGAAAATGGTGATAGGAACAAAATTCATGACTTCTGTCACCTGGAGGCGGTTCATTCCCCATTTTCCATGGTGCATGTATGTTTTCCATCAAGATTATAGCTTCTCATATTTTCTCCACGCTAGCGTTTAATAGAGGCATCTTGATTTATTCCCAAACTACCCTATGACCTCGCTGCCCTCTATGATAGTTATGCCTCTGACCTCCATAGATTTCTTGCGGATTATGCCTCTGACCTCCATAGGTTTCTTGCGGATGATCAAGCCTTTGAATTTTATTATTTCCGCCACGGTTATAGAAATTTCTTTCTCTTTCAAATTCTTCCTGATCGCGACTTCCCATGGCTACCAACTTTTGGTGACCATCATCTGGTATCCTCATTCCTTGTTGACCTTGCGAGGTACTCGCCACAAAGTGTTTATCAATTTGGGTAACAAACTTGCATTCGCAGCTCCCGAACTTGTATTCGCGACGAGGTATGATTCCATCTCATTTTGCTTTTCCTCTAGAGCAATATACTCCTCCTGAAGCTCTCACAACTCAGTCATTGTGATTGTATTCTTGACTCTAAAAATTTGAATATATAACAAATTTGTCGCGAACATAGCATTAATGAATAATAAGATGAGATATCTCTCCTCCACACGGCCAGCCATTTCGCTACACATTGTCTTCCATCTCACAGTTAGATGCTTCAAACTTTCACCAACCCTTTGTTTTAACCCAAATACATCTTCAATACCTGGTCGCGAGGAATTATTACTTATATATGCCCCTAAAAATATAGCTTGCAAGTGATTGAAAGATGTTATTGTATTCTTCGGTAGCCCTTCAAACCATTTCAAAGCTTCTCTGTCGGACTTGATGCAAAATATTTGCACAATATAGCATCATGATTCTTCCATTGTAGCATACATCTCATATAAGCTTTGATATGTTGTATCGCGCAAGTTGTTCCATCGAAAATGCTGGTTAACGTCGGTAAGTTGCACTTCGGTGGTATTCCTCCTAATTGTATCTCTTGTGTGAACGGAGTTTTCGCAGCTTCTTCTATGGCTTCATCCAACTGTCTCTTTCCTCCTCCCCTTTTACTGTTCATCATTCCTCTCATTTCTGCCAATTCTCTCAAATTTTGTTCATTTACATCAGAATTTGCGTCTATTGGTCTTTTTAGTTCCACTTCTCTTCTCCTGCGTTCATGTCTGCTTTGACTTTCATCATTCTCTTCTCGTCTTTCTATGTGATCTTCTCCTTCACTTCTTTCACGAATTCGCACACCGTTATATCTATCAATTTCTCTTCTTTGTTGCCTATCAGCTCTCCTTTGTGCTCTTTCATATTCTTAATTAATATTATCATTATTGCGATTTTGTTCTCGCCTTCTTTCTCGATTATCATGATTATTCTAGCGAATTGCCTCTTCTAACTCATGTTCTTCCATTTCTGCTCCCAATATTTCTCTCTCGCGAGCTTGACGTGCTTGTTCAACATAATGTCTTTCAATTTCATCCTCAATCTCTTTTTGCTTCCTCTGTGCTTCTCTCCCATGCAATATTCTTCTTCCTTCTTCTTGATTTTCTTCATCAATTGGATTATTCTTCCTCTGACGCTGCCTATTTCCTCGATTTCCATCATTCTGCCCATTTTGAAAAGTCTCGGGACGTGGAACATAACGATATTCCATCATTTCTCTTCTCTCGCAATGTTCTATGCCTGGATTTTGCGCTTCTTCTTGGTTTTCTTCATCAACATTTTCTATAGGTAAATTTCTCCTTCTTTCCTCTCTAACTGATCTTGAGCTTGATCTTGTAGTGCTTCTCGACCTTCTATTTTGTAATCTCATGTTTTCCATCCTCAATTCATGATTCTGTCTTGTTAAATTTGCACGTTCCTCTGCCTCTAATCGTCTTTCTTCATGTGTTGTTTGTCTCAACGTCTCTAATGCCGCGATCTCTTCATTTCCATGAATTATTTCTCCAATCCCTTCTCGGTCTCTCTCCTCTTGTCCATTGTTTACCAATTGTTGTTCTTCTCCCCTTTCGTCCACAGAGTCTGATCTCCAAGTATGCACGCTTACTCTATCATAATCCACAGTTCTATCCGCTACTGGTTGAACTGGTGATTGAATTTGATTTTCTTCATTATTCCTTATGTTCCTTCTTGAGGATTCTCCCATTTCATTTCTCCCTTCACCGGCAAGTCTCCTACTCCTTCTAACAGTTGTTGGTTGCTCGGATGCATTTCTCCTTCTAGCCATTTCTTAATTTTGGTAAATTGTTGAAAATTATATGAAATTCCTTCCCTACTACTCCAAATTCTTTCAAATCACGATGTCAATCCTTACTCTCTCCCTGTTTCTAGCGCCAATATGTAGTTGCAGGAAATCCTACACTACACCCCTCACTAGAATCCACACAACTAAGACATTTGAAGATGAACAACTATGATTTTTATTGATTAATTATTTGAATGTTTACAAGATATAATGGAAAATAGCTAAAGAAATTACAATCACCACAAACTTTCTCTCTCCTAATGACTTGCCTAACACTCGGAAAAAGATCTCTCACAACAGACTTGCTCGACTCTTTATATAGGGTAGTACACAATGGATGACAACTAAGCTGTCCTTTATTTTCGGGAATGACTTGCGAAATATCGCAAGTATACAAATATATAATCTCGCAACTCTTCTAAATCTCGCTAAGTCTTCACATCTTTCTCGTGTTTTAGCTGTCGTCATTCATTGCGTCATTCATATTATTCGTTTGCGACAGTTTCGCAATGCTGTCGTTTATTGATCTCGCGAAGTATTGATGTCGCGATATTCTGATCCTACAACTAATTAGTTTTATGTTTTTAGGTAGTAAATAAAGCTTGGATGAATCAAGAGTCCAAAAGAGCAAATAAATGGTGACTTGTGGCTACGGAAGAGAGACAACACCAAGCTCCCGCTAGAAGGCAGTATAGAGCGTAAAGGAAATATCGGGCAAAAGCAACTGCAATCCGCTTGCACGCGTCTCGCAAGGCGCTTGCGAGAGCTACACTAGCAGTGGGCTTGGTAGAGAACTAAAAACCCAAATCCAAGATCCAAACCCGTTTGAACACCTGAACCGTCCGATTTGATACAACATCCAACAACATCCCCATTCGGTACATCAGAGTTTGATGTATTTGCCTAACACTTGAGCACCTTCTATTCCTTCACCTAGTCGAACAGAAACGTCCCACTTTCATCTCTCTTCTCTTCTCTTCCATCTGCAGAACCAACACCTTCATCCCCTCTTCCAACACCACCACCGTTCCACCTCACCTCATTCAACCACCATCATTAAACACCATATAATATTGCATATTTCTACATCTTTTTACTGGCATTTAACTCATCTTTTGTGCTCTAACTCTCTATTTTTATCCCAAATTTTGAGTTTTCATTGTTTTCAAGAATAAATACTTGTGCTGATTAATTTTATGTTTTTAGGTAGTAAATAAAGCTTGGATGAATCAAGAAGCCAAAAGAGCAAAGAAATGGTGACTAGTGGCTACGGAAGAGAGACAACACCAAGCTCCTGCTAGAAGGAAGTATAGAGCGTAAAGGAAATATCGCACAAAAGCAGCTGAAATCCGCTTGCACGCGTCTCGCAAGCCGCTTGTGAGAGCTACACCAACAATGAGCATGGTAGAGAACTAAAAACCCAAACTCAAGATCCAAACCCGTTTGTACACCTGAACCGTCCGATTTGATACAACATCCCCATTCAGTACATCAGAGTTTGATGCATTTGCCTAACACTCGAGCACCTTCTATTCCTTCACCTAGTCGAACAGAAACGTCCCAATTTCATTTCTCTTCTCTTCCATCTGCAGAACCAGCACCTTCATCCCCTCTTCCAATACCACCACTGTTCCACCTCACCTCATTCAACCACCATCATTAAACGCCATTAAGCCTCTAACTCCATCTCTCTCAACCTTATCTCCTTATCAAGAATAGTAAACCTATAAGCTAGGTTTGAGAGAAATAGAGTTAGGGTTAGCTGTTACAGCTGGGGGAGCATCGATTCAATGAAGTTGCGGAGAAATTGAAGATGGGGAAAGTCAATAGAATATCGTTGGTGAGTTGGGTTCTTATTAATTGTCGAATTGAAGAAGGATTGAGTGAATTTTGTGTATAAATAGGGTTGTCTTCTCTGTAACAAGTCATCCAGTTTTAGTCGGGATCAATTATTTAGTTTAATATCATTGTTTGCATCTTGTTCATCATGTTCTAATTCTCTTTGCTAGGGTTTAGATGAAGCCCTAGCCTATTACTCTATTATTCATGATGTATATGTTATTCTTGCATGCTTTAACTGTTTTAGGAAAGATTTAATCTTAGTGCTTCAATACTTTGCTCTCACAGTGTATGTCAGGCATCTATTGTAGTTAGAATAACATTGTGTTGATTGTGTTGCAACTCGAACTTAGAGACTGTTGTTAATGTAAAGACCCTCAAGCTCGTCAACGCTATTAGACCGGTCAAATGATGATTTAGCAATAATATAACGATGGTCAAGAGAATATTAAGATATTATTTAGCCGCTAATGACTCGATTAGTTAATGTAGATTTTATTTAATAGAAATTAATCTAACAACGATTTAGATACGAAATTAGTACCGTTGAATATATCTCGATAAGTTACACAGAATGGATTATTTGAACGTGTCATTCGGACATCGGACAAAGAATATATCATAAAGTTTGTTCGGAGGGAAAAATAGAAATCTTGCAGTTTAGCCGCCTTAGCTGCCCGTATCAAGTTTTCGGGTTCCTTTAACATTTTGGTCGGCCTTATCTCAATCGAGAAGATAAGACCCGTTATTCTTTCTCCTTCATCATTCCTCTTTCTTCTTCCTCTTTCTTCTTTTTCTTCTTCTGCTTTTGTTCGTCACTCTGGCGATTATGTGAGATGATTCTGAGGTCGAAATCGAAGAGAAACGTATGGAAAACATTAGGAATTGATTGTTAGTGGTGATGTTGATGTTAATTGAGCTCGGGAGAAGGAGGAGTGGATGCTGCTGTAACATTTGAATTAGGGTTTATAGGATTGATTGATGTTCTGAAGATTTAGAGGATGGATTATGGAGTTATTGTTGATGAAGAGTCATGGGTAGTTGCTTAATTGAAGTCTTGAATTTGATTCAGTTACGAATCATTGATGAGATTAGAGTTAGGGTTTCTGAGTTCGATTTCTGGAATTAGTTCGAATGTGAAATTGAAGGTTTTGAAGATTAATAGAAGATGGGTTTGATACGAATTAGGTTATGAGGTCGAAGAGCATCCTGAGTTTGTAGTTAGAGATTTGAATTTGAAGTTCAGGTGGATGATTGAAGCTGTGAATGGAATTAGGGTCGGATTGTGTTTATAAGAAGGAGGTGGAGTTATTATGAAGGTTGAACCTATTGGTGCTTGAGCATTATTTGGTTTGAGGTAATTATTTCTTCTCAATTTTTTTAGTTAAGTCATTATTTTCAGTTTTATATGTTCATTAATGGAGCTGCCAAAGGAGTGATTATGTAATGAGGAATTGATAAGTTACAGACGTGATATTTGATTCAGATTGTAATGAAGATGTTAAATGTTTGTTGTGTGTGTTGGTGCTGAGGTGGAGTTGCAGGTGAAGTTGGTTTGGTATGTATAAGGTCTTGGAGATGTTAATGGAGTTGAATTGCAGGGATTGGGTAAATCGTGTTACTTGGGGTGAATTAATGGTGGTCTTGAAATGAGATTAAGGCAGGGTTGTCTGACTTGGAATTATAGATGGTTGTTAGGTGCAGTTGTAGAGTGGTTTGAAATTCTGGTGGTATATTTGAGCATAGGATGGATGTTGTAGAAGTGTATCTAGAAATGAAGTTGCAGTTGGATATTAAAAAGGTGTTAGTTGTATCTACATATAGAGTTAGAGTTGGAATGGTTGTGTAGTGAGCTGAAATGAAGTGTTTGTATGAATGTATCGTAAGAGTGAATGTTAGACGAACATTGGAGTTGAATATGTACAGTAAAAGGCTTGCAGTTGCTGCCTAAAGGATCTGAGGGAAATGAAGTTAAGGATGGTGGTGTAGACTGTGTAGTTGTTAATGCAGAACTGAAGGTGTGAGAGAGCAATTAAAGATAATGAAGAGGTCATAGTGGTGATTGCGTTGAGCTGAACTCAGTGAAGTTGTTTGTGATTTGTGTGGAACTCTTGGAGTTGTGTTTGTGTAGGCTGAGTTGATTTGTATATGTTGAGATTGATTTGAAGTTGGGAATGAGGGTTAGATGAAGGTGTTGAGTGAGTCTTTAAGGGAAATCTTGGAACTTCAATTGCAGGTAACCAGTGTTTGTAATTGTATTTGATTATGAAGTTTGTTTTAACATTCAATGAATTGATGCATGAGTAGATTGAAGTCGAACTTGAGTTAGAGTTGTGAGTGTTAGAATTGAAGTGAATCTGTATTTGATTTTAGGCCTATTAGTCATCCCAGTCAGTTTAGTTGACTCGGTTTGTTTATCTGACTGAGTTGAATCGGTGTTAACTCACTGAGTTACAAATCTTGACCTGAGTTGACTAAGTTTGACCAGTGACCCTAGTGTTTATGGGTAAAAATCGTTTCCGCCGATTTTGGTAAATTCGGTAGGTGAGTGAGAAACTGGTTTAAACCCTAAACAAATGTGATGCACGTGAGCACTTTATAGATTCGAGAGATCAATCTGTACAAGTCCGGCCTAAACCAAGAAATGGCTGTTCCCGGACTTGCTTGGTCACAAAGTGGAGGAGAAGGATTGATTTGGGGAGGGAAGCAAAGAAAGGTGTTGAGACCATAATAGTTCTGGGAGAGTAGTATCTCGACTTGTATCAGAAAGTGAAAGCTTAGGAAGCTTGCAAGAGATGAAAGCTTTCTGGAGAGCTTGCAAAGTTGCCTTTTCTGAGAGTGTTGTATTTTTCTCCTGACCGAGACTTGTTGTCTGGTGGAAATAGGTAAGATTTATTTATACAAGTCGAGATTGAAACGTATCCTGGCCTCATGAAGGAAGAGAGTAAAGGGTGAAATAATGGGAGGAGGTGGTAACCGCATGGTGTTTATGGGTGAAAACGTTTTCACCATTATTTCCTCATTTATTTGACCGCTTTATTCCTATTCACGTTTTCTTAATGTGAGCGTAGTGTACGCGCTGCATCTTTGTGACAAGCAAACCAAGACCCCGGAAAGCATCCCCCAGTTTGTGTTGATGTCTCGAGTGTTGGTTGCACCTTGAGTGCAAGTGGCGCTGCTAGTGGCGCGTGTGGCATGTGCCAATGGCATGTACAGAATGCCTTTGTTGCGGGTTGCACTTTGAGTGCAAGTGGCAATGCCAGAGCTGCTAGTGGCGTGTGTGGCACGTGCCAATGGCATGTGCGGAATGCCTTGGTGGTAGGTTGTACGTTGAGTGTTAGTGGCAATGCCAGAGCTGCTAGTGGCGTGTTTGGCATGTGCCAATGGCGTGTGCGGAATGCCTTGGTGGTAGGTTGTACGTTGAGTGTTAGTGGCGATGCCAGAGCTGCTAGTGGCGTGTTTGGCATCTGCCAATGGCGTGTACGGAATGCCTTGGTGGTAGGTTGCACGGTTTGCAAGTTAGTCTACCAGCGTGGGTTTTGGCATGTGTCAATGGCACGTACGGCCAAGTTGGCCTAGGTTGCGCGGCTTGCAAGTTAGGCTACCAGCGTGCGTATTTGGCATGTGTCAATGGCACGCATGGCCATTAGGGCTACGTCCTGGTAAGAAAAGCTACCAGCGATGCATGTTGGCATGTGCCAATGGCATGCTCGGCCATTAGGTCCATGGCCTGGTAAGAAAAGCTACCAGCGATGCGTGTTGGCATATGCCAATGGCATGCGTGGCCAATTTGGGTCACGACCTGGTAGGAAAAGCTACCAGCGAGCGTGTTGGCATGTGCCAATGGCATGCGTGGCCAATTTGGGTCACGGCCTGGTAGGAAAAGCTACCAGCGAGCGTGTTGGCATGTGCCAATGGCATGCTTGGCCAATTTGGGTCACGGCCTGGTAGGAAAAGCTACCAGCGAGCGTGTTGGCATGTGCCAATGGCATGCTCGGCCATTAGGGCCGTGCCCTGGTGAGAAAAGCTACCAGCGAGCGTGTTGGCATGTGCCAATGACATGCGTGGCCAATTTGGCCTAGGTTGCACGGTTTGCAAGCCTAGGTGCGGGCGCTATTTTGGCATGGCGCGGCTAGGGCCAAGGTAAGGGTGTTTGGCTTGGCGTGGCGTGACCAGCGTAGCTAGGGCCAAGGCAGAGTGTGTTTGGCATGGCGCGGCTAGCTTGGGCAAGGTGTGGCTGACATGATTTGCCATTGGCACGGAGGTGCGGCTAGCATGGTTGGCATGCTTTGGCGCGTTTGGTGTGGCTGGCATAATTTGCCATTGGGAAAGGTGGCTAGCTTGGTCTAGGTGTGGTGGCATGATTTGCCATTGGCACGGAGGTGCGGCTAGCATGGTTGGCATGCTTTGGCGCGTTTGGTGTGGCTGGCATGATTTGCCATTGGCACAGAGGTGCGGCTAGCTTGGGCTAGGTGTGGGTGGCATGATTTTCCATTGGCACGGAGGTGCGGCTAGCATGGTTGGCATGCTTTGGCGCGTTTGGTGTGGCTGGCATGATTTGCCATTGGCACGGAGGTGCGACTAGCATGGTTGGCATGCTTTGGAGCGTTTGGTGTGGCTGGCATGATTTTCCATTGGCACGGAGGTGCGGCTAGCATGGTTGGCATGCTTTGGCGCGTTTGGTGTGGCTGGCATGATTTGCCATTAGCACAGAGGTGCGGCTAGCTTGGGCTAGGTGTGGCTGGCATGATTTTCCATTGGTACGGAGGTGCGGCTAGCATGGTTGGCATGCTTTGGCGCGTTTGGTGTGACTAGCATAGCTAGGGCCAAGGCAGATTGCGTTTGGCATGGCGCAGCTAGCTTGGGCTAGATGTGGCTGGCATGATTTGCCATTGGCACGGAGGGGAATTAGGGTTTTGTTCGTTGTAACCCTAATTTGAAAAAATACCCCTATTAATTACCGACTACATGCATTAAATGTTCTAATAAATGTGTCACCGGTGACATTAGGTTATTTGGGGTTTTACGATTTTACCCTTTGTTTAAAATCCACCATCAACATTAAGTCCCCTGCTTAGCTCGGAACAGGAGCTTTGTTGGGAGGTAAGCATGATATGGTGACAAACTATCAACAGCAAATCGTAAAGAGAATTGAGGAGGCTTGTCTGACCTTTTTATGAATAGGATTTGGAATCCTTGCCTCTGGCAGTTTTGCGCAAATCGGGAGGCTGGCACAATTGGGAAGTTAGCGTCGTGAGAGACAGGAATCTAGGCGGCATTGAGAAGTTGTCGCGAGTTGGGAAATTGAGCGTGCTAGCTAGCGGGACCGGCGCAAAGTGGGAAGCTGATCGTTCTAGCTGGCGGGACCGGCGCAAGATGGGGAAGTTGAGCGTGCTAGCTGGCGCGACTTGGGCGGTTGTTGGGAAGTTTGGGGAGACTGGCGCGAGCTTGATGGTACCGGTGTAAACAAGGAGGGAGTAGGTGTTTCTACAGATAGCAAAGTTTCCTTATTTTGCCTTCCTTCACGCGCGGCTTCAATCAGGGCATCATCCATGCCAAAAATCTGGAAGCGTTATGTCCATCATTAATTCCTTCCCTTCTTTAAGGTTCCGTATTCATACGCAACGTAATTGCATCATCTCCCTCGTTTGAGAAAGGGTTCTTCTTGTTGAGTTCTCTCTTTGTCATGTCGCACAGAGACGAATCATCTTCTAACTTGCCAGATTCTCTAGGTGAAGGCGTGAGGTCTGACTCTTGCAGGAGCATCCCAACAAAGGTTATTCGGGTTAAGAAAATCATACCGGTATGTTTTCTTCTTCTTCGGTGGACTGACGTACGCTTCACCGCTTGTTTGATGAATGGAAAATTTCCCTTTCGTGCAGAGATATCCCGTTGGAGCATGCGTTAATGTTATTGACGAGGATGACCTAGTCGTTCCCTCCCTTCAAATCCAACCTCGTTGATCTGCCGAGACTTGGAGAACGCTGATTTATGGCTCTCTTGTTATGAATACTCCTATGCAGGTTTGTCATTCGGGACTCGTATGAGGTGTCTCTCCTCCAATTATCGGAATGTTGGCGGTTTCCTGGTGCAGAAAGAATTCGTGGTCCTTTATACGAGGATATGGAAGACATATGGCCATATCGCTACCAGGAGCGTAGTGAAGTGCTGTTCGTCCGCCTTGGTTTCCGTAGTGAACTGTATTTTGCCAATGATTGTTGATATGGAGAATATGTCCATCCGTGCTGCTGTAGAGTCATCCATTCAAAGGTGGGAGAACATGGTGTCCACCTGTGAATCCTTGGAGTTTAATATCAGCTGGTTGCGGCATCGTCTCAATATTGTGATGGTCGACGGAGCTGGTATTCTTGCTGGTGTGATTCCTGCCATAACAGCCATGCTGGAAGAGGAGAAAGCTTTGGCCCTGGAGTCTCGGAGGATTGAAGAGTTAACTCGAGACTTGAAGAGTAGGACTGAAAGATATCATGGTCGGTTGAAGATGATATTTTGTAGGGATTATAATTTACTAGATGGGATTTTCTGATATGTATCACAAGATTTGAAGGCTCCTCTTTTTTTTTTTTTTTTTTTTTGAAGAAATAAAGAAATTCCATTAATCTGTTGGATTGTATTGAAATTCGATAATTGGCAAGAAAGAAAGTAAAAGTAGAGAGGGTGTCTGGACGTTCACATTTTTGATGTAGCATGTTGCAGGGAAGTGATTAGGCGTAGTATGCCTTAAGCCACTTTCCGTTGATGACTGCCTCTAGCTTTCCCCCATCTTCTTTGATAATCTTGTAGTAACCACTGTCGTACGCTTTAGTGATTATGTACGGCCCTTCCCATTTGGGATAAAACTTCGGTGCCGATGCATCTTGCTGGATGTGTTTGGCGGTTTTTAGCACCAGATCTCCTTCCTTGAAAACCCCGGATTTTACATGGTCGTTGTACGCCCTGGAAATCTGTTTCCGTATGCTTGTGCATGTTCCTCTGCCGGGATCTTCTCGGAGTCCATAGTATCTAGTTCCGCGATTCTCGGCATTGAGTGATTGGCTTCATTCCACCGAGGTCCACTCGTTGCGGCAATTCGCGCACGGGATATTGATTTCTGCTGGGAGGATCGCGTCGCATCAGTAGACAAGGGAGTAGGGAGACATGCCGGTGGAGCTTCTAGGAGATGTTCTGTACGCCCAGAGAGCCATCGGCAATTGCTCGTGCCAGGTCCTGGGATTGTCGTGTACTGTTCGGCTTAGGATTCGGATCAGAGTCTTGTTGGTACTTTCGGCTTGCCCATTCCCCTGGGGATAATAGATAGTAGAGAAGACTTGTTTAATTCCGTACCTCTCAAGTAGTTCCTGTACTTGCTTGTTAGCAAAAGGCGTGCCGTTGTCGGTGATAGGGGTGTACAGAATGCCCAGAAGCCTGCGGCCTGCCATGTACCACCCGGGTCCGGAGGAGCCCATGGGCGCCCGACAGCCTGTCATGGGCTAGCCCGGCCTGTCCGATAATCATAAATGGGCGGACCCGGGTTTTTGTTCAAATATGGAAGTCCGACCTGTTAGCCTGCCCGGTAGCCTGTTTAGTTACCCGGTTTGTCTAACTGCCGATAACCTGAAATAAAGTCTTCTATTAGTGTGATGGATTTCTCAAGAACTTAAATTTCATATTTGGATAATTTATTAGGGTTAGAAAATATTTTGAATTACATTTCACAGTAATGAATATAGATTGCTTGAACTATTACTTGAACGAGTTACAGATATATCAACATTCATCAAGCCAAAAAAACAAACCTATATACTTTAAATTTTTGAATTATCTCTTGGGCCCGAGGCCTGCCCGACCCAGCCTGGCCTGGCCTGTATTGTTTAATGGGTATGGACGGGCCATGGGCATTAAAATTTTGCTATTGCCCGGCCCGGCCTGGCCTGTTAAACTTAATGGGTAGTAAGGACTACAAGCCCGTCTGGCTCGGCCCGATGTACACCCCTAGTCGGTGATGACGTGTTTAGGTACGCCAAAACGGCAGATGATGTGTTCCTTGACGAATGCCGCGATCGTGGCTCCAGTGGTTCCTTTCAGCGGGACAGCTTCAACCCACTTGGTAAAGTACTCGGTCGCGGTTATTATGTATTCATCTTTGTTTTTGAGGATGGCGGGCTGATCTTCCCAATGATGTCGAGTCCCCAGCTATAAAAGGGCCACGGGCTACTTATCGAGTGCAAGGATGTTGGAGGCGCGTGGATGAGGTTTCCGTGAATCTGGCATTCTCAGCATTTCTGAACGAAATTAGCTGCGTCGTCTTCCATGGTCGGCCAGTAGTACCTCTCGTGTATCTGCAGGAACAGTTTCTGTTTCCCTTGGTGTTCACCTTCGTGCATTTCTCTTAACATAACTGGGATTTCTGTACCGCCCAAACACCGCAGTAGACTTTCTCCGAAACTCTTGCGATATAAAACCCCATCATGGAACACGAATCTTTTGGACCTTTGTTTTAGGTTGGACGCATCCTCTTTGTCAGTAGGAAGAATGCCGTCACGAAGGAAACCGATGTACGGCTCGCCTTGATCCCAGTGTGACTGATGTTGAGGACTTCCCCGACATGGGGGCGCCCGGCAATTGGGACACGCCCTCGGAGTAATCGGGATTGGGCTTCCATCTCCGGCCAATAGTATCCAAGTCGTTGTAAACGACGATAGAGGGTTACTACGATGTTATTCCCAGACTTCGGTATGAACATGTTCAAGTTGTTGTTGTGCTTCCTCTTTTCCGAGACACCTTGACAGAGTATGTCTGGATTTCGATGATACTGAGAACATCTTGAAGCATAAAGAAATTCCGCAAAGTCTTGAGGTCAACCTTCCCTTGGAAAAGTGAGTTGTTGAGTTCTTGAATGATAGGATTTCTCCAGTCATCGTCTTCGGCTTTCTCAGGTTGTGAAAGCCATGTTGAAGCTATGGTTCGCCGTTTACCGTCGGGGTTTCCTCGGATCCTTCAAATCGTAGCTTCGATGCTAGTGTAGCTAGGCATCAAGATGCTTGTTATCGCTACGGCCGACATGTGCGATGGTTGCTTCGGCGAAATAATTTAGTAGTTTTTGTGCTTCACCTCGTATGGTGCCAGCGTCGGTTCTTTCAATGCGTAAATCCCGTTTACTGGTTGATGAGTAATTTGGAATCTCCTCTTATCTCCAAACGCGTGGCCCGGCTCGTTTAGCTAGTGATAGTCCAATGAGGAAGGCTTCGTATTCAAATGAGTTATTGGTGCATGGAAAGTCTAGCTTGAAAGAGTGCGAGAAGACTTCTCAAACAGGAGATACTAGTACCACACCCGCTCCTCCGGTATTAGTCTTTGGTGGTGGAAGAGCCGTCGAAGAACAAGCAGCCATGCTTCTTTTTCGACTAAGAAGATATCCGGAAGGTCTCCCGGGAGATCTTCTCGTAACTCCGCGGTGTTTTCTCCGGGAATGCTTTGCAGCAGTGCAAAAGATGTCCTTTTATGGCCCTTGGGGAAACGCACGTTATGTCGAACTCTGATAGCTGCAGGAGACATTTAGCCGGCCTCCCTATCAGGGCGGGTTTCGAGAGAAGGAACTTTACAGGGTCTGATTTGGATATTAACACCACCTTGTTGGAGAGGAGGTAGTGCCTGAACTTCTGGATGGAATAAATTAACACTAAACACGCCTTTTCTGCTTTGGGGTATCTGATTTCAGCGTCTCTCAACATTCGAATGAAGTAATATATGGGATATTCAATTCCTTTGTCGTCTTCTTGAGCGAGGAGAGCTCTAATGGCGGTATCGCTAAAGGCTGTGTAAAGACATAGTGGCTTCCCTTGCATAGGAGGATTCATGACAGTCGGGGAGGACAGCGTTTGCTGGATCTTCTGGTACGCTTTTTGCTGAGACGTAGTCCATGTGAAATTCGCTCCTTTTTTCAGCAGAGGGGTAAACGCGGTAATGAGCTGTGCCAGCCCCGGTATGAAGCGACGAATGTAGTTTACCTTGCCCATGAAACTCTGGAGCTCTTTTGCGGTTCGTGGTGGCGGCATCGTGAGTATAGCTTGCGTCTTGACTGGGTCAACTTTTATCCCTGCGGACGTTACTTGGAATCCTAAGAACTTCCCCGAAGAGACATCAAAGGCGCATTTCAAAGGATTCATATTCAACTTGTATTCGCGACATCTTTCGAACACTTGTCGTAGCGTTTCCGGATGATCCGCTCGAGTCTTCGATTTAACTACCACATCATCTACGTAATCTTCGACTTGCTTGTGCATCATATCGTGGAAGATGGTAGTCATGGCGCGTTGGTAAGTAGCGTCAGCGTTCTTCAGACCGAAAGGCATTACGGTGTAATAGAAGTTTCCGAGAGGGGTTCGAAAGCTTGGTCTTACTCGCGTCGTGCTCATACATCTTTATCCGATTGTAGCCGCTATATCCATCCATGAAAGAGAACATACCATGTCCACTTGGTAGCGTCTACAAAGATGTCGATGTTAGGGAGCGAGAAATCGTCTTTAGGGCAGCACTTGTTCGGATCTCTGAAATCGACACAACACCTGATCTGACCATTCTTCTTTTTAACGGGAACGATATTGGCCAACCAGGTGGGATGGTGAATAGGTTTGACAAAACCAGCGGCTATTAATTTCTGGACCTCCGCCTTGATTTGTTCTTCTACGTCATGTCTGAATTTTCTTGGAGGATGCTTGACTGGTTTGGATCCGGGTATCACGTGCAGATGGTGGGTGACCAGTTTTTCATCCAAGCCAGGAATTTCTTCGTAAGTCCATGCGAAAACGTCCTGGTATTCTTTGAGTAGGTCGACTAACTTTGAGCGTTCTGCAGAATGTAGAGTCGAACTGATCAGAACGGGTCGCGGGAATTCCTCATTCCCTATATTGACATTTCGAGTTCGTCGGTGGTTAAGTCGGTCCGTCTTGCAGCTTCCGAGGGGCGCGCCGGAACTTCCCCCCGGTTATTGTGAAAATATTCTTTCGGGCGGAGAGACCGGGTCATGGTCTCCCCTGCTAATTGCTAACAACGGTGGTAATGGGCGAGTTTTCCCTTTTTGCTTCGTCCTGCGATAAGGGTGCATTCTCGCTTGGTGCGGGCACGGGTTACGCACGGAGTTACGGGTCTTCCTTCCGAGGAGATGGTGGGAGGGCGGTCTCCTCTCGTGGAGTATCTCCCGCTTGTCGCTATCTCGAGCGATGTCCATTTTGGTGTAAAACTGTGAATCTTGGTCGTCACACCTTTTGAACCCTCCTTCGGCCCATGTGCTTCTACGCAGTAGACTGGTGCATAGGGGGACAGTGACACAGGGATGCGGATAACTTCTTCGTTCAGTACTATTTTCAGGCATTGGTGGTATGTTGAAGGAACGATCTTGAGATTATGCAGCCACGACCTTCCCAGTATCATGTGGTAGTCTGGTTCTTTTTCAATCACCTCAAACTTCACGCTTGATTGAATCGGCCCTACTGCCAGCTCCAAGTTGATGTAGCCGTACGTGCTAGTTTGATTGCCTTCGAAATCCGTCATCGTAGTGGGTTGTCGTACGATCTCGTTAGGTCGCACACGGCAGCTTTAAGTGTCTTGAGAGTGATGACATTGGAAGATGCACCCGTGTCAATGAGCGCTCTTCGAAACTCTATGTTCCCGACGAGAGCGTAACATGCAAGGCCCGGTTGTGACCGTCCTCTACCATCATGTCGTCATCGGTGAAAACAATATTGTTGGTGGATCTTCCGGGGATCCTTGGAGTCCCCGTGGGTGTAGGAACTAGTGATGCGTTCGGTGCTATTCGGTTAATAGCAGAGAATGTTTTTACTCGATGGTCCTTGGAGAGGTGTAGCAATTCACATAAGCTTTCTACCAACATGGTCTCCTCCTGGTCCGCTGGCTTCCAGTCAGTGACGAAACCATTGATTTGAGAATGCTCATTCGGGATGTCAGTCCCATTTGTTCTTGATCTCCGGGGAACATGAACCACTTAGCTCCGATGTTAGGCTGATGAGGAAGTCGAGTATCTTTAATCGCATCCTTCATTAGATCCATGTTTTTGGCATGGATCTGCGAGCTCACATCGAGTCAACCAGTCTTGGGACCTTTTCATTGGTCATATTGCTTCCGTAAACCGACGAGTTATCATGACCTTGAGCGGGATCAATGTTTGTGGAGATGGCACGATAGCCGACCATGCTTGCGCGAAATTTGAGGACGGAAATCGGAATTTGATGTTGTAACCGAAAGATCAATCCTCCCATTGTGGTCGCCAATTGTTTATGGGTAAAAATCGTTTCCGCCTCGATTTTGGTAAATTCGGTAGGTGAGTGAGAAACTGGTTTAAACCCTAAACAAATGTCTTTGCACGTGAGCACTTTATAGATTCGAGAGATCAATCTATACAAGTCCGGCCTAAACCAAGAAATGGCCGTTCCAGACTTGCTTCGGTCACAAAGTGGAGGAGAAGGGTTGATTTGGGGAGGGAAGAAAACAAAGGTGTTGAGACCAGAATAGTTCTGGGAGAGTAGTATCTCGACTTGTGAAAGCTTAGGAAGCTTGCAAGAGATGAAAGCTTTTTGGAGAGCTTGCAAAGTTGCCTTTTCTGAGAGTGTTGTATTTTTCTCCTGACCGAGACTTGTTGTCTGGTGGAAATATGTAAGACCTATTTATACAAGTCGAGATTGAAACGTACCCTGGCCTCATGAAGGAAGAGAGTAAAGGGTGAAATAATGGGAGGAGGTGGTAACCGCATGGTGTTTATGGGTGAAAACGTTTTCACCATTATTTCCTCATTTATTTGACCGCTTTATTCCTATTCACGCTTTCTTAATGTGAGCGTAGTGTACGCTGTTGCATCTTTGTGACCAAGCAAACCAAGACCCCGGAAAGCATCCCCGGTTTGTGTTGATGTCTCGAGTGTTGGTTGCACCTTGAGTGCAAGTGGCGCTGCTAGTGGCGCGTGTGTCATGTGCCAATGGCATGTACGTGAATGCCTTTGTTGCGGGTTGCACCTTGAGTGCAAGTGGCAATGCCAGAGCTGCTAGTGGCGTGTGTGGCACGTGCCAATGGCATGTGCGGAATGCCTTGGTGGTAGGTTGTACGTTGAGTGTTAGTGGCAATGCCAGAGCTGCTAGTGGCGTGTTTGGCATGTGCCAATGGCGTGGAATGCCTTGGTGGTAGGTTGCACGGTTTGCAAGTTAGGCTACCAGTGTGGGTTTTGGCATGTGTCAATGGCACGTACGGCCAAGTTGGCCTAGGTTGCACGGCTTGCAAGTTAGGCTACCAGCGTGCGTGTTTGGCATGTGTCAATGACACACATGGCCATTAGGGCTACGTCCTGGTAAGAAAAGATACCAGCGATGCATGTTAGCATGTGCCAATGGCATGCTCGGCTATTAGGTCCATGGCCTGGTAAGAAAAGCTACCAGCGATGCGTGTTGGCATGTGCCAATGGCATGCGTGGCCAATTTGGGTCACGGCCTGGTAAGAAAAGCTACCAGCGATGCGTGTTGGCATGTGCCAATGGCATGCGTGGCCAATTTGGGTCACGACCTGGTAGGAAAAGCTACCAGCGAGCGTGTTGGCATGTGCCAATGGCATGCGTGGCCAATTTGGGTCACGACCTGGTAGGAAAAGCTACCGGCGAGCGTGTTGGCATGTGCCAATGGCATGCGTGGCCAATTTGGTCACGTCCTGGTAGGAAAAGCTACCAGCGAGCGTGTTGGCATGTGCCAATGGCATGCTCGGCCATTAGGGCCGCGCCCTGGTGAGAAAAGCTACCAGCGAGCGTGTTGGCATGTGCCAATGGCATGCGTGGCCAATTTGGCCTAGGTTGCACGGTTTGCAAGCCTAGGTGCGGGCGCTACTTTGGCATGGCGCGGCTAGGGCCAAGGTAAGGGTGTTTGGCTTGGCGTGGCGTGACCAGCGTAGCTAGGGCCAAGGCAGAGTGTGTTTGGCATGGCGCGGCTAGCTTGGGAAAGGTGTGGCTGGCATGATTTGCCATTGGCACGGAGGTGCGGCTAGCATGGTTGGCATGCTTTGGCGCGTTTGGTGTGGCTGGCATGATTTGCCATTGGCACAGAGGTGCGGCTAGCTTGGGCTAGGTGTGGCTGGCATGATTTTTCATTGGCACGGAGGTGCGGCTAGCATGGTTGGCATGCTTTGGCGCGTTTGGTGTGGCTGGCATGGCTAGCATGGTTGGCATGCTTTGGCGCGTTTGGTGTGGCTGGAATGATTTGCCATTGGCACAGGGGTGCGGCTAGCATGGTTGGCATGCTTTGGCGCGTTTGGTGTGGCTAGCATGATTTGCCATTGGCACAGAGGTGCGGCTAGCTTGGGCTAGGTGTGGCTGGCATGATTTGCCATTGGCACGGAGGTGCGGATAGCATGGTTGGCATGCTTTGGCGCGTTTGGTGTGACTAGCATAGCTAGGGCAAAGTCAGATTGCGTTTGGCATGGCGCGGCTAGCTTGGGCTAGGTGTGGCTGGCATGATTTGCCATTGGCACGGAGGGGAATTAGGGTTTTGTTCGTTGTAACCCTAATTTGAAAAAATACCCCTATTTATTATCGACTACATGCATTAAATGTTCTAATAAATGTGTCCGGTGACATTAGGTTATTTGGGGTTTTACGATTTCACCCTTTGTTTAAAATCCACCATCAACACCTGGACATTGACCTGACCTTGGACGTTGACTGTTGGTTGACCTTTAACCAGACGTTAACCGTTAGTTGACTTAGATGTACCAGACCTTTTGTTAACTGGCCGGTTTGATGGGCCAGGCCGGAGTAAGCCCGCAGGTCATTGGCTTGGGCTTAGGATTAGTTTTTCTTAATTAGATGAATTAGACCCTTTTTGGTCCGAATTAGCCTTTGACTTCTTCTACAAAGTTGTAGATGTTCGCAAGACTTAGCTAATGGACTAGAGAAATAACCTAATTGAATTAGTAGACCTTTAATTATGCAAGAGATGGATAATGAAGATGTGTAGAATCATAAATGGGCTTAGAACCATTAGTTAGACTTGTATGATTCTTGTATGAGACATTTTGGCTAGTTTCTTAGAGTTCTTATGTGATTAACAGTTAGTCTATATTAACAACGATCGATTCAAAGGATGAACCAGCGGATCGTGGATCTCGAGGTACGCGTGGCTTGTCATCAAAAGAGGTGGGAATTTACATTTAGCTCTTTTGTGATTATTGTTGTTTTCTTTTACAAAAGGTTATGTTTAAAGATTCATGCATAGTCTGATTGTGTATTCCATGCATTGTTTTATTTTAAACTCCGAAAGTACCATTGATTCTTATAATCTTTCCATTGTTTGGAAAGGAATTGTAATGCCTTGTTTGTCTTTATGAATTATTTGGGAAATAAGAATTTCCATTTGATTGTTTGGAAATGAGAATTTCCATCTGTGGTATATAGGGTACTGCTCCTTCATTTACTGGTGCGGGACGAGTCACCATATTATTATCTAGGTGCGGGACGAGTAACCATATTATAATCTAGGTGCGGGACGAGTCACCATATTATTCATTGTTTAGAAGGAGTTAGTTCCATATACATGATTGTTTACCTCTGTGAATTGGTTGTGTTTAGTGTTAGGGAAAACATGGATTGTTTTCAAATCATTTTCAATGATTACATGAAAGTCAATGTTATTCCTACTGGGCACCCCTTTTAGGGATGATGTGCTCACCCATTCCCACTTTCAATTTCAAAGACAGATCAGAGTTGCGCAACAGAAGCTTCGAGGAGTTGACTCCGTTAATTAGTTCTCTTCTGCTATGTTTATTATGTTGTTTATATTTGCAAAATAAATGACTATTGTATATGTATCATATGAGAGAAGTTCTTGTATATATATTTCTGAGCGGGGCTAGTTTTTGGGTTAAATTTTTGTAGCATATTTCTTAATTGTATGCTTAAGTATACGATTTAGATTCTTAGTGCCTCTGTATTTAGTTAATCTCTTGGATTAGTCAGCTGCTAGCTTAGGGGGCGCTACAGTTAATCCCTTGACTAGTTGTGCTTAATTAGACAGTTAGTGCTCCGGATTAATACTTTAGTTGCGATTAAACTATCCATAGGTGAAACATCTTAGATAAGTGGCAGACTTGAATCTCCACCTATATCTGTTACAAGGACATGAATAGTATCATCAGCTGAATGCTTAGTGTAGGTTTGTGGTAGAATCGATAACTCTAGTACCCTCGTCTTAAGTACTTACATCACTTGTCATTGCATCTTTACTTTCATATTGTTCTACTGCTTTAAAACTCTTTTAATCACCTTGTCGTATCGACACAAACACCCCTTTTGGTTACTCTTTTGTCAAAGTCAGTTGTAGTAAAACCATAGTTTCAACCATACACCCACTTTGTCCCTGAGGATTGACCTGTGCTTGCCTTGTGTTGCATTAGGATACTGTGCACTTGCAGTTGTTATTGTAGGTACTGTTTCTACGCCTACCAAGTTTTTGGCGCCACTGCCGGGGACTCGATAGTGGTGTAGCTGATCTAAAGTTCTACTTTACTGATTTTTATTGTATCTCTTGTATATATGTGTTAGATCATTGCATCATGTTGATTAGTATAGTTGTAGTTTTGGTTTTTCTATCACCTGCATCATCATAGACTCATAGTTAAAACCATCTGTGCATATAATTTCCTTCACCTCTTTAGTTTTTTTTCTGTAGCTGCATATTTGCTAGTTTGTCTGCATATTTTCTTAGTTATTTCGTTTTCTTTCGCAGTTCTTTGTCACTACAGTCTGTAGCCTACCATTGTAGCTATAACTTAATTCTGTAGCATACCTTTTTCTGCTTTCCGGCCACCTTTAGTATAAATATGTAGAGTACTCCATCTGTTGTATAACTTGCATCTAGGAATCATTTTTATTATTCTTTATTTTGTGTTCCTGTAGTTTCAGTCAGTTTAATCTGTATCTAGTGCATTCAATAGTTCAGTTTGTATCTTTGTTGAATTTTCAGTTGTTTGTAACCTTTTTTCACCTGTAAGGACATTACCATCTGTAGTTGTATATCATTGTGCACTTGCACTTGAACATATCTTCCATCTCTAGATTTCTGTAGTTCTTTTCCACATACCTTGCATCTGTAGGATTGCTGTAATTCTGTGTAGCCAGTAGCGTAGTTTGTACATTGTGTATATTTCTTAGTGGAGTCATAGCATAGTACCGCCTGTAGCTTCTAAATCAGCCTGTTGTAGCTTTGTAGTCTCTTCCATTTTTTATTTGTAGCGTAACTTAGTAACATCTTATCTCTGTAACAGTAACTGTAAGTTTTAAATTTCAATCATCTCATTCGCATAAACTGCGTCATTGTTCATCTCATATCCATCAGTAAGTGTAGGAATCTCTAGGATCATAGTGTTTAGCTGTTCATTGGTAGTTTGTTAACGTACACCTGCTATTTCATTCAGCGTTTGGCCTGCACTTAAACATTGAATCTGCGAGCCTGACTTGTCCCCATCTCAGTTAAATTGCAGTCTCCTTCCAAAAACTGAAATCCCAATAATGCTAGCTGATTCTTGAGCGGTGTTAGGTGTTGCGAAGCTATTTGTCCATGTTTAAGAGTGTTAGAGCATTGCTCGGTCGAACTCGCCTACGTTGCTATCTCAAGCATGTTTGTCAATATTAGTGATCAAAACTATAAGTCTTAATTTCTAGCCTATGTAGCTAAAGGTCGCGGACTAGGATAGAAAGTGTAGTTGAGCTCAAGAACTCCAAGGCAATCATCATACAAGACGAAAGACTACTCGAGGAATCGGTGGAAATTCATCGACTAAAAGGTATGTGGAGACTTGAACTTATCTGTCACTCAAAAGTCTATTTACTCTATCTCCTACTCTTGAGACAAAAGTCGTTTGGACGTATAGACTTTCATTATACATATTTGCTATTTCGAGCTGAGTTTAACTCGCCTATCTATTTCTCGAAATATATGTTGGTAAGCTTTCTCTTTAACCGAATTCAACTTTACCTAGTGAAGAAATTCATGTTATGTTTCAATCACTTTGGAAATTGCTCTGACGAAAAATGGTCTGTAAATAACGGCTATATAACGTTCTCTGAGAATGTTTCAATGATTGAAATGAGAGTTTAGATTACATAACCATTGGTAGGATATAAGCATTGTTGTGGAAACACATATATGTATAAGTCCTTATTCCTTGAACCAAGTTTGCGAACTTTGTTGATCAAGAGAAATGGAAGTGGCGCAAGCCAAGTCCGCGAACTGGCGGAAGTTCTCACCCGAGAATTTTTGCTGGAGTTTGTGTACTCCTTCCATGAGCTTAAGTCCGCGAACCCAGTTGTTGGGCTGTCGTAACCACAACAAATTAATCAAGATATTTCCCACTAATTAACTGGTAATATAGCGGTAGTAAGGATCGTTCCCACAGAGAGCTGTGTAATTGATATGTTATTTGATTCAGCAAAATAATAAAAGACAAGGGGGATTGTTGAATAATTAAAATAATAATAAACAATAAGATGAAAACATGATTATGAGTCATTCGCCGTTACCAAACGTTGACTTTCATAGTATACTCGTTTACCTTTCGTAAGAATCAATATCACCAACCGTAGAATAGCAGCTAGCTCAGTGCTACCCCCAAAACTCCTTATACCACGGATACGGAAGCTCTCCAATATCATATTCTATTCAACGAACCACCAAGTAGTATCTCACTCAAGGTGTAATCCAACCGAACGCTTTAGCCTTTGTGAATTAGGTTGATCTCAGTAGTTAAACTCTTAGCTCAAGGTTCACTTGCTGATGTTGTCTTCACTCGAAATTGCTCCACAGAATCCCTCTGCAAGGTCTCAGGTTTACTACTTGTATAGAAAGTTGTTTGACTATTACACTTATCACTAAACTTCTACTAGCATTAGATTGATCAAAAGATTAATCCAATTGTACACTTGAACAATCTAGTAATCAATCATAAACCCTAGGTATAGAAAAGACAATCGATAATATGATAAAAACTTTGAATTAACTTATATAATAATTAATCTTCACGTCCAGAACATAGAATTCATCCTAATCAATAAAAGTTTAGCTTCTCATGTTTACACCGTTTCCCGGTTTCCCCCTAAAGGGGTAAACCCTAAAATATGAATGAAGAACAAAAATGTATTATGAGATGTAGAGATATTATATATGAGATTAAGAAATATTCTTTTATAGGTATCTAAGAGTAAAAGTGCCCGTGCTCCAAATCCCGTGTAAAGTTGGTTGCCAAAACCTAGCCTAAATCGTAAGAGCAATTCATTAGATACGCCAAGTCCAAGCCTTGGTTTGTGTGAAAATACCCAACATCTCGCTTCAACTATCAGTTCCGTAGAAATGACAGTACATCATCTTTTCCCCATCGGAACTCGGCTAGACATCCCTCCGTGAAGAATATTTTTCCCTAGATTTTTAGCTTCCTCCCATAAGATTCACGGACAATAGTATCTCCGTGAAATTTCAAAGTCCCGGGATTTTTCTTTTATGCTCAAAACTTTCTTGGATACTCTTGTCACCGTGAGAATCTAATTTCCCTGGATTTTCAACTAAGGCATATACTTCCACGGACAGCCTGGTCGCCGTGAAAGTTAAATTCATCTGAGTCTGGTAACTTATTTTACCAATGCTCCCATATCTCCATTAACAGTCGCTCAACTAAACTCCACCAACCATGAACAACATCTCATCTTCAAACATCGAGCATCCTTTGCAACTGCACCTTACTTCATTAACTTCAGCCTTTCCAATGGCATCATTCGACAACCCATCACCATATCTAAACTTCGTTAGTTCCATCACAGATTCCTCCTTCTCTAGAAGATATTGTTGTCTTCACTGCCAATGGCATTAGGCCATCTCGTCATCTAATAGCAGCACCAATATGATCATCTTCTCCATCTCCGACAGCATCAACCACAGACCACCGTTAGCATCATCATCTTCCATTGTCCACAACTTTGCTCCCCACCAGTCACAGCACCATAAACGCAATCACCATCACTGCCAGTTTCAAACTCCATTCGCTATCCAGTATTTCTTCATTGTCACCTTCTGCACCATCGAGCATTACCATCTTCAAACCCGAGCAGCAACAACCTCTTCCGATTCTTCTCCATCTCTCGATCTCCATTTTCGACTACAACTCCATTTTCGACTGTCAACAACAACCCAACGTCACTGCCATACATCTCCATTTTCGACTACAACCCATCGATAGCTCTCATCACCATTAAGATCTCGGAGTTCTCTTCACCAACGATACTTTGTCCCTAACTCAATCTCTGCCGATTATCAATCACCACCATTAATGGTAGCAACTAACTCTGCAGATCAAATCATTCATCGCCGGATATAAAGAACTCAAGTCCATTGCTTCTTTCCCCATGTTCGATCATGACAGCGACCACTCCCTGTCCTCCATCAACATAACAACGGCCATCACCATCACTGCCATCAGTTAATGGACCACGAACCTTTAACAGCTCCCATTCAACTGTCAGTCACAGAATTAATATTCCGTGGCAGCCCTGAGTAGAAACTCGGGTGCCTATAACAACTCTATAGGTTCTCTAGTTTTCGACAACTTCGGCTTACTTCAAATGCTTCCAGATTCTTCATACGACGTTGGATTGAATCCATTCTTTCGCCATTGGCTTCGTCTTTTCGTCCTCTTCGAGATGATATCAAGAACTCCTAGGTTCGAACGAGTTCCATTTGGTCTTTGGCCCTTCTCCACTTGTAGCTAACTTCTTTTATTGCACAATTACGTGCAAATTCACTTCTTTTGGACGATTCACCTAGCAAAACATAAATAAGAGAAAACAAGAGTAATATACAATAATTCATAAGAATAAATAGCAATTACTAGCATGTATTCGACACTAAATATATACAAAATATGCACTTAAAAAATTCCCCACACTTGGCTTTTGCTAGTCCTCGAGCAAACTATCTAAAATACAACAACTCCATGTCGTTGAGGATACGGTTGCACTTAGCATGTGCAACAGGCCTTTAAACCCCTAGGTGTCCCTAGTGGACGAGTTATAGTCTCGTGAGGGTTTACTAGAGATATACCCACAAAACCTGCTCCAACTTCAAAGAGTTCCAGCTTCCCAAGCATCCAAAGAGCTATGAGGACATAGAGTTTTTGCATGCTAGTAATAAGAAGTTAGAAATACCAAAGAACGTATTCTCATTCTTAAATTTTGAGTGAGAAATAACCACACCATAATGAGAACGCGTGTTTGAGAGCGATCAATAAGCATTTCGCCTCGACTTCTGCCTCACTTAAAAGGATTTTATGATAATTGCACTCAAAAAGACGGCTTTTTTATGGGTCTCACATCTGTGCAGGTAGGAATGAAGAGAGAAATCCTACACACGTTGAATGGTGGGAAGGAAACCTTCCGAATAATTTCTGGAGACTCCACAAGATTGTGGGAAATAAAAGACTTCTGATGATGATCTCTAAGAAAGTAAATCAACCATTATTATTAAAAATAGAGGATGAGAGTACTTACCACCTTCGCGTCTGATTGCAATGATAACACCACTCTCACAACATCCAATAGAAACGTAGTCTTCGGCTTGTCTTCTTCATCTTCTTGGTCTTCGTGTCTTCAACTGATGATGATAAACTCTTGAACTTCGTAGAACTCTGACAATTTGTAACCCTTTCTCTTCAATTTCCTTGTTGCTTGAAACTTCCTTATAAATTTTTTTTTTCCTCGTAACCTTATTGAACAAATAACAACCTAAATGCAAATCTTTTTTGTATTTTCTTTTCTCTTTTTTTTTTTCTTTTTTCTTTTTTTTTTGTATTAATTTTTTTTTTGACAAAAAGATTGCAACTACAAAAATAATAACGAAATTAAAATTAACATGGCCATGAAAGAAGTACTTTACCACTTTGTTCTTCACAACGTGTATTTTCTTCGTATCATAAACTTCAGTAACTCTCATCTTTTGATTTTCTTCGCTCTTGTAAATAAGTCTTCATACTTCGATATAGAATTCTGCTCATTGTATGTTGCTTTACTTGGATATGAAATCTTCTCTTTCTTGTATTGTTGCTAGTAAACCTCAAACGTCTTCAACTTCCTTGTAGATTTTGTTGTCGCTTCCTTATTGATGATGATGTGTTTCTATGGAACTGTTGTTGGCGAGAGAGAGAGAATGATGCTAACTGCAAATCAAACTACAAGAAGGTGGTTTTCATCTATAGACGACACCCTCATGATTGACAAAATTAGCACTCAAGAGATCAAAGAGTAGTGCTTCTATTGGTGAGATGTTGGGTAGCTCACCATTCTACCGGGAATTAACGTACGGTGACACACACTCAAAAGAAAGCTCTTTAGTCAGCTACAAGGAAATTTGGTCTGGTGCCTCTGTTGATTTGAAAATAGGTAGTCTCCACTAATGATTGATCAGCAACTCTAATAATGCATTTCTCCCTGTTCCTAATTTGCATCCCCGGCATGATTAAATCCATTATTTAACACTCTAACCAGCAAGAAATCCGAATGAGTTCCCTAACACTTTCAAGTTCAGTTATGTCGGTCAAAATTCTCTATGTAAACATACCTAGAAGTGTGCTAGTGACTCTAAAATCTCTACAAGTTGGAGGTTTTATTCAAATATATACAAAAATTATAAAATTTTACTCAAAAAGGCTAAAAACTCTATATGCAAAAGACTCCCCCACACTTAAACTTCACATTGTCCTCAATGTGTAAAACTGAAAATTCTGAATTCTGATGTAACAGCAGATAAAACGCAAAAACAGTACAAATTGGTAAGAAATTTGGAAAAACTCCATTTCACAAAAGTTGTTCATCTACGTGTTTTCTACACAGTGTCAAAAGGGAACAATGTTTAGATAAACGGTCTGACAGTTATGGTCTCTGGACAGAACTACGTGCAGTCTGAATTTGTCTGACGAAAAGGTGTTCGTCTTAATTTTCTTCTAAAATAGATTATAGACTCAATGAAATTAAACATGGGGATACAAACATGACATGAAAACAATAAAAACAAAAAATAAAATGGTTTAAGATACAAAACCTATGGGTTGCCTCCCATTTAGCGCTTGGTTTAAAGTCATCAGCCCGACTTTCTTGTTATCGTCCATATACCAACAATCTGAAAATCTGGTAGTCTGCCCAGAAAACAATCTGCAATTCTAGTAACAACTTCACACAATGATTAGCATAACATATGAATAATGAAATTGTCATAGCTTGAAAGCTTCCCCCACACTTAGTCCTTTTTACACTCGGAAGTGGATAAAGAACATAAAATAAGGGAACTTCTTAGGGTTCCTCTCGGTGAACCTGCACAATGCTAGAATCAAACACATCAAGTGGTGGATACTTAGAAGAAAAATAATCCTTTAAAACTTTGGAAGCACACAACTCCAATCCTAAGTGATGTCGATCAAAATATTTAGAAATATGCAAAGGATCAGACAAACCTTCCACAATTTCTTGTATTACAGGATCCACATCATTCTTAAAGAATTGAAATGAATTATTTACCTCATTTGTATCGTGGTCCTCTATCAAACTATTTAGCCATTCTTCGTCAGTTGTTGCTTCAATCAAAATCTCAGCATCATTATAATCCTTGGCTAGCTCAATTGGGTCTTCCACAACTTCAACCAATTTGGTTTCATTCTCAATCTCTATCTCTTTAACAACCTCGTCATCAGAATCAGAATCGTCTCCTAGAAAGTCTAGTTCATAGGTGCGAATCATAAAATCATTGTTTGAGTACGTTACACCATTTATAACAACGGTTGTGTCATATTCATTCTCCTCCTTTTGAATAGGCGAGTGATCTTTATTATGATCCGGACTTGAAATAACATTACCATTATTGCAAGGATTTTCCAAAGGCTGCTCATCTTCATCAGAGTCTTCGTCAACCTCATAATCTTCAATATCCCAACGACGTTGAAGTTCCGCTCGTATTACCTTGTTAATTTCTTCGAGAGTCTTTTCCGATGCTCCAGCTTCTTCTAACTGATCATATTGCTTAGAAAGTTTTCTGATATTAATACATTTTCCACCGTTATTCACGATGGAAAGTTCAGAACGTATCTCTTCTTTTGACATAAATGAAGAAAGAACATGATAAAGAGGAGTAGGTCTTTCCAAACTCTCTGTCATCTGCACATTACTAGAAAACAACTGATCAGAAGTATAACTATCCTCCCATCCCTGTGATTGCTCACTTACATACCCGTCATAAGGTTGTTGATATGTATGAGAGTATCCATAAGGCTCCGTAGGGTATGGTTGGTAGTTGTTATATGAATGATATTGAAATCCAAATTGATTACCACTATAATATGATGATTGTTCTTGTGCTCCGTACATGTTATGTCCGTAAGGAAACATGACGACTCACAAGAACAAAAGAAAAAATCTAAAAACAAAAACAAGCTAAACAAATAAAAAATCAATCAACAACCGCTCCCCGGCAGCGGAGCCAAATTTGTTGGGCTGTCGTAACCACAACAAATTAATCAAGATATTTCCCACTAATTAACTGGTAATATAGCGGCACTAAGTATCGTTCCCTGATAGGTGTAGAATACACCGTATTTAATATCTAGTATTTATGCTTTCTTTGTGAGTTTTCGTGTGAATTATGTATCTTATTTTTGCTTTTGAGTTATTTAGGTGTTTTGGAGTCATTGGGGCAGAAAGGAAGTGGAACTCGCTCAAATCCAAGATTTCTTCTCATCATCTTGAAGAGCACGAAAAGACAAAGCCAATGGCGAAAGAACGGAGTCATTCGGAGCTCGTATGAAGAAGTTATGGGCAAAAGAAGAACTCGGAATGCCGAGGATAAGGGGCAACTCTCTGGAGGAGTACTAAATGAGCCAGTTTTGTGGTTAAGGGGGTTGCCGGGCGGGTGGCCCGTATCCCAAGAAGTGGGTGCTGATATCAGTTTGAGGGTATGAGACCTCATCTTGGTCGAGTTGATTCAAAAACGTAAGAAGTTTCTTTTTCTTACAACACGAGACCAAGAGGCGTGCAATAACGATTGAAACGGAGAAACTTGGAAAGGATTAAAAGAGAAATTGATTGTCACGATCGATTGATGTTGGGTTTCACTAGATTTGAAGTTCCATTGAATTATTAAGAAGATTTGGATTGAAGATCAGTGACAAGAGGGAAGTTAGAATGGAGCTTCTTTGTTTGATGAATGGTGGTGACATTCTGGCTACGCTATTGGAAGGTGGTGGTGAATTGGTTCGAATCTTGTGTAGGGTGTGAATCGATTTGTACTTGAGAGAAAAGAAATTGAGCAATGGGTGTGAACCAAACTTCAAGTCCTGGTGTTGTTGGTAATTTGAGTTGAGTTTCCAATTTGCAAGAACACGGGGAGGAAAATGAACTGTTGCCTTTGATCCTCGGATGAATGATGTGATTGAATGTATGTTTGAGAACAATGGGTGTTTGTTTGTATCTCAAATGTGCGGGGAAGGAGCCCAATGAAAGGTACTAAATCTTTGCAGAGTTCTATCCAGGCTCACATTGCAGGGTCGCATACGAGTGCTCGACTAAATGCTTGAATGATCAGCCGATTTTGTGCAGCTCTTATTGCTCACCGAACCAAGCTGCACTATGGGTGCGGAAGGAGGGTTTCGGTTAGAGTTTTGGTACGGATAGGCCGCTCGAGAAAGCCGGAGTCGAGAAGTGGCGCCGCTTGCCATTGATGGCATCGAAGTAATGAAGCTGCAATCGATGAGATGGCTGCTGTCATTGGAGAGTCTGTGAGGTGCAAATGGGAATGTATTGAGTTGAGGGCCTGGATTAGAGAAGATGATGCTACACCTGTTGGAAAGAGCTGTAACTGGTGTTGCTCATTAATGTTGGGCCATACAGAAGTGGTGTTGAACGAATAGAGATGGGAAGCTGAACGAGAGAGGCGGTGAAGCACGGGGACCGAGGAGTTCGGGAATGGTGGCATTTTGAAGCGGTGATGTAGTGGCTGCAAGAGCATGGACCTATGGATGTAGAGGAATGATTTGAAATTACGTGACGAGGCGGTGATTGTGCTAATTTGAGGTTCGTGCTTTGTGTTGAGGAGAGCAAGTGCGGTGGTGAGAAGAAGGTTGGATTAGTGTTGGTTGAATGGCGGTGGTGATAGCCGGGTGCTCAAGATGGCGGCTGCAATTGGAGCTCGGATGCGATGGTGTTCTTTGGTGATCGAGACAGGGAAGTTGGTCTTGAGTTACTGGTGAGAAGCCAACCGAGTTAGAAAAGGAAGATCGATAATGCTTGGTAGTGAGCAAAGTCATTTGAGACTCGAGTATTGAGTGAAGGTGACGAGTTGGAGGAAGCAAGGAGCTGCAGGCTGAGAGTGGTGCAAGCTGGTTTGCTCAGTGGTTGCATCTGAGGTAGCCAGTGTTGCAGGAGGTGCAGCTGGGGATAAATGGTCATGGTGCTGTGAAATTACAGGGAACATAAGCTGGAGTTATTTGGCGGATTCTGCTACTCGTGATGAATTGTTGGTTAGTCAGGGAAAGGCAATGGAGAATGAAGTGCTGAGTAGGTGAATGATATAATGGGAGTTTATGGCCTGAGCAGGGAAATAGAGTTGGCCTGTAACTCCAGAAACACAACCAAGAATGTCGCAGAAATAGTGCGAAAACGGAGTGAAAATGGCGCACCGGTAAGCATAGTTCCGGTAGCCGGATTTCAGAGGTTAAAGTGTCGATCGCAATACTTCAGTGAATCGCGAGGGGGGTATGAGTCGGATGCAAGAATTGACGGCCGGACATATGTGCTACGAGTCGCGCTTTTGGGTGTGTTTTCGCAAGAAATGAGGAATTGGTTTAGATGGTACTTTGTGATTGTTTGAATTGCAGAGATATGGAGATGAGCTCTTTGGGAGTGTGCACTCGCTGGTGACGATTCAGATGACAAAGCGGCCGAGAGATGATTTTCCGACGGCCGGATTCCGGCGACCGGTGACCGGATTCCGGCGATGACGTCATCAATCCGGCGACCACTTTTCGGACCCAAAATTCCAGAGACATATTTTTCACTCCTGGGCTTGGTGGACCAACTTGGAGACGGGTTTTGAGAAGAATCAACCTAATTTTGGGAAAGTATCCTTATGGGGAGAAAAGCATATAAATAGAACTTTTTCTCTAAACCTAGAGATATCTCCATTAGGGAGACTTCTACTTGTTTTCTAGGGTTTCACATGATAGTTTTCTTCTATGCTTTCTATGATGATTTCCAAAAACACAAGTAACTAAGTTTTTATTATTGGTTGAAGATGTAGTTGGATTTTGCAACCAAGTTATGATTTTTATGAATTAGTTTTCTCTCAATATTATCGTATGATTTCTACGGGTTACAATAATTGCATGATTGATGGATTGCAATATGATTGAATGTTTGTTTAGTCGAGTCTAGAATTGATTGAACTCACATCCGTATCTATAGCTATTTTAGGGTTTTCATCGAGCGATAACCTTGAATACGAGTAGCATGATATGATTCTAGGTTGTAGTGATACATCCTCGTAGTCATATGTAGAAATTGACCTTTGTTCGAATTGTTTGCGCAATGTATTACAATTGCATTGATTAGCCTATTTCTGAAACTTAATGCTCCTAGGAATTGAACTTGATTAGCGCAAGGCGTTAGGTTATTCTTTAGGTAGAATTCACATATGCAGCCCTAATGTGTGTGTTGATGACTTAGGAAATTATGGAGTATTCTTGCAATAAGGTATTCTATGGCTTTTGATGATAGCGAGATTAACTACGAATTCTATTCATATATTCATAAACTTGTTTACAATTGAAGATGAAACCTTTATCCAATATTTCACATCCTTGATTTGCGTACTTTAATTGCTTTTTGTTTATTTTTTATTTACACAATCAGAAATTCTTCCGGGTTACTTATAAGATACCGAAACATATTGACAACCTAGACCTCTCTGTGGGATCGATCCTTTCTTGCCCTTGCTATATTTATATTTTGAGTAGTAAGAAAGTGTAATTATATTTGTGTCGCTTACTTACGCGATCAAATCACAGCGCCGTTCTTGGGAGGCAACGGTTGTCCTTGTTTGGTTTCTTATTTTTGTTTTGTTTTTGTTTTTAGTCTTATTTTTGTTTTTCTTATTTTCTGGTTTTTAACCTTGGTTTGAGAATCGTATTTCAGGTACCTATTATGGACGGAGCTTATTGGAGCAATCAATACGGATTTCAACCTCAACAACATGAACACTATCACCCTTATGGGGAGTATAATCAAAACCAATCCTTTGGCTATGATCAATACTCCACGTACCCTATGAGTTATTCTCATACATATCAACCTTCTTATGGTGGTTATGTAAGTGAGCAACCACAAGGAGGGGAGAATAGTTGTTTTCCTTATAATATTTCCTCTAGTTTGGTAGATGAGATGCAACGATTTATGGACAGCATGGAGTCAATTTGTGGACAACCAAGCGTGGAACCAATTTCATCGACCGAATGTGCTCATAGTATGTATGGCCCAATTTCTGATCGTAGTTATGATCATCCACCCATTCAAAGGGAAGATAATTGGCCTAGCAATACTGAGGTAAGTAATTCTACTTTTTCTTTGTCGAATGAGCTTTACCAACAAATGGAACACTATATTCAGAATTTGGATGGAACACTCCAAGAGCTTCAAAAAGGTGTTTCCACTTTAAGAAAGGGCATTGATGAGTACAAGGAGGAAATGAATAGTTATGTTGAAAAAGGCGAACCTTTGGGGACTTTTGTTGATATTTGTGTAGTTAACTCAACTCTTGATCGTAATAATGATCATTCACCTATTCAAAAGGATGAGTTCGAGATTAGCAACACTAAATTCAGCGAGGACCAATGTTATGATGACTATGATAGTGATGATGATTATTATAAAAATACATCGTTTGAACCAACTCATGGTGCCAACCCCGAGGAGTGTACAATGGAGTCTTTTTGGGATCAAGATGAAGACGAAGAGGAATATGTCGACACTTGTGTAGCTTACTCAAGCATTGATCTTAATAATGATCAAGAACCTATTCAAAAGGTAGAGCTTGAGGATGATGCAATGAGTGTTCTAAAGAAATTCCTTATGGATAATATTGCATCCGCAAAAGAGTATGTGCCTTACAACAAAAAGGAGGCATATGTTGAGAATGAGACGGTTTTGACCAATATTGTGGAAGACCCAATTGAGCTTGCAACTGATTGTAATGATGATGTTTATGTTGAGACTTTGGTTACGGCTGAAACGGATGAAGAATGGTTGCAAGGTTTAATAGAGGACCATGATATAAAAGAGGTGAACAATTCACTTGAGTTTTTCAAGGATGAAGAGGATTCCGTGATACAAGAGATTGTGCAAGGTTTATCTAACCCTTTGCCTATTATTTCTTCTCCTTTACCTCTTATTGGTTTGAATGTTTGTGCTTCAAAAATATTGTTGAATGATTTTATATCTCGATATCCGCCATTAGAGATACTTGATTCTCATACTTTGCGAGTTTTGGAACAAGAAACCGTGGAAGTACCCGACTCCTATATTCTTTATGCACTTCCATGTGTGGACAAGAATAAGTGTGGGGGAAACTTTTACCGGTTCATAGCTTCAGTTTTGTTTTATATTACTAATATTTGTGTGAAGTTAATGTTTGCAAAATAGGTGCTATGGGTGGATCCCCAACTTTTTCGATTATTGGTGTATGGGGAATGATTCTTATAAGAAGCTAAGTCGGGCCGTCGACTTTAAAACAAGCGCTTAGTGGGAGGCAACCCACCGGTTTTGTATCTTTACCTTTATCTTTTTATTTTTATGCATTTGCTTTTATCTTTATTTTCTTGTTTTTGCATATCATTTGCGGAATATCCCACCTTGGACTTTCTTTGGACGATTCAATTTTACATTGAGGACAATGTAAAGTTTAAGTGTGGGGGAGCATTTATATGTTTTAGTTTGTTTTATGCCTTTAAAAAAAAAAAAAAAAAAAAATCAGAAAAATCAGAAAAATAGAAAAATCAAGAAAAAATTGTGCTTTTTGAACTCCGAAATCTAGAAACTTGTGCCTTTAGGATGACACCATTAGTGGATGGAACCATTTTGAATGCAGGAGTTGAGGAACCGATTAACTAAAAGGGAAGAATATAGCTCAAATCACAAATTAACATGATAGTTGTTACCATATCTCGGAATATCACCATATCGCATTCTATTTTTATTTTTCCATATTTATCTATTGTTCTCTATGTGCTTTGGTGGGTCACTAAAAATCGACGTTTTATTCCTGCTAGGATGAAATAGAGTGGTTGAGTTACTAAAAAAAAAAAAGAAAAAAAAAAGAAAAAAAAAAATTGAAAAAGAAAAGAAAAAAAAAAAGGACCGATCAATTAGACCAAAACGGAATAAAAAGACACTTGGGAATAGTAGTATGTGTGAAACGTAGTCCCTGTCTCCGTCGCCTAAACAAGCGTGGAATGCGGGATCCAAGGCAACTATCATGTACTTGCTGACAAGAAGCATGCGCTTGGATCCAAAAGATCTAATCATGCCGTCTAAAAAAAAAAAAAAGGAAATTGGATCCAGTTTGATCCAATCATATAAAAAAAAAAGAGAAATAATTATTATTGTGTTGAATAAAGTCACTCTTGGTTCCCTTGTATATGCCAATTGATTTGATGTAGCATTCAAGACAAGTAGCTCAATCAATAGGATTAGGTTCATCTTAGCGTGACCTTGTGCAGATATGGGAAACATCGAACACTTGTGAATATTCGCCAACATCTACATCTTTATCCATCTTCTTAATCTTTTCATTATGATTGTGGTTTGTTAGTTTCCGAGTATTGTGGCTTGTTCGACTATCTAATTAGAGTTTATTTACTAATAATTGAATTGAATTTGCCAGTACCTCCTCCCGTAGTCAATTTGGATTCGTTCATTGATTTGTCACGAATAGACGGAGTTTGAAATATAGGTTTTGTAGGTATATCTCTAGTAAACCTTCACGAGACTATAACTCGTCCACTAGGGACACCTAGGGGTTTAAAGGCTTGTTATTTACGCTAAAAGTGACCGTAGCCTCGACGACACGGGTTGTTGTATTTTATTGTTTTGTTTGATTTGCTCGAGGACTAGCAAAGTCTAAGTGTGGGGGAATTTGATAGGTGTAGAATACACCGTATTTAATATCTAGTATTTATGCTTTCTTTGTGAGTTTTCGTGTGAATTATGTATCTTATTTTTGCTTTTGAGTTATTTAGGTGTTTTGGAGTCATTGGGGCAGAAAGGAAGTGGAACTCGCTCAAATCCAAGATTTCTTCTCATCATCTTGAAGAGCACGAAAAGACAAAGCCAATGGCGAAAGAACGGAGTCATTCGGAGCTCGTATGAAGAAGTTATGGGCAAAAGAAGAACTCGGAATGCCGAGGATAAGGGTGCAACTCTCCGGAGGAGTACTAAATAGAGCCATTTGTGGTTAAGGGGTTGCCGAGGCGGGTGGCCCGTATCCAAGAAGTGGGTGCTGATATCAGTTTGAGGGTATGAGACCTCATCTTGGTCGAGTTGATTCAAAAAACGTAAGAAGTTTCTTCTCTTACAACACGGACCAAGAGTTTGTGCAATAACGGTGAAACGGAGAAACACTTGGAAAGGATTAAAGAGAAATTGATTGTCTGCGATCGATTGATGTTGGGTTTCACTAGATTTGAAGTTCAGTGAATTATTAAGAAGATTTGGATTGAAGATCAGTGACAAGAGGAAGTTAGAATGGAGCTTCTTTGTTTGATGAATGGTGGTGAGCAGCTACGCTATTGGAAGGTGGTGGTGAATTGGTTGAATCGTGTAGGGTGTGAATCAGATTTTGTACTTGAGAGAAAAAGAAATTGAGCAATGGGTGTGAACCAGCTTCAAGTCCTGGTGTTGTTGGTAATTTGAGTTGAGTTTTGTTGCAAGAACACGGGGAGGAAAATGAACTGTTGCCTTTGATCCTGGATGAATGATGTGATTGAATGTATGTTTGAGAACAATGGGTGTTTGTTTGTATCTCAAATGTGCGGGGAAGGAGGCTGTGAAAGGTACTAAATCTTTGAGTTCTATCCGACTCCACATTGCGAGTCGCATCTGAGTGCTCGACTAAATGCTTGAATGGTGGCCCGTTTTGTGCGGCTCTTATTGCTCATCGAACCAAGCTGCACTATGGAGTCCGGAATGAGGGTTTCGGTTAGAGTTTTGAGTACGGATAGGCTGCTTTGCTCGAAAGCCGAGGAGTCGAGAAGTGGCGCTGCTGCCATTGATGGCACTTTGGAAGTAATGAAGGCTGCAATCGATGAGATGGCTCTTGTCATTGGAGAATCTGTGAGGTGCAAATGGGAATGTATTGAGTTGAGGAACTGGATTAGAAGATGATGCTACACATTGGAAAAGAGTACATGCTTGGTGTTGCTCATTAATGTTGGGCCATACGAAGTGGTGTTGAACGAATAGAGATGGAGAAGGCCGAACGAGAGAGGCGGTGAAGCACGAGGACCGAGGAGTTCGGGGAATGGTGGCATTTGAAGCGGTGATGTAGTGGCTGCAAGAGCATGGACCTATGGATGTAGCGAGGAATGATTTGAAATTGCGTGAGGCGGTGATTGTGCTAATTTGAGGTTGCAGTTCTTGTCAGAGGCGGGAGAGCAACGAGTGCGGCGGTGAGAAGAAGGTTGGATTAGTGTTGGTTGAATGGCGGTGGTGATAGCCCGGGTGCTCAAGATGGCGCTGCAATTGGAGCTCTGGATGCGATGGTGTTCTTTGGTGATCGAGACGGGGAAGTTGGTCTTGAGTTACGGTGAGAAGCCAAGCGAGTTAGAAAAGGAAGATCGATAATCTTTGGTAGTGAGCAAAGTCAGCTGAGACTCGAGTATTGGAGCTGAAGGTGACGAGTTGGAGGAAGCAAGGAGCTGCAGGTGAGAGTGGTGCAAGTTTGGTTTGCTCGGTGGTTGCATCCGAGGTAGCCGATGTTGCGGGAGGTTATTTGGGGATAAATGGTCATGGTCTTTGTGAAATTACGGGGAACATAAGCCGGAGTTATTTGGCGGATTCTGCTACTCGTGATGAATTGTTGGTTAGTCGGGGAAAGGCAATGGAGAATGAAGTCTTGAGTAGGTGAATGATATAATGGGAGTTTATGGCACGAGCGGGAAATAGAGTTGGCTCAGTAACTCCGAAACACAACCAAGAATGTCGCGAAATAGTGCGTAAAGCGGAGTGAAAATGGCGCACTAGGTAAGCATAGTTCGGTGGCGGATTTGAAGGTTAAAGTGTCGATCGCAATACTTGGTGAATCGCGAGGGTATGAGTCGGATGCAGAGGTGACGGCGGGACATATGTGCTACGAGTCGCGCTTTTGGGTGTGTTTTCGCAAGAAATGAGGAATTGGTTTAGATGGTACTTTGTGATTGTTTGAATTGCGAGAGATATGGAGATGAGCTGCGGGAGTGTGCACTCGCTGGTGACAGTTTCCGATGACAAAAGCGGCGAGAGATGATTTTCCGGCGGCGGATTCGGCTTGACCGTGGCCGGATTCGGCGATGGCGTCGGCAAATCCCGGCGACCACTTTTCGGACCCAAAATTCCAGAGACATATTTTTCACTCCTGGGCTTGGTGGACCAACTTGGAGACGGGTTTTGAGAAGAATCAACCTAATTTTGGGAAAGTATCCTTATGGGGAGAAAAGCATATAAATAGAACTTTTTTCTCTAAACCTAGAGATATCTCCATTAGGGAGACTTCTACTTGTTTTCTAGGGTTTCACATGATAGTTTTCTTCTATGCTTTCTATGATGATTTCCAAAAACACAAGTAACTAAGTTTTTATTATTGGTTAAAGATGTAGTTGGATTTTGCAACCAAGTTATGATTTTTATGAATTAGTTTTCTCTCAATATTATCGTATGATTTCTACGGGTTACAATAATTGCATGATTGATGGATTGCAATATGATTGAATGTTTGTTTAGTCGAGTCTAGAATTGATTGAACTCACATCCAGGTATCTATAGCTATTTTAGGGTTTTCATCGAGCGATAACCTTGAATACGAGTAGCATGATATGATTCTAGGTTGTAGTGATACATCCTCGTAGTCATATGTAGAAATTGACCTTTGTTCGAATTGTTTGCGCAATGTATTACAATTGCATTGATTAGCCTATTTACGAAACTTAATGCTCCTAGGAATTGAACTTGATTAGCGCAAGGCGTCAGGTTATTCTTTAGGTAGAATTCACATATGCAGCCCTAATGTGTGTGTTGATGACTTAGGAAATTATGGAGTATTCTTGCAATAAGGTATTCTATGGCTTTTGATGATAGCGAGATTAACTACGAATTCTATTCATATATTCATAAACTTGTTTACAATTGAAGATGAAACCTTTATCCAATATTTCACATCCTTGATTTGCGTACTTTAATTGCTTTTTGTTTATTTTTTATTTACACAATCGAGAAATTCTTAGGGTTACTTATAAGATCTTAGAAACATATTGACAACCTAGACCTCTCTGTGGGATCGATCCTTTCTTGCCCTTGCTATATTTATATTTTGAGTAGTAAGAAAGTGTAATTATATTTGTGTCGCTTACGACAGCGATCATTCCCACAGAGAGCTGTGTAATTGATATGTTATTTGATTCAGCAAAATAATAAAAGACAAGGGGGATTGTTGAATAATTAAAATAATAATAAACAATAAGATGAAAAGATGATTAGGAGTCATTCGCCGTTACCAAACGTTGACTTGCATAGTATACTCGTTTACCTTTCGTAAGAATCAATTATCACCAACCGTAGAATAGCAGCTAGCTCAGTGCTACCCCAAAACTCCTTATACCACGGATACGGAAGCTCTCCAATATCAGATTCTATTCAACGAACCACCAAGTAGTAGCTCACTCAATGTGTAATCCAACCGAACGCTTTAGCCTTTGTGAATTAGGTTGATCCCATTAGTTAAAATCTTATCTCAAGGTTCACTTGCTGATGTTGTCTTCACTCGTAATTGCTCCACAGAATCCCTCTGCAAGGTCTCAGGATTTCTAATTGTATAGAAAGTTGTTTGACTATTACACTTATCACCCAACTTCTACTAGCATTAGACTGATCAAAAGATTAATCCAATTGTACACTTGAATAATCTAGTAATCAATCATAAACCCTAGGTATATAAAAGACAATCGATAATATGATAAAAACTTCGAATTAACTTATATAATAATTAAGCTTCACGCCCAGAACATAGAATTCATCCTAATCAATAAAAGTTTAGCTTCTCATGTTTACATCGTTTCCCGGCTTCCCCCTAAAGGGGTAAACCCTAAAATATGAATGAAGAACAAAAATGTATTATGAGATGTATAGATATTATATATATGAGATTAAGAAATCTTCTTTTATAGGTATCTAAGAGTAGAAGTGCCCGTGCTCCAAATCCCGTGTAAAGTTGGTTGCCAAAACCTAGCCTAAATCGTAAGAGCAATTCATTAGATACACCAAGTCCAAGCCTTGGTCGTGTGAAAATACCCAACATCGGTTAAGTCCATCCCAACATCTCGCTTCAATTGTCAGTTTCGTAGAACTGACAGTACATCATCTTTTCCCCATCGGAACTCGGCTAGACATCCCTCCGTGAAGAATAGTTTTCCCTGGATTTTTAGCTTCCTCCCGTAAGATTCACGGACAATAGTATCTCCGTGAAATTTCAAAGTCCCGGGATTTTTCTTTTATGCTCAAAACTTTCTCGGATACTCTGGTCACCGTGAGAATCTAATTTCCCTGGATTTTCAACTCAGGCATATACTTCCACGGAATGACACTGAATTCGTCGCCAGTGAAAGTTAAATTCATCTCGAGTCCAGTAACTTATTTTACCAATGCTCCCATATCTCCATTAACAGTCGCTCAACTAAACTCCACCAACCATGAACAACATCTCATCTTCAAACATCGAGCCTCCTTTGCAACTGCACCTTACTTCATTAACTTCAGCCTTTCCAATGGCATCATTCGACAACCCATCACCATAGCTCAACTCCGTTAGTTCCATCACAGATTCCTCCTTCTCTAGAAGACATTGTTGTCTTCACTGCAAATGGCATTAGGCCATCTCGTCATCTAATAGCAGCACCAATATGATCATATTCTCCATCTCCGACAGCATCAACCATAGACCACCGTTAGCATCATCATCTTCCATTGTCCACAACTTTGCTCCCCACCAGTCACAGCACCATAAACGCAATCACCATCACTGCCAGTTTCAAACTCCATTCGCTATCCAGTATTTCTTCATTGTCACCTTCTGCACCATCGAGCATCACCAGCTTCAAACCAGAGCAGCAACAACCTCTTCCTATTCTTCTCCATCTCTCGATCTTCATTTTCGACTACAACTCCATTTTCGACTGTCAATAACAACCCAACGTCACTGCCATACAACTCCATTTTCGACTACAACCCATCGATAGCTCTCATCACCATTAAGATATCGGACTTCTCTTCACCAACGATACTCTGTCCCTAACTCAATCTCTGCCGATTATCAATCACCACCATTAATGGCAGCAACTAACTCTGCAGATCAAATCATTCATCGCCGGCTATAAAGAAATCAAGTCAATTGCTTCTTTCCCCATGTTTGATCATGACAGCGACCACTCCATGTCCTCCATCAACACAGCAACGACCATCGCCATCACTGACATCAGTTAATGGACCACGAACCTTTAACAGCTCCCATTCAACTGTCAGTCACAGAATTAATATTCTGTGGCAGCCCTGAGTAGAAACTCGAGTGCCTATAACAATTCTATAGGTTCTCTAGTTTTCGACAACTTCGGCTTACTTCAAATGCTTCCAGATTCTTCATACGACGTTGGATTGACTCCATTCTTTCGCCATTGGCTTCGTATTTTCGTCCTCTTCGAGATGATATCAAGAACTCCTAGGTTCGAACGAGTTCCATTTGGTATTTGTCCCTACTCCACTTGTATCTAACTTCTTTTATTGTACAATTACGTGCAAATTCACTTCTTTTGGACGATTCACCTAGCAAAACATAAATAAGAGAAAACAAGAGTAATATACAATAATTCACAAGAATATATAGCAATTACTAGCATGGATTCGACACTAAATATATGCAAAATATGCACTTAACACCAGTCCGCGAACTTGATTAGGTTATATCTAAAACCGGTTGTTCTTGAACTCATGTTTATATAAACTAAGGAATGCTTTTGCAAACCGTGACTATAAAGTTCATGAACCAATTCGAATGAATCAAACCGTTTTTGCTTCGATTGTGTCTTGTGTAGTTACATAAGATCTAAGCAATTGAACAACTCTCTAACTAGTTCATTTGAGTCATTTGAACTAGTTATGGTAAAGAAGAATATGGTTGGTATGAGAGTGATCATATGGCTAACCATTTGGTTGACTATTGTTGAACCAACAAATGTTAATGTTTGGGTGCGGTTCATAAACCCAAAATTGAACATTTCATTTGTATGTAACAAGCTAAGTTTTTGATCCAACGGTTGAGAAATATTAGCTTGAATCTAATACGGCTTTCATCTAACGGTGAATATTGAATGCTTTGTTACCAAGCTAACATTGATTGCAAACCCTGATTTGAAAGACTATATAAGGGAGAACTCTAGCAACTGGGAAACCTAATCCCCACACCTTACGTGTGATACTAGTTTGCTAAGCTAGAGTCGATTCTCCTTTAACCTTTGGTTTTGTTCTTCTAAAACCAGGTTAACGACTTAAAGACTTCATTGGGATTGTGAAGCCAGACCGATACTACATTTCTTGTAGTTGTGTGATCTGATCTTGTTGTTTCTATCGTACAAGTACAATTATAATAATTGGCTTGAGATTTATATCTCTGATAGGCAAGATAGAAAAGAAATCACAAACACTTCGTCTCATCGTTTGTGATTCCACAATATCTTTTTTCGCTGCGTCGATTAAGATTATTGTGAGGTGATCAATAATACTACTAGGCTGTTCTTCGGGAATATAAGTCCGGGTTATTGATTGGTTCCTGTTCACCTTGATTTATCAAAAGACAGAACAAAACTCATAAGTTTATTCGTGGGAGACGGATTTATCTATTCTTTAGACTTTTCTGTGTGATACAGATTTGTTTATTAAAGTCTTCGACTTTGGGTCGTAGCAACTCTTAGTTGTGGGTGATCAGCTAAGGGAATCAAGTACGATGCACGTAGCATCCTGCCGGGATCGAGGCGTAGGAGCATAATTGTACCTTGGATCAGTGTGAGATTGATTGGGGTTCAACTACTGATCTGCACCAAAGTTAATTTGGAGTAGGCTAGAGTCCGTAGTGGCTTAATACGAGTGTGTGTTCAACGGACTAGATCCAGGGGTTTTTTTCGCATTTGCGGTTTCCTCGTTAACAAAATTACAGGTGTACGTGTTATTTCTATTCCGCATTATATTTGTTTATATAATTGAAATATCACAGGTTGTGCGTTGTTCAATCAATTAGAATATCCGACCTTTTGGGTTGTTGATTTAAATTGATTGACACTTGGATATTGGTTTTTGGTACCATCCAAGTTATCTCTCTTTGATAAAGACTCGCAGATTTCTATATGCTTGAGTAAAGATCAAATCGAGAGATTAAGATATAAACTCTTTGATATACTTTTTATCTAGATTGAGTCTGACTGTCTAGTTGATTCTCTAGAAAGTATATTGGAGTTTGTCCATACAGATTTCTAAGCGAAATATTGGGTGTGGTTGTTAGACCCCCGCTTTTTCAAAGAGTCCACTATGATACCATGCTGGCATAACTTAGATTTAATTTTTGAGAATCTGTAAACATTTCCATCTGCATCCTAATCTTGTACGTACATTAGCTGTAGTTTTTACTTTCTGTGATCATCATCCTGTAACATATCAATCCTCCCTGCATATAGCACTTTGTTTTTCTCTTTTTCTCTTTTTGAGTTTGTCTATACTTGCAGTGATGTCCTATCATAAGCTGTAAAACTTCAGTTAATACCTCGATCTGATTCACATCGATTGTCCTGGCATTCTAAGTTGTTAACTAGCAGTGATAAACAACTACTGTCCTTGTTTCTTTGTTTTATCTGCATAATTCTGGGAACTGATAATTCCTTTCGAGTAGCCAGGTACTTGTGAAGCGGCGAAACAAACCAAGAAAAATGAAAAAGAAGAAAGAGAAAAAAAATGAGACAAGAGAAAAATTTATCATTGTTTTTATTTTTATTTAATAAGCCGTGGGGAAGGAAAATTTATAAGGAAGTTTCAAGCGACAAGGATTTAAGGTAAAGAGTTACAAATTGTCAAGGATTTACGAAATTCAAGAGTTTATCATTAATAGTTGAAGCCGAAGCCGAAGACCAAGAAGATCAAGATGAGGAGCGGAAGACATTTCTATTGGATGCCGTTAGAGTGGTGTTATCATAATTGGCGATCGGATGTGAAGGTGAGTAAGTAATCTCATCCTCGATAATAGTGGTTGATTTCCTTTCTTAGAGATCGTCAGAAAAATGGTTTTTCAAAATATTAAAAGATGTGGGTTTTTCGGAAGTTGGCCTTCCCACCATTCAACGTGTGTAGGATTTCTCTCTTCATTCCTACCTGCACACATGTGAGACCCATAAAAAAGCCGTCTTTTTGAGTGCAATTATCAGAAAATCCTTTTTGGTGAGGCAGAAGTCGAGGAGAAATGCTTATTGATCGTTTCTCAAACACGCGTTCTCTCATTATGGTGTGGTTATTTCTCACTCAACATTTAAGAATGAGAATATGTTCTTTAGTATTACTAACTTCTTATTACTAGCATGCAGAAACTCTATGTTCTCATAGCTCTTTGGATGCTAGGGACGCTGGAACGCTTTGAAATTGTAAGTTTTAATTTGATTTTCTCGAGGACTAGCAAAGTATAAGTGTGGGGGAATTTGATAGGTGTAGAATACACCTTGTTTACTATCTATTGTTTATGCTTTCTCTGCTATTTTTCTTGTAAATTATGTATTTTACGCATATTTTTGAGTTATTAGGTACTTTGGAGTCATACGGACGAAAAGAAGAAGAACTCACCCAGTTTGAGCAAAAAGACCAAAATTGTCATTTCATGGAGAACACTATCTGGAGCCCAGTCATGGTTAAGGGGCAACTCTTTTAGAGGAGCATTAAAGACAGCTCAGCTAAGGAGAAGGGGAAACCCATTCAAGTGTTAAAAGCTCCAGCTTAGGCTCGTAGCACCTATGTAGCTAACTGGGGATGTCACTGTGCGGCCCATATCCATACCCAGTTTTTATAACCCTACCCTAAATTGAGAAGATTTACTTCTCAATCATTTTTTGCCTGAAATCAAGAGATACAGAAAGAGGCGCAGCCATAAGCAGCCGAGAGAAATTGAAGGTTCTTGTAAGAGATTGAGAAACTATGCTAGAGAATTAGTTACTGCTGTCGATCTCACAGAATAGAGAGTAAAATCGAGAGATTCAGGACTCAGAAGGAGGCTTAATGGAAGATTTATATGGAGAAGAAGAAGAATTTGCTCGATCTGTGAAAGATGATAACAAACTGAAGGTCATGTATTTGAAGAACAAAAGGGGATTTGCTGTGATGAGACGACGAAGAAATTAGGGTTTGAAGTTTCAGCTGAAAATCAGATATGGGTTTGTGAGAGATCAAGAACTCAGTGAGAAGAAGGAAGTGAATCGGAGATGGGTTCTGTAACTGATGAAGGTGGTGTTATTGCTAAGATGGGTATTGATTTTATTTTGCCGTCAATTGAAGAGAACAAAGACGAGATGGTTTAGAGTTTGAGATGGAGCAGACATGAGAGAAGTCGAATCTGTGGTTGGTCTCATATATGGGAGATGAAATTGGTGAGAATAACAAGAAAATTTGAAGATGGGTTCTGCTTTGAAAGTGTTGATGCTGTTCTGACGATATAGGAAAATGGGTTTTGAATCGAGAACAGGGAGATTGAATTGCTAATGATGGAAATGAAATCAGGGTTTTAGGTTTGGTGGATGTATCTGATGCTGATGAGGTCGAGAAATGGTTTTGTTCTGGATTTGTTTGTCGCAGTCGAGAATTGGGAATGAGAAAGTGATAGAGAAGTGCTGCTGCTGTTACAGGGTAGAACAAGGCACCGTAATAAGCGATGTGAAGCTCTATTTCAGGGAATGTATGAATTGAATTGTTAGATGAATATGTTAGGTGATGGTTATTTTCAATGATGTTGTAGTAAAAGGTTCGTTGAAACTTGTGAAGATTGTGCTTTTAAATTTGAATTTTAAGACTAAGCAAATTAAAACTGACTATATTAGAGAGACCGGGGTTCAGGATTTCACCATTCACCAAAATTCATGTGATTTAATGTTAATGTTTATCATGCAATTATAGACAATATAAATCCAATCAAAAGAAATTGTGATTCTAATCATTGCCTAAATTAGATTTTCAAAACATTAATTGTTAATCGCAAGCATGAAATATCAAAAGCCCTAAACTAAGCATACTTCATCAAGAGAAAACACAACTAATTAATAAAAATCATTTACTCAATTTTCATTCGGTGCAAATAATCATAAAAGAATTGCATAAGTAAATTTAAATAAATTTTACTACATAACTTTTGGAAGAATGGCTTCCTCCATTGCCCCGGAGGATGGGTTTAGCTCTTCATCATGGAAACACGCTCAAAAGTTGATTTCATTGCTCAAATAGGTGTTACAAAGATGAAATATAGAGAAACTGAATAAAATCGGGTGTTTGCAACACTTATAATTTTTGCAAAACACTGTTACAGAGATCGATATAAAGAAAGTGTCATTTGTAGTCGTAGCGTATAAGATCATTGAGGAACTGTCGCAATCATCGTAGCATGAACAGCAGATGGGTGTGCGTCTTATGTTCTTCGTGTTCTTCACTACACCAGCAGAAACAATTTTTTCTGCTTGTTGATTTTGCGCCTCTGTGATGCTCTAAACTATCCCAAACTCTCCATAACCCCTCTATGCTATCTCAGCAACTATTTATAACCCAACAGCCCCGAAATATCTCGCCATAACTTCATATAATTCTTCATTACTCGGCAATATTCTTCACGGCCTGTTTTAGGAAATAATCTCGATTTTTGATTTCTCCACGCGATATAAAGCTGCCAAATTTCCATATTTAACTCCTTCACACTCCAGATAGTTGTTAGGGTCTTACAGATACGTTCAAACACCTCTGTTGCTCGCGAAATCCTATGAGTATCTCCTCCGGTGTGTGTTGCCCTGTTTTCCCTCTCGCGGAAATTCCAGCCAATTTTAGCTGAAGAAATCAACCACACCACGCCTGTTACGCTCAAACAGGTCCATCCAATAAGTTTCAGCGATTGAGTCTCATTAAAACACCTTGAATTCTCGAACCTTAAATTGCCAGGGAAGAACTCTTTTTTTCCCGCCAAAAATTATTTTCAAACGAAAGTGATGAGGTTGCCCCTTATCCAGCTGCTTGGGTGCGAATATCCTGTGGGTGCCCCTTAGTAATTGAGGTGCCCCTTATCCTACATTGAGAGTCCGAATAACACGTGTCCTCCGGGTGCTTTAGACAACTTTTCGAGCCGATTTTTCCAAAAATGTTTATTTCCCAAAAATACCTACAAACACATAAAACACCAAAATTAAAACAAAATCGAGTGCCAACAATATATAGTATTGAGATCAAATTAGACACAAAAATGTGTCTATCAAATACCCCCAAACTTATTATTTGCTAGTCCTCGAGCAAATTTATTTTAGAAAATAAAATGACTACACTTAGCACGTGCAAAGAAGTTAAACCGCTAGGTGGCCCTAGCGGCGGAGTGTTGTCTCCGGAGGGTTTACGAGAGGTGTACCCACAAAACCTTTACTCCAGGACCCTAGCTATCTACGCGAGAACCTTGGAAGGCACTAAAGAATATCCTTGGTTAGCATACTTATTGACTACGGGAGGAAGTACCACGATGCGAAATTCCAATTGATGTACACGAGTTTGCACTCAAGCATACTAAAATTCATATAAAGTGACAGAGCTGTACTCAGATAGTTTTTGGACATCATAAACCGGAGTCAACCAATCACATGGAAAGATTAAGAAGATGGATGTAGAGAAGATGATTTTGATATTAACTAAGGTGGACCTATCCTAATGGACTGAGATACCGGTCTGACTAATATCAACACAACTGGCATATACAAGGGAACTAGTGGTCGATAATCCTAACTCTAGGTCAACTCAGCTGGCATATACAGGGGTACCAGTGGTCGACTTTATTGTATTTATTCCGGTTGGTCTGGTGGTCTGGTCTCAATTTTTTTTTTCATGTATCTCAGTCATTCTATTTCACCCTAGCAATGGTAAAAATAAAAAAAGAAGTGATCAGGATTCTTTCAATGTTTCCATCACGAGGATATGGCGAAACTACCATGTTTTTTTTAATTCTAACACCTGAGCTCTGTGATTTTATGAATAGACTCTTTAGATGTTTCCATCTAATCAGATTGGTTCCTCAACTCCTATAACCAAGATGCTTCCATCCACTTAGATTGGTTAGTGCCATCCTTAATAAACATAAATTTCTAGGCCTTTGGAGTTTTATTTATTGCAACTAAAAAGTTTCTCCCATACCCCCAAACTTAAGTCTAACATTGTCCTCAATGTTCTAAAGATGAAATTAAAAACATGAACAAGGAGAAATCGTTACCATTTTAAACAAAAGAGATAAGGAAAGATATTACCGTGTTGCATGAGCAAGGGATACCTCCCAAGGAGTGCTAAGTTTAAAGTCTTGACCAAACATCAAATACCTCAAAAGGATCTTCACCTTTCAAAGTCATACACCAATAGCCGAAATAGTTGTGGGTCCATAAGACCAAATAGAGCTAACACCAATATCGGACAAACCGCACCGGTTCGAGAAAAATGAATAGAAGGAGCACATTCTCATCTAAGGTATCATCAAGACAACTGGGTTTATCGGGGCGCGTTATTGAACTTCATATGTGTGTCTCGATAAATAGGTTCATCCAGAAAAATGGGTCTCTAATACACGGGTTACCCCTGGATAGTATCAGGAGGATCGGGTCGCTGAGTCTGAATAGACTCGAGTAATATCTCAGACGCACATGGCTCGAGTCCCAAGTTAGGGACTCTAATTAGGGATACATGACAATCACAAGAACCATCACTACCCCCTAACTCAGGGTTTTCATTACTCATAGACAAACCTCTAATTATTGCTTGAATTTCCGGATCTTTAGAGTCCTTAAAATACTCAAGAGATTCTTCTAGTTCTCTACCCCCAAACTTAGGGTCATCATTATCCTCAGAAAGACCTAACACTATTGCCTGGATTTCTGGGTCCGTAGAGTCTTTAAAATACTCAAGGGTTTCTTCTAAATATTGATCACACATCTGGTCTAAGAGAATGGTTTCCTCAAATTCATCTAAAGAATCTCCCAGTAAAGTGTCATGCCAATTATCCTGAACTAAATCACGAACTAAAGTGCTAATCATATTCACTTCTTCTAAATCATCATTCTCGGAAGTTTGTCTAGTAACATTAAAGACATTTAGTTCAGTGGTCATATTACCAAAGGATATGTTCATAAGCCCGGTCCTACAGTTGATGACAGCGTTAGCTGTGGCTAAAAATGGGCGACCTAGAATCACCGGGATTTGAGCACTTGGGTCCTGAACGGGTTGGGTGTTTAGAACAACAAAATACACTGGATAAATAAACTTATCAACCTCAATCAGAACATCCTCTATGACACCACGAGGGACTTTTACAGACCTATCAGCTGATTGTAGTGTCATTTTAGTCGGTTTCAACTTACCAAGACCTAGTTGGGTGTATACATGATACGTGAGTAAGTTAACACTAGCTCCTAAGTCAAGTAAAGCTTTATCGACCATGTGATTACCAATCGCACAAGAAATGATGGGGCATCCGGGGTCCTTATACTTAGGTGGTGTTTGGTTCAGAAGAATGGAACTTACTTGACCAGCTAAAAAGGATTTCTTTTGGACATTAAGCTTATGCTTTCGTGTACAAAGATCTTTAAGAAACTTGGCATAAGCAGGCATCTTCCTAATTTCTTCCAATGACGAATATTGATGTTCACCTGTTTAAATATTTCCATTATCTCGTTGAATGTTGACTCCTTCTTTGTTGGGGCTAACAACTGCGGATATGGGACTCTAGGAACAAAGCCGGGCTCAATATGACCCTCATTGGTATCTTTAGAGACTCTATCAGTCTCCTCAGTTTCTGGTTCATAAGGGTGAACTACAGCATGTTCACTATCAGGTATGGTAACCTTGTTGTCTATTGTTTTACCGCTCCTAAGGGTTTTTATCGAGTTCACATGGGTTGATGATTCCTCACCAACTAAAGATATTTGATGGACCCCTCTAGGATTGGGTTGAGTTTGACTAGGAAACTTACCTCCTTCTCTCTCGGTTAAATACTTAGCTATTTGGCCGACTTGAAGTTCTAGTTTAGCAAGAGTCTGGGAATTATCCTTATGATTCTGCCTGGTTTCTTGTTGAAAGCTAAGGTGGTTAGATGATAACATATCATGGTTCTTTACTAACATAATAAGAGCTTCTTCTAAGGTAGAGATCTTTTTCTCAGAAGTGTTTAGAAACTAGGTTTGACCTGAAGGGTTCTGAGTATAACCAAAACACAGGGGAAGCTGAGAATTACTAGACTGACCTTGTGTTTATGGGTGAAAACTATTTTCGCGGTTTTGGTAATTTGGGATGTGTGGATGAGAAATGAGTCTAAACCTTAAACAAATGCACTGCGCGGTGAGTGCTTGTAGATTCGAGAGACAATCTGTGCAAGTCCGGCCTAAACCAAGAAATGGCCGTTCCAGACTTGTTTCGGTCACAAAGTGAATGAGATGGGGTTGATCTTAGGGAGGGAAGCGAAGAAGGGGTTGAGAATGTGAATGTGTTGGCTATGAATAACTTGTATCAGAAAGCTGAACTGGCTTGCAGGGTGTAAGCTATTAGTTCGGGTGTTTGAATACGATTGTATCAACACTTGCCTCTGTTATCTGGACTTGTCTTGTTTCTCCTATTTGGAAAATAGGGAGGAGAACCTATTTATACAAGTCTTTTATCCTAAACTTAGTATCTCGTGGGAAGTATAGAAAGTGGAGTGATGGAGTAGTGGAGTAATGTGTTAGTGTCACACGAACAGGCTTGCCCACTTCTCCTGTCATCTCTAACCGTCCATGACTTCCTGACACGTTCTTGTGATGGCGCGTTGCACGCTGCACGCTGTAAACCGCCAGACCAATACCCCAGTATGTATCCCCAAGTTTGTGACATGATTGATGTCTCGAGTGTGTGGATCGTGGGACCCACAGAAAGTTGCATGTAATGCTAGATTAAATAACTACGTTATTCAGGAGGTCGATACTTGTAAAGTATCGTGTGTATTTTATGCAGGTACTGCATCATGGTGTGGTAAAGTGACGGGTGGTGATCACCAAGACGCCTTACTGACCAATTAACTCCTGACCAGGGTTGTATAACCAAGCCGGTGAAGTTGGACGGACGAGATGATCTTTGAGACACTCATCTACAACCGTTGATGGAATTAGGGTTTTAGAAGAGGTGCGCAAGCATCCCTCTTCAGCCTGGTCGAATCCAAGCTTGGGATAAGATTTTGGCCAGGCCTATCGTACATGCGTGTAGACGGCATGACGGTGTAGGCGCCCATACCCCATTATTTCACGAAAGTGTGATCTCGACCACTCAATTCATCCGGCAAAGTCGAGTGGTCGAGATCAGTTTGCGACAGAAAACGAGTGCAAACAAAAGCCGCGCATCGTGCCAACTTCGGGCGCGAGTTCCAAGACGACCAATCTTGGTCGGTCTTGGCCGATCGGTCCAGCGTGTAGGTGATAGGCTGGTGTTCACGCCTATACCTGACTGTCCCATGAAAACGTGATCTAAGCCAATCAAATCATCCGGCGAAGTTGAGCGGTCGAGATTAGTTTGCAATTGGGAAGTGTATCCACGCTAGTTTGGGCGGCCGATTTGGGATAACCAGGCATGGTATGCCTTGGCCGACCAGGTGAGGAGATTGATGGGTCCACGGTGGTCATGTTGGTATGACCGGACACCTTAATCTAATCTTGGGCCCTCCATTCGTGCGGAGAAGATGGACGCTCGTGATGCTCAAAACCCTAATTTTGGCTTTCACGGCCGTGTAACCATGCTTTATTCGGGCGTATTTAATTGGGATGACCAACCATGGTTGGTCCGACCGATTGGTCGGTATGTAGGCGGGCCACGGTGATTGTGTTGACATGCTCGGGCCTTTTGAATCTACATCTACACCCTCCATCTATACCCGCGAAGATGGATGGTTGAGACATTTTGTGACACATGTAATGTGCCGCAAACCCTAATTTAGGGTTTTCCGCCCATACCGCTCTGGTTTGGACGTTTTGGCAAGCTATGCCAATCTGGAGGCCGACCATGCGGGGTTCGCGTTGGTTCGGCAGCGAATATTTCATACCTGCTTGGGGGTTATGGAATTGATCTGGGCCATCCAATCATGCTGGTGAAGTTTGATGATCGAGATCATATCCATCGATACGGACAGTCGGATGCTCAATCGGGCTAGTATAACACACCGAGAGTTGCTCAATCGGGCTAGTATAACACACCGAGAGTTGCAGCCTGTACGGGTATTTCGTACATGCTTTCATTATAATGCTTGGAGGTTCGTGTTGCTCTGTGGAGAGAAACACTCAGTCGTCATGCCACACTGATAATGAGTACAGGAAATACAAGGCTGCTCACGCATTAATTAATAATGCTATAAATTCACAAGGTATATGGGATTGTTGCTACATGCTCCAACCGGATGAATTTCGTGTATTTAATTCACAGAATGGGATTGTTGCCACATGCTCCATTCTAGGTGAATTAGTAAAGTGAAGAAGTATTCAACACTTATTAAGGGCTTTCTCTTTTACAAGATGTTAGCGCATAATTTTCTGGTTTTTACAATTTTAACCTTAAATGAAAATCCACCATCAACATTAAGTCCCCTGCCTAGCACATAATGGTTACACTATTGTGGGGTAGGGTGGTAGGCCCGAAAGATGGGTAAATAAATTGGCCTACGGGTTATACCGCAAGTGCACGGCGTCTATCGGAGACGCGGCAAGTACGGGTCGAACCACAGAGACTTGTGGTGCTCTAGTGTGATCTAAGGCTTTGCTAGACTGAGTTTCAAGTGGTGACGGTGATATGATGGTAACACGAGATATTTTTGTCCGAAACGGCTGATAATTGAAGAATGAACCTAAACTAAGGTAAAAACAAGTGACAGGGGATGCTAAGGTCTCAATTCCACCACTCACTCCTACTGTGTGCTCAACTGAGTTGAGACTTTCTTGCCCTGTGACTGATAAGGGCAGGGTGTCAAACCCACCACTTATCTCTCCCTGTAATGCTTCAAAGAACAACTAAAGTGCTGACCCAGAGCACTAGTTGTCTAATTAAGTACAACTAGTCAAAGGGATCAGCATTTGGGTCTAAAGTATGAGTTGCAGTAATCTCAATGTAGTTGTAACCTAACTACAATGGATGCAAGGCATCCATTGTGAGAGAAAAACACTGGATACTTGTATTGAAGACATTTGATGATATTAAGTACTCAAGATAGTTCACGAGTTAAAACAAAGTAGAGAATGAGGTTTCAATGAAACCCTTGCAACTAAACTAGAACATGATAAAATAACAATTTAAATACAAAATAAACCTAATTGACACACTTTGCTAACCCGGGCGTGTTTTTACACACTCAATTCATCCCTATTTATACATGCAACACCTTCAACAAACCAAACCCTAAATTACTTTTTAAAAAAGAAATTAAATGCAAAATAAAGTACCCATACTCTTATAACCTCTGACTCGAGCTTCCTTCTTGTCTAATCGTCTCAGAACTCCATGCTGGGGTTGATTGATCGAAACCCTAGTTTCAATCATCTCTTACATAGCCTCTAGGGTTTCGAGAGAGGCTAGGCGAGAGATAAGTGAAGCTAGAGAGGGTGGTTGTGGCGCTGTGTCAGGAGAGTTGTTGGTGAGGTAGTGATGGAAGAGGTGGCTGTGGAAGGGAAGGTGGAGGTGGTGTCTGTGGAAGAGCAGAGCTCTGCTCTGATGGAGACGGGAGAGGAGAAGAAAGAGAAGACGAAGAGAGGAATGGTCTGCTCGAGTGGGGGTATAGGGTAGGGTCATTTCGCTGTTGAGCGGGCACAGCGAGAGTTTGATGAGAAGGGCCTAGCGGCGTAGGATGGGCGATGGAGATCCGAGCAGCCGAGAGAGGTGGCCGGTTTTTGGAGCGATCTGGTGTTGCGCGAGTACATCGAGGGTTGATGAGGCGGCTGTAGCGACCGTAGGATGTAGAAGATCAAAATCTCGACGGCTTGGAGTGGACGGGCTCGGATCCGGGTCGCGGGTTGGGACTAGCTCAAGCCCATGTCTTGTAGATGAGTTGCTACTTGTTGGGTTTGCAAGCATTGCCTTGTGGGCTTTGGCTTCGCTCCATAGATGCTCGACTCCACTTCTTCGCTCTTTGGCTCCTCGGCTTCTCCGAGCTTTATTTACTACCTAAAAATACAAAATTAATTAATACAAATATTTATTCTTGAAAACAAGGAAAACACGAGAATGCTGGGATAATATCGATTTCTAAGCGCAAAAGATGAGTAAAGGCCAATAAAAAGGTGTATAAATATGCACTATTTGGCACTCATCAAATACCCCCAAACCTGAATTTTACTTGTCCTCAAGTGAAACAGAAATTAAGAAATCCTAACTATACCCCTGTCGCAGTCTCTCGAATGCATTTAGCGTATGCACTAAGCCTTTAAACCCCTAGGTGTCCCTAGTGGACGAGTTGTAGTCTCGTGAGGGTTTACCAGAGGGTGTACCCACAAAACCTTCTCCAACTTGAGTGTAAAGAGTCTCAATCATCCTAGAAGCTATGAGGACATAGAGTTTCTGCGTGCTAGTAACATGAAGTTAGAACTACCAAAGAACGCATTCTCATCCTTAAGTGCGAAGCGAGAAGTAACCATACCATATGAAAGAATTCGGATTCGATTGTGATCATAAGCCTCGACTTACTTGCCTCACCATTAGGGTTTTATGATAATTGCACTCAAAAAGATCTCTTTTAGTCTCTCATGTGTGCGGGCGGGAGTAAAGAGGAAATCACGCACACGTTATAGGTAAGAAGGATAACCTTAGAAAATAAAACTGGAGACTCCACGAGGTGTGGACAAAAGAATCTTTTCGATGATCTCTAAGAAAGGAAAATCAACCATTAGCAAGGGGTGGGAGTACTCACTCACTTCTCACCCGATCGGCAATTAATATCACTCTCTCATAAGAACCATAGAAACGTCTTCAATCTTCGGTCTTCGGTCTTCAAATGTTGATGACGAACTTCTAAACTTCACAAAACTTGACAATTTTTAACTTTTCTACTCAACTTCCTTGTTGTTTGGATTTTGATTTTTAAATTCTTCTTTACCATGGTGGTAGCAAAAATAAACTACAATATTTTTTTGATTTTTTATTTTTGATTTTTTATTTTTTTTTTTGATTCTTTTTTTTTGATTTTTTTTTTTTTTTTTTGACTTACAAAAAGTGAAAATAAAAATACAAATAATGAAACAACTAACTCCATGGACAAAGGACTTTATCACTAAATTTTTCCACAACTTGTATTGTCTTGATTTTATAAATTTTATTAATTCTCATCCTATTTTCTTTTCTTTGTTGCACATAAACCTTGGACTATATCAATTTTTCTTTCAATATTCGATTCTGCTCAGGTTCTTGACGATGATGTGTTTTATGGGTCTTCTTGATTGAGAGAGAGAATGATGCTAACTACAAATCGATATTTAGAAGGAGTTTTCATCTTTAGACGTCACCCTCATGATTGACAAAAACTAGCACTCGAGAGATCAAAAGTAGTGCTGAAAATTGGTGCGAAGTTGGGTAGCTCACCATTCCTACCCGGAATTTACGTACGGTGACACACACTCTAACAGCTTTTCTAGAAAGTTGCAAAAAAATTGAAGGTTGGTGCCTCACTTGATGTAAAATGGGTAGTCTCCACTATGGGTGATCACAATTCTACTACCGAATATCTAAATGACACCTAGTTCGCCCTCCGGTATGGTTAAATCCAACTTTAACGCTCTAATCAACTAAGAAACCCGATTGCGTTTTCAGGTACTTCCAAGTTCTGTTATTTCGGTCAGAATCTCTATGTAAACATAGCTAAAAGCATGCTAGTGACTCTAAAATCTCTAAAAGTTGGAGGTTTTTACAAAAAGAGTTTTTGAAATTTTGATTTTTTTTTTTTTTTTTTTTTTTTTTTTTTTTAAGAAAGTAAAAGATTAAAAAGACTAAAAACTCTAAATGCAAATGCAAATATACCCCCAAACCTAAATCAAACATTGTCCTCAATGTGTCTACATATAGAAAAATTTAAACAGTCACATACCATGAGAACTATGTTGATAAGAGAAAAGGGAAGGGATTAGGAATGTCGGGTAGGAGCAAGGTTGAGCTTCATTCGTCAAGGCTAGAATCCAATATTCTCAACGGAGATCATATCGGATTAGCATAATATATGTGCAAGAAGACTCAACCGAATCAAGAAAAGAAAAATTTAACAAGTCCTAAAAAAATTTTTTACTAACAATCTAAAAAGTTGAGGGTTAACTCAAAAAAATAATGTACGGAAACATAGAACATGAAGATGGGATTTGGTTTATGTGGGAATTTGGTTTATTGGGCTTTGGATTCAATGGGATTCATTTGGTTTTGTTGGGAGCTTTGGTTTATGTGGGAAGCCCATGTTGCTTTGGTTTGTTTGGGATTTGTTGTTTGAAGCCCAGGATTTGTTAAACTGCACAGCCCAGAAGTAGAGTTGGGCTCGGTTCGGTGTAAGCCCAAGTGGTTGTTTAGACAGCCCAGCAATGGATTGAGCCCAGTTTGTGCATAGCCCAGAAATTGGGCTTCAGTTTGGTTGAGTTGTTGTGCAAAGCCTAGTGGACAGTGGCTCGATTAGCTTGATTGAACTGGGTTTCATGTGTAAGTAGCCCGGTGGGTGGGCTTGAGTGAGACCAGTGGTCGGTCGGCCCAACTATGAAGGCTTGATTTTGGGTGTGGGCTCTAGGTTATGCTCGGCCAGGTTGAGGGCTTTGGTGAGCACAAAACACGAGTTTTCACAAAAATTGACACGACCAAAAATTGACACACTGAGCTGGTTATGTGCGACTTAGTTTATGCACAGTCTAGTGAGGCACAATTCACAACACAAATCACACACAATTTCTGAGCACTCAGGGGTGCTTTGCACATCACAGCTTAGGATGGCAAAGAGCAACACAACACACAACTCACAGCAAGGATTGGCAGATCACAACATAGCACAGCTATAGCTCAACTCACAGCTTCAGGGGGCTGGATTGAGCACAGGGTAAACAGAGGTACAGATCAATTATAGCTGGGCTTTGTGATCACACACAACATTCGAGTTAAGCCCTCATGGTAATTTGCCAATGAAGAGCAACAATTCAACAAATCTATCTAAATTATCACGGGGAATGAGCAAACTACAAGGATTCAAATGAGCAATGTTGGTTGACAGGGCTGATCATGCGAAGGAGTTGTCGCAGCTTGGCTCAACAGCTTCCTGGGGCATGTCGGTTTGGCTTAAGAGCTCAACAAGCTAGTTGACAGCAGTGCATCGCCAGGTTGTATCATGCAATCATGCCAATAACTTTAAGGTTCACAAGGTCATGTCAACTCGGGTTACAATGGTTATGCGGCTAGCCCGGGGTTGACAAAAGTTATGCGGCTACACTAACCTAGGCTAACCGGGTAGCACAAGCTCAACAACTTCAGTGGGCTGGAGTCGTGCACACATTCACACCTGAACGATGACTCAATTCACCCAAAACACGGATTTCATGTATATTTGGCATAAAAGAATTGAATTATCAGGCAAGCAAGGTGGTTACTCTGTCATGCAATGCAATGGGTCTATCAGGCATTCATGGGATGGTTAAAGCTCAAACTCACAGGCTAGTTCACACAAGCTTATGCTCAGGTCTCAGGGTTACACACAACACAAGTCAACAGAGTCTCTACAAGGTTTGCAGCTGAGGCTCAACAGCTTCAGGGGGCTGGAGCTCAGGGTTTTCTCAAAGCACGGGGGCGAGACAATGGCTCAAAGGGAAGTTTAGGCTTACCTCAAGAACTGGGCTTTTCCCTTGGGTTAGCTCGACTTTGCCACTTTGCACTGCTAACTCAACAAGCAAATTTTAGTACCCGGACTTGCTCAATGAGAATCATTACAAAGTCGGCTAACCTAGATGAGGGTTTAACAATGATCACTCGAAAGTCACAATGAAGTTGGGTTGTTGTGACTCAAGCCGAGTTAAGTGCTAGTCACTGTTCTTTGGGTGACAGGGTCAAAAATGACAAGTGATACTAAGTGCAGCCACAGATGCTTATAGCTCGGATCAAAGCGACCAAGATGCGGATGAGATTAATCAAATGCAAGAATACATGGATTATACTAAGCTACAAATGTAAATAAGTGACACTACTAGTTAAGTACACTATAAGTTATACTAAGCTAAAGCTAAGTTACATTATGATGCATATATACAGGGGAAGTAGAAAAACAGTGAAGTTAAGCCAAAAATCACAGGGCACACGCCAAGTCCCCGGCAGCGGCGCCAAAAACTTGGTAGGCCCGACAGATGGGTAAATAAATTGGCCTACGGGTTATACCGCAAGTGCACGGCGTCTATCGGAGACGCGGAAAGTACGGGTCGAACCACAGAGACTTGTGGTGCTCTAGTGTGATCTAAGGCTTTGCTAGGCGAGTTTCAAGTGGTGACGGTGATAACGAGATGGTAACACAGAGATATTTTTGTGTGAAGCAGGTGATAATTGAAGAATGAACCTAAACTAAGGTAAAAACAAGTGACAGGGGATGCTAAGGTATCAATTCCACCACTCACTCCTACTGTGTGCTCAACTGAGTTGAGACTTTCTTGCCCTGTGACTGATAAGGGCAGGGTGTCAAACCCACCACTTATCTCTCCTGTAATGCTTCAAAGAACAACTAAAGTGCTTGACCCCAGCACTAGTTGTCTAATTAAGTACAACTAGTCAAAGGATCAGCATTTGGGTCTAAAGTATGAGTTGCGGTAATCTCAATGTAGTTGTAACCTAACTACAATGGATGCAAGGCATCCATTGTGAGAGAAAACACTTGGATACTTGTATTGAAGACATTTGATGATATTAAGTACTCAAGATAGTTCACGAGTTAAAACAAAGTAGAGAATGAGGGTTTCAATGAAACCCTTGCAACTAAACTAGAACATGATAAAATAACAATTTAAATACAAAATAAACCTAATTGACACACTGGCTAACCCAGGCGTGTTTTTTACACACTCAATTCATCCCTATTTATACATGCAACACCTTCAACAAACCAAACCCTAAATTACTTTTTTAAAACAGAAATTAAATGCAAAATAAAGTACCCATACTCTTATAACCTCTGACTCGAGCTTCCTTCTTGTCTAATCGTCTCAGAACTCCATGCTGGGGTTGATTGATCGAAACCCTAGTTTCAATCATCTCTTACATATCCTCTAGGGTTTCGAGAGAGGCTAGGCGAGAGATAAGTGAAGCTAGAGAGGGTGGTTGTGGCGCTGTGTCAGGAGAGTTGTTGGTGAGGTAGTGATGGAAGAGGTGGCTGTGGAAGGGAAGGTGGAGGTGGTGTTCGTGGAAGAGCGAGCTGCTACGATGGAGACGGGAGAGGAGAAGAAAGAGAAGACGAAGAGAGGAATGGTCTGCTCGAGTGGGGGTATAGGGTAGGGTCATTTCGCTGTTGAGCGGGCACAGCGAGAGTTTGATGAGAAGGGCCTAGCGAGCGTAGGATGGAGCTGATGGAGATCTGAACGGCCGAGAGAGGTAGCCGGTTTTTGGAGCGATCTGGTGTTGCGCGAGTACATCGAGGGTTGATGAGGCGGCTGTAGCGACCGTAGGATGTAGAAGATCGAAATCTCGACGGCTTGGAGTGGACGGGCTCGGATCCGGGTCGCGGGTTGGGACTAGCTCAAGCCCATGTCTTGTAGATGAGTTGCTACTTGTTGGGTTGCAAGCTGATTCTTGCGCGCGGCTTTGGCTTTCTTGCTCCATAGATGCTCACTCCACTTCTTCGCTCTTTGGCTCCTCGGCTTCTCCGAGCTTTATTTACTACCTAAAAATACAAAATTAATTAATACAAATATTTATTCTTGAAAACAAGGAAAACACAGAATCTGGGATAATATCTGATTTCTAAGCGCAAAAGATGAGTAAAAGGCCAATAAAAAGGTGTATAAATATGCACTATTTGGCACTCATCATAGGGATGAGATGTGACATACATATGTGAGAAAGACAGGATAAAGGAAGTTTACCCGGAAGAGTATTGACCGACCGCTAGTTGTCCATGCCGTGGTGCTTGTATGGAATCCTTTGGTGGGACCGGTTTCCTTCTTTAGGTATTTGAATCAAAAGAGGAAACCAAATAAAAGAGGAATCCTTGTTCTATTGGGATTCTTCTAATTTTTTGTCTATAAAAGAGACCAACCCCCTTTTCTTTTTCTCACGAATTTTTTTTTTTGTTTGGCAGTTCTCGTCTGCGACTACCACTGCTCCCGCCGACCTGTTGCTGCCGCCGGAATCGCCGCCGTCGCCGTCCGTCCATTGCCGTCCGTCCGTTCAAGGTAAGTTTCGGTTGTTTTTTTTTGTTTTTTTTTAAGGAAAAACCCTAATTTCTTAGGTAAAAATCTTTTTATAGATACATCATGCTCAGCTTCCCATCAAGATTGATAGTAAAGCCGCCCATTTTGCTAGAATTGTTTAGTTCCGCGAGCCCATGAATATGGCGTTTTTGCTTCTTCTTCCATCGTTGCATGCAAAACCTAGTTTCTTAGGTTGTAGCTTGGAGAGAATTGGCTCGAATTTCATAAACACAATTCTCATAAGAAAAACCGTGTTATAATACATGCATATGAATGCGGTCCCACCATGTGCGTTTGATCCGAACGTGGGTCCCACCCACACATGCTTGACTGAAAGTCGACCTTATACTAGCCTTGTGCCCTGAACCAACACCGGACTTGAAATTTGAGTAATACCAGACTTGAAACCAATACCGGTACTTGAAACTTGAGTAATACCAGACTTGAAACCAATACCAGACCTGAAGCTTGAGTAATACCGGACTTGAAACCAATACCGGACCTGAAGCTTGAGTAATACCAGACTTGAAACCAATACCGGACTTGAAACCAATACCAGAATTGAAACTTGAGCCGGTGTTTGGACCCAATCCCAGTCTTGTACATTCCAACGTGAATGCAGTTCGCGCACGTATCGTGTGTTTTTATACAATCTTCGACTCCCGTATTTATTGTAGAATGAAGAAAAGAACTCCCGTTGATATGTCTTCTGGAGATAATGCTGGTGCCAAGTCGGGAAGTGTCGACAGCTTCAAAGATATGCCGAACATTGCCGATGAGTTGTTCAACTTGTCTTTTCCAAACATTAGGAAACATCCCTCTCACAGGATAGTCCTACTTTCCGATTCAAAAAATATAGAAGCTGATCCATCTTCTTCTTCGGCACTTGTGATGAGGTTCTGTCTTCAAAGAAATGAATATCCGCCATCTCCTATCGACTTCAAGACTTGTCATACTCCATTGGCTTCTTATGAAGGATGGATGAGGTGCATGTTGAATAATAAGGACATGAAAGCCAATTTGACCAAAGCGCAAATCCTCAATGCGGTCATGGCATCCGCTACTCTTGAAATTAATAAAGATCTTTGCAGCTTGATTACTTTCATTTCTCGGTGGCGCCCTTCTACTCATACATCTATATCTAGATGGGGAGAGATGACTATTACTCCGGAAAGCGAATCGCATTGATGAACGCCTGTTCTTTGGGAATCTTTATTATGAGCTTTCGACACGGAACAACGTGATTATGACACTATACTCCAAAAGGTGACAGAGTCGACGATCCGGACAAGGAGGAGAAAAAAGATACAAGATGCTTTTACACTGGTGGGTATCGAAATGGTCTCTGTAGACCCGAGAGCCGAATCGGGGGAGTTGGAAAACGAGCTCGGTGTGATTGCATTCTTGTCTTTGTGGCTATCCAGAGATATATATGACGACGGTTGGAAAGAAAACCATAAGGGGTGTTCAGTTAAGATTGCCATAAAGCTAGCAAAAGGCGAAGTTCTTCCCTTAGGTGCCTTGTTCCTTGGATCGTTGTATTGTCATCTGGACGCCTTAGCAATGGATATGCATGTTTCCAACGGTACAAGAAGGTGGAGTCGTATGTCCACTTCGATTTTCTTCAGGCATTCTTGTGGGAACATTTCAAAAGTTATGCTCATGTTCCTGCAACTTCGCTCGGAAATTTGTATGGTGGCTCGAGAATACTTCGTTGGCAGAGGAGGCATCCTAGAACCGGTGCGAAACTCGTGGATATCTTTGATAATGTGTCTTCTGTAACTTTCCGTCCATGGGGGCCGATCCACTCTTCCATTGCTCAGCCGAAGACTTTTGCCATTGCTTCTAACGGTCCTGATGTTGCGTTGCGTACCGATGCCAACACTATGAAATTTGGAGAACTTATTTACCTGCAAGTGCATTCAGGGATATATCTCGTCTTTATTCAACGAAGCTCTTCTTTGTGACTCCGTACAACATTGACAGGGCTGCTCGCCAAATGGGATTTGACCAGGGTGTTCCATTTATCCGTCCGTCGGAGGCTCCGAAAGAACTCCTCCCAGGTATCTTTGATGCTGACGTGTTCTTGGCATCGCAGAGTCTTCCTTTCGGCCTATTGGGAGAAACTCGGTGGTAACCGACAAGTATAAGGAATTTTGGGGAAGCAATCGTTGGCTTTCCAAGAATTCTCGGAGGATGTTATGACAGATTCCCGTGGTGAGCCATCTTCGACGTCCGAAGAAGCATTTCGGTTGAGGCCACTTCCGACCAAACGGACCGAGCCGAGGATTGCGGTCCCAAGCAGGAGAGAGATCTAAGAGGCAGGCATGTGGTTCGGTGATCATCAATTCCTCCAATATGCAGGTATTTAAATCTCTTTCTGTTGATTCCTTCATTTCTCCAGAGTAAATTCTTCTAAGAGTGATCTTGCTTGAAATCAGAGAATTCTGAAAGAGAATGTCTTCACAAGGTTGGCGCGTATTCGAATGAGAAAAGTGGTAATGTTGGCCTTCATGTTGAGAAGTCCGGCGATCTTGATCTTCATCCGAGAAGTCCGGCGATCGATCTTCATCTTGAGAAGTCAGCGTACGATCTTCATGATGAGAAGTCTGGCGAAATCGTTCCTTTTCCAGACCATGACAGAGATGATGCAAGCTCGGTTGGACAAGGCGCCTCCCTAAGTGATCTTGTTGATGGGGCCGTGATGGAAATTAGCACCCAAAGCGAAGTAGATATCGGGAGGAATGTAAGAGAGGCAACATCCGCTATTGTTGAGGTGGCTCCCCTTGAAGAACGTTACGAAAGCAGGTTCCAATCAATAAAGCTGTCGTGGCGACTTCTTCTGAAAGACCTCCTGTAACTAACAAGGCTCCTGTGACTGGTGAAGTATTGGTAGAACAACCTGGAGCTTTGTTCGATCCTACTTTCATTGTCCCTTATCCAGGTCATGTGTTGGTTGGAGGATTCAGTGTGCCAGCTCGGTTCGAAGAGTTGTACAAGGCGATATGGGATAAAAACGGCTACATTTCTACCACTACGAAGCTCAAAAGTCATCTTGCATTGGTCAACCGCGTTCAGGAGGCTTTGTTTTCTATCCATGGGATGAGCGTCAACCGGGTCGAGCAGTTTCGAGGAGATGGTTGAAGACTGGAAGTGCCATCGAGATGTGTTTGTGCGATCGACTTCAATGCTCCTTGGTTCCTCAAAGGGTTCTCCGAGATTCAGGAGATCTCCGAAATTACAAGATGAAGCCCCTTACTGCAGAATGTGTTACTCGCCGGGAAGAAGAGGTCGAAAAGTTATCTCGAGGAGTTGAAGGCAAGCAGTTTGTACTTCAAAGGATGAAAGTCGCTCTTGCCTGAGAAGACGACGATTCTTCTTGAAGGACTTTCCTTGAAGGATTCGTGCCATATACTTGTCTCTTCTTTTAGATGTTTTTCTTTTTGAGTGATAGTGAGGATTTCCTTTCATAATTTGACTTCGGTTTTGAATTAATAAGTAATTGAATTGGTTTATTTTAAGATAGTTTTGTGAATAACTTTTCTGAAAGAGGTTATTTTAAATGAATTTGCATCTTGGTCATGAATGATTGCGCATGTCATATGAAATTGCAAATGTCGCATAAAAGGGAAGTATGAATGGAAACAAACATGGCATTTGATCATTGAGCCTCTTTCTCTATGTGCGGGATGTCAAGTCCCCAGTGAATTCTAAAACTATCTTTCTTGTAAAATTGTTGAGTAGAACTTACTTTCTTTTGAAGCCTTAGTTGTATCAAACCGAAGTAGCCTCTCTAAGGAAACCGTCCGCATTAATCTTCCAGATAGGGAAAGCTATTCCTCTGAATTAAACTTCTTCTGAACAATGCATTTCAAAGCGTTCCATTCACTGGTAGGGTGGTGAAGGAACCGGTGGAAATGACAATACCTCGGGTCCATTACTTCTTGATCAGTTGGTGGGCGCCATACAGGAGGTAGCTCCACCTCTCTGTTTCATACCCACGCCTCCAGCAACTCCAAAATCTTTTCCATTGGGAATGGAAAGTGTAGGTACTTCGAGTCTAGCTCTTCCTGCGTTCGTGAGCGTTGTGGTGTCTCTACATGGTTTTGATGTGGAGCACGTTTCGGAGATGAAGTTGGAAGACTTGTGAGTGCCATCATATCTCGGATCGCTTGCACAGGTAGAGGGATGTGGAAGGTGTCGTAATATCACTTCTTGAGTGATCGAATTGAACGCTCCCATCCTCTGTATTCACGTATTCCTTGATTGATCTCTCCTTCCTCAAGCATTTATTCGCTTGGTTGACAGGTCGATGCGGATTGGACAGTCTTCCGGGCTTCAACAAGAGTCTTGAGATATAAATCTTCTAGAAGGGCTTCGTAGGCTGCAAGCTCCCTTTCTTTCTTCCGGGCTTTAGACAAATTTTCGAGCCGATTTTTCCAAAAATTTTTATTTCCCAAAAATACCTACAAACACATAAAACACCAAAATTAAAACAAAATCGAGTGCCAACAATATATAGTATTGAGATCAAATTAGACACAAAAATGTGTCTATCAAATACCCCCAAACTTATTATTTGCTAGTCCTCGAGCAAATTTATTTTAGAAAATAAAATGACTACACTTAGCACGTGCAAAAGCCGTTAAACCGCTAGGTGGCCCTAGCGGCGGAGTGTTGTCTCCGGAGGGTTTACCGAGAGGTGTACCCACAAAACCTTTACTCAGGACCCTAGCTATCTACGCGAGAACCTTGGAAGGCACTAAAGAATCTCCTTGGTTAGCATACTTATTGACTACGGGAGGAAGTACCCTGATGCGAAATTCCAATTGATGTACACGAGTTTGCACTCAAGCATACTAAAATTCATATAAAGTGACAGAGCTCTACTCAGATAGTTTCTGGACATCATAAACCGGATTCAACCAATCACATGGAAAGATTAAGAAGATGGATGTAGAGAAGATGATTTTGATATTAACTAAGGTGGACCTATCCTAATGGACTGAGATACCGGTCTGACTAATATCAACACAACTGGCATATACAAGGGAACTAGTGGTCGATAATCCTAACTCTAGGTCAACTCAGCTGGCATATACAGGGGTACCAATGGTCGACTTTATTGTATTTATTCCGGTTGGTCTGGTGGTCTGGTCTCAATTTTTTTTTCTTCATGTATCTCAGCCATTCTATTTCAACCTAGCAATGGTAAAAATAAAAAAAAGAAGTGATCAGGATTCTTTCAATGTTTCCATCACGAGGATATGGCGAAATGATAGGGTGTAGAATACATCCTATTTACTATCTATTGTTTATGCTTTCTTTGCTATTTTTCTTGTAAATTATGTATTTTACGCCTGTTTTGAGTTTTGTACCTACTTTGGAGTCGCACGGAGGAAAAGGAGAAGAAATCATTCAATTTGAACCAAACGGATGGAACGGTCATTTCAAAGGCAAACACTATCAGGAGCCTGTTAATGGTTAAGGGGCAACTCTTCTTGGAGGAGTACTAAATACATACCAGCCAAGGTTAAGGGGTTATCATCTGGGTGCACCTTGTCTTAGTGCTGGGGTGTCTGAATCCAGGCCAATCAATACCTAAACCTAAAATCGAGAGAAACCGTCTCTCATTCATTTCACCTCTTTCCCCTGAACCGAACGGAAGAGTAGCACTTCCAAGAGATCGATTAGTGAGGGGTTTCTGTAAATCTCCGACAGCTGAAATTGAAGCCGGGCTGCTAGTGAAAGAGATGATAGAGATCGAGAAAGAAAATGATGAAGCTGGTGGTAATGACTAAGAGAAAATCAATGCTGCTATTGGGGATTCTATGTTGCTCGAGAATGATTGTGAATCGAGAAGAGTGATGATGAATTCCGATGGGTTTCTGCTACTGATGTGGACGAACTAGATCGAGAACAGACAGGGGTTGGTGATGAAACTGATAAGCAAGTTATAGTTATGGTGATGTTGAATTGAAAGAAGAACAGCAGCTTCTTGAGAGGAAATCAGATCAAAATGGGAAAATGAATTGGTAATGATTCAGCTTGAAGATGAAAGAAGAGTAGCTAGTCTCTGCCATGGATTAAACAGGTTTTGACAAAGACGACAAGAAATTAGAGTTCGATTCGTCTCTGTAATTGAAGCAGTGAGAAAGTAGAGAAGAAGTTCACTGCTTGAGTGATGGTGGCGATCCTGGTGTTGATGATTGATATGGGTTGTGAAGCATTACAATGTTGATGTCAATGAATGCTTGAGATGCAATAGATGTATGTGTAGGGTTTCTGAGACAGGGAATGGAGCTGAAAATGGCCTGAAAACGGCCTGAGAATCGTCGAAAAAACAAACGGAACTCTGTCCGGATTTTCCCTCAGACGAGTTAACTCGGTGCCGGTGATGACCGTTCCGAGGAGCGATCCAGCAGCCGATCCAACTCACCCCAGTTAGATCAGTCAGCCGAGTAAGATGCTGACTCGGTGGCTGACTCCTTTTCTGACTTGACCCGGTTGACTAACGGTTGACCTCTTTGACCGTTAGTCCTAACGGTGGGTGACTGGAATATCCGTCGAATATACCGGTGACGGTGAAATTTTCAGGTGGCCGGCGGTGACGTTTTCTGGTCGGATTCCGGCCATAATACCTGTTTTCCGGCGAGCCAAAAAATTCAGAATTTTCTATGGACTTCTCTCATGGGTGTGAAGACTTGGACTAGGATTGGATGGAGAATTGGGTTCAAATTTGGAAAGAGAAGATGGAAGAGTTGAGAAAGGCTTGGTTTTGGAAATTGAATTGCTAAAGGAAAGGGTTCTATTCCTTGGAAGATTTGGAGAATATTGAAGCCTATAAATAGAGAAGTTTTCTACATCTTTTACACACACATCTCTACACACACAACACTTTTCTTTTCTTATTCTTTGTGTGAACTCTTTAGCATGAGTAGCTAATTTTATTATTGATTGAGGATGAATTCCTAGTTCTTAATATGATTTAAGTTTTTTTTTCAATTCTATCTTGAAGTTTTTCACATAATTATCGTTTGTTTTTACTAATAGGAATGATCTTAATGACATTCATGATTGATTGATAGATTGTTTGGGTGGCCAACTAAATTGATTTGTCGATTTAATCTAAAGCTAGTGAAAGTTAGGAGATAAGTAATCGTTTCTTGACTTTTTACATAAGTAGCAAACACGAGACCTTGCGGAGGGATTCCGTGGAGCAATTGTGTGTGAAAGCAACGTTAGCAAGTAGACCTTGATCTAAGAGTTTAACTACTAGTACTAAACCTAAATTCATAAATCTTAATGCATTCAGGGAATTACATCTTGTAAGCGAACCTCAAGGTGGTTCTTTTGAATAGAATCTGATAACTAAGCGGACTTGTTACTCAGTGAAATAAGGGATTTTGGGGCTAGCTAAGCGGACCTGCATCCTACGGTTGGTGGTAATTTGTGACTAATAACAAGTAGAAAAGAACATAACTTGATTCATTGTTTCGTAACGAAGAAGGATTCCTTGGTCTTGTCTCTCTTATTGCTTTCAACTTTATCTTTTAATTGCTTTGTTTATTTTCTTTTGCTTTTTACACCCTCCTTTCGTGACAATTTTTACAACTAGAATCTCTTGCTCCTCGTGGGAACGAACTTGACTTCCATTATATTATTTTTAATTGAGTGGAAATATTAATTAATTTGATTGCACCTACGACACGCATCAAATTTTGGCGCCGAATTCTCGGGGAGCGTGGACGATTTTAGTTGTTTTTATTTTTCTTTTTGCTTTATTCTTGCTTTGTTGGATTCTATATCGTATCTAACTTGGTTTCTGAGAATCTTATTTCAGGTATCGGTTTTCCATGTATGGTGGACAAGAGCAAGCATATTACAACAATCAATATGGTTTTCAACCTCAACATTATGACAACTTCCAACCATCCTTAGGATCCAATCAAAACCAATCTTTTGGCTATGATCAAATTCCTACAGAACCTTATGGATATTCTCATACATATCAACAACCTTATGACGGGTATGTAAGTGGACAATCACAATGATGGGAGGATAGTTTTGTTTATGATCAGAAATTCTTTAGTTTTGCAGATAAGATGTCTGCCATGATTGGGGATCTTCAACAAAAGTTGCAAGAATCACATCGAGAAATTCAAAGGAATTCGGAGAAATTATACGAACAAATTACTCAACTCGATAAAAATGGGGATGAGCAACTCCAACAACGTCGAGACGGCATTGCTAAAGAACGAAGAGACATGGATCAATACAAGGAGGAGAGGGATAAAGAAGAATTTTGCTATCAAAGCAATAACTATTCTAATGTTCCTATGGTGTGTAGTGAATATTTGATCGATGATTGTGTTGAAAATGATCAACCTTTGGAGACTTTTGAAGACGCTAGTGTAGCTTACTCGAGCCTTGATCTTAATAATGATCAAGCACCTATTCAAAAGGTAGAGCTTGAGGAAGATGCAATTAGTGCTTGGAAAAAATTCCTTAGGGAAAGATATGAGTCCGCGGAAGTGTATGAGCATTGCAACAATGAGGATAAAGTTATTCCAACTCCGGATCATAATAACGATCCTTCACCTATTCAAAAGGAGGAGATTGTGTGTGACTTACCTATTGTTATAAACGGTGTAACACCCTCACAAGAAGATCTTACAATTTATACCGACGAGAATCATTTTAGTGAATGACCCGATTCCGATGATGAGAATGTTGAAGAGATGATGCTAGAGGATGAAACCAAATTGATTGATTTTGTGGAAGACCCAATTGAACTTGCCAATGATTATAATGATGCCAAAACTTTGGTTAAGGTAGAAAACGACGAAGAATGGTTGCAAGGTTTAATAGAGGACCACAATATACAAGAGGTAAGTAATTCACTTGAATTTTTTAAGGATGAAGAGGATTCTATAATACAAGAAATTGTGCAAGGTTTGTCTAATCCTTTGCATATTAATTCTTCTCCTTTACCTCTTATTGGTTTGAATGTTTGTGCTTCGAAAGTATTTTTGGATGATTTTGTTTCTAGATATCCACCATTGGAAACACTTGATGCTAACACCATGCAGGTTTGCCAAGAGGAATACATGGAAGTTCCAAAATTCTATGTTCTTTATACACTTCCGAGTGTGGACGAGAATAAGTGTGGGGGGAAATTGCTATCGAGCGATAATTTCACTATTATTTTCTTGTGCTAACATTTGTATGGAGTTATTGTTTGCAAAACAGGTATTATGGGTGGATCCCCAAATTTTCCGTTTGTTAGTATATGGGGAGTGAATCTTGCAAGAGCTAAGTCAGGCCGTCGACTTTAAAACAAGCGCTTAATGGGAGGCAACCCATAGGTTTTGTATTTCTTATCTTTTGCTTTTTGTTATTTCTTTTTCTTGTTTCTTATCATGTTAAAATTTCCCACCTTGACTTTACTAGGAGGATTCAATTACATTGAGGACAATGTAAGGTTTAAGTATGGGGGAGTGGTTAAGCATGTATTTAAAAAAAAAATTAAAAAAATTAAAAAATTAAAAAAAAATTTTTAAAAAAAAAAAAAAAAAAGAAAGAAAAGTTTTACATAAAACCTCCAATTTTTAAAGATTTTAGAGTCACTAGCATACTTCTAGGTATGTTTACATAGAGATTTTGACCGAAATAATTGAACTTGTAAATGTTAGAGAACTACATTCGGATTTCTTGCTTGTTAGAGTGTTAAATAATGGATTTAATCATGCCGGTGATGCGAATTTGGTGCAGGGAGAAGTGCATTATTAGAGTTGCTGATCAATCATTAGTGGAGACTACCCGTATTCATATCATGTGAGGCACCAACCAGAAATTTTCCATCTACTAAAGAGCTTTCTTTTGAGTGTGTGTCACCGTACGTTAATTCCGGGTAGAATGGTGAGCTACCCAACCTCCCACCAATAGAAGCACTACTCTTGATCTCTTGAGTGCTAATTTTGTCAATCATGAGGGTGACGTCCATGGATGAAAGCTTCCTTCTTGTAGTTCGATTTGCAGTTAGCACCATTCTCTCTCGACAACAACGGATCCATAGAAACACATTCATCATCAACAAGGAGCGACATCAAAATCTACAAGGAAAGTTGGAAAAGTTCAAGGTTTACAAGCAACGGAACGAGAAAAAGAGCAAATTTCATATTCAAGTAAAGCAACATACAAATGAGCGGATTTTTACATATATGTTGAGGACTTACAATGAAGAGCAAAGAAAATCAAAAGGTGAGAATTGTTGAAGTTTATGATTTTAAGGCGATACAAGTTGTGAAGAATCAAGCGGTAAAATAATTCTTCCACGGCCATGGTTTATTTTGTATTATATTTCTCTTGTTTTAAAAACAAAAAAAAAAAAAAAAAAAAAAGAGAAAAGAAAGAAAATTCATAAAAGAAAAAAATAAGAGAAATATTTGTTTTGTTTTAATAAGCCGTGGGGAAGGAAAATTTATAAGGAAGTTTCAAGCGACAAGGATTTTAAGGTACAAGAGTTAAGAATTGTCAAGGATTTATGAAATTCGAGAGTTTATCATCAATAGTTGAAACCGAAGACGAAGACCAAGAAGATCAAGACGAGGAGCGGAAGACGTTTCTATTGGATGCCGTGAGAGTGGTGTTATCATAATTGGCGATCGGATGTGAAGGTGAGTAAGTAATCTCATCCTCGATAATATGGTTGATTTCCTTTCTTAGAGATCGTCAGAAAAATGGGTTTTCAAAATATAAAAGATGTGGGTTTTCAAAATATTTCGGAAGTTGTCCTTCCCACCATTCAACGTGTTGCAGGAATTCTCTCTTCATTCCTACCTGCACACATGTGAGAACCATAAAAAAGCCGTCTTTTTGAGTGCAACTATCATAAAATCCTTTTTGGTGAGGCAGAAGTCGAGGCGAAATGCTTATTGATCGTTTCTCAAACACGCGTTCTCTCATTATGATGTGGTTATTTCTCACTCAACATTTAAGAATGAGAATATGTTCTTTAGTATTTCCAACTTCTTATTACTAGAATGCAGAAACTCTATGTCCTCATAACTCTTTGGATGCTTGTGACGCTGGAACGCTTTGAAGTTGTGAGTTTTTAGTTTGATTTGCTCGAGGACTAGCAAAGTCTAAGTGTGGGGGAATTTGATAGGGTGTAGAATACATCCTATTTACTATCTATTGTTTATGCTTTCTTTGATATTTTTCTTGTAAATTATGTATTTTACGCCTGTTTTGAGTTTTGTAGCTACTTTGGAGTCGCACGGAGGAAAAGGAGAAGAAATCATTCAATTTGAACCAAACGGATGGAACGGTCATTTCAAAGGCAAACACTATCAGGAGCCTGTTAATGGTTAAGGGGCAACTCTTCTTGGAGGAGTACTAAATACATACCGACCAAGGTTAAGGGGTTATCATCCGGGTGCACCTTGTCTTAGTCCGGGGTGTCCGAATCCGTGCCAATCAATACCTAAACCTAAAATCGAGAGAAACCGTCTCTCATTCATTTCACCTCTTTCCCTGAAACTGAACAGCATCCGCACTTCCAAGAGATCGATTAGTGAGGGGTTTCTGTAAATCTCCGACAATGACTAAAATTGAAGCGGGATGCTAGTGAAAGAGATGATAGAGATCGAGAAAGAAAATGATGAAGTGGTGGTAATGATTAAGAGAAAATCGATCTTTGCTATTGGGGATTCGTGTTGCTCGAGAATGATTGTGAATCGAGAAGAGTGATGATGAATTCCGATGGGTTTTCGCTACTCGATGTGGGACGAACTAGATCGAGAAACAGAGACGAGGGGGTTGGTGACGAAACCGATAAGCAAGTTATAGTTATGGTGATGTTGAATTGAAAGAAGAACAACTGACTTCTTGAGAGGAAATCAGATCGAAATGGGAAAATGAATTGGTAATGATTCACTTGAAGATGAAAGAAGAGTAGCTAGTCGCTGCCATGGATTAAACGGGTTTTGACAAAGACGACAAGAAATTAGAGTTCGATTCGTCTCTGTAATTGAAGCAGTGAGAAAGTAGAGAAGAAGTCTTTCTGTTTGAGTGATGGTGGCCGATCTGGTGTTGATGATTGATATGGGTTGTGAAGCATTACAATGTTGATGTCAATGAATGCTTGAGCTGCAATAGATGTATGTGTAGGGTTTCGAGACGGGGGAATGGAAGTGAAAATGGCCCGAAACGGCACGAGAATCGTCGAAAAAACAAACGGAACTCTGTCCGGATTTTCCCTCAAACGAGTTAACTCGGTGCCGGTGATGACCGTTCCGAGGAGCGATCCAGCAGCCGATCCAACTCACCCCAGTTAGATCAGTCAGCCGAGTAAGATGCTGACTCGGTGGCTGACTCCTTTTCTGACTTGACCCGGTTGACTAACGGTTGACCTCTTTGACCGTTAGTCCTAACGGTGGACTGACGGAATATTCCGTCGAATATACCGGTGACGGTGAAATTTTCAGGTGGCCGGCGGTGACGTTTTCCGGTCGGATTCCGGCCATAATACCTGTTTTCCGTGAGCCAAAAATTCCGAATTTTCTATGGACTTCTCTCATGGGTGTGAAGACTTGGACTAGGAATTGGATGGAGAATTGGGTTCAAATTTGGAAAGAGAAGATGGAAGAGTTGAGAAAGGCTTGGTTTTGGAAATTGAATTGCTAAAGGAAAGGGGTTCTATTCCTTGGAAGATTTGGAGAATATTGAAGCCTATAAATAGAGAAGTTTTCTACATCTTTTACACACACATCTCTACACACACAACACTTTTCTTTTCTTATTCTTTGTGTGAACTCTTTAGCATGAGTAGCTAATTTTATTATTGATTGAGGATGAATTCCTAGTTCTTAATATGATTTAAGTTTTTTTTTTCAATTCTATCTTGAAGTTTTTCACATAATTATCGTTTGTTTTTACTAATAGGAATGATCTTAATGACATTCATGATTGATTGATAGATTGTTTGGGTGGCCAACTAAATTGATTTGTCGATTTAATCTAAAGCTAGTGAAAGTTAGGAGATAAGTAATCGTTTCTTGACTTTTTACATAAGTAGCAAACACGAGACCTTGCGGAGGGATTCCGTGGAGCAATTGTGTGTGAAAGCAACGTTAGCAAGTAGACCTTGATCTAAGAGTTTAACTACTAGTACTAAACCTAAATTCATAAATCTTAATGCATTCAGGGAATTACATCTTGTAAGAGAACCTCAAGGTGGTTCTTTTGAATAGAATCTGATAACTAAGCGGACTTGTTACTCAGTGAAATAAGGGATTTTGGGGCTAGCTAAGCGGACCTGCTATCCTACGGTTGGTGGTAATTTGTGACTAATAACAAGTAGAAAAGAACATAACTTGATTCATTGTTTCGTAACGAAGAAGGATTCCTTGGTCTTGTCTCTCTTATTGCTTTCAACTTTATCTTTTAATTGCTTTGTTTATTTTCTTTTGCTTTTTACACCCCCCTTTCGTGACAATTTTTACAACTAGAATCTCTTGCTCCTCGTGGGAACGAACTTGACTTCCATTATATTATTTTTAATTGAGTGGAAATATTAATTAATTTGATTGCACCTACGACACGCATCACGAAACTACCGTGTTTTTTTTTAATTCTAACACCTGAGCTCTGTGATTTTATGAATAGACTCTTTAGATGTTTCCATCTAATCAGATTGGTTCCTCAACTCCTATAACCAAGATGCTTCCATCCACTTAGATTGGTTAGTGCCATCCTTAATAAACATAAATTTCTAGGCACTGGAGTTTTATTTATTGCAACTAAAAAGTTTCTCCCATACCCCCAAACTTAAGTCTAACATTGTCCTCAATGTTCTAAAGATGAAATTAAAAACATGAACAAGGAGAAACTGTTACCATTTTAAGCAAAAGAGATAAGGAAAGATATTAACGTGTTGCATGAGCAAGGGATACCTCCCAAGGAGTGCTAAGTTTAAAGTCTTCAGCCAGACATCAAATACCTCAAAAAGGATCTTCACCTTTCAAAGTCATACACCAATAGCCGAAATAGTTGTGGGTCCATAAGACCAAATAGAGCTAACACCAATATCAGACAACTGCACTGGTTCAGAAAAATGAATAGAAGGAGCACATTCTCATCTAAGGTATCTGTCAAGACAACTGGGTTTATCTGGGGCGCGTTATTAAACTTCATATGTGTGTCTCGATAAATAGGTTCATCCGAAAAATGGGTCTCAAATACAGGTTACCTCTCGGGACGATGATCGGGAGGATCGGGTCGCCGAGTCTGAATAGACTCGAGTAATATCTCAGACGCACATGGCTCGAGTCCCAAGTTAGGGACTCTAATTAGGGATACATGACAATCACAAGAACCATCACTACCCCCTAACTCAGGGTTTTCATTACTCACAGACAAACCTCTAATTATTGCTTGAATTTCCGGATCTTCAGAGTCCTTAAAATACTCAAGAGATTCTTCTAGTTCTCTACCCCCAAACTTAGGGTCATCATTATCCTCAGAAAGACCTAACACTATTGCCGGATTTCTCGGGTCCGTAGAGTCTTTAAAATACTCAAGGGTTTCTTCTAAAGATTGATCACACATCCGGTCTAAGAGAATGGTTTCCTCAAATTCATCTAAAGAATCTCCCAAAGTAAAGTGTCATGCCAATTATCCCGAACTAAATCACGAACTAAAGTGCTAATCATATTCACTTCTTCTAAATCATCATTCTCGAAGGTTGTCTAGTAACATTAAAGACATTTAGTTCGGTGGTCATATTACCAAAGGATATGTTCATAAGCCCGATCCTACGATTTGATGACGGCGTTAGAATGTGGCTAAAAATGGGCGACCTAGAATCACCGGGATTTGAGCACTTGGGTCCTGAACGGGTTGGGTGTCTAGAACAACAAAATACACTGGATAAATAAACTTATCAACCTCAATCAGAACATCCTCTATGACACCACGAGGGACTTTTACAGACCTATCAGCTGATTGTAGTGTCATTTTAGTCGGTTTCAACTTACCAAGACCTAGTTGGGTGTATACATGATACGTGAGTAAGTTAACACTAGCTCCTAAGTCAAGTAAAGCTTTATCGACCATGTGATTACCAATCGCACAAGAAATGATGGGGCATCCAGGGTCCTTATACTTAGGGGGTGTTTGGTTTAGAAGAATGGAACTTACTTGACCAGCTAAAAAGGATTTCTTTTGGACATTAAGCTTACGCTTTCGTGTACAAAGATCTTTAAGAAACTTGGCATAAGCAGGCATCTGCCTAATTGCTTCCAATAACGAATATTGATGTTCACCTGTTTAAATATTTCCATTATCTCGTTGAATGTTGACTCCTTCTTTGTTGGGGCTAACAACTGCGGATATGGGGCTCTAGGAACAAAGCCGGGCTCAATATGACCCTCATTGGTCTCTTTAAAGACTCTATCAGTCTCCTCAGTTTCTGGTTCATAAGGGTGAACTACAGCATGTTCACTATCAGGCATGGTAACCTTGTTGTCTATTGTTTTACCGCTCCTAAGGGTTTTTATCGAGTTCACATGGGTTGATGATTCCTCACCAACTAAAGATATTTGATGGACCCCTCTAGGATTGGGTTGAGTTTGACTAGGAAACTTACCTCCTTCTCTCTCGGTTAAATACTTAGCTATTTGGCCGACTTGAAGTTCTAGTTTAGCAAGAGTCTGGGAATTATCCTTATGATTCTGCCTGGTTTCTTGTTGAAAGCTAAGGTGGTTAGATGATAACATATCATGGTTCTTTACTAACATAATAAGAGATTCTTCTAAGGTAGAGATCTTTTTCTCAGAAGTGTTCAGAAACTGGGTTTGACCTGAAGGGTTCTGAGTATAACCAAAACCTGGGGGAAGCTGAGAATTACTAGACTGACCTTGTGTTTATGGGTGAAAACTATTTCTGCCGGTTTTGGTAATTTGGGATGTGTGGATGAGAAATGAGTCTAAACCTTAAACAAATGCACTGCGCGGTGAGTGCTTGTAGATTCGAGAGACAATCTGTGCAAGTCCGGCCTAAACCAAGAAATGGCCGTTCCAGACTTGTTTCGGTCACAAAGTGAAGGAGATGGGGTTGATCTTAGGGAGGGAAGCGAAGAAGGTGTTGAGAATGTGAAGGTGTTGGCTATGAATAACTTGTATCAGAGAAAGTCAATGAGGCGGCTTGCAGGGTGTAAGCTATCAGTTCGGGTGTTTGAATACGATTGTATCAACACTTGCCTCTGTTATCTGGACTTGTCTTGTTTCTCCTGTTTGGAAAATAGGGAGGAGAACCTATTTATACAAGTCTTTTAGCCTAACCTTAGTATCTCGTGGGAAGTAGAGAAAGTGGAGTGATGGAGTAGTGGAGTAATGTGTTAGTGTCACACGAACAGGCTTGCCCACTTCTCCTGTCATCTCTAACCGTCCATGACTTCCGACACGTTCTTGTGATGGCGCGTTGCACGCCGCACTTGTAAACCGCAGACCAATACCCAGTATGTATCCCCAAGTTTGTGACATGATTGATGTCTCGAGTGTGTGGATTGTGGGACCCACAGAAAGTTGCATGTAATGCTAGATTAAATAACTACGTTATTCAGGAGGTCGATACTTGTAAAGTTTCGTGTGTATTTTATGCAGGTACTGCATCATGGTGTGGTAAAGTGACGGGTGGTGATCACCAAGACGCCTTACTGACCAATTAACTCCTGACCAGGGTTGTATAACCAAGCCGGTGAAGTTGGACGGACGAGATGATCTTTGAGACACTCATCTGCAATCGTTGATGGAATTAGGGTTTTAGAAGAGGTACGCAAGCATCCCTCTTCAGCCTGGTCGAATCCAAGCTTGGGATAAGATTTTGGCCAGGCCTATCGTACATGCGTGTAGACGGCATGACGGTGTAGGCGCCCATACCCCATTATCTCACGAAAGTGTGATCTGGACCACTCAATTCATCCGGCAAAGTCGAGTGGTCGAGATCAGTTTGCGACAGAAAACGAGTGCAAACAAAAGCCGCGCATCGTGCCAACTTCGGGCGCGAGTTCCAAGACGACCAATCTTGGTCGGTCTTGGCCGATCGGTCCAGCGTGTAGGTGATAGGCTGGTGTTCACGCCTATACCTGACTTTCCCATGAAAACGTGATCTAAGCCAATCAAATCGTCCGGCGAAGTTGAGCGGTCGAGATTAGTTTGCAATTGGGAAGTGTATCCACGCTAGTTTGGGCGGACGATTTGGGATAACCAGGCATGGTATGCCTTGGCCGACCAGGTGAGGAGATTGATGGGTCCACGGTGGTCATGTTGGTATGACCGGACCTGCTTAATCTAATCTTGGGCCCTCCATTCGTGCCGGAGAAGATGGATGCTCGTGATGCTCAAAACCCTAATTTTGGCTTTCACGGCCGTGTAACCATGCTTTATTCGGGCGTACGGGTGGGATGACCAACCATGGTTGGTCCTGACCGATTGGTCAGGTATGTAGGCGGGCCCACGGTGATTGTGTTGACATGCTCTGGGCCTTTTGAATCTACATCTACACCCTCCATCTATACCTGCGAAGATGGATGGTTGAGAATGTTTTGTGACACATGTAATGTGCCGCAAACCCTAATTTAGGGTTTTCCGCCCATACCGCTCTGGTTTGGACGTTTTGGCAAGCTATGCCAACTGGGGAGGCCGACCATGCGGGGTCCGCGTTGGTTCGGCAGCGAATATTTCATACCTTCTTGGGGGTTATGGAATTGATCCGGGCCATCCAATCATCTTTGGTGAAGTTGGATGATCGAGATCATATCCGGACCGATACGGACAACGATCCGGATGCTCAATCGGGCTAGTATAACACACCAAGAGTTAACGGCACATACGGGTATTTCGTACATGCTTTCATTATAATGCTTGGAGGTTCGTGTTGCTCTGCTGAGAGAAACACTCGGTCGTCATGCCACACGATAATGAGTACAGAAATACAAGGCTGCTCACGCATTAATTAATAATGCTATAAATTCACGGGGTATATGGGATTGTTGCTACATGCTCCAACCTGGATGAATTTCGTGTATTTAATTCACAGAATGGGATTGTTGCCACATGCTCCATTCTAGGTGAATTAGTAAAGTGAAGAAGTATTCAACACTTATTAATGGCTTTCTCTTTTACAAGATGTTAGCGCATAATTTTCTGGTTTTTACAATTTTAACCTTAAATGAAAATCCACCATCAACATTAAGTCCCCTGCCTAGCACATAATGGTTACACTATTGTGGGGTAGGCATGAGATGTGACATACATATGTGAGAAAGACAGGATAAAGGAAGTTTACCCGGAAGAGTATTGACCGACCGCTAGTTGTCCATGCCGTGGTGCTTGTATGGAATCCTTTGGTGGGACCGGTTTCCTTCTTTAGGTATTTGAATCAAAAGAGGAAACCAAATAAAAGAGGAATCCTTGTTCTATTGGGATTCTTCTAATTTTTTGTCTATAAAAGAGACCAACCCCCTTTTCTTTTTCTCACGATTTTTTTTTTGTTTGGCAGTTCTCGTCTGCGACTACCACTGCTCCCGCCGACCTGTTGCTGCCGCCGGAATCGCCGCCGTCGCCGTCCGTCCATTGCCGTCCGTCCGTTCAAGGTAAGTTTCGGTTTTTTTTTTTGTTTTTTTAAGGAAAAACCCTAATTTCTTAGGTAAAAATCTTTTGATAGATACATCATGCTCAGCTTCCCATCAAGATTGATAGTAAAGCCGCCCATTTTGCTATAATTGTTTAGTTCCGCGAGCCCATGAATATGGCGTTTTTGCTTCTTCTTCCATCATTGCATGCAAAACCTAGTTTCTTAGGTTGTAGCTTGGAGAGAAATTTGGCTCGAATTTCATAAACACAATTCTCATAAGAAAAACCGTGTTATAATACATGCATATGAATGCGGTCCCACCATGTGCGTTTGATCCGAACGTGGGTCCCACCCACACATGCTTGACTGAAAGTCGACCTTATACTAGCCTTGTTCCCTGAACCAACACCGGACTTGAAATTTGAGTAATACCAGACTTGAAACCAATACCGGTACTTGAAACTTGAGTAATACCAGACTTGAAACCAATACTAGGACTTGAAGCTTGAGTAATACCGGACTTGAAACCAATCAGGGAAGCTTGAGTAATACCGGACTTGAAACCAATACCGGACTTGAAACCAATACCAGAATTGAAACTTGAGCCGGTGTTTGGACCCAATCCCAGTCTTGTACATTCCAACGTGAATGCAGTTCGCGCACGTATCGTGTGTTTTTATACAAATCTTGACTCTGTATTTATTGTAGAATGAAGAAAAGAACTCCTGTTGATATGTCTTCTGGAGATAATGCTGGTGCCAAGTCGGGAAGTGTCGACAGCTTCAAAGATATGCCGAACATTGCCGATGAGTTGTTCAACTTGTCTTTTCCAAACATTAGGAAACATCCCTCTCACAGGATAGTCCTGCTTTCCGATTCAGAAAATATAGAAGTTGATCCATCTTCTTCTTCGGCACTTGTGATGAGGTTCTGTCTTCAAAGAAATGAATATCCGCCATCTCCTATCGACTTCAAGACTTGTCATACTCCATTGGCTTCTTATGAAGGATGGATGAGGCGCATGTTGAATAATAAGGACATTAAATCCAATTTGACCAAAGCGCAAATCCTCAATGCAGTCATGGCATCTGCTACTCTTGAAATTAATAAAGATGCTGCAGGCTTGATTACTTTCATTTCTCGGTGGCGCCCTTCTACTCATACATCTATATCTAGATGGGGAGAGATGACTATTACTCTGGAAAGCGTAACTGCATTGATGAACCTGCCTGTTGCTGGGAATCTTTATTATGAGCTTTCTGACACGGAACAACGTGATTATGACACTATACTCCAAAAGGTGACAGAATTCGACGATCTGGACAAGGAGGAGAAAAAAGATACAAGATGTTTTTACACCTGGTGGGTATCGGAATGGTCTCCTGTAGACCCAGAGTCGAATCAGGAGTTGGAAAACGAGCTCAGTGTGATTGCATTCTTGTCTTTGTGGCTATCCAGAGATATATATGACGACGGTTCTGGAAAGAAAACCATAAGGGGTGTTCTGGTTAAGATTGCCATAAAGCTAGCAAAAGGCGAAGTTCTTCCCTTAGGTGCCTTGTTCCTTGGATCGTTGTATTCTCATCTGGACGCCTTAGCAATGGATATGCATGTTTCCAACGGGTACAAGAATGTGGAGTCGTATGTCCACTTCGCTTTTCTTCAGGCATTCTTGTGGGAACATTTCAAAAGTTATGCTCATGTTCCTGCAACTTCGCTCGGAAATTTGTATGGTGGCTCGAGAATACTTCGTTGGCAGAGGAGGCGTCCCAGAACCGGTGCGAAACTCGTGGATATCTTTGATAATGTGTCTTCTGTAACTTTCCGTCCATGGGGGCCGATCCACTCTTCCATTGCTCAGCCCGAAGACTTTTGCCATTGCTTTGACGGTCTGATGTTGCGTTTCGTACCGATGCCAACACTATGAAATTTGGAGAACTTATTTATCTTCACAGCTGCATTCCGGGATATATCCCGTCTTTATTCAACGAAGCTCTTACTGTGACTCCGTACAACATTGACAGGGCTGCTCGCCAAATGGGATTTGACCAGGGTGTTCCATTTATCCGTCCGTCGGAGGCTCCGAAAGAACTCCTCCCGGGTATCTTTGATGCTGACGTGTTCTTGGCATCGCAGAGTCTTCCTTTCGGCCTATTGGGAGAAACTCGGTGGTAAGCCGACAAGTATAAGGAATTTTGGGGAAGCAACTATTGGCTTTCCAAGAATTCTCGGAGGATGTTATGACAGATTCCGTGGTGAGCCATCTTCGACGTCTGAAGAAGCATTTCGGTTGAGGCCACTTCCATCCAAACGGACCGAGCCGAGGATTGCAGTCCCCAAGCAGGAGAGAGATCTAAGAGGCAGGCATGTGGTTCGGTGATCATCAATTCCTCCAATATGCAGGTATTTAAATCTCTTTCTGTTGATTCCTTCATTTCTCCAGAGTAAATTCTTTTAAGAGTGATCTTGCTTGAAATCAGAGAATTCTGAAAGAGAATGTCTTCACAAGGTTGGCGCGTATTCAGAATGAGAAGGCTGGTAATGTTGACCTTCATGTTGAGAAGTCTGGCGATCTTGCTCGATCTTCATCTTTGCCGAGAAGTCCAGCGATGCGATCTTCATGATGAGAAGTCTGGCGAAATTGCTCCTTTTCCAGACCATGACAGAGATGATGCAAGCTCGGTTGGACAAGGCGCCTCCCTAAGTGATCTTGTTGATGGGGCCGTGATGGAAATTAGCACCCAGAGCGAAGTAGATATCGGGAGGAATGTAAGAGAGGCAACATCCGCTATTGTTGAGGTGGCTCCCCTTGAAGAACGTTCTGAGCAGGTTCCAATCAATAAAGCTATCGTGGCGACTTCTTCTGAAAGACCTCCTGTAACTAACAAGGCTCCTGTGACTGGTGAAGTATTGGTAGCACAACCTGGAGCTTTGTTCGATCCTACTTTCATTGTCCCTTATCCAGGTCATATGTTGGTTGGAGGATTCAGTGTGCCATCTCGGTTCGAAGAGTTGTACACGGCGATATGGGAGAAACACGGCTACATTGCTACCACTACGAAGCTCAAAAGTCATCTTGCATTGGTCAACCGCGTTCAGGAGGCTTTGTTTTCTATCCATGGGATGAGCGTCACAACTGGTCGAACAGTTTCTGAGGAGATGGTTGAAGACTGGAAGTGCCATCGAGATGTGTTTGTGCAGTACGACTTCAATGCTCCTTGGTTCCTCAAAGGGTTCTCCGAGATTCGGGAGCTCCGAAATTACAAGATGAAGCCCCTTCGCGAGAATGTGTTACTCGCCAGGAAGAAGAGGTCGAAAAGTTATCTGAGGAGTTGAAGCTGAAGCAGGCTGTACTTCAAAGGATGAAAGTCGCTCTTGCCCAGAAGGACGAGTTGCTGCTGAAGGACTTTCCTTGAAGGATTCGTGCCATATGCTTGTCTCTTCTTTTAGATGTTTTTCTTTTTTAGTGATAGTGAGGATTTCCTTTCATAATTTGACTTCCGGTTTTGAATTAATAAGTAATTGAATTGGTTTATTTTAAGATAGTTTTGTGAATAACTTTTCTGAAAGAGGTTATTTTAAATGAATTTGCATCTTGGTCATGAATGATTGCGCATGTCATATGAAATTGCAAATGTCGCATAAAAGGGAAGTATGAATGGAAACAAACATGGCATTTGATCATTGAGCCTCTTTCTCTATGTGCGGGATGTCAAGTCCCCAGTGAATTCTAAAACTATCTTTCTTGTAAAATTGTTGAGTAGAACTTACTTGCTTTTGAAGCCTTACTTGTATCAAACCGAAGTAGCCTCTCTAAGGAAACCGTCCGCATTAATCTTCCAGATAGGGAAAGCTATTCCTCTGAATTAAACTTCTTCTGAACAATGCATTTCAAAGCGTTCCATTCATTGGTAGGGTGGTGAAGGAACCGGTGGAAATGACAATACCTCGGGTCCATTACTTCTTGATCAGTTGGTGGACGCCATACAGGAGGTAGCTCCACCTCTCTGTTTCGTACCCACGCCTCCAGCAACTCCAAAATCTTTTCCATTGGGAATGGAAAGTGTAGGTACTTCGAGTCTAGCTCTTCCTGCGTTCGTGAGCGTTATGGTGTCTCTACATGGTTTTGATGTGGAGCACGTTTCGGAGATGAAGTTGGAAGACTTGTGAGTGCCATCATATCTGCGGATCGCTTGCACAGGTAGAGGGATGTGGAAGGTGTCGTAATATCACTGCTTTGAGTGATCGAATTGAACGCTCCCATCCCTCGTATTCACGTATTCCTTGATTGATCTCTCCTTCCTCAAGCATTTCTTCGCTTGGTTGTGGTCGATGCGGATTGGACAGTCTTAGGGCTTCAACAAGAGTCTTGAGATATAAATCTTCTAGAAGGGCTCCGTAGGCTGCGGGCTCCCTTTCTTTATCCGCCAGACGTTGTAGTACTCGGACAAGTCCTTTCCTCTGTGGAGCCTCGAGTCTTCATTGTTGGCTGGACCATGTTGTTCATCTTTCCTGAGTCTCCTGCGATTACGCGCTCTTTTTGCTTCTCCACCGGTAAAGGTGTGACCCCTGGCTAAGGATCCAGCGTTTCTCGCAATGTCTGAGTAGATGTCTGTCGACCCTCCTTGTAATTGTGCTGTTATATCATTCAAAAGGCGGAATGTTTCGCTCTGTCTTCTAGCGATACCAGCTTGATTTGCCAAGATATCTTCCAACATTATAGTTATACTTCCCATGGTATCTGAACTACCTGTGGTTTCCTGGTGAGGATACATCGCGAGATGAAAACCGAAAAATTGAGAATTCAATTTTTTGCAACCGAGAGATCAACCTCCCCATTGTGGTCGCCAATTGTTTATGGGTGAAAACTATTTATGCCGGTTTTGGTAATTTGGGATGTGTGGATGAGAAATGAGTCTAAACCTTAAACAAATGCACTGCGCGGTGAGTGCTTGTAGATTCGAGAGATCAATCTGTGCAAGTCCGGCCTAAACCAAGAAATGGCCGTTCCGGACTTGTTTCGGTCACAAAGTGAAGGAGATGGGGTTGATCTTAGGGAGGGAAGCGAAGAAGGTGTTGAGAATGTGAAGGTGTTGGCTATGAATAACTTGTATCAGAAAGCTGAACTGGCTTGCAGGATGTAAGCTATCAGTTCCGGTGTTTGAATACGATTGTATCAACACTTGCCTCTGTTATCTGGACTTGTCTTGTTTCTCCTGTTCGGAAAATAGGGAGGAGAACCTATTTATACAAGTCTTTTATCCTAACCTTCGTATCTCGTGGGAAGTGGAGAAAGTGGAGTGATGGAGTAGTGGAGTAATGTGTTAGTGTCACACGACCAGGCTTGCCCACTTCTCCTGTCATCTCTAACCGTCCATGACTTCCTGACACGTTCTTGTGATGGCGCGTTGCACGCTGCATGCTGTAAACCGCCAGACCAATACCCCAGTATGTATCCCCCAGTTTGTGACATGATTGATGTCTCGAGTGTGTGGATCGTGGGACCCACAGAAAGTTGCATGTAATGCTAGATTAAATAACTACGTTATTCAGGAGGTCGATACTTGTAAAGTATCATGTGTATTTTATGCAGGTACTGCATCATGGTGTGGTAAGTGACGGGTGGTGATCACCAAGACGCCTTAATCGACCAATTAACTCCCGACTGGGGTTATATAACCAAGCGGTGAAGTTGGACGGACGAGATGATCTTTGAGACACTCATCTGCGGCCGTTGATGGAATTAGGGTTTTAGAAGAGGTGCGCAAGCATCCTCTTGACTTGGTCGAATCCAAGCTTGGGATACGATTTTGGCCATGCCGATCGTACATGCGTGTATACGGCATGACGGTGTAGGCGCCCATACCCCATTATCTCACGAAAGTGTGATCCGGACCACTCAATTCGTCCCGGCAAAGTCGAGTGGTCGAGATCGGTTTGCAACGTAAAACGAGTGCAAACAAAAGCCGCGCATCGTGCCAACTTCGGGCGCGCGTTCCAAGACGACCAATCTTGGTCGGTCTTGGCGGATCGGTCCGGCGTGTAGGTGATAGGCTGATGTTCACGCCTATACCTGACTGTCCCATGAAAACGTGATCTAAGCCACTCAAATCGTCCGGCGAAGTTGAGCGGTCGAGATTAGTTTGCAATTGGGAAGTGTATCCACGCTAGTTTGGGCGGACGATTTGGGATAACCAGGCATGGTATGCCTTGGCCGACCAGGTGAGGAGATTGATGGGTCCCACGGTGGTCATGTTGGTATGACCGGACTGCTTAATCTAATCTTGGGCCCTCCATTCGTGCCTGAGAAGATGGACGCTCGTGATGCTCAAAACCCTAATTTTGGCTTTCACGGCCGTGTAACCATGATTTATTCGGGCGTACGAATTGGGATGACCAACCATGGTTGGTCCTGACCGATTGGTCAGGTATGTAGGCGAGCCTACGGTGATTGTGTTGATATGCTTTGGGCCTTTTGAATCTACATCTACACCCTCCATCTATACCTGCGAAGATGGATGGTTGAGACTATTTTGTGACACATGTAATGTGCCGCAAACCCTAAGTTAGGGTTTTCCGCCCATACCGCTCTGGTTTGGACGTTTTGGCAAGCTATGCCAATCTGGAGGCCGACCATGGGGGGTCCGTGTTGGTTCGGCAGCGAATATTCCATACCTGCTTGGGGGTTATGGAATTTATTTGGGCCATCCAATCATGCTGGTGAAGTTGGATGATCGAGATCATATCTAGACTGATACGGACAGTCCGGATGCTCAATCGGGATAGTATAACACACCGAGAGTTGCTCAATCGGGCTAGTATAACACACCGAGAGTTGCAGCCTGTACGGGTATTTCGTACATGCTTTCATTATAATTCTTGGAGGTTCGTGTTGCTCTGTGGAGAGCAAAACTCAGTCGTCATGCCGCATTGATAATGAGTACAGGAAATACAAGGCTGCTCACGCATTAATTAATAATGCTATAAATTCACAGGGTATATGGGATTGTTGCTACATGCTCCAACCTGGATGAATTTCGTGTATTTAATTCACAGAATGGGATTGTTGCCACATGCTCCATTCTAGGTGAATTAGTAAAGTGAAGAAGTATTCAACACTTATTAATGGCTTTATCTTTTACAAGATGTTAGCGCATAATTTTCTGGTTTTTACAATTTTAACCTTAAATGAAAATCCACCATCAACACCTTGATTCTGGCCCTTAGACCAAGAAAAATTAGGATGGTTTCTCCAACCAGGGTTGTAGGTCTCTAAGTAGGGGTCAAACTTCTAACGGTTCTCAAACCTAGCATTGTTATAGACAGCCTGAGCTTGCTCTTCACTAACCTGGCCTTCCCAAAATGAGTTATCGGGCTCTATTCCACAACTATAGACTTGAGAGGCTCTATTAGGTTCAACAAGGGACCTATTTTTAGACTGACCCATTTCCAAAGCTTCTAACCTTCTAGACAAAGCAGCAAACTTAGCATCTAACGCAAAAATCGTATCTACCATATTAGTGCTACTTCTATTAACCAAGAGTCTTTTAGGGGGGTCAACACAAGACACCCACTGTTGGGATTTCTCAGCAACAACTCCTAAGAAGGTAAAGGCATCCTCAGCACTTTTACTAGTGAACTCACCAGTGCACATAGACTCGACCATGGCTTTGGTCGAATAGTCTAAACCATCATAAATAATCTCTACGAGTTTCATCTTATCAAATCCATGGTGAGGATACTGGGATAGGAGATTATTGAATCTCTCTAAAAACCTATAAAGAGACTCTCCCTCTTGTTGCACACTGGAACTAATTCTCTGTCTAACAGCTGCAGTTTTATGCTTAGGGTAGAATTTCATATAGAAAGCAGCAATAAGTTTCTGCCATGTTTCAATGGATTCAGATGGTAGGTTGTTTAGCCAGGTCTTGGCTTTATCTTTCAAGGAAAAGGGGAACATCTTAAGTTTCAAAACTTCATCAGTAAGGTTTTTTATTCTAACTGTCCCATAAATTTCCTCAAAGTCCCTAATATGAAAATAAGGGTTCTCATCATCTTTTCCTAAGAATATAGGAATCATCTAAAGAATACTAGGTTTTATCTCGAAATTAGCCGTATTGGCTGGCAATTTAATACACGAAGCTCGGTTGGTCCTAGTTGGGAACATGTAATCTTTCAAAGTAGTCATCGCTGGCACAGCTGAAGTACTAGGGGTACTTTCCTCACTAAGAGACAGATTCTCAAAACTGAAGTTTCCAAAAACGGGGCTCTCAAAAGAAGAGTCTTCGATCTCCCCACTTCCACAAGAATAATTACTAGGTTTTTCACTAATCAATCGACCTAGATTGTCTCTTTTCCAAGCCCGCTCTCTAATAACCTCGGGCATACACCAAAAAAAAACAAACGAAAAAGAAAAATCCTAAAAGGAAGGAAATTTCTATGCAAACACAAACAAGGCTGACTCCACCACAGCAAACCTAATGAATTCTAGCAAACGAAAAGCATGATGGCTCCACTTAGATTGTTTTCTAGACCAGCTTCTAATCCTTCGAAAGGGAATTCGTTATAATCTGAGCAAACCCCTCTGGAATCAATCCGAGTTTAAGTAAGTTGAATAGAGGTGAGGGAAGCTGTGTGAAGCTTTGATACCCAAGGCCTCACCGCATTACAAGGCGGCGCAGTCACGCATTCAACTCACAGAACCCATCATGAACTTCGAAGTATGCTTAAAAGAGTAACCAATATTTTTCGAACGACTTTCCTATTAAGCTCGTTACCCTATAGGTCTCGTTCTATTCCAAATTTTAAAGCTTAGGTTCGCGTTATGTATCGTTTTCCTAAGGCGGGCAAGAATAGAACTGTGATGAAATCCGAACCCTTATCTTGTATGGCCAGGCCTTGCCCTTTACTAGGAAATTAAAGCAGCCGTATTCAGTTCCTCGACATATATGCAAACGAAGGAATACAGTAACCCGCTGACAGGGGATTCGCGAGTGTTTCGACAAACTTACCTCCCGTTCCAGACGGGGGATGAGCCGTTGTAGTCGACTCGGGCCACGACTACTATGTCATGTACGAACCCAAGGGGCCGAGGCGATATCGTAATCGCCGTCCTTCTCTGCACACAGTTTATATTTATACTACCCTTCCGTAGGGTTTAAAAATAAAAGAATGTCTAAATGTCCAAATGTCCAAGTCCAAAGTCCAAAAAGTAAAAGTGCAAAAGAAAAGAAAAATAAAAATATCCAAAAAAATAAAAATGCCTCTCTCTTTTTTTTTTCTCTCTTTTTTATCAAAAAAAAAAAAAATCTTCTTCTTTTGCTCCTTTGCCTTGACTTTTACTCCCAGTCTTTAAGTATTCACCAAAAGCTTTGGCAAAATTTTCTTTCGCTCCAAATTCCAAATTCTGTAAGGAAAAGACAAAAACCCAAAAACGTAAAGAAGAACAAAAACAAATAAAAACCTAAAAAAAAAAAAAAAATCTAAAAACTCTAGCCTAAAGACAAGTCCGCGTCGGCGGCGCCAAAAATTGATGGTTATTTTCAATGATGTTGTAGTAAAAGGTTCGTTGAGACTTGTGAAGACTGTGAGTTTAAATTTAAATTTTAAGACTAAGCAAATTAAAACTGACTATATTAGAGAGACCGGGGTTCAGGATTTCACCATTCACCAAAATTCATGTGATTTAATGTTAATGTTTATCATGCAATTCTAGACAATATAACTCCAATCAAAAGAAATTGTGATTCTAATCATTTCCTAAATTAGATTTTCAAAACATCAATTGTTAATCGCAAGCATGAAGTATCAAAAGCCCTAAACTAAGCATACTTCATCAAGAGAAAACACAACTAATTAATAAAAATCATTTACTCAATTTTCATTTGGTGCAAATAATCATAAAAGAATTGCATAAGTAAATTTAAATAAATTTTACCACATAACTTTTGGAAGAATGGCTTCCTCCATCGCCCCGGAGGATGGGTTTAGCTCTTCATCATGGAAGCACGCTCAAAAGTTGATTTCATTGCTCAAATAGGTGTTACAAAGATGAAATATATAGAAACTGATTAAAACCGGGTGTTTGCAACGCTTATAATTGTTGCAAAACACTGTTACAGAGATCGATATAAATAAATTTTCGCTGTAGTCGTAGCGTATAAGACTGTTGAGGAACTGTCGCAATCACTGTAGCATGAACGACAGATGGGTGTGCGTCTTATGTTCTTCGTGTTCTTCACTACACCAGCAGAAACAATTTTTTCTGCTTGTTGATTTTGCGCCTCTGTGATGCTCTAAACTATCCCAAACTCTCCATAACCCCTCTATGCTATCTCAGCAACTATTTATAACCCAACAGCCCCGAAATATCTCGCCATAACTTCATATAATTCTTCATTACTCGGCAATATTCTTCACGGCCTGTTTTAGGAAATAATCTCGATTTTTGATTTCTCCACGCGATATAAAGCTGCCGAATTGCCATATTTAACTCCTTCACACTCCAGATAGTTGTTAGGGTGTTCCAGATACGTGCAAACACCTCTGTTGCTCGCGAAATCCTGTGAATATCTCCTCCGGTGTGTGTTGCCCTGTTTTCCCTCTCGCGGAAATTCCAGCCTATTTTAGCTGAAGAAATCAACCACACCACGCCTGTTACGCTCAAACAGGTCCATCCAATAAGTTTCAGCGATTGAGTCTCATTAAAACACCTTGAATTCTCGAACCCTAAACTGCCAGGGAAGAACTCTTTTTTTCCCGCCAAAAATTATTTTCAAACGAAGGTGATGAGGTTGCCCCTTATCCAGCTGCTTGGGTGCGAATATCATGTGGGTGCCCCTTAGTAATTGAGGTGCCCCTTATCCTACATTGAGAGTCCGAATAACACGTGTCCTCCGGGTGCTTTAGACAACTTTTCGAGCCAATTTTTCCAAAAATGTTTATTGCCCAAAAATACCTACAAACACATAAAACACCAAAATTAAAACAAAATCGAGTGCCAACAATATATAGTATTGAGATCAAATTAGACACAAAAATGTGTCTATCATTAGGCTTGTTACAGGGAAGAAGAAGAATGGCCTGAATTTGGCCTGAGAAAGTCCTATAAACAAACAGAACTCGGCCGATTTTCTATTCCGACGAGTCGACTCGGTGTCGGCGATGATCGATTCAGACGAGTCCGATGACCGATCCTTCTGAATGACTCAGTGAGTAAGCCGAATCAGCCGACTCGAAGGCGACTAGAAGCTAACTCACTCCTCCCCGACCCATTGATCGACGAAGACCGTTAGTTTGTGATTAATTCTAACTATACAGTGACGGAATATTCTGTTGCCGAGAAGAATATAGCAGCGACCGGCGGTGATTTTTCTGGCCGGATGCCGGTGATCCCAGTAATTTTCTGGCATACCAAAATTGCAGAATTATGTGTGAGTTTCTATCATGGGTGTGAAGACTTAGATTTAGGAATTGGATGAAAATTTGGAGGCTTTGGAGAATTGAACTTGAAATTGGAATTAGGCTCAAATTGGGAAAGTGGTGTTATTATTGAATGAGGATTCTATTCCTTGGAAGATTTGGAGAGCATTGAAGCCTATAAATAGAGAAGTTCTCTACACACTTTTACACACACAACACTTGTGTTTTTGTTTGATTTTCAAAATTCTTCTTTTAATTATTTGTGTGAACTTCAAAAATTCTCCTTTTAATTATTTGTGTGAATTTCAAAAACATGAGTAGCTAATTTTCTTATTGATTGAGGATGAATTCCTAGTTCATAACATGTGGATGAAAAACATAACTTGAATCATTGTTTTGCAACGAAGAAGGATTCCTTGATCTTGTCTCTCTTATTGATTTCAACTTTATCTTTGAATTGCTTTGTTTATTTTCTTTTGCTTTATAAAACAACCCCCCCTTTTTGTGACAATTAAACAACTAAAAACTCTTGCTCCTCGTGGGAACGAACTTGACTACACTATATTACTTGTTAATTAGGTGGAAAAATATTGATTAATTTGTTGTGGTTACGACACGTATCACCACACTGTTGTGGAGTCTCCAGAAATTATCTCGGAAGGTCTACTTCCCACTATTAAACGTGTGCGGAATATCACTCTTTACTCCTGCCTGCACACATGAGAGACTAAAAAAGCGGTCTTTTTGAGTGCAATTATCATAAAACCCTATTGGTGAGGCAGAGTCGAGGCTTTTGATCACTCTCGAACCCGAATTCTTTCATATGGTGTGGTTATTTCTCGCTCAACTCTTAAGGATGAGAATGCGTTCTTTGGTATTTCTAACTTCTTGTTACTAGCATGCAGATACTGTATGTCCTCATAGCTCCTTGGATGCTTGGGACTCTGATACGCTCTAAAGTTGGAGAAGGTTTTGTGGATACACCTCTGGTAAACCCTCAAGAGACTACAACTTGTCCACTAGGGACACCTAGGGGTTTAAAGGCTTATTGCATTCGCTAAATGCATTCGAGAGACCAACGACAATGGTATAGTTAGGATTTCTTAATTTCTGTTTCACTTGAGGACAAGTAAAATTCAGGTTTGGGGGTATTTGATGAGTGCATAATATTGCATATTTGTACATCTTTTTACTGGCATTTAACTCATCTTTTGTGCTCTAACTCTCTATTTTATCCCAAATTCTGAGTTTTCATTGTTTTCAAGAATAAATACTTGTACTAATTAATTTTATGTTTTTAGGTAGTAAATAAAGCTTGGATGAATCAAGAAGCCAAAAGAGCAAAGAAATGGTGACTAGTGGCTACGGAAGAGAGACAACACCAAGCTCCCGCTAGAAGGCAGTATAGAGCGTAAAGGAAATATCGTGCAAAAGCAGCTGCAATCCGCTTGCACGCGTCTCGTAATCCTCTTACGAGAGCTACACCAGCAGTGGGCTTGGTAGAGAACTAAAAAACCAAACCCAAGATCCAAACCCGTTTGTACACCTAAATAGTCCGATTTGAACAACATCCCCATTCGGTACATCATAGTTTGATGCATTTGCCTAACACTCGAGCACCTTCTATTCTTTCACCTAGTCGAACAGAAACGTCCCAATTTCATTTATCTTCTCTTCCATCTGCGGAACCAGCACCTTCATCCCCTCTTCCAACACCACCACCGTTCCAGCTCACCTCATTCAACCACCATCATTAGACGCCATTAAGCCTCTAAATCCATCTCTCTCAACCTTATCTCCTTATTAAGAACAGTAAACCTAGAATCTAGGTTTGAGAGAAATATAGTTAGGGTTCGCTGTTACAGCTGGGGGAGCATCGATTCAATGAAGTTGCAGAGAAATTGAAGATGGGGAAAGTCAATAGAATATCGTTGGTGAGTTGGGTTCTTATTAATTGTCGAATTGAAGAAGGATTGAGTGAATTTTGTGTATAAATAGGGTTGTGTTCTCTAAAACAAATCATCCAGTTTTAGTCGGATCAATTATTTATTTTAATATCATTGTTTGCATCTTGTTTATCATGTTCTAATTCTCTTTGCTATGGTTTAGATGAAGCCCTAGCCTATTACTCTGTTATTCATGATGTATATGTTATTCTTGTATGCTTAAACTGTTTTAGGAAAGATTTAATCTTAGTGCTTCAATACTTTGCTCTCACAGTGTATGTCAGGCATCCATTGTAGTTAGAATAACACTGTGTTTATTGTGCTGCAACTCGAACTTAGAGAATGTTGTTAGCCCTTGACTAGTTGTGCTTAATTAGACAGTTAGTACTCCGGATTAATACTTTAGTTGTGATTAAACTATCCATAGGTGAAACACCTTAGATAAGTGGCCGACTTGAATCTCCACCTATATCTCATTCTGATAGCCTATTATATTCATGATGTATATGTTATTCTTGTATGTTGTTTTAGGAAAGATTTAATCTTAGTGCTTCAATACTTTGCTCTCCGGTGTATGTCGGGCATCCATTGTAGTTAAGAAACATTTTGTGTTGATTGTCCTTTCCGAACTTAGAGAATGTTGTTAACCTTGACTAGTTGTGCTCAATTAGACAGTTAGTACTCCGGATTAATACTTTAGTTGTGATTAAACTATCCATGGGTGAAACACCTTAGATAAGTGGCCGACTTGAATCTCCACCTATATCTGTTACAAGGACAGGAATAGTATCATCAGCTGAATGCTTAGTATAGGTTTGCGGTGGAATCGATAACTCTAGTACCCTCATCTTAAGTGCTTACATCTCTTGTCATTGCATCTTTACTTTCATATTGTTCTACTACTTTAAAACTCTTTTAATCACCTTGTCGTATCGATACAAACACCCCTTTTGGTTACTCTTTTGTTCAAAGTCAGTTGTAGTAAAACCATAGTTTTAACCATACACCCACCTTGTCCCTGAGGATCGACCTGTGCTTTCCCTATGTTGCATTAGGACACTGTGCACTTGCAGTTGTTATTGTAGGTACTGTTTCTAGGCCTACCACTCGCAAATTCCTATTTGTTTGATTGCGGATTGAATTGAGAAATTGACATACGAACTCTTGGATATATTTCCATTGATTGAGTCTGATTGTATAGTTAATTCTCTTGGATTTATATTGGAGTTAGTCCATACAGATTGCTAAGAGAAATATTGGGTGTGGTTGTTAGACCCCCACTTTTTGATTAGGTTTCCCAGTTGCTAGAGTTCTCCTTTATATGGTCTCCAAATCAGGGTTTGCAATCAATGCTACCTTGGTAACAAAGCATTCAATATTCACTGTTAGATGAAAACCTGATTAGATTCAAGCTAATATCTTTCAACGGTTAGATCGAACTTAGCTTGTCATACACAAATGAAATGTACCAACATTTAGATAAAGGTAATCGTACCTAAACGTGTACACTTAGTTGGTTCAACAATAGTTAACCGAGGTTAGCCATATGAACACTTTCATATTCAAACTTATTCATCTTTATCACAACTAGTTCAAATGACTCAAATGAAACTAGTTAGAGAGTTGCTCAATTGTTTATATTCTCATAGAAGTATACAAGACACAATTGAAGCAAAATCGATTTTGATTCACTTGAATCATTTCATGAACATTATAGCCACGGTTTGCAAAAGATTGCATTCCTTAATATATAAATGTATGTATTAGTTCATGAACAAACCAATTTTAGAACATAACCTACTCAAGTACGCAAACAGGTACGCATACTTAAGTAGCCGAACTGAGTTTGGTTTCGCCACTACGCGAACGTGTACGCATACTTAGCTCCCAGACTTCCATTAACCAACCAGTACGCGTACGGGTATGCATACTATGGTTCCCGGACTTGGACCTTACACAAATGTGAATACACACACTATGTTTTTATCCAATCATGGTTACATGTTCTAAACTCTCATTTCAATCATTGAAACATTCTTAGAAGACGACAATAGATGTCTCACACAACTATTAGCTCCAAAGCAATTTTCAAGTGATCGAATGATCAATACGAAACATTCCGAGTCTACACCAAATGATTGCATCACACAAATCATGTAAGATGTTACAAGGCGATTTTCACATGATCATCTTTTGACTTTCGTCAAGAATAAAAGATGAACTTGGTTAAACCGAAAGCTTACCAACACATATTTCTAGAAATAGATAAGCGAGATAAACTCAGCTCGAAATATCAAATGTGTATAATTAAAGTCTATATAGCAATACGACTTTTGTCTCAAATAGGATATAGAGTACATATACTTTTGAGTGATAGATGAGTTCAAGTCTCCACATACCTTTTGTTGATGAAGTTCCACAAGTTCCCTTGAGTAGTTCTTCGTATTCATTCGATGAACGCCGTGAAGTCTAAAGCTCAACTACACATTCTATCCTAATCCGAGACTTAGCTGTAAGTAGACTAGAAATTAAGACTTATAATTTTGGCAACTTATCTTGACAAACAAGCTTGAGATAGCAACGCTTGCGAGTTCAACCGAGCAGTGCTCTAACATTGTTGGCTTGTGATCCTTGTGGTTTATAATCTTCCGCCTTCTATATGCATGAAGTCTGAATTCCAAATGATGACTGTGTTGATACCTGGGCATAAGTCACCGGGTCAAGACATTGATGTTTTTTTGCGGCTGCTGGTCAACACGCTAAAAAAACTTTGGCATCCAGGGGTACAAGCTTTTGATTCTTTGAAAAGGGAGTATTTTACTCTGAAAGCAACTCTGATGTTTGGGATTCATGACTTGCCTGCTCAAGGTGGTTTAAGTGGATGTACCACTCATGGTTACTGTGCGTGTGTTTACTGCGCAGACAAAACTCGAAGTACTCATCTAGGTTACGGCAGCAAGATTGTGTACACTAACTATCGTATACTCCTTAAGTCAAGGCACCCATTTAGGTATAAGACTCTTTTGGGATTAGAGACACAGTAGCATAAAAGTGCACCGCTAAGACTAACAGGAGCGCAGTCGCTTGAGAAGTTGGCCGATGTTCATTACGAACCTGGTAAGTTAGTGGTCCGTAAGACAGGTAAACGAAAGAGATATCATTCTAATGAAGAGGAAGGTGATTCTAAGCTTGTCACGGGTGCTTTCTTCAAGAAGTGTATTCTTTGGGAACTTGAGTCGTATTGTGCCTTGACTATACGACATTGTGTCGATGTGATGCACACGGAAAATAACGTCATGGAACAAATTATCTACATTATCTTTGATAAGGATAATAAGGCTATTGTTGCATGGAATCATCGTGACAAATTGAAGTGGCGATCTTGTTTTTCACAGGATTTCTCGTTACTCATGTCAGCATTCTCACTTCTGATATCTCCAGGTCTTGTCACCAAAAACCTTCACCGATTGACAGAACGTCCCGCTACTGACACTTGATTCAATGTCTCGTCGCTTCGGTGAATCAGAATAAACTAAACTGTGGAGAGTGGAAAGAGAAGAAAACAAAGAAAGGAGTAGAGATGGTTCCGCAGTTTGTTTTGAGCAAAAAAAAATAAAACTGATTTTTGTGAGATTCTTAAAGATCTGAAAGTTCCCACAGGCTTTTCGTCGAATATAAATAACAATATAAATATGGAGCAATTGAACTTGGGAAGCTTGAAGTCACATGACTACCATGTGATTATGGGGTACTTATTACCTGTTATGATTCAACATGCCTTTCCAGGAGAGAAAGACTTGTGTACCGCGTTTCAACAAGTCAGTTTGTATTTTAGAATTTTGTGCTCAAATGTGGTTAGCAGAGAGTATATGAGGCCATGTGTGTGCTCAAAAAGTATTTCCCGGCTGGATTTTTTGATATAAGCGTGCACAACATGGTTCATTTGGCTGATGAGGCCTTAGTTTGTGGACCTGTTAGGTATCGATGGATGTACCCATTCGAAAGGTGAATTGCTATTTTACCATTTGTCCTTTATTTTTATTTATTTATTTTGTTTTTGTACTGAAATTTACACGTACATACTGAATCAGGGCAACGAAGGAGTGCAAAAACATCTCAAATAACAGCAGATACATTGAAGGGTCAATTACGAAGTTAACTGAAATGGATGACTGTGTTAGATTTGCTGTGGAGAAAATGAAAAATGTTGATAAAGGAGGTTACAAAGCAAATTTGGATCCCTTCTTAAAGGATGAACATTAATTCAATAATGTGGGTTCTGTGCTTGATGAAAAGCCGGTTCATGTGAGCCCTATTCAGTGGATGCAGATACGTCGGTGGGTAATTTTTCGGAATAATCCATAAGGTCTCGATGTTTATTACAGGTATTGGTTGGCCGTGTTTTGTTTGTATGTGGACAATGGGTTATTCTATTTGGCTTTTAATACTATGTATGCTAAATGTAGGGATTATTGTGAGAACTGTGAAGCTTATGGGGTTGCAATGGAGGAAGTCGAGATGCAAACCAAGTTCCTTACTTGGCTGTATGAAAAGGTTTGCATTGGCGCTCCTGTTTGTTAGCGTAATAATGATGCAGTATGCTGATGTGTTGATTTTCTTTTCGCTTTCATAGCTTAGATCAGGAGACAAAATGGATACAAATTTTTGGCGTTACGTTAGAGGTCCGGTGTCTCATAAAGAGTTAGGGCTGCACATGGGCGGGTATGGGCGGGTATAATCTCAAACCAACCTCGCACCCACAGGCTGCGGGTTTTTTTTTTCATAACCAACCCCGCACCCACAAACAGCGGGCGGGTTTTGTTACCCACCCGCTGCGGGTAGGGCGGGTGAGTTTGATTTCGTTAGGAGTACTTGAATTTCTTGGATACAAGTATGTTGCCGAATATGGATTCTTGAAGGTATTCTACAATGGTAGTTTGAAGATGACCGGTGAAAGACATGGTAATTTATATTTTATACAAGGAGATATAGTTTGTGGTGGAGCTATGGTTTCTCAATCAATTGATGAGAAATAGGTGGAGTCAACACGTATATGGCATATGTGTCTTAGGCATATGAGTGAGAAAAGTATGTCCGTGTTGAGTAGTAAAGGCTTTCTTGGAGGTGAAAAGACTTGCAAGCTTGATTTCTGTGAGCATTGTATCTTCGGGAAGCAATGTGTGAGCAGTTTTGGTACCGTTGTACATCACACGCAGGGTATGTTAGATTACATCCATTTGGATGTTTGGGTTCCCTCTCATATAGTTTCTAAGGGAGGTGCAAGGTGGTTTGTGACCATTATCGATGACTTTTCAAGTAGAGTTTGGCTTTACACCATGAAGCATAAGAATGAAGTCACCGAGGTGTTTAAGAAGTGGAAGACCATGGTAGAGAAACAACTTGGTCGTGTGGTTAAGAAGATACGTTAGATAATGGTGGTGAATACATCGAAGACCCACTAAAGGAGTTTTGTGAGGAACAAGGTATCGTTAGGCAATTCACCGATCAAGGGTACACCATGGCAAAATGGAGTAAGCGGAGAGAATGAATCAAGCGTTACTTGAGAGAGCACGGTGCATGTTTTCAAACGCAAGTTTAGACAAGATTTGGTGGGTGAAAGCAGTGAATACGGCGTGCTATTTAGTAAATCAATCACCATCAACAGCTATTAAGTGTAAGTCACCTATGGAGGTATGGACCGGTAATTCCGCGAACTATTCTAATTTAAGGGTGTTTGGTTGTCGGCCTATTTTCATGTAAAAGAAGATAAGTTGGGTGTTAGGGCAAAGAAAGCAATTTTCTTAGGTTATCCATTAGATGTGAAAGGATACCGTCTATGGTGTCCAGGAATTGAATAAGTTCATACTTAGTCGTGATGTGACCTTTAATGAGAAAGCGATCTTTGTATTCAAAGAAGTTCATAGGTTGGGACTCTAGAATTGAAAGTGAGAGTAGTAGCGGTGTTGAAGATGATTCGATGCAGGTGGAGCAAAGAGTTCCTAGTTCATCTACTACATAAGAAGAAAAAGAAACTCTTGTAGAAGATGAAGTTGAGTTTGAGGTTCCTAATGAGGAATCTACACAGAAACAAGTTGAGAATATTCCGTCCTTGACGTCTCAACGTGAGAGACGTCCACCAACCCGTTATGGTTTTGATGAGTATGCGTCTTACACATTATCTGTTTTTGAGGATGAGCCATTTACCTTTGAGGAGGCAATGAGTAATACTCATGCCATTGAGTGGAAAACAGCCATGGATGAGGAGATGAAGTCTCTTCACAAGAATCACACTTGGGAACTCGTTAAGTTGCCTAAGGGTCGGAAGAAGATTGGGGGCAAGTGGGTCTATACGGTAAAGGATGGAATTCCAGATTCCAAGGGTATTGTTAGTGGTGTACGATACAAAGCAAGGTTAGTGGCTAAGGGATATGCACAAAGGGAAGGTGTGCATTATAATGAAGTTTTCTCTCCAGTTGTTAAACACACTTCTATCCAAGTCCTTTTAGCATTTTTGGCGCAGTTTTACTTAGAGATCGAGCAATTAGATGTCAAGACAGCATTCTTGCATGGAAATTTGGAGGAAGACATTTATATGTCACAGCCCATTGGTTATGAAGTTGCTGGTAAGGAAGATTATGTGTGTCGACTTGAGAAATCATTGTATGGTTTGAAGCAATCGCCAAGACAATGGTACAAGAGGTTTGATACGTTTATGTTGCGGTAAAAAAAGTATACTCGTAGTAAATACGATCGTGTGTGTACTTTAAGAAGTTTCCAGATGGAAGTTTTGTTTATCTTTTACTCTACGTGGATGACATGCTCATAGCTGCAAAGAGCAAGTCAGAAATTGATGTTTTAAAGAAACAATTGAGTTTAGAGTTTGAGATGAAGGATTTGGGTCCAACTAAGAAGATTTTGGGTATGGAGATTACTCGAGATAGATCTAAGGGGAAGTTATGTCTTACTCAGAAATCCTATCTTGAGAAGGTTCTTCTTCGCTTTGGAATGCATAACTCCAAAGCTATTAGTGTTCCAATACCGCCTAAAGTTAAGTTATCAAAACAGTTGTGTCCTACTACAGGCGAGGAGAAGGAGTTAATGTCAAAGGTTCCCTATGCTAATGCGGTAGGTTCTTTGATGTATGCTATGTTTTGTACTCGTCCGGATATATCACATGCAATTGGTTTAGTTAGTCGTTATATGGCTAATCCTAGGAGAGCTGATGTGACTCAATAATGTTGTAGAAAGTGGTAGTAAGGTTGTCGTTCACTCGGACTTGATGAAATCGATCTTAGGATTTAATAAAGAAAAATAATAAAAATACAGAATATATACAATTTATGTCACAAGACGGAGAGAGTTCTTGGGATTCGGGATTCCGCCAAACTCATAACAAAAGGTTCAAATATTAATTCTTTTAACAATTATAGCTCAACAAATAAAAACATGGACTCTTATTTTTGCCAAAGTTGATTCTCAAAATATTAGTTATAAATCGTAAGCATGGGACATCAAACATTTAAGCAAGCATGACCCATCTAATAAAATAATAACTAATTTAATCAAATCATAATTCAATTTTTAATCGAAGGCAAAAGTCATAAAAAGAATTAATTAAAATTACCCATGTATGAAGTTCGTCTTCCTCCGTCGTCCCAGTGATGGGTTCTAGCTCATCATGTTGGAAACACGCTCAAAATCCATTTTTATTGCTCAAAAGAGGTGTACAAATGATGGACTGGAGAAAATGATAAAATCGGGTGTTTGCAACGATTATAAGTGTTGCAAACTTGTTACAAAGAAGGTTAAAAACCGTTCTTCGCTTTTAAGTCCGCCTCCGTATTACGACCCACGCCGAAGTGTTGTTGTCACCGTAGAAGAACGAGCGCCTCTGGTGGTCTGTTCTTCGTGTTCTTGGTGCAAAGCGGTTAGTTGCAGAGAAAAAATGGTGCAACTTCGATTTTTGGCTCTGTACGTCTCCCAAACTCTCCGTCCTCCTTTTCTATGAGTCCGCAGCACACTATTTATAGCCCAGAAGCATCAAAATCTCATGTAATAATGGCGAATAATTCTCCCATCAATTGGCAGTACTCGGGAATATTTTCTTCCCCTTTTTTTCTTCTTACGCTGTCAACGCGTGCTGAAAATTCCTTATTTAAAACCTTCACGCTTCTGAAGCGATCAATCTCTATCCAAACACAAGTAGAACACATAAAATCACGCTGTAATCCCACGATTTTCTCATCCGCTTGCGTATTCCCTGCTGTGTGGTAAATCCACGTTTTCAACCCACGTTTTTCGAGTTTGAAGGATTTACTAGTCCTGTGTGAGTGTAACAGGCTGTAATGAGTTAATTGGAGTGATTGAATCTCGTCACAGCTCCTCCAAATTCGAAACAACAAATTCCAGTTTTCAAAAATATTTTTCCCGCCATTTTTGTTCTTCACGAGAAAGAAGAAGGGTGTCCCCCTAACCAAACCAGGGGGTGTGATTAGCGGTGTGCTAAGTGCCCCTTATAAAGTGCCCCTTATCCAAAAGCGAGAGTCCGAATAACACGTGTCTTCCGTGAGGTGCTCAGAGCAACTTTTCGAGCCGAATTTTCCAACAAATATTTATTTCCAAAAATACCTAAAAATACATAAAAACACAATATTAGTACAAAAATCGAGTTCCAACAATACCAACATCGAGGACAATTCGGACACAAAAATGTGTCTATCAAATACCCCCAAACTTATTACTTGCTAGTCCTCGAGCAATTTTATTCTAGAAAATAAAAATCATTTGAACCCCTAGGTGGCCCTAGTGGCGGAGTGTTGTCTCCGGAGGGTTTACCAGAGGTGTACCCACAAAACCTTTACTCCAGACTCTAGCTATCTACACAGGAACCTTGGAAGGCACTAAAGAATCTCCTTGGTTGGCATACTTATTGACTACGGGAGGAAGTACCACGATGCGAAATTCCAATTGATGTACACGAGTTTGCACTCAAGCATACTAAAATTCATATAAAGTGACAGAGCTCTACTCGGATAGTTGCACTATGGACATCAATACCGGAGTCAAAACTAATCACATGGATAAATCAAGAAGATGGATATAGAGAAAAACATAGATGGTTTTGATGTTTACTAAGTGACGAGTGTTTCCCATATCCATCAGAAGGCCTCCGCCAAAATGAACCTATCCTAATGGATTGAGATACTAGTCGACTAATATCAACACCTTTGGCATATACAAGGGAACCGGTGGTCGATAATCGACTCTAGGTCAACACTTTGGCATATACAAGGGTTCCGGTGGTCGACTTTATTGAATTTATTAGGTTGGTGTGGTCTCAAATTTTTTTTTTTTTTTCACTTTTTTTTTTTTTTTTCATTTTTCTTTTTCACCATTATTTTTTTATTTTTATTTTTTTTTGGTATCTCAATCACTCTAATTCACCCTAGCATTGGTAACAACTTGATTCGTGGGCCCCACCTAATCACTTAGAGAAACATAGTTTAAAAAGAACAAAACAAAATAAAAAGAAGTGAAAAGGACTCAACGAGATATGGTGAAACTATCATGTTATTTCTAACACCCGAGCTCGTGCTTTTATGAATAGACTCTTTAGATGTTGCCATCTAATCAGATTGGTTCCTCAACTCCTACAACCAAAATGCTTCCATCCACTTAGATTGGTTAGTGCCATCCTTAATAAACATAAATTTCTAGGCTCTGGAGTTTATTTATTGCAACTAAAAACTAACAAGAAGTTTCTTCCCCACCCCCAAACTTAAATCTAACATTGTCCTCAATGTTCTAAAGATGAAATTAAAAGCATGAACAATGAGAAACTGTTACCACTTGAAGAAAAGAGTTAAGGAAAAATATTACCGTGTTGCAAGAGCATGGGTTACCTCCCAAGAAGTGCTAAGTTTAAAGTCTTCAGCCAGACATTGGAAAGGATTAGTCACCTCGAAGAATCATATAGTGATCGGAATAACTGCGGGTCATCTGGATCAAAAAGTGCTAACCACAAGAAGAGGAGACTGCAATAGACCAGGAAGATATCCAACACACCCTTATCTATTTTTTTGTTTAAGACAACTACATCTAGTTGTGGTTCAGGTTTAGGTTCTATAAAAGGGTCTAAATAAAATGTTTTCATGGGCAGGACTTCCTCAAAAGAAGGATTCTTAAGATCAGGTTGTAGAGTCTGGAAATACTCAGTTAAGAACTTAGAAGCACATAACAATAACCTGAATAATTGAGGATCCTCTAAGTCAATCAGTTTTGACTTACACAGCTGACCACAATAAGATTGGTGGTCTTCCTTAAGCAAATGTGTCGACCCTAATATCCTAAAGTAATTAGGTTTAGTCTCAAAACTTAATAATTGACACATCTGAAACTTATACGGTCCCACAATTGGAAGGAAGGTTTTGGTGGGAAAACAAAGTCAATCGTGGTATCATAGCCACAGGTTAACCACATCAACCGAGAGGATGGGTTTCTAACAAACTGAACTTGTTTATGGACACAACTAGGTTCGGAGAAAGTGTATGAAGATAATCTTGTAAAATGGTTGAGGCATGGATGTCCGGCCCTAAGTGAGGGACTTTCGAGAGTTAAAGGTAAGGCACTAGGAGAGTGATAATCACCCCAAAACTTAGAGTTTTCAGTGTCTCTAGATAGACTAGTCACAATTTCCCTAATTTCTAGAACATCAGAATCCTGAAAATGGTTAATTGATTCTTCTAAGTTATTATCAGGTAATACATCCTTACTCATCTCTACGAGTTTATCGTCTTCTAAGACTAGTGTTTCTAAATCACTAGACTCTAAAACAGTATTCTCAGGGTAAACTCTTTCCTCTAAACCATCATCACAATCATATAAAGGATTATTAGCGAAAGTTTCTAGTAAAGGCCCGTTAACTAAGGTGTTAATCATAGTTACTTCCTCTGATTCACTTATAGGCACATCAAATAATGGATTATCCAACATATTGCAGGCTAAAGGATCATGAACTACATCGTCTAAAACGGTGGCATCTCTAGTCAAATCCTCGTCCTTTCGAATAGGTGAATAATTATTAAAATTATTGGGATTTGAACCAGAAATAGTACTATCATTATAAAGTTCAATCGGAGTAACAAATTCCTGATCACTATGCCTAAAAACTTCAGATTCTTCATCAACACTTTCCACATCATGATCATCATTATAACATGAAAATGATCGAACCTCATCTAAACAAGTAGTGTCACCAATTCTAACCTCGTCACCTTGATTATGCGAATAAATATCCTCCTTTTCATGGGTATTATTATAAACACTGTATTGGAAATTAAGATTATTTTGAGCAAGTTTTTCGACAATCCTATTTGTACTTTCAGTAAATTGCTTAAGAGTCTCTTCTAAAGACATCCTAGTTGACTGCTCTGGGGACTCGTCCGTAATATTAAAGGTTTCCTTCACAAATAAGGAATGACTCTTAAAAGCCTCTTCTAGAGAAATAGAGGGATTGTTTTGCTCATATGACTGGTGAGTATGCGAATAGTAACTGGGCTCACCATGGTATGAACCATAACCTTGAGAAGGTGGATGCTCCCAACCACTATTCACACTATGGTCAAAAAAAAGAGTGATGTCCATATTGTTCAGTTGGATATTCATATTCATTGTGATGGCTATTATAATACCAGTTTGACATCCTAACTGCAAGGGAATTCTACACAAACACAAACAAGGCTGACTCGACCACAACAATAACAAACCTACTGATTTCTAGCAAACAAAAAGCATGATGGCTCCACTTAGATTGTTTCTAGACCAGCTTCTAATCCTTCGAAAGGGAATTCGTTACAATTTAAGCAGACCCCTCTGGAAACAATCCGAGTTTAAGTAAGTTGAATAAAGGCGAGGGAAGCTGCGTGGAGCTTTGATACCCAAGGCCTCACCGCATTACAAGGCGGCTCAGTCACGCATTCAACTTACAGAAACCATCATGAACTTCGAAGTATGCTTAAAGAGTAACCAATATTTTACGAATGACTTTCCTATTAAGCTCGTTACCCTATCGGTCTCGTTCTAGTCAAAATTTTAGGCTTAGGTTCGTGTTTGGTTTCGTTTTCCTAAGGCGGGCAAGAAGAGAACGGTGATGAAATCCGAACTCTTATCTTGTATGGCCATTCCTTGCCCTTTACTAGGAAATTAAAGCGAAGGATTCGGTTCCTCGACATATATTCACGAAATCATCCGGTAAACCCGACGACAGGGGATTCGCGGGTGTTTAAAATTCTTACCTCCCGTTCCAGACGGGGGATGAACCGTTGAAGTCGACTCGGGCCACGACTCCTATGTCATGTACGAACCCGAGGGGCCGAGACGATATCGTAATCGTCGTCCTTCCCTGTGCAGTTTATATTTAAATAACCCTTCCTTAGGGTTTTAAAAAAAAATGTCCAAAAGTCCAAAAATAAAGTCCAAAATTAAGAAGTCCAAAAAATAAAAATAAAAATTACAAAAATAATTACCTAATTACAGTTTCTAAAAATAAAAAAAAAAATTAATTACACTATATACAAAATTTTCTTCTTCACTCAGTTCGGATCTCTCTTTTCTTTCCTATTTTGGCTTTGCTTTTCTTTTTAACACTTTCTCTTTTTCTTTCGCTCCACTCCAAATATGAAAGCAAACAGAAATACCAAAACGCGTAAAAAAGAACAAAAATAATAATAAAAAAATAAAACCTAAAAACAAATCTATACACAAGTCCCCGGCAGCGGCGCCAAAAATTGATGTGACTCAATAATGTTGTAGAAAGTGGTAGTAAGGTTGTCGTTCACTCGGACTTGATGAAATCGATCTTAGGATTTAATAAAGAAAAATAATAAAAATACAGAATATATACAATTTATGTCACAAGACGGAGAGAGTTACTGGGATTCAGGATTCCGCCAAACTCATAACAAAAGGTTCAAACATTAATTCTTTTAACAATTATAGCTCAACAAATAAAAACATGGACTCTTATTTTTGCCAAAGTTGATTCTCAAAATATTAGTTATAAATCGTAAGCATGGGACATCAAACATTTAAGCAAGCATGACCCATCTAATAAAATAATAACTAATTTAATCAAATCATAATTCAATTTTTAATCAGTGCAAAAGTCATAAAAAGAATTAATTAAAATTACCCATGTATGAAGTTCGTCTTCCTCCGTCGTCCCAGTGATGGGTTCTAGCTCATCATGTTGGAAACACGCTCAAAATCCATTTTTATAGCTCAAAAGAGGTGTACAAATGATGGACTGGAGAAAATGATAAAATCGGGTGTTTGCAACGATTATAAGTGTTGCAAACACTGTTACAAAGAAGGTTAAAAACCGTTACTGCTTTTAAGTCTGCCTCCGTATTACGACCCACGCCGAAGTGTCGTTGTCACTGTAGAATAACGACTGCCTCTGGTGGTCTGTTCTTCGTGTTCTTGGTGCAGCAGCAGCAGCAGAGAAAAAATGGTGCAACTTCGATTTTTGGCTCTGTACGTCTCCCAAACTCTCCGTCCTCCTTTTCTATGAGTCCGCATCACACTATTTATAGCCCAGAAGCATCAAAATCTCATGTAATAATGGCGAATAATTCTCCCATCAATTGGCAGTACTCGGGAATATTTTCTTCCCCTTTTTTTCTTCTTACGCTGTCAACGCGTGCTGAAAATTCCTTATTTAAAACCTTCACGCTTCTGAAGCGATCAATCTCTATCCAAACACAAGTGATAGACACATTTTTTGTGTCTGAATTGTCCTCAGTGCTGGTATTGTTGGAACTCGATTTTTGTACTAATATTGTGTTTTTATGCATTTTTAGGTATTTTTGGAAATAAATATTTTTTGGAAAAATCGGCTCGAAAAGTTGCGCGGAACACCCGGAGGACATTTGATATTCGGACTCTCGTCTTTGGATAAGGGGTAACCCGGTTGCTAAGGGGCACCCCAAGGAGGCACTGCTATTCGCACCCGAGCAACGGGATAGGGGACTTCATCTTCTCCATTTCAAAATTCAAAATTGGCGGGAAAAGCTTGGTTTCACGGGCAGAATTAGGGTTGCGAATTTGGAGCTCTTCCGTGAGACTAAAGGGCTGGAATTGATTGGGTATCTTACTTTGGGCCTAACAGGCTGGTATAGGTCTTGGTTTCGATCCAAATTGGCTGTAATTTCCGCGAGAAGAAAATCGGGGGCAGCACACACGGAGGAGATATTCACGAGATTTCGCGAGCAATGAGGTGTTTGCACGTATCTGCAGATCCTAACAACTCTATGGAGTGTGAAGGAGTTAAATATAGCAATTTGGAGGCTTTAAAACGCGTGGAGAAATCAAAATCGAGATTATTTCCTAAAGCAGCCGTGAAGAATATTGAGAATTATTTGACGTTATGGCGATATATATCGAGGTTTGTTGGGTTATAAATAGTGGGGGAGATAGCATAGAAGAGGGACGGAGAGTTTGGGAGGATTTGGTACGCTACAAGAGTAGGAAAATCAAGTTTGAAGAGAATCGAGTTCTGCTGCTGCATCTCGTGAAGAACGTGAAGAACAGACTCTCAATGACGAGTCGTTTTTCAACGGTGAAAAGGACTACTGGACGTGGGTCGCAGCTGTCGTAACAGCCGCACTTCATATCTATCGTAGTCTGTAATGAGTTTGCAACAACTATAACTGTTGCAAACCCGGTTTTTATCATTTCTCCTTTTGTGCATCATTTGTAACCCTCTTTTGAGCAATAAAAATGGATTTTGAGCGTGTTTCCAACATGATGATCTAGAACCCATCACTGGGACGACGGAGGAAGCTGTTTTGCACACATGTGGTAATTCTATTTAATTCCTTTATGACTATTTGCACTATTATAATTGATTTATGATTTTTATTGATTATTTGTGAATTCGTTAGATGTCGCATGCTTAGTCTTAGGTACTTTAGATGCGCCATGCTTGTGAGTTACATATAATTCTTTATAAAATCTACCTTGGCAAAGAATTAGAGTCGATGTTTGTTACTTTATGAGCCTTAATTGTCCGGAATTAATAGATGAACCGCATGAATGTAAGAATTGGTGGAATCCCGAGTCCCAGTAACTCTCTCCATCTTGTGACAATATTTGTATATATTTTATTTTATTTTATTAATTCTTAAAATCAATCTTGTCAAGTTCGAGTGAACGACAACCCTACTACCACTTTCTACAACATTATTGAGTCACATTAATTTTTGGCGCCGCCGACGCGGACTTGTATATAGATTTGTTTTTAGGTTTTTATTTTTATTTTTTTTATTATTTTTGTTCCTTTTTACGCGTTTTGGTATTTTCTATTTGCTTTCAGATTTGGTGAGAAGCTTATGAGAAAGAAAAAGTTTTGAAAAGTAAAGCGAAGCCAAAGAAGGAAAGAAGAGAGAAAATCCAAAGGAGTAAAGAAGAAAATTTTGTATATAGTGTAATTAATTTTTTTTATTTATTTTTAGAAACTGTAATTAGGTAATTATTTTTGTAATTTTTATTTTTCATTTTTTTGGACTTCTTAATTTTGGACTTTATTTTGGACTTTTGGACATTATTAATTTTAAACCCTAAGGAAGGGTAATTTAAATATAAACTGCACAGGGAAGGACTGTGATTACGATATCACCTCGGCCCCTCGGGTTCGTACACGACATAGGAGTCGTGGCCCGAGTCGACTTCAACGGTTCATCCCCAAATCAGGAACGGGAGGTAAGAATTCTAAACACCCGCGAATCCCCTGTCAGCGGGTTTACTGGATGATTTGTATGCATATATGTTGAGGTCTTGAATACGGCTATTTTAATTTCCTAGTAAAGGGCAAGGACTGGCCATACAAGATAAGGGTTCGGATTTCATCACCGTTATCTTCTTGCCCGCCTTAGGAAAACGAAACCAAACACGAACCTAAGCCTAAAATTTTGACTAGAACGAGACCTATAGGGTAACGATCTTAATAGGAAAGTCGTTCGAAAAATATTGGTTACTCTTTTGAGCATACTTCGAAGTTCACGATGGTTTCTGTGAGTTGAATGCGTGACTGCGCCGCCTTGTAATGCGGTGAGGCCTTGGGTATCAAATCTCCACGCAGCTTCCCTCGCCTCTATTCAACTTACTTAAACTCGGATTGATTCAGGAGGGGTTTGCTCAGTTGTAACGAATTCCCTTTCGAAGGATTAGAAGGCTGGTCTAGAAAGCAATCTAAGTGGAGCCATCATGCTTTTTTTGTTTGCTAGAAATCAGTAGGTTTCTTGTGGTCGAGTCAGCCTTGTTTGTGTTTGTGTAGAATTCCCTTGCAGGTTAGGATGTCAAACTGGTATAGCCAATACAACGAATATCCAATCGAACAATATGGACATTACTCTTTTTATGACCATAGTGTGAATAGTGGTTGGGAACGCCAATCTTTTGAAGGATATGGGTCATACCATGGTGAGCCCAATTACTATCCACACGTGCATCAGTCTTACGAGCAAAACGATCCTCCAATTTCTTTAGAAGAGTCTCTCAAGAGTTTCAATGAGTCAACACGAAGTTTCACTTATTTATGAAAGAGACTTATAATATTCCGCTTCGGAAGAGTCCAGTAGAGCGAGTCAACTAAGATTTCTCTAGAAGAGTCCCTCAAGCAATTTCTCGAGAGTACAAATAGGATTGTGGAAAAATTTGCTCAGGATAGTCTTAAATTCCAATATAGTGTTCCCAATACCACCCTTGAAAATAAGGACAGTTATTTACATAATCAAGATGACGAGGATAAAATTGGTAACACTACTTGTCTAGATGAGGTTCAACCATTTTCATATTATTATAATGATGATTATGATGAGGATAGTGTTGATGAAGAATTTGAAATCGAGTAGGCATAGTGATCAGAATTTGTTACTCCAATTGAGCTTAATGATGATAATATTTCTAGTTCAAATCCAAATAATTTTAATAATTATTCACCTATTCAAAAGGATGAGGATTTGACTAGAGATACCCCGTTTTAGACGATGTAGTATTTCCTTTTGATTACGAAGCCAATGATGGTTTAGAGGAATGAGTATATTTTGAGTCTAGCGATTTAGAAACAATAGACTTAGAAAAAGAAAATGAACTCGTAGAGATGAGTGAGGATGTACCCGACTTAGAAGAATCAATTGACCATTTCGGGAATCGGATGACCTTGAAATTAGGAAGTTGTGAATAGTCTTTTAGAGACACTGAAAACTCTAAGTTTGGGGGTGATTATCATTCACCATGTTCTTTAACTCTTAGAAAAGTCCCTAACTTGGGACTTGACATATGTGCCTCAACCATTTCAAAAGAATATCTTCATACACTTTTTCCTGAACCTAGTTGTGTCCATAAAGAAGTTCAGTTGTTAAGAACCCATCCTATGGTTGATGTGGTTAACCCAGGCTATGATACCACGATTGACTTTGTTTTCCCACCAAAAACCTTCCTTCCAATTGTGGGAACGTATAAGTTTTCGGATGTGTCAATTATTAAGTTTTGAGACTAAACCTAATTACTCTAGGATATTAGGGTCGACACATTTGCTTAAGGAAGACCACCAATCTTATTGTGGTCAGCTGTGTAAGTCAAAACTGATTGACTTAGAGGATCCCCAATTATTCAGGTTATTGTTATGTGCTTCTAAGTTCTTAACTGAGTATTTCCGGACTCTACAACCTGATCTTAAGAATCCTTCTTTTAAGGAATTGCAACCCATGAAAATTTGTTATCTAGACCCTTTATAGAGCTCGAACCCGAACCACAACTAGATGTAGTTGTCTTAAACAAAAAAAGATAGATAAGGGTGTGTTGGATATCTTCCTGGTCTGCATGCAGTCCCCTCTTCTTGTGGTTAGCACTTTTTGATCCAGATGACCAGATTATTAGGTTACTACTATATGATTCTTCGAGGTGACTAATCCTTTCCAATGTCTGGTCAAGACTTTAAACTTAGAACTTCTTGGGAGGTAACCCATGCCTTGCAACACGGTAATATCTTTCCTTAACTCTTTTACTTCAAATGGTAACAGTTTCTCCTTGTTCATGCTTTTAATTTTATCTTTAGAACATTGAGGACAATGTTAGATTTAAGTTTGGGGGTATGGGAGACACTTTTTAGTTGCAATAAATAAACTCCAGAGCCTAGAAATTTATGTTTATTAAGGATGGCACTAACCAATCTAAGTGGATGGAAGCATTTTGGTTGTAGGAGTTGAGGAACCAATCTGATTAGATGGAAACATCTAAAGAGTCTATTCATAAAAGCACAGAGCTCAGGTGTTAGAAATAACATGATAGTTTCACCATATCTCGTTGAGTCCTTTTCACTTCTATTTTTATTTTTATTTTGTTTTTAAACTATGTTTCTCTAAGTGATTAGGTGGGGCCCACGAATCAAGTTGTTACCAATGCTAGGGTGAATTAGAGTGATTGAGATACCAAAAAAAAAAATGATGAAAAAAAAAAAAAAAAAAAAAAAAAAAAAAAGACCAGACCATTAGACCAACTGGAATAAATTCAATAAAGTCGACCACCTGGAACCCTTGTATATGCCGGTTGTGTTGACCTAGAGTTAGGATTATCGACCACTTGGTTCCCTTGTATATGCTAAAGTGTGTTGATATTAGTCGAACTAGTATCTCGATCCATTAGGATAGGTTCATTTTTAATGAGGCCTTCAGACAGAATATGGGAAACACCGTTCACTTAGTAAACATCAAAACCATCTATGTTTTTCTCTATATCCATCTTCTTGATCTATCCATGTGATTAGTTTTGACTCCGGGTATTGATGTCCATAGTGCGACTATCTGAGTAGAGCTCTGTGACTTATATATGAATTTTAGTATGCTTGAGTGCAAACTCGTGTACAACAATTGGAATTTCGCATCGGGGTACTTCCTCCTGTAGTCAATAAGTATGCCAACCAAGGAGATTCTTTAGTGCCTTCCAAGGTTTTGCGTAGATAGCTAGGGTTTGGAGTAAAGGTTTTGTGGGTACACCTCTGGTAAACCCTCCGGAGACAACACTCCGCCACTAGGGCCACCTAGGGGTTCAAATGATTTTTATTTTCTAGAATAAATTTGCTCGAGGACTAGCAAATAATAAGTTTGGGGTATTTGATAGACACATTTTTTGTGTCGAATTGTCCTCAGTCTTTGGTATTGTTGGAACTCGATTTTTGTACTAATGTTGTGTTTTTATGCATTTTTAGGTATTTTTGGAAATAAATATTTTTGGAAAAATCGGCTCGAAAAGTTGCGCGGAACACCCCGGAGGACATTTGATATTCGGACTCTCGTCTTTGGATAAGGGGTAACCCAGTTGCTAAGAGGCACCCCAAGGAGGCACCTGCTATTCGCACCCCGAGCAGGATAGGGGACTTCATCTTCTCCATTTCAAAATTCAGAAATTGGCGGGAAAAGCTTGGTTTCACGGGGCAGAATTAGGGTTGCGAATTTGGAGCTCTTCCCGTGAGACTAAAGGGCTGGAATTGATTGGGTATCTTACTTTGGGCCTAACGGGGCTGGTATAGGTCTTGGTTTCGATCCAAATTGGCTGTAATTTCCGCGAGAAGAAAATCAGGGCAGCACACCTAGGAGGAGATATTCACGAGATTTCGCGAGCAACGGAGGTGTTTGCACGTATCTGGCGAGATCCTAACAACTCTATGGAGTGTGAAGGAGTTAAATATAGCAATTTGGAGGCTTTAAAACGCGTGGAGAAATCAAAAATCGAGATTATTTCCTAAAACAGCCGTGAAGAATATTGAGAATTATTTGACGTTATGGCGATATATATCGAGGTCATTGGGTTATAAATAGTGGGGAGATAGCATAGAAGAGGGACGGAGAGTTTGGGAGGATTTGGTACGCTACAAGAGCCGCAAAATCAAGTTTCAGAGAATCGAGTTCTGCTGCTGCATCTGTGAAGAACGTGAAGAACAGACTCTCAATGACAGTCATTTTTCAACAGTGAAAAGGACTACCGACGTGGGTCGCAGTGTCTGTCGAACAACGCACTTCATATCTATCGTAGTACGAACGAGTTTGCAACAACTATAACTGTTGCAAACCCGGTTTTTATCATTTCTCCTTTTGTGCATCATTTGTAACCCTCTTTTGAGCAATAAAAATGGATTTTGAGCGTGTTTCCAACATAATGAGCTAGAACCCATCACGGGGACGACGGAGGAAGACGAACTTCATACATGGGTAATTTTAATTAATTCTTTTTATGACTTTTGCATCGATTAAAAATTGAATTATGATTTGATAAAATTAGTTATTATTTTATTAGATGGGTCATGCTTGCTTAAATGTTTGATGTCCCATGCTTACGATTTATAACTAATATTTTGAGATTCAACTTTGGCAAAAATAAGAGTCCATGTTTTTATTTGTTGAGCTATAATTGTTAAAAGAATTAATATTTGTACCTTTTGTTATGAGTTTGGCGGAATCTCGAATCCCAGGTAACTCTCTCCGTCTTGTGACATAAATTGTATATATTCGTATTTTTATTATTTTTCTTTATTAAATCCTAAGATCGATTTCATCAAGTCCGAGTGAACGACAACCTTACTACCACTTTCTACAACATTATTGAGTCACATCAACAAGTAGAACACATAAAATCACGCTGTAATCCCACGATTTTCTCATCCGCTTGCGTATTCCCTGTTGTGTGGTAAATCCACGTTTTCAACCCACGTTTTTCGAGTTTGAAGGATTTACTAGTCCTGTGTGAGTGTAATAGGCTGTAATGAGTTAATTGGAGTGATTGAATCTCGTCTTTGACTCCTCCAAATTCAAAACAACAAATTCAGTTTTCAAAAATATTTTTCCCGCCATTTTTGTTCTTCACGAAAGAAGAAGGGTGTCCCCTAACCAAACCAGGTGTGATTAGCAGTGCTATTTGAAGTGCCCCTTATAATTAAGGTGCCCCTTATCCAAAAGCGAGAGTCCGAATAACACGTGTCTTCCAGAGGTGCTCCGAGCAACTTTTCGAGCCGAATTTTCCAACAAATATTTATTTCCAAAAATACCTAAAAATACATAAAAACACAATATTAGTACAAAAATCGAGTTCCAACAATACCAACATCGAGGACAATTGGACACAAAAAATGTGTCTATCAAGAGCACATTGGTATGCGGTGAAGGGAATATTGAGATATCTTAATGGGACCTTGGATATTGGTTTAGTGTTTGAGAAGGAGCCGAATTTGAAGGTCTGTGGATTTGTTGATTTTGATTATGCGGGCGATAGAGATAAGTGTCGTTCTACTTCGGGGTATTGTTTTACATTGAGTGGAGGACCTATCAGTTGGAGGTCTATTTTACAACCAATCGTAGCTTTGTCTACTACGGAGGCAGAGTATATTGCTGTGACGGAGGCTGTTAAGGAAGCATTATGGATTCGTGGTTTAGTTAAAGACTTGGGGATTATACAACGGAGTGTTCTTGTGAACTGTGATAGTCAAAGTGCTATTCATTTAGCTAAGAACCAAGTTTATCATGCACGCACCAAGCATATTGATATTCGTTATCATAAGGTACGAGAAGTTGTTGATAACGGATTAGTACAACTATTGAAGGTTGATACTGAAGATAATCCAGCAGATATGTTGACGAAAGTCGTTCCGAAGGTCAAGTTTGATAAGTGTCTCAGCTTGATCAATGCTGCTCGTTGTTAAGGCCCTAGGGGAATTAGAGGCTACGGTTAACTTGAGAAGATCAAGCTCAGTTTGGTGGAAACATCGGCAAGGTGTATAATTGTTAGAAGTTGTCGATGTTTTAGGAAGGTTCCATAATTTTCTATAATCATCTATTTTTTTTTCTAAATCATAAATTTTATTACCAGAAAAGAACTGAAGGTACAAAACAAAGCCAGATCCAGGTCTCAGCTTGAACTACTGAAAGAAGTTACATCTTTTTTAGACATTGTAGTACAATTCAGCAAAACCTAAAATAACATGCATCCTCATTCTCCAATGCTCCAAGGAAAATTGGTTTTGCTGTGAAGAATTGTGTCTCTCCTCTTGTTAAAAGAACACCCTTCTTGGCTAGATCATCTGCTGAGAAATTGATCTCTCTAAAGGAGTGCTTGAAGGAAATTGTAGCAATACTCATTTGAATTACCTGCCATCTATTCTGCACCATCCAAGGAATGTTACCATTGCTGAATGCCATTAATACTGCTTTAGAGTCCAGACTGAAAACAACATCCTGTAATTGTTTACTGACAGCCCACTCTCCTGCAATGATTAAAGCCATGACCTCTGCCAGATAATTAGTTGCAACACCAAGCCCTCCTGTAGCAGCACCAATACATTCCCCCTGACATGTTCTAGCTATAAAACCAATGCCTGCTTTCCTTGGATACCCCTTAGATGCACCATCACAGCATATTAAGACCTGGTTTCTAGCAGGCAGTGTGAAAAAGCATTGTTTAACTTCAGCTCTTTGCACCTTTATCCAAGTAATACCAAAGAAATTGAAGATCATCATGTCATACATATTCCCCCACATTTTTCCTTTTACTCTGGCACTACAATCTTTGGTGAATCTGATAATTCTTTGCTTAAATTTTTCAGCATTAGGCTCTTCTGCTTCATATATGCATCTATTTCTTATATGCCACACCTCCACCATCTTTGTAAAAGAACAGATAAACCATATTTCTTTGAACAAACTACACTCTTTCCTTGTGCCATTACTAGTACTTCCTCAAAGGACATAGGATTGAGAAATTTAAACACACTCCCCAATCAATGCCAAATGCATTCACTGAAATCACAATGCCATAGAATATGGTCCATTATGTCTTGATTGTTCCCACAAAGATAGCATTTAGACACTTTTTGAAAGCCTTTTTCCTTCTTGTCTCTTCACGTGGCACAAGAACCCTTAGAATTTTCCATAAATTAGCTGAGATACTAGGATGAATGCATGGTTGCCAAACATTTTTAGCCCATGTCACCACTGGATGTTTTTTCCTTATAAGCTCAGCTGCATTTATTTGAGAATTTACCACTTATGTCTCCAATCCATATTCTTTTATCTTTTCCCATACTGAGTACAGGTAAATCAGCAATTTCAAAATATCTCAACATATCTTCTGAAATGCTCCACTGTCCTTCATGTATCAAATTCACCACCTTCATGTCACTATGTTGCAGTATATAAGGGTCATTAGGGTGTCTTTCCAGCAAAGCATAATCCTTAATCCATTTGTCTTTCCACACTGATATGTCATTACCATTTCCAACAATCCATCTACTGCCCTCAATAAAATCATTCATCACCCATTTGATCCCTGGAAGTACAGAAATTGTTTATATGTTTTGCTCCATTCACTAGTTTTTTTTTTATACTTAGCTCTCATGAACAAAGTCCATTCTACCTCCTCAGTTTCAATTTTCCACAACAACTTCATTAGTAGTGCCTTGTTCATCACCTCCAACCTTCTCAAACCCAGACCACCCTCAGTGACTGGTACATTTACCTCATCCCATTTAACTGTCACTAACTTTTTAACATTTGGGTCACCAGACCAAGGGAAATTCCTTATAATCCTCTCACATGTTGTAATTATTGTCTTAGGCCATTTATACACAGACATTATGTAAATGGGCATACTACACAAAACATACTTCACTAAAATTAATCTATCTGAAAAGGCCAGTAGCTTACCAATCCATCCTGCCATCATTTTTTGCATCATTTCCACAATCCCCCAGACTTATGTTGTTTTCACCCTTCCAGGATTTAGTAATACCCCCAAGTATTTATCTGGTAGCTCAGATAATGACATTTGTAGAGATTTTGCAATCTGTTATCTTCTTAAATCAGAAACTCCTCCAACAAAGCATTTACTTTTGCTTTTGTTCACCACTTGACCAGATGCCAGTTGACACCTTGATAACATATCCAGTAGCTTTTCAAGAGTTCTTTTCTGACCATTATAGAAAATGAAGATGTCATCAGCAAACATCAAATGAGTTGGCTGACACCCTCCTCTGTTAACCATAGCTTGTATGCTACCATCCATCACCATTTTGGTTATATTCCTACTCCAGAATTCCTCTGCCAACACAAAAAGAATTGGTGAAAGTGGGTCACCCTGCCTCAAGCCCCTTCCCACTCCAAAGAATCCATTTGGACCACCATTTATAAGAACTGATATCCTTGCTGATTCAAAAACAATTTGCAACCAATTAATACCAGATTCAGAAAACCCAAATCTCCTGAGTACATGAAACAGAAATTCCCAACTTAATGAGTCATAAGCTTGGGTAATATCTAGTTTAAGCCCCACATTACCACCTCTTCTTTTGCAATTTAACTCATTAATAAGTTCTGAGACCAGAACAATCTTCTCTTGTATATTTCTTCCTTTAATAAAAGCACCATGCTGCTCTGAAATCAAATTCTCCAGTTTACAACTGATTCTTGTGGTTATGATTCTAGTAAGGACTTTGAAATTAAAATTAGTCAAACCAATAGGTATGAAATGATCAGCCTTTTTGGCACCTTGAATCTTAGGAAGCAAGAACAAAAAATTAGAATTCCATCCTTTAGGTATGAAACTGTGTTTCCAACAATACTGTAGAGCTTCCACCATCTCCACACCCACTACCTCCCATGCATATCTGTAAAAACTACCTGGATATCCATCAGGACCAGGAGCACTATTTGCATCCATTGCAAACACAACCTTTTTTATCTCTTCTGCAGAATGAATAACATCTAGCATTTGGTTATCCTCCTCAGTTAAAATTGTTGGAATCACTTCCATAAGACTTTCATCCATCACCACTCTTGCAGCCTCAAATTTCTTCTTATAGTGATTGACTAGAGTATCAGCAATTTGACTCTGATCAGTAACTATGGTACCATCCACATTCTCCAATTCTACAATAGAATTCTGGGTTTTCCTTATCCTCATACAAGTATGAAAAAAATTAGTATTTGCACCCCCTTTTTTGACCCATTTAACTCTAGATTTGGCTCTCATTAGTTCACTATATTGCTGAGTAGCTATCTCTTGTTTGCCCCTTGCAGTCACCAGCTTATTTAATAACACCAAATCTTCAGGAGCATCATCAGATAATGTAGTTGCAGCAAGCACCTCCTTTTCAGCTTCTTTAATCCTCACCCTTAGGTAGCCAAAAACTTCCCAATTCCACTTTTTAAGTATCTCTTTTAACCTTTTTAGTTTATTGAGAAAAACAAAAGCAGGGTTTCCCACACAATCCTCTTGCCAGGAGTCTTTAAGTACCCTCATAAAATCTGGATGTGTAGTCCAAACTGACTGATACCTGAAAGGAATATTTCTTGGCTTTTCAATATTAACAACTCCTCCAAACAAGGCTCCATGATCAGAAGTAGCTCTAATTCCCACTTTGTATCTCCATCCTTCATATAATTCCAGCCATTTTGCATTGAAAAAAACTTTATCAAGGTCACACAAAATTCTTTTCTTCCCAGCTCTATTATTACACCAAGAAAACTTGATACCAGATCTTGAGGCTTGTATTAAATTACATGATTCCAAACAGTTTAAATCAAGTCATTGATACTCTCAAGGGGCTTCTCCCACCAACTTTTTCAGAGCAACTTAGTACCACATTAAAATCACCTATCACCAACCATGGGGCATTCAATTCACTAATCTCAATGAGTTCTTCCCATAACTCCCTTCTATCAATTTTTAGGCATGCAGCATGTACACCAGTAACTAAAACTTCACCAACTTGAACTGTAATGGCCTGTCTAGAAGAAGAAATAACAGTTGGCCTTGGTAATGAAATGTGCCAAAATAACCATATGTTGCCTTTTAAAGAGTCACTTGAATTGTGAATTATCATTTGACTCATCCTTGGGATTTTCAGATCTCTACAAACTCTACTAGTAACTTTTATCTTAGGTTCCACCACCCATAATAAAGAAGGATTAAAATTACTTACTAAACTTCTGAGCTTGTCTTTGGCTTGAAGTCTTTTCAAACCTCGACATTCAGAACATTATTCTCATTGAGATTGAGAAGAATGTGAGATGCCGATCCCCACACCACCACTTTTAATCTTAACTGAAGTGCTTGCCTGTTTTCTTGTTGTAACATTAGGAACTCCTTTGATAATTTTCCCTTTAACAGGTTTATTAATTCCTTTAGACAACAAACTCTCTTGATTTTCAACTACATCAATCAGTGCTTGAAATTTACTTGGAGATACAATATTTTCCCCAGCTGAAACATCACCTTTTCTAAATTTGCTCACAGATCCAGTTACTTTTTCCATTCCCCAACTTTATCAGTATGCATATTGGTCATAACATTTGCAGTAACTTCCTCAGATGATGTGCTATCAGTTTGCACTGTTACATTTACAGTTGAGCTACAAGTACCCATATCCAATAATTTATCCACAGTAAGTGGAGGAAATTCTAAAGGAGACTCCAAAACACCAACAAAAGCATTATTGTTCTTATCACCAGCTAACTCCAAATTAATAATGTTGCACTGTTCCTCCATTTCCTTTGAGTGTCCTGTGGAGTTCTTGTCCTCAGGAGGTGGAAAAATATCAAAACCAACAGTGTGTTTAGGTTGAACCTTCTTTGGAGTATATCTGAACTGTTGAGTATGAGCTAATGGTGCTTTACCACTCTGAACTTTTTTAGCCACTCTGCACTCAGACACCCAATGTCCAACAACCTTACACTGACTGCAAAATTTGGGTACTCTAGAAGCTCTTACCTCCTGCTCAAATTTCCCATACTTAGATTCAACAACAACCATATTAGGTATAGCTTTAGAAAGATCAACCTCTACCAAAATACTTGCATAATAACCCACCTCTTTCTTCAAAGTAACAGGATCCACTCGAATAGGTCTGCCAATTGCTTTACCTAGAGATATTAAAATATCTTCCTTCCAGTATTCAATACTAAGTCCTGGAAACACCATCCACACAAAAGCACTGGTAACCTTCTGTAATTCCGGCTTAAAATCTCTTTCCCAGTACCTTAGTTCTAGAATCATCTAGGTGTTTCCTTATTTTGGTATAGCTAGAGGTTTCCTGTTTTAGTTAAACTCAAGGTTTCCTTTCTTAGCTATGTTTAGGTTTCCTAGTATAACTTATATACTTGGAAGACAAGTTTGTAACCTATGTAAATAGGTGTACAAGTCTTAAGGAAAAACACACAACACAATTTAGAGAAGAGTTCTCATAACTAGAGAATTTTAGGGTTTAGAGCGTTTTGTTCTAGGGAATTATTTTGGTGTTTGTGAACAACAATCTGCTGGTCATAATTTGGGGTTTAATTCTTTGTAATTCGTTCTAATAATAAGAGTTGATCGTAGTCGTTTGTGGACGTAGGCACATTGTCGAACCACGTTAAATCTTGTGTCTTTCTTGTTTCGTTTAGTGCATCTTATTCTGTTTTATTTAGTTCTACGTGATCCAAAGAACTAGTGTCTTGTAAAGAGGTTAATTCTAAGGTCTTAATCCTAACATCCTTTTGGTAAAAAAGAAAGATGGTAGTTGGAGATTTTGTGTTGACTATAGGAAGCTTAATGACTTAACCATCAAAAATAAATATCTTATTCCAGTTATTGATGAGTTGCTAGATGAGCTCAAGGGTGCAACTATATTTTCCAAGATTGATCTTAGCGCAGGTTATTTTCATATTAGAGTCTTTCCTGCTGATGTCCAAAAGACTGCTTTTGGACATTTTGAGTTCCTGGTCATGCCATTTGGGCTCACCAATGCACCTACCACCTTTCAAGCTCTTATGAATGATGTGTTCAAGCCTTTTTTGAGGAAATTCATTTTGGTCTTCTTTGATGATATTCTCATTTACAGCCCTGATATGAAAACTTATTTGAAACACTTACAACTCACTCTAGCCATGTTACAAAAACACTCATTATATTGGTAAAGTGAGTAAATTTCTTTTGGACAAACTCATATTGAATATTTGGGACCCATCAAATCTGGAGAAGGAGTTGCTGACCCAGAGAAGATATCTTGCATGGTTCAATGGCCAGTTCCAACTTGCATTAAAGACTTGAGAGGATTCTTAGGACTCACTGGGTATTACATAATTTTTTTTTTAGAAATTATGGTCTTATTTCCAAGCCATTAACTGAATTTCTCAAGAAAAACAGTTTCACTTGGAATTCTACTGCTCAAGCTGCTTTTGATGCCCTCAAATCAACTGTCACCACCACTCCAGTTTTGGTTCTACCTGACTTTTCAAAACCATTTCAACTGGAGACTGATGTTTGTGATTAAGGAGTTGGTGTAGTCCTCATGCAAGAACACATACTTATTGATTTCTTTAGCAAAGGGTTGGGTGCAAGATTTCTGGCCCGTTCAACTTATGAAAAGCAGTTCTTGGCCATTGTTATGGCAGTAACCAAATAGAGGAATTATCTACTGGGTACTCACTTTACTATTTACACAGATCATCAAAGCATCAAGTTCTTTTTAGAGCAGAGGATGCACACTATGCTACAACAAAAATGGTTAGCCAAGCTGCTTGGTTATGACTATGAATTATGTTATAAAAAAAGTAGCAGATAGCAGAGTTGTTGATGCCTTATCTAGAGTGCCACATCAACCAGCTATTGTCTCTATATGTCATATTCTGACACAGGTTCAACCTGCATGGTTTGCTAAAGTTACTAAAAGTTATGATGATGATGTTTTGGCCCAAGACCTCATTCCTCAGTTGATGATTACCCCAGCTGGGGTACTTCATTATTCCTACTCTCAAGTCATTATAAGATTCAAGAACAAAATTTATATTGGTAACCAGGGCACCTTGAGGCAATAAATCCTAGCTGTTATTCATTCTTCATCAGTTGGAGGACATTCTGGCCAACATGCAAGTTACCAGAGAGCTAAAAGTTTCTTCTTTTGGGTTGGCTTAAAAAAGGACTTAGTCCAATATATTCAGGAATGTGATAATTGCCAGTAATATAAGAGCTCTAACACTTCACCTAGAGGACTACTACAAATTATTCCTATTCCAGACCAAGCTTGGAAGTATATCAACATGGATTTTATCACTGGCTTGCCTAAATCCGAAGCAAAAGAAGTTATTTTAGTGGTTGTGGATAGATTCACTAAATACAACCACTTCATTGCTGTCAGCCACCCCTTCACAACTTCTTACATTGCTAAGGTATTCTTAACAACCATCTATAAACTTCATGGATTACCTACTTCCATTGTATCTGACAGACACAAAATATTCTTGAGCAATTTATGGCAAGAACTCTTTTCCAAGTTTGGCACTGCCTTATATATGAGCACTGCATATCATCCTCAATCTGATGGCCAAAAAGAAAAAGTGAATGCTTGTCTAGAAGCGTATGACAAGTTATAAACCCACCAAATGGGTCAGCTGGATTCTAATGGCTGAATGGTGGTTCAATACTACTTACCACACCAGCCTTAAGCTCACCCCATTTCAAGCACTCTATGGCTACTCTTCACTACAGTTTGGTCTCTCCTATCCACCAGCTGCCAATGCTTGATCGATGACTATACGCAACAAAGACAAGCAATGGAAATCCTACTCAAATCTACACCAGAGGAAGCACAACATCGTATGAAATAACAATCTGATAAAAACAGAAATGAGAGAGAATTAAAGGAGGGAGATTAGGTTTATCTTAGACTCCAGCCTTATCGAAAAACTTCTGTACAACCGAGAAGGAATCTTAAGCTAGCTGCAAAAAAATTCGGTCCTTACAAGGTGCTAGATAAAGTTTGCAAGGTTTCTTATCGTCTCGACCTGCCAACTACATCCAAAATTCACCCAGTCTTTCATGTTTCACAACTCAAACTGAAACTGGGTACAGGTTTTCTTCCCTAAACAACTATTTCTTCCTTAGATTATGCTGGTTGTTTGAAGGTTTCTCCACTGGAAGTGCTCGACTCTCGCCTGACAAGGAAGAACAATCAGACTGTTCATCAATTTTTAGTTCATTGGGCCAACTCCACTCCGGCTGAAGCTACTTGGGATGAATCTGACTTCATGAAAAATCACTTTCCAAAACTGATTCTTGAGGACAAGAATTTCTAAAGGACACGACATTTTTTACAGCCTAGCCTAGACTAGTTTATGTATTACGGGCCACCCTGTCTATTTAGCCCTTATCTTAATTCGGGTGCCTTTGGATAATTACTCTCATGTTGTACGTGAGTAGTAGAGATACTTATTAGCTGGCTTTCCTCCCTTGTACGGATATGTTATTGTTGAATCCTAATCTTATATCCTTCTCTCCGAGTCTCTTTCCTCCTTTCCTCTTCTTCTTAGACCTTCTTCTATTCTAGATTTCTTCTGAACCCTCTATACCTTCTTCTCTGAATTCATTTGTAGTGAATCCACTACATGTTCTTAAGGTTGGTAACAATTGACATTTTTACATAATAGATTTCCATATTTTAACACAACGTACTTTTTTTATTAAAAAAATAATCTTATTTAATATCTTTCTTAACTTTCATGTTTCGTACAAAGCTTTGGTTGGTAGCCTAGCAAAAAGCTGAGCACCAACACCTTTTTGAATAACAACACCCAATCTATAAAAAAAGAAATTTACCTACACCACTACTAGCATCATTATTAACTAGACAATTCTTCAATCTCTTAAAAAAAAATAAAGTATCACCACTAAGCTCCCCTAACGTAGAAAAGGCCAGGACACTCAAACCATAACCATGTGAAACACATTGGTCTAAATATTTAGTACGTTTGCGTAATACAGCATTCAAAATATCCTGGCCCAGAATAAAGGCACGAATACCTTCACATGTGAAGGGTGAGACACCTGTGACATCCATACAAACATCTTGGCCATTTTCCCAATTATAAACAACAAAACCTGTCGGGCGCAAATCTCTATTGTCATCTGACAAAAACCCAAGGGCAACTTCTTTACGCGCAGGCACGCCAGCTTTGTAACAGATATCAACACTCACATCGCGTATAAGGTAATGACTAAACTTGAGCCCAACATCCTTGGCACAATAAAGTGCATGATCACCAAAAATATCCATAGGTCTATTGCAACTTGAACATAAGCCACCTTCGATAAATAGGGGGATACCCAGGCGGTAGCAAACTACGGCTCTAAACTGTCTTGGCCTGAGGCATTGATTCAGACCACTAATGGGTACGACAAAAAGAAAATCCTGAGCATGTTTAATATGGTTGCATTTCCAAAGAACGGAATCTCTTCTGAGACAAAAAAATTGGATGGGGATTTGCTTCTTAACTGCGTCAAAATAAGTTATTGTTAGGGAGTGCATAGAAGGGGGGGAAGTATCATAAATGCAATAGTTAGAAGGTAATCCACATACCTGGATGAAGTTCTAAAGAACCGACTGATATGCAGATTATTAGAGCACTGCTCCGTCGAACTCGCAAGCGTTGCTATCTCAAGCTTGTTTGTCAAGTTTAGTTGATCAGAACTATATACTTGATTTCTAGTCTACTTATAGCTATGTCTTGGATTAGGATAGAATGTGTAGTTGAGCTTTAGACTTCACGGTGTTCACTAATTGAAGAAGAAGATCTACTGAGGAGCTTAGAAGAACTTCGTCAACAAAAGGTATGTGGAGACTAAAACTTATCTATCACTCATAAGTCTATTCTATTTTATATTCAAATGATACTAAGTCGTATAGATATATAGACTTTTATATGATACACATTTGATATTTCGAGTTGAGTTTATCTCGCTTATCTATTTCTCGAAATATGTGTTGGAAGTTTTTTGCTTTAACTATGTTCATCATATTCTTGACGAGTTTAGTTAGAAACAATCTATTTGTTGGAAACTAAATATTAAGTCAAAAGATGATCATGTGAATATTACCTTGAACATCTTACATGATTTGTGTGAGACAGTCATTTGATGTTAAATTGGGAAGTTTCGTATTGATCATTCGATCACTTGAAAATTACTTGAAGCTAATGGTATGTGTGAGATTACTATTGTCGTCTTCTAAGGATGTTTCAATGATTGAAATGAGAGTTTAGAATAATTACCCATGTCTGGATGCAACACGATATGTATACCTAGTATGCGAACTGTTTTGTAATGATTCAGGTTTGGGAACCTTGTTTGCGTACCTAGTATGCTAACGGTTTTACCTGAGAAGGTCCGGGAACCTTGTTTGCGTACCTAGTATGCGAACTGTTTTACCTGAGTTGGAGTCGGGATTTTGTTTGCGAACCGGGTTTGCGAACGGCTTGACGGACCAAGGTCGGAGAGTGCGTTCACATACCCGGTTTGCGAACACAAAGTGGTTAAGTTCTAAAATCGGTTAAGTATGATTCTCATACTCATGAATTAAAACATTTATGAATTAAGGAATGCAATCTTTGCAAACTGTGGCTTAATGTTCATGAATTGATTCGTGTATAAGTACTTTGTACGATTGAACAATTGAACTGTAAAGACCCTGAAGCTCGTCAATGCCATTAGACCAGTCAAATGACGTTTTAGCCGATAATAACTCGATTAGTTTAAAACGAACGTTAATTATTAGAAATTAATCTAACAACGATCTAGATACGAAACTAGTACCATCGGTTAGATCTCGAAAAGTTATGCGAAATGGACTACTCGAACGTGTCATTTGGATATCAGAAGAAGAATGAATCATCAGAATAGTGAGAAGGGTAAAATAGTCTTTTTGCCATGAGACAGTCTGGGACTTCCCTTATCAATTGAGCAGGTGTTCCATAAACTCTCTTTGGTCTTATCTAGACCGGATCGAGAAGATAAACTCGATCTCTCCTCTTTTCTTCTTTACTCTTCATTCTTCTTCTTTCTTCTTTTCTTCTCTTCACTTCTTCTGTTCCCCCTCCGGCGATTCTGAGGAATCGATTTGAGAGAATCGATTGATGATATTGTTAGTTTATCACTAAAGAAGGTTCGATGGTGGTGTTGATGTTAGTAAATGTTCTGAAGTTGTTGTATCGATGAATTGATGAAGATAGGGTTTATGAAGTTAGGATTTGTGTGGATTTGATATTGATATAGTGTTGATGAAGGATAAAGAACATCTGGGTTGTTGTTTAATTAAAGTTGTAGTGAAGTTTTTAGTTTGAATTCGAGATTGATAATTAGGGTTTTATGAGAATTGCATAAGAGGATGAGAAGATGAAATTGAAGATCTAAAGAAGTGATTAGATATGGGTTTGACGTGAATTAGAATATTGATTGAGGAAAAGTTATGCCAACAATGAGGATCGATTGAACTTAACATTTAGGGTTCCTCATGTTCTTCCCCAAATTATGAGTTAGGGTTTCTGAGGATGGATGATTATGAGACTCAGGTCGAGAATGACGAAGAGTAAGGCGGGTCTTGGCAGATGGTGGTGGTTTTGAGATGAATTCTCAATTGAGCAAAGGGAAGCAAGAATCCGACTCCAATTGTCCGTGCGAGATCGTTATGAAGTAATTGTTCTTCTAGTCTGTTTAGTGAAGTTATAGAGTATCTTTGATTGAGTATGTGTATCTGATATCCGAGCTAAGGCCTGAGTTGGGTATGAAGTGGAGTTGGTTGTGTTTTGAATTACAGAGAATTGTTGTATGTTGAATTGAAGTCCAGTATGCTAGAATTGGAGTAAGAATTTATTAAATAGAGGCCTGGATTTTCTAAGGATAAATTTTAGAGTGATGTTTGGGTATGTGAATCGAATTGTGAAGGTGGGTTGGAAAAAGAACTGAAGATGAGTTATTGGTGGTGATGTTGAAACAATTGGAAGATTATTGAAGTTGCAGGGGATATATGTATGAACTGTAATTTGTTGGTAGTGGTTGTGTAAGTTACTTGATTTGGAAATTAATGAGCTGTTATGGAATTGGGTCTGTGAGATTTAGTGATGCAGTGAAATAGAGTTGCAGATTATAATGTCTTGCATTCGGGGTTGCGAGTTGTTGAAGTCGATTGTCTTTGGTGAACCTCGGTAAGAAAGTTGTGTATGAAGCAAGATTATATAAATGAGATGTTGCAGAGATATTAGTGGTGGTTACGTATGTGGAGTGCAGGTTTTATATGGATGAAATGGTGAAATTCTTGAGTACTGAAGTTGTGCAGAATAGAGTGTTGATGCTATGGTTGTAGTTAGTGGTAGTTTTAGTGGAATCTTGTTGTTGAAAGGGAGATGCAAGTGCATGCCATTAGTTGTGACCTGTATGCCCTATAGTCGGAGGATAAAATATTTAGATTAATATCTTTTTTCCAAGCTAGAACAAGACCACCACTTCTTCCAATATAAGGCACATTATAGATACAAGGAAAACCCATATTTATTAACTTTCTAGCAGTTGTATCCTTTTTCATTTTTGTTTGCGATAAGAGAACAATGTCAGGGTTGATGTTCTTGAAAAGCAGACACAACTCCTTATTAACAAATTTTTTTCCAAGGCCACGCACATTACAGCAAAACATATTCACATTATTAACATGATACATAAAAGCAAAAGTAAATTGAAGATTTTCAGAATCATTTATGGGTGAAAGAGTTGAAGAATTTACCTGATTGATAGAGTCAGCACTACCATTAATCTGGGTATTTGCAAGATGACCACTCTATTGAGATCTTTGGACAATAAAGAGATTCAGAGTGGCAGCCTCATGAGAAGAATTATTACGTACATCATTGTTGTTTGAAGAATCACCAGTAGGTTCAGTGAAGTTACCATCAAGACTGATTAAAGAGTGGGTATTGAAAGCACATTGTATTGAGTTGATAGGTGGTAGAGTACTCAAATTAGTAATAGGAGGACAAATACTATTGTAATTTGGTTCAGTAGTATAAATTGATTCAGGTGGGATGACGATAACACCAGCCAAAGTAGGCTTAGAAGGTTTACTTTTCTTTCTGAGATCATCTTTTGGATTAATTTTACGTTTAAGATGAGACAAATCATCATGTTCAATAGCAAGCGAAATAACTCCATCCCTAGAAGGAGTTGGAGACTGGATGGTAATCGTTGATCTCTTGAAACGTTTGGTTGAGTTAGAAGCACGGATCGAACCCTTGACCACCACTTCAATTGGTTCGTGACTAACCGATTCAACCAGTTTTTCAGATTGATGACTAGTCTGTTTGTGGATAACTGGTAACCTATTAGCCAAAACCATAGGAGAATAATCTTGAATGAGACCCATATCATAAATCTTAAGAGATGAAGTACTACTGGTTAAATAACTCATGTTCATCTTTCTTTTAAGAGAATCATCATCTTCTTGTTGATAATTTTGAGCTATAACGATAGCTTTACCTTTGGCATTATTATTTTGGTCATACACTTCCTGTTGGGTTTCCATAATGATGTCATCATTAGTCCCTGCGGTGTTAATGCTCACAACAACAGATACATATTCAGCAGAATGGACTGGTAGCTAGGGTGGCATTAATCTGGAAACTCTTGAGAGAGAAGACTTCACACTTTGATTAGAAGAGCCTTGCAGAGCCTTTTTATTTGATTGAAATCTTAAACATAAAGAATCTCTATGATCAATTATATGGTAAGAAGTACAAAAGTATCTTGGTACCATGAAGTATCTGCACTCTATTAGGAAAGGATTGATTCTTCCACTAGAAACCAAATGTATTCCCGTTGGTAGAGGTTTGCTAATAGGAATTTCATATGCAGACTTTTAACATTTTTCTTGAAAGGATTATTTCCATAAGGATCATTATCTTCAACCAATTCTACCATCTTGAAAGTAAGTTTACGAAGATCTTCAAACTAAGTGCATTCATTAAGAACGTTACACAGAATAAGCCACATTCTTAAGATAATTAGATAACACAAGTAAACCAAGTACATTGAGCATTAACTTTGTTAAAATCACTTTCTGCAAAGAAACGAATTAACACTTTGTTTCGTAATCCACTGAAGGTGGTGAGCGTTGGATATTGAACCAGCAACCATTGAGTATAGATATAATGTCTAACATAAGTTATAATAACAAGGGTTTCACATTATAACCAATCATACACCAGTTAATAGTTTTCTCTATGTATACTGGTTTAGTGAGAGTTGAAAAGAGATTAGTAGGAAGAACAAGCTTATCAGACATTTGAGCAGGTAGGTTTTGAATATCCTTTTTCAGCTAAAGTAGAGGTTTCAGAATTTTTTTGTTGTTCCATTGGTAGAAAGATAAAAAAAAACTTATTCAATAAAGGATGAAGGTTATGATTTGCTGAACTGAGTATTTAAAATAAGTGGTTGAGATATGCTGGCACACATATATTTGGATGAGACAACACCAGTTCAATATGAAACATGTGCCATAAAACTGACAAAGCACAATTATACTGACAAAAATACAAAACTTTTGAGTCTTCAAGGTTGAAACTATTAGAGCATTTCTCGGTCGAACTCACAAGTGTTTCTATCTCAAGCTTGTTGTCAAATTTAGTTGTCAAAAATATATCATGATTTCTAGTCTACATTTAGTCAGGTCTTGGATTATAATAGAAGAGTGTAGTTGAGAATCGGATATCACTGTGTTCTACCATTTGAAGGCGAAGATCAACAGGAGCTTTGGAGAACTTCAACATCAAAAGGTAATTGAAGACTGAACCACCTATTTCTCAAGTTTTCACCTTTCTATATATGAGACATTATCGCATGACTAAATTAGACAGTATATGCATAACTGAAATTTCAAGTCAACTTTATCTTATATAGTGTTCTTGAAATATGACTGATTTTACTTAAGAACATTTGTTCATACTTGATGAATTTGGTTAAGAACAATTTATTGTTCATGACTTAAATTATGATTCAAGTTTTAATCATTTGAAAATAGCCTAGAATGGTGATATGTGTCATTGATGTTATTCGGGAATGTTTCGAATTGATTGTTAGAAAGATATATAACTTCTGTTAATCTGGATACATGACAGTATGCGTGTTCGTTCACATACTGGAAGAACTATTATAATTTTTGAGCCGCAGTACACGTACTGTCGTAGCTATAGTGTGGCAGCGACTTTGTAGTACGCATACCCAGTATCCATACCACAAAATGTCTTTGACTTGTGAACCAAGAATGGTATGCATACTAGTATGCAAACCGAAAAAGATCTGTTGGTTTTGATGCCGAAAATAGTACGCATACCCGGTATGCAAACCATAAAAGATCTGTGAGTTCATGAACTTGTTTTTTTGTCTTAAGAGTATCCATACCAGGTACACGTACCATGACAAAAACATTCACGAACAGCTACGGTACACGTACTTATCCTGTAAAATATTTTCAGATGTGTTAGAGCATAGCTCGATTGAACCCACCAAGCGTTGGTATGTCAAGTTTGATTTTCATATTTTAGTGAACCAAAACTCATTTAAGGAGTCGCTTGATTATTTACTAGATTCAACTTCGTATAGTTTTACTAGAAAGTTATTAGGATATGAGACTTACAAGCATTACGTGAAGACTTGAAGAATGTGAAGAATTAAAGAGCTACAACGACGACATCATCCTTCCTCTTGAGGTTAGTAATATTTGACTTGAACTGTTTCATTACTAACGTATCTTTCAATTCGTGCATATTGAAGACATAACTGCGAAGCTGTGAATGATTATACTCTAGTTAGACACGGTATTAAGGAATTACAATACGAAGTATAACGTCTATCTTTTGAACTTCGTATATAATACATCGACATAATCATATGAATGCTATTGTGATTATGTGTATGGGTATGGGTGAAGATTTTGTCCTAGGAAACAATGTTTTACATTTGTTTAAACGAAGTACAATTCATAAACTTGTTTTGTGAATCGAAAGGGAAATCGCTAGGCTTATTGGTATTGTTATTCATTGCAAATCTTTGGTTTACCAATATGTGTGTTTAGTATAACCGCTCATAACTTGATTATGTATCTTGGTAAAACTATTCACAAGGACTGACTTTTGTATTGGTATGACTTTTATTAATGAAACCGATCTTAAGTAATCACCTGAGATGGTATGATCGATATGTTGGAATTGGTATGACCAACTTTAGACATTGGGGAACCGATCCTAATAAGAGGTGCAACCGATCACTAGTGTGTGGAATCGATCCTTGTAAGAGGTGCAACAAGTCTTAGTTATTGGTAACCGATCCTATGACTTGTGCATCCGACTGCAAGTTAAATACCATAAATATATGGTAACCGATCCTAGTACCCACATGGAGGTAGAACCGAAACTTGTTTTGGTAGAACCGTGAAACCCATTAATGGTGATTTGATAGGATAATCAATCACATAGTTCTTGAAGAACCAAGGAGATCAATCATTTGGATGAGAAGCTACAAAGTTGATTTATTTTGTATCCATATGTATTGATAGTTTTGTCACTAAAATTGACAAAGGGGGAGATTGTTAGAGCACTGCTCGGTCGAACTCGCAAGCGTTGCTATCTCAAGCTTGTTTGTCAATGTTAGTGATCAAAACTATAAGTCTTGAATTCTAGTCTACTTATAGATGTCTCAGACTAGGATAGATTGTGTAATTGAGTATTAGACTTCACGGCGTTCATCAATTGAAGACGAAGAACTACTAAGGAGAGCTTGTGGAACTTCATCAACAAAAGGTATGTGGAGACTGAAACTCATCTATCACTTGGAAAGTCTATTTCTACTTTATCTCCTATATTGAGACATAATTCGTGTTACGATATAGTTTTCTATACACATTTGAGATTTCGAGCTGAGTTTAACTCGCTTACATATTTCTCGGAATATGTGTTGGTAAGCTTTAGCTTCAACCAAGTTCATCTTATATTCTTGAGAAAAGTCAAAAGATGATCATGTGAAAATTGCCGATTAACATCTTACATGGTTTGTGTGATACATTCATTTGATGTAGACTTGGAATGTTTCGTTATGATTATTTCATTAACTTGAAAATTGCTTTGATGCTAATAGTGTGTGAAAACGGCTATTGTCATCCTCTAAGAAAGTTTCAATGATTGAAATAAGAGTTTAGAACAATTAACCATATTGGATTATGTACATGTTATGCACTTTGCATATGTGTAATCCATGTCCGGGAACCATAGTGTGCATACCCGTATGCATACCTGTTAGTTTGTGAATTCTGAGTACCTAAGTACGCGTACCCGTACGCATACTTGCGTAAGGTTCAGGTCCGGAAAAATTTTGTTGGGATTGGAGGTGTGCGTACCTGTTCGCATACTGGCGAAAACCAATCTTGGTCCGGCTACTTAAGTATGTGTACCCGTTTGTATACTTGAGTGGTTAAAGTTATAAAATCGGCTGTGACATGAACTAATACATATATATATATATATTAAGGAATGCATTCTTTGCAAACCGTGGCTATAATGTTCATGAATTGATTCGAGTGAATCAAACCGATTTTGCTTCAATTGTGTTCTTGTATACTTCTATGAGAATATAACAATTGAACAACTCTTTAACTAGTTTCATTTGAGTCATTTGAACTAGTTATGTTTAAGATGAATAAGGTTGATATGAGAGTGTTCATATAGCTAACCTCGGTTAACTACGGTTGAGCCAACATGGTGTACACGTTTAGGTACGGTTACATAAACCTAAATGAGGGTACATTTCATTTGTGTATAACAAGCTAAGTTCTATCTAACGGTTGAAAGATATTAGCTTGAATCTAATCAGGTTTTCATCTAACGGTGAATATTGAATGCTTTGTTACCAAGGTTACTTAGATTGCAAACCCTAATTTGAAAACTATATAAAGGAGAACTCTAGAAACTGGAAAACCTAAGCTAGATTACATAAGCTAGAGTCGATTCTCCTTTAACCTTAGTTGAAGACTTCATTGGGATTGTGAAGCCAGACCCAACTATTTTCTCTGTAGTGCGTGATCTGATCTTGCATCTTCTATCGTGTTTGAGTACAATTTTCTTTAAGATTGGCTCGAGATTTATTCTCCGATAGGCAAGATAAAAAGTAATCACAAACATATTCGTGTCATCGTTTGTGATTCCACAACATCTTGTTTCGCTACCATACGATTAAGATTGTTGTGAGGTGATTGATAATACTAGGTTGTTCTTCGGGAATATAAGTCCGGTTTATCAATTGCTTCATGTTCACCTTGATTTATCAAAATATGGGAACAAAACTCGTAGGTATTTCTGTGGGAGACAAATTTATATATTCCTATAGACTTTTCTGTGTGAGACAGATTTGTTTATCAAGTCTTCGACTTTGGGTCGTAGCAACTCTTAGTTATGGGTGAGATCAGCTAAGGGAATCAAGTGCATAGTATCCTGCTGGGATCAGAGACGTAAGGAGCGCAACTGTACCTTGAATCAGTGTGAGATTGATTAGGGTTCAACTATAGTCCAGTCTGAAGCTCATTGGTAGTAGGCTAGTGTCTGTAGCGGCTTAATACAATGTGGTGTTGAAATCTGGACTAGGTCTTGAGGTTTTTCTGCATTTGCGGTTTTCCACGTTAACAAAATTCTGGTGTCTGTGTTATTTCTTTTTGATGCGTGTCGTAGGTGCAATCAAATTAAAATCTTATTTCCACTCAATTAAAAATAATATAATGGAAGTCAAGTTCGTTCCCACGAGGAGCAAGAGATTCTAGTTGTAAAAATTGTCACGAAAGGGGGGTGTAAAAAGCAAAAGAAAATAAACAAAGCAATTAAAAGATAAAGTTGAAAGCAATAAGAGAGACAAGATCAAGGAATCCTTCTTCGTTGCAAAACAATGATTAAAGTAATGTTCTTTTCTACTTGTTATTAGTCACAAATTATCACCAACCGTAGGTAAAGCAGCTAGATCAGTGCTAAACCCCTAAATCCCTTGTATCACTAGGACACGGAAGTTCTCGACTACCGGATTCTATTTACCAAACCACCTAGAAGTAGATCACTCAAGATGTAATTTAAATAAACGCATTTAGATTTATAAACTTATTAGGTTGATATTAGTAGTTAAACTCTTAGATCAAGGTTTACTTGCTAACGTTGTTTTCACACACAATTGCTCCACGGAATCCCTCCGCAAGGTCTCGTGTTTGCTACTTATGTAAAGAGTCAAGAAACGATTACTTATCTCCTAACTTTCACTAGCTTTAGATCAAATTAACAAATCAATTTAGCGTGCACTCCAAACAATCTATCAATCAATCATGAATGACTAAACATTCCTATTAGTAAAAAAAAGCGATAATTATGTGAAAAACCTCAAGATAGAATTGAAACAAAACTCAAATCATGTATTAAGAACTAGGAATTCATCCTCAATCAATAAGAAAATTAGCTACTCATGTTTTTGAAATTCACACAAATAATAATTAAAAGGAGAATTTTCAAGTTCACACAAATAATTAAAAAGAAGAATTTTCAAAAGCTAGCAAAAACACAAGTGTTGTGTGTGTAGAGAGGTGTGTAGAGATGTAGAAAACTTCTCTATTTATAGGCTTCAATATTCTCCAAATCTTCCAAGGAATAGAATCCTTTTCCTTTAGCAATTCAATTTCCAAATCCAAGCCTTTCTCAACTCTTCCATCTTCTCTTTCCAAGTTTGAGCCCAATTCCCCATCCAATTCCTAGCCCAAGTCTTCACACCCATGAGAGAAGTCCATAGAAAATTCTGGAATTTTTGGCTCGCCGGAAAAGCTGGTATTATTTAATCCGAATCCGACCGGAAAAGTCGTTTTAGGCCACGAATATCCTTTACGGTCATTGGAATCTGCCGACTGAATATTCCGTTCCGATACCGTTATAAGTAACGGTCAAGACAGTTAACCGTTAGTCAAGAAAGTCAAGGGAACTAGTCAGCCATCTTGAGTCAGCTCCTCAGTCAGTCTTACTAAGCTTACTGGTCTGAGTGGCTGAGTCACCGAGTTATCCTAGAGAGCCACTGAGTCAACTCATCAGAACTGAACTCCAGTAGGAGTTACGTTTGTATTACGTAATTCCCGGCCGAGTTCAGGCCTCTCTTCTTCCCTGTAACAAGCCTAACATTCATCTAATTATGCAATTCATTCCATGCTCATTTCAGCACCACCCATTCATTTAAACCAGAAGCTGCTCTAAGTCATTCTAGCTCAAGCTTCCACCACTCTACAGCTAACTCAGTGCACCAGCTGCAAGCTTAGGCCATTGAATTGCCACAGTTCCCTGCAACTCCAGCAACCTGAGCAACATGTCTCAAACAAGCACCACATCACTTCTGCAGTTAACAACATATCAACATCCCATCCCCTTGCCTGCTACTCAACACTGAACTGCAACTCCAACTCCAACTCCAACTCCAACCTATTCGATTACTCATCATCACAGCCTTAGAACCTTTCAGCTACAATTCTAACTCAAACCAGCACACCCATTGTGCTTCACAGATTCTTCATTGCCAACAATTGACAGCATCAGTTATTCTTTCAGTTCAAGCCATTCCCAGCTGCAACTTCAATCCAAACTCAAATTGAGTTTTACCCATTCAATCACCACCACAACCAATTCTCAGTCGTCCTCTCTTCCATCCGTTGTTGAACCAAAACCAGAACCATCTTCATCTGTTGTAGTTTCAGATTCAAACCCATTCTCGGTTCAATTTCTCCACCACAGTAAAACCCATCGATTCACAGACCCAACAACAATCTCATCCCCGATTTCATTCTGCTGTAGCTTCAGATCGAAACCCATCTTACACAGCAACTACTTCAACCATCTTCATATGCAATTTCTTCTCTGTTGTAGCTTCCATTGCACGAACCCTAATTCCACTTTTGGGTCTTAACTGCATCTCAATCGAATTCTGAGACCATGACTTTTCTTTTACATTCAATCTCTCAATTTCTCGATCTCTGGTTTCAACAGCAGCCATGACTTCTTTTCAATTTCATCATCAACTCTCATTCTTCTCGATTTCTCTCGATGCTTAGGGATGCGCTTCTGTATCTTGATTTCATGTTCAGGTGTGAAAAAATGATTGAAATGAATTTCTCGAGTTTAGGGTTGGGGTATGAAAGCTGGGGCGGATTCAGACACTCCAACACTTGAGATAAGGGTCACCCAGATGGCAAACCCCTTAACCTTGGTTGATCTACCTTTAGTTCTTCTCCAACTAGAGTTGCCCCTTAACCTTGGTTGGGCTCCAGATAGTGTTCGCCCATGAAACGACAATTTTGCCCTTTTTGCTCAAATTGGGTGATTTCTTCTTCTTTTCCTCCGTGCGACTCCATAGTAGCTATAAAACTCAAAACAAGCATAAAATACATAATTTACAAGAAAAATAGCAAAGAAAGCATAAACTCTGTATAGTAAATACGGTGTATTCTACACCTATCAAATTCCCCCACACTTAGACTTTGCTAGTCCTCGAGCAAATCAAACTAAAAACTCACAACTTCAAAGCGTTCAAGCGTCCCAAGCATCCAAAAAGTTATGAGGACATAGAGTTTCTGCATTCTAATAATAATAAGTTAGAAATACTAAAGAACATATTCTCATTCTTAAATGTTGAGTGAGAAATAACCACACCATAATGAGAGAACGCGTGTTTGAGAAACGATCAATAAGCATTTCGCCTCGACTTTTGCCTCACCAAAAAGGATTTTATGATAATTGCACTCAAAAAGACGGCTTTTTATGGTTCTCACATGTGTGCGGAGTAGGAATGAAGAGAGAAATCCCGCAACACGTTGAATGGTGGGAAGGACAACTTCCGAAATATTTTTAACAACCCACATCTTTTATATTTTGAAAAACCATTTTCTAACGATCTCTACGAAAGGAAATCAACCATTATTATTGAGGATGAGATTACTTACTCACCTTCTCATCCGATCGCCAATTATGATAACACCACTCTCACGGCATCCAATAGAAACGTCTTCCGCTCCTCGTCTTGATCTCCTTCGTCTTCGGTTTCAACTATTGATGATAAACTCTTGAATTTCATAAATCCTTAACAATTTGTAACTCTTTTTACCTTAAAATCCTTGTCGCTTGAAACTACCTTATAGATTTTCCTTCCCCACGGCCATGGTTTTTTTTTTTTTGAAACACAAGAGAAATTAAATACAAAATAAACCATGGCCGTGGAAGAAGTATTTTTACCGCTTGATTCTTCACAACTTGTATCGTCTCGAAATCATAAACTTCAAAAATTCTCACCTTTTAATTTTCTTCGCTTTTATGAATAAGTCTTCATACTTGGATATAAAATTACCTCATTGTATTGTAAGTCCTCAACATATATGTAAAAATCTGCTCTTTGTATGTTGCTTTACTTGAATTTGAAATTTGCTCTTTTTCTCGTTCCGTTGCTTGTAAACCTTAAACTTTTCCAACTTTCCTTGTAGATTTTGATGTCGCTCCTTGTTGATGATGAGAGTGTTTCTATGGATCCGTTGTTGTCGAGAGAGAGAATGGTGCTAACTGCAAATCGAACTACAAGAAGGAAGCTTTCATCTATAGACGTCACCCTTCATGATTGACAAAATTAGCACTCAAGAGATCAAAGAGTAGTGCTTCTGTAGGATCACAATATCGCAACGTACAAGGCTCGCGGGATTAATGAACGACGGTGTCGCGAGGGAGTCGCAGGGAGCTAAAATAGATGATGCGATGAATAACGACACTCAAAACAATTGGAAGACACGAAGCCTGGCGAGGGTTAAGAAGTGTCGCGAGAATGAATATTCATGCATTTGCGACACTTCGCGAGACATTCCCGAAAATAAAGGATAGCTTAGCTGTCATCCACTATGTATTACCCTATATAAAGGGCTCAATAAGTCTGTGGAAGGAGGAGCTTTTTGGGAGAATTATTAAGCAAGTCAATAGGAGAGAGAAAGTTTAAGGGTGTTTTAATTTCTAAGTGCAATTCTATTTTCCTGTGTAAACATTTCATGGACTCAATCAATAAACATTCTTGATCTTATATCTTTCAATGAATTAATTAAGCAAAATTGAGTAAGGGGTGTAGTGTGGGAAAACCCGCAACTACATATGCGCTAGAAACAGGGACGATCATTTGTAAAAGAGAGAAGATTGTAATTAAAGTTGGTTGAATCAGGAAAATGAGAAAGGAAAATCTTAAATCGGATGAAAAAGATATGGCATGCAGTACAGACACAAGAGTAATGATTAGTGAATTTCATGAAAATATCAGAGGAAGAATACACAAACGAGATTTTGAAGGAAAGAAGATTACGGATAGAGAAATAACATCACCTTTGAAGGATTGGGAAAAACAAGAGATAACATTCACGGCGGGGGAAATATCCAAAGAAAATTTGGATCACGCATCTCCATTGGTGATCACAATAAACGCGTATAAGGAAGAAGAGGAATTAGAGAACACAGTGAAAACATGGGTAGTGAATGGAGTTTTAATTGATACGGGAAGTCTGGTGAACATCATGTTTTATCACGTTTACAAAAAGATGGGATATAAAGACCTTGAGATATGATTTTCGCGGCATATAATATTCAAGGTTTTGTTAAATCCATAACAAAAGTTAAAGGGGAGATAGAAATACGTATTCCGTTAGGAGGAATCGAAACACAGTGTGACGTTGAGTGTAGTGGATATGGAATCACCATATAACATATTACTAGGAAGACCATGGGTACATGCAATAAAAGGCGTGGCGTCGGCGCTTCATCAATGTATTAAATTTCCTACACCAACCGGAGTCGGCGAGATCAAGGGGATCTTTGCTAAAGGAAGAATATACTATCAAAATGAAGTAAAGTGTTACGAAGAACAAGTAAACAAGCGAAAGAGTATATCAAAGTATCGCAAGAAGATGGCAAGGCGGCTAAAAAAGAAGAAGAATTCAGAGTTTACATGATAAGAGCGAAAGAAGGAAAAGGCATACCTAGCGAGATCTCGGGAGAAAAAAATTATCTTGCGAAAGAACCAAAAGGACCGACCCTATGGGAGAACCGAAGGCCGATTACGTCGCTTGTAACAAACTAAAGAAGTGAATATTGGAACTAAGGAAAAACCCAAGATGCTAAAGATTGGGACTAACATGGGAGCGGATGAAGAGAAAAGAACCGTCGATCTATTGCGGGATTATAAAGATGTCTTCGCGTGGGATATGGATGAAGTGCCTGGTATAGATCCATCGGTAGCCTGTCACAAGTTGGAAATTGATAAAAATGTGAAGCCATTCAAACAAAGAATTTGAAAGATAGCAACAGCATATCACCATTAGATAGAAGAAGAACTGCAGAAGATCTTTGGATGCGGGAATTATTAGACAAGCAAAATATCCCTGAATGGATAGCGAATATGGTTATAGTTCCAAAGAAGAACAAGGGAATAAGGATTTGCATTGATTTTTGATCTAAATAAGGCTTGCCTAAAGACAGTTTTCCATTACAGACATTCCACATTTGGTGAATCGTTGGTAGGGAATGAAAGAGTATCATCATTGGACGGATACAAAGGTTACAATCAAATTCCTCTAGCCGAAGAAGACCAAGAGCACATCGCTTTTTCGCTCCAAGAGGATTATCTTGCTATACTAAAATGCCGTTTGGTTTGCGAAATCTTTGGAGCAACGTATCAAAGGATGGTAGAAAAGGTATTCGCGAGAATGGATACATAAAACACTAGAGGTATACGTAGATGACATGTTAGTAAAAAGTAAAAAGGCGAAGATCATGTGCGAGACTTGAAAGAAATTTTTGAACAAATGAGGTGTTTCAACATCAAAGTCAATCCGAGAAAAATGTACCTTCGGAGTAAGCGGGGGAAAGTTCTTGGGTTACATTATATCAAAGGAAGGAATACATGTTGACCCGGAGAAAGTAAAAGCGATTCGCGATATGCCGACACTGCGACAGGTAAAGGATGTTCAAAAGCCGAATGGGTTACTAGCATCACTAGGAAGGTTCATCTCGCGGTCATCGATAAGTGTAAACACTTTTTGGTGTTCGAAAAAAGGATCGAAATTTAAGTGGACGGACGAATGTGAAAAGGCCTTACAAGGGATCAAAGAGCATTTAATGGATATATCCATTATGCGGATGCGAGAACAGGAGAGGAATTATTAATATATCTCGCGACAACATCGCATGCCTTAAGTGCGGTTTTCTTTGAACGGACCAGAGAGTAGAAAAACCAATCTATTATATCGGCAAAACTTTTAATGCTTTGAGAAAGAAATTATTCAAAGATTGAAAAACTAATCTGGCGTTAGTCTATGCGTCGTTTAAACTTCGCATATATTTTCGAGCACATCTTGTTAGAGTGGTAACAAAGGTACCAATTGAGTCGAGTAATGAAAAATTCAAAAAGGTCGGGAAGAGTCGAAAGATGGAATGCTCAAATAAGCCATTGCAAACTCAAATATGAAATATTATCTTCAACAAAGTCACAAAGGTTGTCGCAGACTTTTCATGAAATTTCCTTTGGAGGAAGATGAAGCGGTGTGGATGAAATGATGGATGTAGAAGAAGAGCATGGAGATCCAAAAGACTTGTTAATCGAGGCAGACCGGTGGGAAATATTAGTGGATGGATCATCAAATGGAGAAGGTAAAGGAGTGGGAATTGTTGTGATTTCGCGAGGAAGGCAATAAGTTAGCTTTTGCTTTTAGATTGGAATTTGAGTCTACCAATAATGAAACGGAGTACGAAGCTATAATACATGCTCTACGATTTGCAATAGAAATGAAACTGGAGAATGTGAGGATTACCGGTGACTCGCAATTGGCAATTTGTCGATAATGAGAAGTATGCTACAAATGATCCATCCCTACGTAAATACGGGAAGCTTGTAGAAGTGTTGTCAAACACAGATACCAAAAATAAAATGGAGGCATATATCAAGGAGAGATAATAGACTCGCAGACGCTTTTGCCTTTATATCAAGTATGATGATGAGACCCAACCTGAGGAATATCAAAATACGTAATGGCGCCATCAATTAATAAAGAGGAAGGACAAGAAGCGAGATATAATGATGGTGGCGGATGAAATGCAATGTCGCGAGGAAGGCTGAGAGTAGAACTTCACGCGTACTTAATGAAAGGCGAGGTACCAAGAAATAGATTGGAAGCACACAAGTTAAAGAGCGGGCAACAAATTATGAATTACGAGATGGCGTGCTTTATCGGGCGTTCTTTTGATGGACCTTCACTTCGATGTCTAACAAGGAAAGAAGGAGAAACCATATTGAAGATGCTGCATAGTGGGGATGCCGGAAATCATAGTGGCGGAGATCTTTGGCATATAAGGCAAAGACACAAGGATATTATTGGCCATATATGCATGAGGACGCGAAAGCAATATCCAGATCTTTGCGAAGATTGTCAAAGACATGGGAAGAAGATACATGCACTGAGTACCGTTAAATTCTTCGAGAAGTGTGTGGCCTTTCGGAAAATGGGGTTTAGATATTGTGGGACCATTTTTAATGAGCAGGACAAAGAAGGTACTTAATTGTCGCAACGGACTATTTCACAAAATGCAAAAGAGGTGAAAGCGGTCCGCACATTCGCGATAAGGATGTTTTTACTTTCATATTTGAAAATATTATATGCAGATTTGGGATCCCTGACAATTGGTATCCGATAATGGGAAGCGTTTGAAGGGCAAAATATAGAATTGCCGCTTAATGCATTTCGAGATAAGATGTGGAAAATCAACCCCATTATATCCACAAGCTAATGGCCAAGCGGAGGCAACAAACAAAACAATTGCTGATATATTGAAGAAAAGTTGGAAGGACACAATAGGGGATGGTGCGAACAAGTACCCAATGCAAAGTATGGGCTTATAATACAACTAGAAGAGAAGCCACGGGAATGTCCCCTTTTTGCTTAACTTACGGAGTTGAAGCAAAGATACTCCCAACAGAGGTCGTGATTCCGACAACTAAAAAAGAGGTCTGGGATAAAAATCTTAGCGCCGGCAACATTCTAATCAAGTTGGATGAATTGGAAGAAAAAGAGAGAAGGCATTGCGACACATGGAGAATTATCAAGACCGGCTAGAGAGAATATAACAAGCGTGTAAAAACACGTGAGTTCCAACCCGGGAGACTTGGTGTTGCAGAAACCCCAATATATCAACGTGAAAGCGGAGGCAAGTTGGCGAGAAAATGGGATGGACCTTATATCATCAAAGAGGTAGTTAGTGGGGGGGCATATAGATTAATGGATCCCGAAGGAAAAGATGTGGGACAAAAATTGGATAGACCATGGAATAGATTATATCTAAAGAAGTATTACCCGTAAAGAGGGGAGAGGAAAGATGAATCAAGATAAAGTACTTCTTCGCAAAATGTTTGCGACATTCAATAAAATGCAGAGAAAATCCGCGAAGATCTCGCGACAAGAATAACAAGAAGTCATGAATGGCTTAACAAAACAACAAGAGATAATGAATGATTAAATGAATGAATGGTGAATATCTCGCAAGCAAAATAGCAAATGATGAAGAATGATCGAATAAAAGAATGAATGAATGGGACGAACCTTTATGGCGTACACCCTAGTTCGCGAATAACATTTCGTAAGAGGCAAATGTAAGACCTAAAGTGCGTCATATAAGGGGGTATCTCTCAACATGGCTCGGGTAGGGGAAGGTTACACCGCTCCCGAAGCCCGAGTCATGAAAATTTGGGGCCTATGAAAGCCTATCTGGGAGAGATACCTTGGATTCCCAACTATATAAGGTTATACCTGGTTGGGCGACCGAGGGTCTCTTCCAAGGAGCCGAGTGTATGCTCAAGGCGCCGAGGTACACGGTTGAGCCAGAGTGCCGGGATGGATGAACCTACCTGGCCATTCTTGGCAAGTCTTGGCATATGTTGCACTCGCTCGAAGAAAACTCCACTTAGGTGCGATCTTGTAACCATAAACCATATAGGTATAAGGGATAAGAGGCTGCGAAAACAAGCTGGTTGTTGTTAAGACCGGATGGGAGGAGCTAGTCTTGTATGGCGATGTTTCGCCTCCTTGAAGGGGCAACCAGGGGAGATGATAAGGGCGATGCTCTCCATTAGGGGGAGTGTCAAAACAGACGCAAATGTCATAAGGCTATGTTTTCGCAAGAGAATTTAGGCTTGTCATATTTGTGCAATGATCCTGCAGAGGCAATAATACTAACGCGAGGTTAAGGCGAGATCAATGGGTCTTTACACGAAAGTGTACGGACGTCCTGCGATGGCCGCACGACGGCAATGTCATGGGGCTTTATGTTCGCAAGGATATCTAGGCCTGTCATATTGTCGCAACTAAAACATCTCGCAGAGGCAAAAATACTTGGAAAATGATAAGGCAAGATCAATGGGTCTTTACATACAAGTGTAAAGACGTCCCGCGATCTTGTCGCGACAAAAGGTGGGGTGGGGAAGACCTCTAATTAGGGAGGTCTAACTTGGAAGACCACACAAAAAAGATAAGGCAAGGTCAATGGGCCTCTGCATGAAAATGTAAAGGCGGCTTGCGACTTTGTCGCCATGAGAAGAATTAAAATCAAATCCCTGATTGGGATGGATTTACTTAATAAAAAACTCAATGAGCGAGCATGCTCGCAAGGTGGTCTTAACTAAGAAAAGAAGAAAGAAATATGGAAATTACTCAATCAAAAGAGTTAAGTCATTCAAACAAAAAGGAATTCTAACAAATTACAAAGAGAATTTAACTCTCTACATTTGCATTATCAAATACAAAGGGTGGTTGAGACTTTTCTGCGCCTTTATCAGCTTCACATCCGCCAGTTGATGGATTTTCTTCGAAATGTTTTCATCACCTTTGTTCTCGCCAATTCTTTGGACTTTCATCGTAAATTTTTCTATTCGGATCTTCATCGAGCGACTTCCTTATCGGGAGATCTTCGCGCTTTCATAGTCATAATCACTATCGGGAGGATTAGGACTTCATCATCACTTACTTCCAGAGGATCAACATGTATAGGATCAAGAGACTTAGACAAAGAAAATCTCATTCACGAGGATTTCAAACAGGGAAATTGCCGAAGCGGCGCTTTTGACGGTTTTTACTATCTATGTCTTCTGATCGATGACATGTAATCAAATCTACGTTACGCACGATCGCGAGAACGAGCGAGGAGGAAGCGAGTAATCCATTTTCTTTGCGAATTTTGGAATAATCCGATTTGAGAGTAGAACGACTGACACGAAGCTTCTTCTAATCTGCATAATAAACACGCAATAAAAGATTAAAAGAGATCCTTACAAATGATCTTTGGAACTTTCGAATAATTAAAAATTTGTGAAATAAATGAATTAAGGTAGTCAAATAATTTGACTACCTTCCTTTGAAGAGTAAGTTGTTGAATTAAAGCCGCGAAGTTATTCCCCGCATCCATGGCATCATCAAAGGAGTCTCCGACTAAACCTTTCAATCGAGATCGCAATTTCTTGTCATTAGAAACAAGTATGGAATTTTCGGTGGCGAGAGTAGAGTTGGATTTTTCTAATTTGGTGCATTGTTCTGGAATTGCTTCGCTTTTACACTCAAAAGTTATTCTACCTTGAATAAGTTTATCTCTCTGGAGGAACTCTCTTCAAGTTGATTTTTCAAAGTATGAATGATACGTTCTTGTTCTTTGCATAGTTTCGACAAGCATCATATCTTTTGCGAGTAAATCGCCACCTTATTCAACAGAGAACGTTTCTCTTGTGAAAGAGTACTATTCTCATCCGATAAAGTTTCCAACTCCAAATTAGTTTTAGTCAAAGAATAAGAGAGGCGAGATAAGTTATTACTTAATGAGTCTTGGTTTTGCGATAAATCAAAATTCTCTTTAGACAAGTTATTTATTTGATCATTTGCATAAGTATGAAGATTATCTAAGAGATTATCTTGCTCCATCCAAGCATCTCTTTCAACTCGAACTTCTTCAACGATAGACTCCGCTCCGATATATCTCAATTATTCGTTTCGGTTTAATACTTGGAGGACGAACAAGGGTTTGAGTTGTAAAAAAAAAAAAAAAAAAAAAAAAAAAAAAAAAAATAATAATAATAATAATCTCGCGAAGAATTATCACGATGGCGAGAGCATACCTTTTAATTCTTCATTCTTCTTGCGAAGATTATCACGATCAAGTGAGATCGAGAAATTTTTGATTTTCAAGATGGAGATTATTGCATTTCACAGCCATAACTTGGAGATCATCCTTGACTTATTAATCTCTTGAACTAAAGATGCTTGCGAGATCCTATCAGACCAAGATGCTTACTTAAAATCTCTTGAGACATTGGATTTGACAGATCGAAGAAGTCTTTTTGGCATCATTCACGAGATCAGAAAGGACTTTAAAGGCCACATCTATCCCTTCCAAATTTTCCGAAGTTAGAGGAATTTGTTCAAACAAAGAAGATGAGTCGTCTTTTGTCAAAGGAACCTCATGAGAAGAGGAGGTTTCAGGGAGAGAAGTGATTGGAGAAATAGCAGGGACATTGACAGCAGGAGGAGGTATAATATCGTTTGTAGTAGGACAATTGAAAAGAACTTGGTCTATGAGGAGTTGAGGTATAGAAATATTGTCGCCATAATGTTACAGAAGAAAGAGGCACAAAATTATCTTGCGAAGATTTGTGCAGCTAGGAGACGAAGATGTGAATGGAGGAAATGGAACGTTGGGGTAATAGGTTTAGAGTGACGGAGCCTTTTGGGAGTATTACCAGTAGTTTTATCATCCTGCGAATGACAAATTAAATAAGAAACAGAGGCAACAATGTATTGTTAATAAAAACAAATGTTTCTTAAATACCTTGTCACTCGCAGACTGTCTTTTTGATTTTGCTCGCGAAAAGGGCTTTGGTTGCGTAAGGGATTCTTGTTGCGAAGTAAGTTTCGGTGGCGAGCCCAAAGAAAGAAGAGGGTCCTTCACGGTAAATTTAGTTCTGGATTGGTTCTTGCTAAACAACAATGGCAGAAAGAGAACTACAAAGTTAATCATACCAGAGTGATCTCAACAAGAAAAGCTAATCTCAAATTTGATCAACCACAAAATCAGCCAGATATGGCAAAATTAACAAACCTGGACGCCATGAGAGTAACAACTGATAGGGAATAGCAAAAGTGGTGAAGAAGACGGTAAGAGACAATAATATGCAAACACTTGCAGAACGATGAAGAAGAAGAACACTTGCAGACGATGAAGAAGATGAAAAGGAAAAGGAAAATTCTTCAAGAGAGGGATGCTCCTATAAATAGACGAGAAAAATGTTATGACCGGTTAACATTAAATGCACCGAGTAAAAAGAGGTAAATATGGACACGTGTAAACGGTCACTACTAAATCCAAGGAAGCCAGACGAAAAGAACTTTAGTAGAATCCAAATATACAACATATACAACATATTCCTTAATAGGCGAGAATAACTTGCGAAATTGATTATTTTCTGTAATTCATGAGGCAAGAAATGACACTTCGTATATATATTACAAAGAAGCTTCGGAACTTCACAAAAGAATAGAGGCAAGTACGTACTTTTCAAGAAAAGTATTCTTTCGCTCGTTCCTTCACCAATTGAAACCAAGGAATATGACAACAATGAATTTTTCCTTCAAATCGCTCTTCAAGCAATATTTAAGAAAAAAGAGGCAAGATGTAGGATCACAATATCGCAACGTACAAGGCTCGCGGGATTAATGAACGACGGTGTCGCGAGGGAGTCGCAGGGAGCTAAAATAGATGATGCGATGAATAACGACACTCAAAACAATTGGAAGACACGGCTCGGGCGAGGGTTAAGAAGTGTCGCGAGAATGAATATTCATGCATTTGCGACACTTCGCGAGACATTCCCGAAAATAAAGGATAGCTTAATTTGTCATCCACTATGTATTACCCTATATAAAGGGCTCAATAAAGTCTGTGGAAGGAGGAGCTTTTTGGGAGAATTATTAAGCAAGTCAATAGGAGAGAGAAAGTTTAAGGGTGTTTTAATTTCTAAGTGCAATTCTATTTTCCTGTGTAAACATTTCATGGACTCAATCAATAAACATTCTTGATCCTTCTATTGGTGGGAGGTTGGGTAGCTCACCATTCTACCCGGAATTAACGTATGGTGACACACACTCAAAAGAAGCTCTTTAGTAGATGGAAAATTTCTGGTCGGTGCCTCACATGATATGAAAACGGGTATTCTCCACTAATGATTGATCAGCAACTCTAATAATGCACTTCTCCCTGCACCAAATTCGCATCACCGGCATGATTAACTCCATTATTTAACACTCTAACAAACAAGAAATCCGAATGTAGTTCTCTAACATTTCCAAGTTCAATTATGTCGGTCAAAATCTCTATGTAAACATACCTAGAAGTATGCTTGTGACTCTAAAATCTTTAAAAGTTGGAGGTTTTATGTAAAACTTTTTTTTTTGTTTTTTAATTTTTTTAATTTTTTTTTGTAATTTTTTTAATAAACATGCTTGACCACTCCCCCACACTTAAACCTTACATTGTCCTCAATGTAATTGAATCCTCCTAGTAAAGTCAAGGTGGGAAATTTTAACATGATAAGGAACAAGAAAAAGAAATAACAAAAAGCAAAAGGATAAGAAATACAAAACCGATGGGTTGCCTCCCATTAAGCGCTTGTTTTAAAGTCGACGGCCCGACTTAGCTTTTGCAAGATTCATTAGCCCGGATCAATCTCTTTCACGGGAAAACATGACTTCACATCACTAGGGTATCGCGTTGTCTCAAAGATATTGAAGTGGATGAGTGTACCATCAAACTCCATAGTCAAGGTGCCATTTTGGACATCAATCTTTGTTCCGGCGGTGCTTAAGAATGGTCTACCCAATAGCAAAGGTGTAGACTTGGAAGAATTCTCATCATTCATGTCTAAGACATAGAAATCGGCCGGAAATACAAGCTCATTAACCTGCACCAAAACATTCTCAACAATCCCTTTCGGGTAAACATTAGATCGGTTAGCAAGTTCAAGAACTACCCCGGTCTCCTTAAGAGGACCAAGATTCAAAGAATCATAAATCGAGGAAGGCATAACATTAACCGATGCTCCCAAATCTAGTAAAGCTCGAGTGAAACTTGTTTTACCAATTGTGCAAGGTATATTGAAACTACCGGGGTCCTTTAATTTTGGTGGGAGTTTCTTGAGAATAAACGCCGAAGCATTCTCCCCCACACTCATGACTTCATTCCCTTTCAACCTTTTCTTCTTCATGCACAACTCCTTTAAGAACTTTTGCACAACGAGGAATTTGACGAATAGCTTCAATGAGTGGAATATTGACTTGTACTTTCTTAAGGATGTCCCACATATCCTTGTATTCCAAGTCTTTCTTTGATTTATCAAATCGGCTAGGAAACGGGGGTGGAGTTGTGAAAGTAGGAACCGTCTCCTCGGGTTGGTTGGTTGGGGATGTATTCTCCTTTGGTGCGGTTTCAATTTCCTCTTTCTCATCATACACCTTATCTTGTTGATTTGGTTGCTCCACTTGTTTCCCACTCCTCAAAGTAATCGCATTAACGCTCTCTCTTGGATTAACAAATGGTTGTGAAGGAAGCTTTGTGGACGCTTGAGCTTTCAATAGATTCACATCGGTCGCTAATTGCCCCACTTGAATTTGTAAATCCTTGATTGCCGAATCGGTCTTTTGTTGGTGTTGTTGGACCAAAGTGGTGAGACCTTGCACACCTTGCATTAACGCATTGAGCTTGTCATCATTCAAAGAATCACGCTCCTTGACTTGTTGTGGTTGGAATTGTTGTTGAGGTTGGAAACGTGATTGTTGGAAACCACCTTGTTGCTCATACGGATTGGAAACCGCCGCTTGCTTGTTTGCATAACTAAAGTTGGGATGATCCTTCCAACCGGGATTATAGGTATTGGAGTATGGATCGTACCTTGGCCTTTGATTTGGATATAAAGCATTTACTTGTTCGGTCTCACCATCCGGAATAATTACCGCGGCCATCCTTTGCATCATTATCTCCATGTTACTCATCCTTTGATCAAGATGTGATGATGAATCACTAACTTCATGCACTCGCCTAACCATGGGTTCATCTCTTGTGTAGAATTGTTGCGAGTTTGACGCCATACTTTCAATCAACTCGGTAGCTTGGGTCACCGTCTTGTTCATTAGTGCACCACCACCCGCGGCGTCAAGAAGAGACCTATCACTTGGGTTGAGAGCTTCGTAGATGTATTGGAGTATCATAACATCACTAAATTGATGGTGTGGACAGCTTGCCACCAACCTCTTGTATCGCTCCCAACATTCATACAATGATTCTCCCACTTGTTGTTTCAATCCACAAATCTCCTTGCGAATTTGAGTAGCTTTGGATGTGGGAAAATATCTCTCGAGGAAAAGTTTCTTCATACCATTCCATGTTGTGATACTTCCGGAAGGTAAATAATATAACCATTCCTTAGCATTACCCGCCAAAGAAAACGGAAAAGCTTTCAACATTGCTCCATCCGTATTAGTCTCCGGTGGAAGCATGGCCATAACTATGGTATAGAAGTCCATAAGATGTTTGTTTGGGTCCTCATTCACCATGCCATGGAACTTTGGTAACTCTCTAATCAACCCCGGCTTGATCTCAAAAGTTGAGTTAGTTTGGATGCACCATTGTTGTGTGTCAAGCTTGTGAGAAGCTAGGTCCTTGAGTGTACAATCAGCCATTGTTTCTTCCTCTTTGTCCGAATCTGTGAATTCACTTGATGAAGAAGGAGGAAGTGGAGTGTTAACCGCACGAATGAAATCCTTTAGTTGAGTGCCGGATCGAAGACATATTGGACTCGGTCTGCCCTCTTTAAGCATTCACCAAAGGTATAGCACCTAAAATAAGATTCTCGAAAACAAAGTTAGATACGGTATAGAATCTAACAAAGCAAGAATAAAGCAAAAAGAAAAACAAAAACAACTAAAAATCGCCCGTTGCTCCCCGGCAGCGGCGCCAAAATTTGATGCGTGTCGTAGGTGCAATCAAATTAAAATCTTATTTCCACTCAATTAAAAATAATATAATGGAAGTCAAGTTCGTTCCCACGAGGAGCAAGAGATTCTAGTTGTAAAAATTGTCACGAAAGGGGGGTGTAAAAAGCAAAAGAAAATAAACAAAGCAATTAAAAGATAAAGTTGAAAGCAATAAGAGAGACAAGATCAAGGAATCCTTCTTCGTTGCAAAACAATGATTAAAGTTATGTTCTTTCTACTTGTTATTAGTCACAAATTATCACCAACCGTAGGTAAAGCAGCCAGTGCTAAACCCCTAAATCCCTTGTATCACCGGACACGGAAGTTCTCGACTACCGGATTCTATTTACCAAACCACCTAGAAGTAGATCACTCAAGATGTAATTTAAATAAACGCATTTAGATTTATGAACTTATTAGGTTGATATTAGTAGTTAAACTCTTAGATCAAGGTTTACTTGCTAACGTTGTTTTCACACACAATTGCTCCACGGAATCCCTCCGCAAGGTCTCGTGTTTGCTACTTATGTAAAGAGTCAAGAAACGATTACTTATCTCCTAACTTTCACTAGCTTTAGATCAAATTAACAAATCAATTTAGCGTGCACTCCAAACAATCTATCAATCAATCATGAATGACTAAACATTCCTATTAGTAAAAACAAGCGATAATTATGTGAAAAACCTCAAGATAGAATTGAAACAAAACTCAAATCATGTATTAAGAACTAGGAATTCATCCTCAATCAATAAGAAAATTAGCTACTCATGTTTTTGAAATTCACACAAATAATAATTAAAAGGAGAATTTTCAAGTTCACAAAAATAATTAAAAAGAAGAATTTTCAAAAGCTAGCAAAAACACAAGTGTTGTGTGTGTAGAGAGGTGTGTAGAGATGTAGAAAACTTCTCTATTTATAGGCTTAAATATTCTCCAAATCTTCCAAGGAATAGAATCCTTTTCCTTTAGCAATTCAATTTCCAAATCCAAGCCTTTCTCAACTCTTCCATCTTCTCTTTCCAAGTTTGAGCCCAATTCCCCATCCAATTCCTAGCCCAAGTCTTCACACCCATGAGAGAAGTCCATAGAAAATTCTGGAATTTTTGGCTTGCCGGAAAACTGGTATTATGGCCGGAATCCGACCGGAAAAGTCGTTGCCGGCCACCTGAATATCACTGCCGGTCACTGGAATCTGCCGATGGAATATTCCGTTCCGATACCGTTATAAGTAACGGTCAAGACAGTCAACCGTTAGTCAAGAAAGTCAAGGGAACTAGTCAGCCATCTTGAGTCAGCTCCTCAGTCAGTCTTACTAAGCTTACTGGTCTGAGTGGCTGAGTCACCGAGTTATCCTAGCGAGCCACTGAGTCAACTCATCAGAACTGAACTCCAGCCGAGTTCTGTTTGTATTCTGGTAATTCCCGGCCGAGTTCAGGCCTCTCTTCTTCCCTGTAACAAGCCTAACATTCATCTAATTATGCAATTCATTCCATGCTCATTTCAGCACCACCCATTCATTTAAACCAGAAGCTGCTCTAAGTCATTCCAGCTCAAGCTTCCACCACTCTACAGCTAGCTCAGTGCACCAGCTGCAAGCTTAGGCCATTGAATTGCCACAGTTCCCTGCAACTCCAAAGACTCCGAGCAACATGTCTCAAACAAGCACCACATCACTTCTGCAGTTAACAACATATCAACATCCCAGACCCTTGCCTGCTACTCAACACTGAACTGCAACTCCAACTCCAACTCCAACCTATTCGATTACTCATCATCACAGCCTTAGAACCTTTCAGCTACAATTCTAACTCAAACCAGCACACCCATTGTGCTTCACAGATTCTTCATTGCCAACAATTGACAGCATCAGTTATTCTTTCAGTTCAAGCCATTCCCAGCTGCAACTTCAATCCAAACTCAAATTGAGTTTTACCCATTCAATCACCACCACAACCAATTATCAGTCGTCCTCTCTTCCATCTGTTGTTGAACCAAAACCAGAACCATCTTCATCTGTTGTAGTTTCAGATTCAAACCCATTCTCGGTTCAATTTCTCCACCACAGTAAAACCCATCGATTCACAGACCCAACAGCAATCTCATCCCCGATTTCATTCTCTTTGTAGCTTCAGATCGAAACCCATCTTACACAGCAACTACTTCAACCATCTTCATATGCAATTTCTTCTCTGTTGTAGCTTCCATTGCACGAACCCTAATTCCACTTTTGGGTCTTAACTGCATCTCAATCGAATTACAGACACAGCTTTTCTTTTACATTCAATCTCTCAATTTCTCGATCTCTGGTTTCAACAAAGAAGACCATGATCAAGCTTTTCAATTTCATCATCAGCTCTCATTCTTCTCGATTTCTCTCGATGCTTAGGGCTGCGCTTCTGTATCTTGATTTCATGTTCAGGTGTGAAAAAAATGATTGAAATGAATTTCTCGAGTTTAGGGTTGGGGTATGAAAGCTGGGGCGGATTCAGACACTCCAGCACTTGAGATAAGGGTCACCCAGATGGCAAACCCCTTAACCTTGGTTGATCTACCTTTAGTTCTTCTCCAACTAGAGTTGCCCCTTAACCTTGGTTGGGCTCCAGGTAGTGTTCGCCCATGAAACGACAATTTTGCCCTTTTTGCTCAAATTGGGTGCTTTCTTCTTTTTTTCCTCCGTGCGACTCCATAGTAGCTATAAAACTCAAAACAAGCATAAAATACATAATTTACAAGAAAAATAGCAAAGAAAGCATAAACTCTGTATAGTAAATACGGTGTATTCTACACCTATCACTTTTCCGTATTATATTTTGTTATATAATTGAAATATCACAGGTTGTGCGTTGAATCGATCAAATGGGAAATCCAACCTTTGGTTGTTGATTGAAATTGATTGATACTTGAACATTGGTCTTTGGTACCATTCAAGTTATTTCTCTTATATTCAATCGGGCTCGCAAATTCCTGTTTGCTGATTACAGATTGAATTGAGACAAAGAGATATAAAACTCTTTGATATACTTTTCTATAGATTGAGTCTGACTGTCTAGTTGATTCTCTTGAAAGTATATTGGAGTTTGTCTATTCAGATTGCCAAACGAATTATTGGGTGTGGTTGTTATACCCCCGTTTTTTTTTTCAATTGGTATCAAAGCAGGCAAACATGTTAAATACCTTATAAGTCTGTGTTTGTAGCGATCTGAATATGGACACAAGAGTTATCTCTGATAAACGCATCACCAGAAATAAAAGGTTTGTTTCTATGAAATCTATTAAAGAGAAAGATTTGTCAATCTCGAATATAGACGAACCTAGTGTTCCAACGAAACAGACTTCCATTGACAAGTGTGACATGGTTTACCTTACTGACGAGTCTGACTCTGAAGTTGAAAGGGAAGCAGCCAAAAAGAGTGCAGTGATTCTAAAGCTCGTTAGAATCCAGGCTGATGATGTCAACCGGTTGAAACACAAAGTCAATATCCTTGTTGGTATGGTAAATGAGCGTGACTCTATACTAAAGGTCTTTCGTGAGGAAATCGCCTCAGTCTGTTCTTCACGAACTAAGCTTGAGGGAAAACTCAAGGAGGATGCTTTGGAAACTAAACTTCTTTTGAGTAAAGTGTCTATTCAAGAATATTCCAAAGAGTCCACTATACCAACTGCTTATGATTTAACTGGAAAAATTTCTGTTCCAGAAGCAAAATCGAAATCCCTTCCTATTGAAAAAGATGTGCCTGTGACTTCCTCTAATCAAGGAATATTCACATCACATTGAAGGAAGATATCTCCCAACGATGGTATTAAGACTGTTCTGTCTAATCACTCATGTGATAAGAAGGTGTCTCTCTTTTGTGATTCAAAAGTACATGGTGAACAAAAGAGGAAATCTAGGTTGAATGACAATTCTATTGATCGTCTTCAACACACCTTAGATTTAATTCTCAAAGGTGTAACGGACATTTGTATGTCTAAACCAATTGGTTTTGGTACTCACCATGTGTACCCCACCAGGATAGTCAGTTCGATGTGTTCTTCAAATGTTCAAATGTGTAACAGTCTTCCTAAACCTTTTCTAACAAGAAGAGCTCAAGGATCTTCTTCTATCAAAAAGGGAGATAATGTTGTTTAGGATGTGAAAAGGGTACCAGAATAAGGAAGCAAAAATGGAGAGATGGAAGACAACCTAAAAAGGATAATTGAAGGTTATAAAGAAATTATTAATAGGCTGTCAATTCCCTCTAGAATTTCTCCAGGTAAGAACAAAAACTATGCGTCGTATTTTGATGATAGTAAATTTTACGATAACTTTTCACATCATAATGGTTTTTCTCCAAAGTTCAGGAGAAAGATATTTGACTGAAAACAACGTTCACTTGATGAGCTCAAGGATCATACTTGTGCTAATTGATCACAAGGTTGAAATCTCACTCATAAAAATCCTGGTTGAGTGAGATATGGTCAGGTATACTTGATGACAATATGTTCTTATGATTGTTTAGTTATTTACTTGTCGTTCTTAGCTAGATTATCATTCACAAACATTTTTACATAAGTATTTGTGCGTTTGTTTTCAAGCTTTTGGTCCTTTAACTTGATTGTGTCAAAATTGCTACTCTTATGCTCTAAATTTTATCTCTAGCGAGAATGTAAACTTTATTGATCCCAAATTCTTGTGAAATTATTCACGTAGCAACACATTGCTATATAAACAGTCTTCTTGCATTATTTTTCTTTCGCTTTTGAAGTGTTTTCCGATTATAGGTAGAGTTTGTGTTCGTACGGGTACTCACATTACTTGTCACGGACCAACGTTGGAAACCCTAAATTCTGGTTCCTTGAGAAACCATTTAAATACCAAAATCTGTTTGCTTGAGTACGTATACTCCAGGTTTTTATTTATCGAGAATGACTTCTCCTTCTTGTTCTTGGGACTTGCCGGAAAACTTTATTGATGATGATGTTTATTTTGAGATCGTCCTAAAGAAGAGAAGTACCATTGTTGAAGTTGATGAACATAATCCTGGTGCATCATGCTTTTATGCATATTCTTATCAAGATAAAGAAAATGCTGAGATGGTCTCTGCTGAAGTGGTTCATGGCTTTCTCAATGATCTCGGGAAAGCAAAACTAAAGCTTGAAATCTCTCTGAATGATCTTGCTTTGTTACGAGCTGAGTTGAAAAAGGTTAACTCTGACCTTGTTCTCATGAAGTCACATGTTAAGGATCTTCTCAAAGAGGATATCTTCTCCAAAGAAGTTGTTGATGCTGTCAGTCACAAGCTTGAAGGTCTTGAAACCTGTGAAGATACTGAACACTAACTATGATTTTAACGTGTGTTCGGTTGTGTTGGTTTTAGAGTTGTTTTGTTTTTATCTCTCATTGTCTAGGAAACTTCTTATGAGAATTTATTCTTGTGTTTTAAGAAGGATAACTAGGGTTTGGAATAGCCATTATTGTGAGTACACATAGCTATTGCCAACGTTTTCATCTTGCAATGTTTTTAGATTTATTTATTGAAATTCTAATGTTGATTTGGAAGATGATTTTTGCAGTATTAATCTTTATGGTTTTATATATTGCAAATTGTTATGGGATATGTTGTTTACGTCCGTGAACCTTTACTGTCCCATACTTGTTCAAAAGTTATCTCTATTATATGTCGGTATGAACGTATTGATAAAAGATAGAATGAACTTTTGACTACAAAAGTTAAGCCTTTTATGTCATTATGCAAATATTGATGGAAGAAAGGATGAACTTTTGTTTACAAAGATCAAGTCTATTATATGTCATTGTGCAAATAGTGATGAAAAATAGAATGAATCTTTGATTTTTCCGCAGTATTGGTCTTTCCCCGATCCACATCTTTGTGTATATACTGTGTTGCTCCATAAGTTCTCTTATGTTGAGCATGGCCAATTGAATTGATCATTTTCCTTGTGGTTAATTCAATTGAGATTTTTGGATACAAATTCATATTCTTATGTGATTTTTTAATGTCCAAAGAAATCTTTCTTTTCTTGTAAAAGTAAGGTCTCTCTTGTTGTTCTCTCGGGAATGTCATTTTATGGGGGAGAGTTCTTAATTGAACTTGTGCTTAATTACCAAATCTTTGTGGGGAGTGCGGCAGTGGAATATTTTAGGGGTTATCTTGTATCTTTATAAACTCCTTGATGAATGCATTTAGCTTCGGCTATTTGATGGCATCTAAACAAGTTGATATGTTGTTCAGTTTTGGTCATGAAGTATATCTATGGAAATTTCATGAGGATCCCACTAGTTTTCGTATCTTTGCCAATTTTTATTGACAAAAAGGGGGAGAATTAATGTGTAGTTCACACTACAAATACATATGGTTTACGGATCATTATGTAAGGAGGAGTGGTTTTCATTGTGAGATGAAGTATTAACTAAGGGGGAGTGATACATATCACCATAGTATTGTTGTCAAAGTTGTGATACAATTGAACTTTGATGTTGTATAATGATACTATGACACTGTATAACAATGATTGAGAGCAATTGTTTTCTCATTGTTATAGCTACGGATCTTCAACAACGATGATGCTGAGTTGAACACATTTAGAATCATTGGAGTACTTGGAAGTGACGAAGATTTAAAGTAATGTTGAAGAATCAAGGAGATCAAGCATTTGGATGAGAATCTACAAAGTTTATTTATTTTGTATACATATGTATTGATAGTTTTGTCACTAAAATTGACAAAGGGGGATATTGTTAGAGCACTGCTCGGTCGAACTCGCAAGCGTTGCTATCTCAAGCTTGTTTGTCAATGTTAGTGATCAAAACTATAAGTCTTGATTTATAGTCTACTTATAGATGTCTCAGACTAGGATAGATTGTGTAGTTGAGCATTAGACTTCCCGGCGTTCATCAATTGAAGACGAAGAACTACTAAAGAGAGCTTATGGAACTTCATCAACAAAAGGTATGTGGAGACTGAAACTCATCTATCACTTGGAAAGTCTATTTCTACTCTATCTCCTATATTGAGACATAAGTCGTGTTACGATATAGTTTTCTATACACATTTGAGATTTCGAGCTGAGTTTAACTCGCTTACATATTTCTCGGAATATGTGTTGGCAAGCTTTCCCTTCAACCAAGTTCATCTTATATTCTTGAAGAAAGTCAAAAGATGATCATGTGAAAATTTCCGAGTAACATCTTACATGGTTTGTGTGATACAATCATTTGATGTAGACTTGGAATGTTTCGTTATGATTATTTCATTAACTTGAAAATTGCTTTGATGCTAATAGTGTGTGAAAACGACTATTTTCATCCTCTAAGAAAGTTTCAATGATTGTAATAAGAGTTTAGAACAATGAACCATATTGGATTATGTACATGTTATGCACTTTGCATATGTGTAATCCATGTCTGGGAACCATAGTGTGCATACCCGTATGCGTACCTGTTGGTTTGTGAATTCCGAGTACCTAAGTACGCATACCCGTACGCATACTTGCGTAAGATTCAGGTCCGGAAAATTTTGCTGGGATTGGAGGTGTGCATACCCGTTCACATACTAGCGAAAATCAATCTTGGTCCGGCTACTTAAGTATGCGTACACGTTTGCATACTTGAGTGGTTAAAGTTCTAAAATCGGTTGTGACATGAACTAATATATATATATTAAGGAATGCATTCTTTGCAAACTGTGGCTATAATGTTCATGAATTGATTCGAGTGAATCAAACCGATTTTGCTTCAATTGTGTTCTTGTATATTTCTATGATAATATAGCAATTGAACAACTCTTTAACTAGTTTCATTTGAGTCATTTGAACTAGTTATGGTTAAGATGAATTAGGTTGATATGAGAGTGTTCATATAGCTAACCTCGGTTAACTACGGTTGAGCCAACATGGTGTACACGTTTAGGTACAATTACATAAACCTAAATGAGGGTACATTTCATTTGTGTATGACAAGCTAAGTTCGATCTAACGGTTGAAAGATATTAACTTGAATCTAATCAGGTTTTCATCTAACGGTGAATAATGAATGTTTTGTTACCAAGGTAACTTAGATTGCAAATCCTGATTTGAAAACTATATAAAGGAGAACTCTAGCAACTGGGAAACCTAATCCCCACACCTCATGTGTGATACTAGTTGCATAAGCTAGAGTCGATTATCCGTTAACCTTAGGTTTTTCATGAAACCTTGTAGGTTAACGACTTGAAGAATTCATTGGGATTGTGAAGCCAGACCCAACTATTTTCTCTGTAGTTGCGTGATCTGATCTTGCATCTTCTATCGTGTTTGAGTACAATTTTCTTTAAGATTGGCTCGATATTTATTCTCCGATAGGTAAGATAAAAAGTAATCACAAACATCTTCGTCTCATCGTTTGTGTCCACAACATCTTGTTTCGCTACCATACGATTAAGATTGTTGTGAGGTGATTGATAATACTAGGCTATTCTTCGGGACTATATTCACCTTGATTTATAAAAAGACATAACAAAACTTGTAGGTATTTCTTTGGGAGACAAATTTATCTATTCCTATAGACTTTTCTGTGTGAGACAGATTTGTTTATCAAGTCTTCGACTTTGGGTCGTAGCAACTCTTAGTTGTGGGTGAGATCAGCTAAGGGAATCAAGTTCGTAGTATTTTGCCGGGATCAGAGACGTAAGGAGCGCAACTGTACCTTGAATCAGTGTGAGATTGATTAGAGTTCAACTACAGTCCAGCCCGAAGTTCATTGGTAGTAGGCTAGTGTCTGTAGCGTCTTAATACAGTGTGGTATTCAAATCTGGACTAGGTCCAGGGGTTTTTCTGTATTTGCGGTTTTCCTCGTTAACAAAATTCTGGTGTATGTGTTATTTCTTTTCCGCATTATATTTTCTTATATAATTGAAATATCACAGGTTGTGCGTTGAATCAATCAATTGGGAAATCCAACCTTTGGTTGTTGATTGAAAATGATTGATCCTTGTTGATTGAAAATGATTGATCCTTGAACATTGGTCTTTGGTACCGTTCAAGTTATTTCTCTTATATTCAATCGGGCTCGCAAATTCCTATTTGCTGATTGTAGATTGAATTTAGAGAAAGAGATATACAACTCTTTGATATACTTTTATATAGATTGAGTCTGACTGTCTAATTGATTCTCTTGAAAGTATATTGGAGTTTGTCTATTCAGATTGCCAAACGAATTATTGGGTGTGGTTGTTAGACCCCCGTTTTATTTTCAGTCCATCCTAACCAGAATCCATATTTTGATATGTTAATATCAAGTCAAGTTTTTCATCTAACGGGGATTATTGATTGCTTGGTTCCAAGCTATCTTAGCTTAAACCTAAAGCAACCTTGATCTTGAAAGTCTATAAAAGGAAAACCTCTAACAACTGGGATCTTTGAATCCCTGACACTATTTTTGTGCGTCCTAGTTGTAAACTAGAGTCGTCCTCTCCTTCAAACCCTTCTAGGGTTTAGCGACTAAAGAGACTTCACTTGGGGATTCGTGAAGCCAGGTCCAACTATCTTTATCTTGGTAGTTCGTGTATCCTGATCTTGTTTTGATCATTGAGTTTATCACTTAAACAAGATAGATAGAAATCACAAAGTATCTACGTCTCAGAACTTTTGATTTCACAAGTTTCGACTTGTGATGTGAATAATACTCTAGGATGCTTTTCGGGAGTCAAAATACTGGATTTTGAGGTTTGCTAGACTTTGTCTATTCCAATCGATTTCCTACCTCACCTTGATCTTTGATCAGAACGAAAATCACAAATAGGCTTATATGTGGGAGGCCTATTGGTTTAAAGTCTTCAATTTAGTTGAAGCAACTCTTAGGCAATAAAGAACGTTAGCTAAGGGAATCATTTGCACGGAGTTTTGCTGAGATTTAAGAGGCGTAAGGAGCATAACTGTAATTGAATTGCTATGATGGTTTAATTCGGTCTCAACTACATTCAAGTCTGAAGTTCTGATAGTAGGCTAGTGTCTGTAGCGGTTTAATACAGTTTGGTGTTCAAGTCTGGACTAGGTCGCGGGGTTTTTCTGCATTTGCGGTTTCCTCGTTAACAAAATTCTGGTGTATGTGTTATTTCTTTTTCCTCATTGTATTGTATATCTTTATAATTAAAATATCACATATTGTACGTTAATCAATCAAAGTAGATACATCCATCCTTGTTTGTTGGATACGATTTGATTGGTTCTTGCATATTAATCTTTGGAAATGTCCGGGGTACTCTCACACATAATCAGGTTCACGGATTTGGTTCTGTAAACTTTCTGATTGTGAGAGAAAGAGATATAAGTTCTTCGTATAATTCCTTGATTGAGATTCATTAAGTTGAACTCTCGGAATTGTATTCGAGTTTAGTCCATACAGGTTGTCTAAGAAAAGGTTGGTGGTGTGTTTTAGTACCCCCCGATGTTTTCAATGGTATCAGAGCAGGCAAACACGCGAAGACCTAATAAGTATGTGTTTGAAGCAATCTGATTCTATGGACGAACGTACTATCTCTAATAACATATCACCAGTTCAGAATCAACCAGATAATTTTGTTCAAAGTTTGGATCCAACACCTACTAGTGGAAAATGGAAGGTAAACCACTGCCAGGACATGAGGTAATATTACCAAAAACGACTGTGCTCATTAGCTCTAATTTAGAAGTGGTTTTTTCCAAAACGACTGTGTCTCACAAACGTGAAATTCTTTAAAAAAACCACTTCTCGTGGCAGTTCTCACTGTAACACTGGTGAATGCAGTAGTTTATTTTGATTATATTTAATAAAAAAAAGGATTTGATTATGTTGATTCTTAAGCTTATTCAGCTGAATCTAATCTAGAATTAGAAGTAACAGCAAAACTAAAATTAAAAAGGAAACCAAATAAAGATTTATATTGAAAGATGGATTCAATGTACAAATTCAACCACTTAAAATCACCCAAGTTTAAAATGTGAAAATTTCAATACTAAGAAGAATGTTGAACCTGAGTCTCTTTTACAAACCTAACAACCAAAAACTTCAACAACCTCATACACAGTTTAGCATTTAACCCGCAAGACTGTGCCATCTATACAAGTAATATGAGAGAATTAAAACCAAAGATAGGTACCCAAGAGACTTGTGAAATTGGATAATGGTGTGAAGTTCCACTTTGCAGCTAACCACCATGACTCTATGTAGCTTGTCCTGCACCAAGCTTTGACTGATGTAGTTGTAGTTACTCTTCAACAATGGTTGCAACTCCTCTTGTCCCTTTCTGGTTCATTCCATATAACAACCTTTGCAGTATAATTCTTTGAGTGATCACTGAAAGTAACCATCAACCAGGCATTAGGTAAAATGTCTGCAAGAGCCCGACTTTGTTACTTAGGAGATTGTAAGCATCCTTCTAGAGCTTACAAGCAGCAAGATATATATTCAGAGATGAGTGAAGTAGGTAAGCTAATATATATTTTTGTAAACATCATAAACAAGTCGAGAATGAGTTAAGTACGTAAGCTAATACCTATTTTTTTTTTGGACTGCTAAGTTTTATAATCATAACTACAAGACTGTAGCGTTTTTAGCTGCACCAAATCCATTGTTCTGTCTGTTATAGCTCCACCAATCAAAGAATGTCATTCACTGTGTTAATTTCAAAATGACAAACATTAGCACACCACTGCTCGAACTTGGCTGAAAATGCAAATAACTCATGCGATCAATCTCAAATCAAGATTAACTATATTTATAGTTGGCACGATGATATAAAACAATTCAGTTATAATGGAAACAAATCAATCAGACACTACTCTGTTCTAGCAACAAATTACATCCATGTGAGAGAACTTACCCCACTCCTTTCAAACAACTACTTGCCGCCAATGCATAATCAGGGATATGCTAGAAAATACTATGCCCTGATCATCATACGACTAATTGAACCTTGTAGTGACTAGTAGCACTAAGCTTAAGGGTTCACCATCTTCACAAAGAAAAGAAAATACACGGTTAAATGACTTAAGGCAGACATGGTGTGATATTTGAATCCAACACAATAAATAAAACGAATTAGTACAAGCCCTTTACCAGTTACGCTGTAAGCTGCAACCATTTGTTCTTCCCCTTCAACTTCTTGTCCTCCTACACATCATCACGTAAATGAATTTAAACCCCTGACCATCATATCCTCATAAAACTGAAAAAATATGTAAGCAAAACTGCATATGAGCACTTCTTCTAACTTAACACTTTCCTGGTCTCGATGAAATGATTCTGAAGCGCGGTGAGGCGGATGCTTTTGAAACCTTTTTTTTTTTTTGGAATATTCTGGCCATACGGAGGATACTACATGGAACTATTATCTCTATCGTTTGGGTAGTGATCAGGTGCAGATCCATTTAGGTAGGATGAACCTTCCTCAGACTGCTGCACCTCTTTAAGTTTAGAATATATATGCTGAAGCTTCTCCACAGATAGTTTTGAAAAGGTAGAAACACAGTTCCATAGTCTTGTGATCATCCCTGCACAAGAAGAAAGAAAAGGTACATTTATTTCCATAAAATTCCTAATGGCATTCCTTAGCTAGCTTGGGTGGAATAATCTGAACAAAGAGACTTAAAAAATAAATTCTATAAAGTCCAGCTGCTTTCCAGTTTCCCATCAAGCAAGTAACAAGTCACACTTCAAAAAGAAAAAGTGAAATATGGAACAAGCAAACGAAAGTGAAAAGACGAGGGTACCCAAATATACCTAAATCTAAAACTTTTCCACCTATAAGTCCTTTCTCCGAAAGTGATTGTCTATGGACTGAGTCGAGACAATACAACTAATCGGTTCACACTTCGTGTGATCGTCTATGGATACGAGATCGAGACAATACGACAACAAGATAACTTGTGTGATTGACTATGGATACAAGATCGAGACAATACAACAACGAAGTATGTTTACTTGATAAAAGGTTTGGACTTAACCAAACACAATAGGATTGATATCAAGTAAATAGGAAGTAACGTTTGTGTATTTTACTTCTAATTATAATAAAACAATTATAATTGCGGAAATAGAAAAGTAAAAGACACAGCAAGATTTTGTTAACGAGGAAACCGCAAATACATAAAAACCCCGGGACCTTGTCCAGAATTGAATACTCTCGGGATTAAGCCTCTATACAAAATCTAAACCAACTTCATATAGTTGAGACCAAGCAACTAAACCTATAGTTCACCTAGTTTCGTCTGTATCACTGCGCCTCCAACTTGCAGTAAGTCACGCACTTGGAACAATTCTTTTAGTTCGTATTCCAAACAGTAAAGGAACAACAAATCTGTTCGGTAACAACTCTTTTCAATCAAATGATATGAGTTCGACAAAAGGCTCTTCCGTTTATCCCAATAAACTCCTTTGTCAAGTCCTTAGATCTATCTTATCAATAACTACCAAAGTAATTGTTAAGATTTTGCAATCAATACTTTTAATCACAAAGAAACGTATTAATGCCGATCTACTCAACTAATCAATCAAGGTTATCACAAAGATAAACCGATTATAGTTTGATCCTTTTCCAGCCGAAACAAGTATTGTGCACACCAAAGATTATGAACCCAAATCAGAAATCTTCTTCGTCTTCAAATCTTCTTAGATCTCCAATAAACACCTGCACACAATCAACTTGAATCTCTTGTGATCAATCACACACAGAACAGAGTCTGTTGACAATGGATTATCATAAGACGTCTTTAGATCTACAAACAGTCTAAAGATCCCCGTCGAAACTTCAATCTAGTTTGAGTGAATCTTATATCAGAAGAGAAGATTATCAAGCATAAACAAACTAGGTGCAATCAAAGTTCAACAACCGTTAGTCTATCAAATCAATCGAAAACTAATAATAAACCGCAATTATCTAGTTTCCCACTAACGATACTAATAGAGCTTCTCAATCCAAAAGAAGTCTTTAAACTGAGCGGTCGTAAGAGATTTCGCCTAATTAGGTTACTTTCCTCTCCGAATAGGCGGCTCCACCAGTAACAACACAACTAGGTAGTTTTGCTGGCTCTGAGGATTAGTTTGCTAGAAATGCAAACTTTGGTATTTATAGACCAAGGAAGTTTGGACACCAAGGAATTTCCAAAACCGAAAATATTCTCAAGATATGCAATATATTCCAGATTCGGTTTTCATAATTCCTGGAAATGCTTTGTCCAAACATTGACCGAAAATTTCTTAGAAAATCTCCAATTAGTAAATGCACATTAAGCGTTGGTATGTCAAGTTTCCAATTAGTAAATGCACATTAAGCGTATGTAAGATTTTTGTCACTAAATTTGACAAAGATGGAGATTATTAGAGCATAGCTCGGTTGAAACCACTAAGCGTTGGTATGTCAAGTTTGGTTGTCATATTTTAGTGAACCAAAACTCATTTAAAGATTTGCTTGATTATGTACTAGAGTCAACTTCATATAGGTTAGCTTGAAAGTATTAGGATATGAGACATTACAAGTACTAGGTGAAGACTTGAAGAATGTGAAGAAGTAAGGAGCTACAACGACGACATTATCCTTCCACTTGAGGTTAGTAATATTTGACTTGATCTGTTTCATTCCCTAACATATCTTTCAAGTCGTGCATATTGAAAACATAACTGCGAAGCTATAAATGATTATACTCTAGTTAGACATAGTATTGAGGAATACAATACGAAGTATAACGCTTATCTTTTGAACTTCGTATATAAGACATCGATATAATCGTTTGAATGCTATTGTGATTATGTATGGGTATGAGGTGAAGATTTAATCCTAGGAAATAATGTTTTACATTCGTTTAAAGGAAGTACATTCATAAACTTGTTTTGTGAATCGAAAGGGAAATCGCTAGGCTTATTGGTATTGTTATTCATTGCATATGTTTTGAACTACCAATATGTGTGTTTAGTATAACCGCTCATAACTTGTTTATGTATCTTGGTAAAACTATTCACAAGGCATGACTTTTGTATTGGTATAAATAAATTTTATTAGTGAAACCGATCTTAAGTAATCACCTAAGATAGTATAATCAATTTGTTGTAATTGGTATGACCAACTCTAGTCATTGGGGAACCGATCCTAGTAAGAGGTGCAACCGATCACAAAAGGGGAATCGATCCTTGTAAGAGGTGCAACAAGTTTCTAGTTATTGGGAACCGATCCTATGAACATGTGCAACACGTTTTTAGTTATTGGGAACCGATCCTATGATCGGGTCAGATGGGATGACCTTGATAGGATCAGATTTCCTAACAGTATTGATGACAAGCATGAATTTACTCGTTTTGTTGACAGCTCATGTTTTAAGAAATACGAAACTCTCAAAGGAATTGAGTTTACCACTAAAAAGAAATTCGATCCAGATGTCCAAGATAAGGATTATGTGAAGTTTGTTCAAGATCGAAACTGGGGAAAACTTTTTGGTTTTGAAAAATATTCACCTGATATGGTAAGAGTTTTTTATGCGAATATTCATAATGTTGATCATAAAAATCTTACCTTTGTTACTCTTGTTGGTCGAGGACTATACTATGTTGATCGTAAGACAATCTATAATGCTATTGAGTACAATGTGGAATGTAATCACTTGATTACTGGAGTTGAAATTGAGCACGATACCATTTCAACACAGCTCATTGGAAGATCAACAGAATGGGAAAATGGTAGACTACCAACAAAAGATATACCCTTCCACCTAAGGGAATTCTGTAAACTTGCTTTAGATACCCTATTTGCAAGTACAAGAGATAAGTCAGTTTGGGATAAGGATTTTGCAGAATTTGTCTATTTCCTGTGGAAAGGAGATTCTAAAATTGATCTCGGCAGAATTATTGTTAGCCAAATGATCAAAATCTCAGATACTATTTTCTCCCAAGGAATAAAGAGGCATCTCGGTTTTCCATGTATAATCACAGAGATTTGTGAATTCATTGCGGGAGATGATTTTGATGACATGAGAAGCATTACAACTGTCTCTAAAAGGACTATATCTCAAATGATTGGAGGTCAATCCAGTAATAAAATAGTTGAAAGGATTTCACCAAATTCTAACAACAAGTCTCTTCTAGTTCATCTTGAAACTCTTGGTAAACAACTTGATTGTTTTCAGAAACACCTGGGCTTTGCTACTCGAAAAATTCCAGAAACTCTTAAAGGAATTCTAAAGATTGAATCAGAGTTTTCGAACCAAGAATCGAAAATAGAAGAAGAGCATCAAAAACTACTTGATCTCAAGGAATGTTCCTCCCAGTAATTATCTCAAAAGTGAGAAAAATAGACATTAGTTTTTGATTATTTCAATAAAGTCTATTATGAATAAAATTATTGGTTCATAATTTTTCTTTTCGTTTACATAGCATGTGCTTGAATGCTTTATCTTATTGCTATGTATGTTTATGGGATGTTTGATTTCGATTTTCTTGACCTTAATATTCGATCTCATATGATGTGAACCCTTATGGTTTGGGTGACTTTTTGATTTAGCGGGATTGAGTTCTAGCCCATGTTGGTAGGCTTTATCAAAGGATCATGAGGGGTTCTGATTGAAAAAATATGTGAAAAAGTCACAATATGTTGAATCGTTTGGTTTAGCATAAAAGCATATGTGTTTCGAGGTTTCAACTTTTGCATTGCATAAGTTAAAACCGGTTTTCAACCTTTCTCTGGTAAAGGTTGGTTGTTGTTATTCTTTTGTCTTGCAAGAGGATGACAACACAGTGATATTTTGGTATCAATTCTCCCTGGGAAGATGCAAATATTAATGGAGAAGAGGATGCGCAACTTGAGGTAACGACTTTGTTAGTTAATCGTTTTCCTGTTTAAGAAAAGCCTGATTTTATTGCATATATTTATTGCCTTTGCTTAACAAAATTTCGGTACAATTAATGTTTATTCCATTGTTTGTGTATGGATGTGTGTGTGATTCAATTGTTTTCGGTTAAGAAAAACTATTGTTATCTTGCTTTATTGTTTGGTATCAATCGTTTAGGCTTAAAAGATGCAATTGCGGTGCTTTAATATCTATGTTGTTTCAATTGCTTCCGGTTGAGGTAAATAATTATGCAAGTTGATTTATTTGGTTTGTATGAATTGTTTATGGCTTAACAAAAGAAAATGTTTTCGGGATGAATTGTTTAGTCCAATTCGATTCCGGATAAGAGAAACTAAGTTAATTCTGATCTTAGTTAGACTTATCAAAGTGGAGGTTTCGGTTATTCAAGTCTAATCGAATGCCTTAACAAGAAATGCTAGTTAACTAACCTAGTACTTGTATTGTTTAAAGTGAAAGGTATAAGTTATTATTTGAATAATTAGAACCTGATGAGAAAAATAGAGTCAATTCTGATATTTATTTTGGTCTTATCGAACAAGCGATTGTATTTGTACAATCGGTTTAGCAAAGGAACTAAAGTGCTTAGTCGATATTTTGATTTGCTAAACTATTAGGGGAAATTGCTTCGGGCAATTGTTTCCTTGGTAACATATCAAAACAAAATTACTTTGTAGTTTCGGTTTTGATATTGGTTATCAAAAATGGTGTGTGGAACCCTCGTGCTTAACTCTTATAGGTTGCAAGTCTTTTAAGATTTGTAAGATCCTTTCGGTTTGTTCTTTTATTTGCTCGTACCTTTGTCATTTTGTGACAAGAAGGGGGAGAAATATATGGAGTAAACAAGTGATATTGATATTAATTGGTATTGATTTGGTAACACTAAGGGAAAGGACAATGGTGCTTAAACGTTATATTTATAAAGAAAGAGTAAAGCATAGACTAAGGGGGAGTAGCATATCATATTGATAAGTGAATAACAAAGACGTGCGGATTGAAAATCTACCTATCTTACCTTTAGGGGGACTATTAGCTTTGTTATTGAAAAGACGAGGGTACCCAAATATACCTCAATATAAAACTTTTCCACCTACATAAGTCCTTTCTCCGAAAGTGATTGTCTATGGACTGAGTCGAGATAATACAACTAATCGGTTCACACTTCGTGTGATCGTCTGTGGATACGAGATCGAGACAATACAACAACGATGTATGTTTACTTAATAAGAGGTTCGGATTTAACCAAACACAATAGGATTACTATCAAGTAAATAGGAATTAACGTTTGTGTATTTTACTTCTAATTATAATAAAAACAATTATAATTGCGGAAATAGAAAAGTAAAAGACACAGCAAGATTTTGTTAACGAGGAAACCGTAAATGCAGAAAAACCCCGGGACCTTGTCCAAAATTGAATACTCTCAGGATTAAGCCGCTATACAAAATCAAACCAACTTCGTATAGTTGAGACCAAGCAACTAAACCTATAGTTCACCTAGTTCCGTCTGTATTCCCACGCCTCCAACTTATAAATAAGTCACGTACTTGGAACAATTCATTTGGTTCGTATTCCAAACAGTAAAGGAACAACAAATCTGTTTGGTAGCAACTCTTTTCAACCAAGTGATGTGAGTTCGAAAAAAATCTCTTTCATTTATCCCAATAAACTCCTTTGTCATGTCCTTAGATCTATCTACTAACAATTACCGAAGTAATCGTCTAGATTTTGCAATCAATACTTTGAATCACAAACATAAAGAAACGTATTGATGCCGATCTACTCAACTAATCAATCTAATCTACCACAAGGATAAACTTATTATAGTTGGATCCACTTTAACCGAAACAAGTATTGTGCACACCAAAGATTATGAACCCAAATCAGAAATCTTCAAAGTCTTCTTTGTCTTCAAATCTTCTTAGATCTTCAATAAACACCTGCACACAATCAACTTGAATCTCTTGTGATCAATCACGCATACAACGGAGTCTGTTAACAATGGATTATCACAAAACGTCTTTAGATCTACAAACAGTCTAAAGATCCCCTTCGAAACTTCGATCTAGTTTGAGTGAATATTATATCAGAAGAGAAGATTCACAAGTATAAACAAGTAGGTGCCATCAAAGTTCAACAACCGCTAGTCAATCAAATCAATCGAAAACTAATAATAAACCGCAATTATCTAGTATCCCACCAACGCTACTAATAGAGATTCTCAATCCCAAAGAAGTCTTTAAACTGAGCGGCCGTAAGAGATTTCGCCTAATTAGGTTACTTTCCTCTCCGAATAGGCGGCTCCACCAGTAACAACACAACTAGGTAGTTTTGCGTACGTAGTTGATATCAATATTAAAGGCTCGAGGATTAGTTTGCTTGAAATGCAAACTTCAATAGTTATAGACCAAAGAAGTTTGGACACCAAGAAATTTCCAAAACCGAAAATATTCTCAAGATATGCAATATATTTCCAAATTCGGATTCCATAATTCCTGGAAATGCTTTGTCCAAATATGGACCGAAATCTCAGTAGAAAATCTCCAATTAGTAAATACACATTACCAATTTTTATTTTATAAAGATATGCATTTTAATTGCTGGAAATTAAAAGCATACAAAACTAAAAACCTTAATTAAAAGATTATCAATTTATTTCGATCCGGGATTCTCCTTTAGCTATTAAGGAATATCTTTGAACAATAAAAGCTAAGCGTTACTGCACATGTTCAAAGTATGTCAACATCTTTACTTTATAAGTCCTTTTTCATACTTACAATCTTGGAACCGATTTGCCACACTTCCAAACAAGTTTAGAATTGGTTCATCTGACTTCCAAGAACTATGTGATAGATTATCCTATCAAATCAACAAACATGGGTTTTACGGTTCTACCAAAAAAAGTTTCGGTTCTACCTCCATGTGGGTACTAGAATTAGTCACGCTAGTTACCAAAACTTGGTTGACTAGGTACTAGGATCGGTTCCCACATATATATGGTATCTAACTTGTATTTGGTGCACATGTCCATAGGATCGGTTCTCAATAACTAAAAACGTGTTGCACATGTTCATAGGATCGGTTCCCAATAACTAGAAACTTGTCGCACCTCTTACAAGGATCGATTCCCCTTTTGTGATCGGTTGCACCTCTTACTAGGATCGGTTCCCCAATGACTAGAGTTGGTCATACCAATTACAACAAATCGATCATACCATCTCAGGTGATTACTTAAGATCAGTTTCACTAATAAAAGTCATACCAATACAAAAGTCAGGCCTTGTGAATATTTTTACCAAGATACATAAACAAGTTATGATCGGTTATACTAAACACACATATTGGTAGTTCAAAAGATATGCAATGAATAACAATACCAATAAGCCTAGCGATTTCCCTTTCGATTCACAAAACAACTTTATGAATGTACTTCCTTTAAACGAATGTAAAACATTGTTTCCTAGGATGAAATCTTCACCTCATACCCATACATAATCACAATAGCATTCAAACGATTATGTCGATGACGAAGTTCAAAATATAAGCGTTATACTTCGTATTGTATTCCTTAATACTATGTCTAACTAGAGTATAATCATTCATAGCTTCGCAGTTATGTTTTGAATATGCACGACTTGAAAGATACGTTAGGGAATAAAACAGTTCAAGTCAAATATTACTAACCTCAAGTGGAAGGATGATGTCGTCGTTGTAGCTCCTTATTTATTCACATTCTTCAAGTCTTCACGTAATACTTGTAATGTCTCATATCCTAATACTTTCAAGCTAACCTATACGAAGTTGACTCTAGTACATAATCAAGCAATTTAAATGAGTTTTGGTTCATTAGAATATGACAACCAAACTTGACATACCAACGCTTGGTGGGTTCAACCGAGCTATGCTCTAACAGAAAGAGAATTTCCTAGATCATAAAAAAGCCTTACTAGATTGCTTGTTCAATTCATGCTGCTGAACAATCTCGTCTACCTTTCTCCCAACAAGTTGCAGATAATTCTGAATCCTAGAAAGCACCTAGAAGAAATGAAAATATGGCAATATAAACACTTGATCATGCAACAAAAAAGAGCGAGGAAAGCTGACACAACATCAGTTACACCTTTTCCTTCCGTAGATTTGCACTTGTATGCTGCAACTTCTCCAAGCGTTTGAGGGTTCTCTCCACATCATTCATTAAATCTGCACACCATTCCATCCACTTTTCTATAGGATATACACACCGCATTAGCCTGTAAACTGAACCATTTTTATGCTACTTATTGCAGCACTGAGTACACACAAAAGGGAGTTGCGGAATAGCAGCAAATGCGATCTTACGCCTTGGATACAAGTCCGTTTATCTTCGGAACACGACAGTGGTTAACCCATCCATGTAACAAATATATTTATACCATACATGTAAATCATAGATGGTTTAGTAAACTATCAATTACGAGTGCACAATGCACAATTTATGTCCATATAGACATATAGGTGTTATGTATTGGACTACCTTTACGAAATTCAGAGATTACATGCTAAGTTGTGATTTTGTTCCTGTGTTCATAAAGGTGTCATCATGCCTTACATTGGTCAACACATCGATGTCTTACATATGGTCTTCCAACCAAGCAGGAGTTACAGTCCCACGTACAAGATAAAAAATTAAAGATTTATATTTTCAATGACTAACCAAAACGTAAGTGTATAACTAACTGGGGAGAGTCAAATAAAAATCACACAGGTATGTCGACTATTATTAAATAGCATGAAATGCAATCAACAAATAGTCTAAATGACACGTACCCAACCCACTACAAAAGAGAGATAGTAGAATTTAAGAATGTGACTGATGTAGTACATAAGTACAAAAATGGTCTTTAGCCACGCCAGATATAAATTTCCTTGTCACGCCTTTTTGGTTTTGGCGTGTCTATAGGGCAGACTTCTACCTTATAGACATGCCATGTTCTATGGGTGTGTTAATATAAGTGCTTTCAGCCACGCCAGGGCTAGTAGCGTGTCCAAATATCAACCGTTTAGTCAATTTAACTTTTAATTTTTGATTGGGCGTGTTTATAGACCAGTCTATGGCCACATTAACCAGTTGTGGCGTGTCCATAAAAATAGTCACGCCACTTGAGGCATGGTTAAAAAGTTTTATTAGACACGCTAGTATGCGTGTCCATAGTGTACGATTTATAGACACGCTGGTTAAAAAGTTGGTTTTATTAGACACGCTTGTATGCGTGTCCATAGTGTGTGTTTTATAGCCACGCCGGTTTATATGCGTGGTTAAAAAGTTGGTATTATTAGACACGCTTGTATGCGTGTCCATAGTGTGCGTTTTATAGCCACGCCGGTTTATATGTGTGGTTAAAAAGTCGGTTTTATTAGACACGCTTGTATGCGTGTCCATAGTGTGCGTTTTATATCCACGCCAGTTCTATTTATTACTGGGTACATGAAATGGGTTGTTTATTACTGGGTACATGAAATGGGCTGTAACTGCGACAGCACAGGGCCCAGCTCTGTTGAGGGCCTTTTGATTAAAAGACTTTCAAAAAAAAAATAATTAAATAAAAAAGCTTATGCCCAAATTCGAACACATGGTCTCGACTCGAAGGAGGTAGGTAACAAGACGAATCAATCCACCAAGCTGCCCATCTATAGTTATTTAAGATTAGTGTTTTGAAACACTAAACAGTTTCTGCTACTCCATAGGGACCAAAGTATAGTTACAATCTATAAATGAATCATCTGATGCTCCGTAACTCACAAAGAAGAAACTCTTCCTCTTCCTCCTCGTGCTTTGCAACTCATTCATCCCTTTTACCCCAAACCTATATTTCCATTTCCTCCTCCTTTACTACTCTTTCACCCCTTTAATCCCAAACACTAGTACTAATGCTTGGACTTGGTTTTGTTGTTGTCTTCTTGTTTTCTGCTGAATCCATTAAAATATTTTGGTGCTTGTGCAAGTGTTTTAATGGATTAAACAACAAACAAGAAGACAACAAAAAAAAACTAGTCCACGATGTTCTGCCAAGTTAACCTGCAGCTGAATGGCTATAAATAAGTCATCTGATAGACGTGCCTTCTATGAATGCATAAAACCAAACGGTTGACCTAACAATGCACCTCTTAATTGGAGTAAAAGCTAATGAATTAAGTGACTAGATTTAGGCTTTGGAAATAGGGTTTAGCTAGAGTAATGACGGCTTTGAAGAGGATGCGCATGGCATTGACAAGGCGTTAATAGCCAAGCGACAGACACTTGACCAAGCTCCATAAAATATCATTGATAGCTAAGCTACTACCATTATTTAAACAAGGCAGGGGGATAAACATATTATTATACCAAAAGAAGAAATCATAGAAATAGAGATTAAGAAAACAGATAATGGCAGAGAATGCTAGTAGTTCAACAAATGGAAATCACAACGAGCCACCACTCGATTCAGATGCAATGGTACGTACAAAGTTGATAATTGGGACTTTATCAAGCTCCGAGATTGAAAGGTTGATTCCTTTTCTGAATCAGGAGAAGATAAGGAAGAAAGAGCAAGAGGAGCGAGAATAATTTGAAAGATTAAGGGTTGAAAATGATAAGGAATTTCAGTTGTGGATGAGAAAGTTGGATGCCAAAGAGGCACGTCGACACAGGCAGAAGCTTCAACGACGAGGAGAGTGGAAGTGTTCATGGGGGAAAACTCGCAGTGCGACAGAAAGTGATAGTGAAGATGAAGAAAAGAACTGTGAAGGAGGAGAAGATGAGGAGAGCAGTGATGATTCAATGAAGAGAGATGAGAGAGCAAAAGAAGCAGAGAAAAAGAAGAGGAATATGAAAGAGTTTGAAGATGTGATGTCAAGTACTGCTATCTCGCTGAAAAGAAGAACAACCCTCGTAAGTTTGCTCGAACCATGTCAGAACCCCTGAACGTGGATTCTGGCGGAGAGGAGATTCCTGGGTTAGACATCGATGGAGAGCCCGTGTTTGCCGGTGAGATGGTGGTTTGCAGTGAAGCAGAAGATGAGGAAGAAGAAACCGAAGATGATGATCTCCAGGGTCCCTACACATCTTCAGACGATGATGATGGTACTGGTGCCTACTATGAAGAGGATGAGTTAAACTACAACAACAACAGTAATGGCGATTCTTGGTGATTGCCTTATAGGTACTGTCAAATCCCCTAGAACTAGAGTAATGTGATATTTTGATTACTATTTATCTTGTGCATCTTCATGAAAACTTGTGGGGATATTTATGGTACTTTATGTTGCTGTAGAAGTGTATGGAGAATGGGGTTTCGATTTCAGACATTTGGTGGTAGTTTTTTTTTTTGTTTGATAGATGGTGTTGATGAAGAAGATATTAGGTGATTTTGGGGTTCAGTTTGAAGCAGGTGCATTATTTGGATAGCAGCTGGGAGCGTTGCCGCGGTTATGATGGGTAAACCTTTTATGTCAGGTAGATTATTAATGTTGCATCTTTGAATTTTGGTTGTAAAAAAATTTTGGTTGTAAAAAGAAAGTTGTAATGGCACTGGTAGCTGCCGGGTGTTTAGAAGTGGTATTCTGTTTGCTTTGTCCTTTTTTAGATGTAATAAAACTTGTGATGGATGTATGTTTGAAGGGTTTGAAGAAATTTGTCAGTTTTTCTTGCTCTTTTGATTTCAGTAGTAATGGACTGAATACAGTACATGTACAAACAAGCAATGTTCTTGGTGAATGATTATAAAATTCCAATGATTGTTAAGTAGAGATATGTAGGAATGATTGAATTAGTGAATCAATAGGGTATATAAAATGTTTTTTAAGATGGTATTAAGAATAATTCAAAGCATATTTTAGGCCCAATTCCAAAAAAAAATCTATGTGCAAGCCTATTACTATTACTACTAATCCTAGCATGACAGAATATTAATTCAACAATCGGTATAGCCAAATCCAAACTCACAATATTCACTCATCCAACATTGCTAAAAGCCTAAAACCCATCTGCATACAAAACCCCACCATGATTTAAGAATCAATTATTTTCAACAATCCATACATTCATTCTCTAGTTAACAGGGAAAATCCAAACTGCTAACTTAAATTTGAACCAAAGTTTAAGTTTTATGCTATCCTAAATCCAGTAAGACTCCAGTTCAAAATACACCTAATTACTTGATTTCTCCTCCAAATGGGTTTTTCACTATATATGTAAATATCAACAATAGAAATAAAATTTGCGTAATTCATAAGCTTTTATAACTATTAGAAAGCAGTCCAACCCTGCAAAAAGTCTGATTTACACGATTCACTTCGAACACAACTACCCCATTTTAGACTTACTACGGACATTGTTCCATATATATATATATACAAGAAAATTAACAGTTATAACCGAATTCCCGTCAAGAACACATACACAAACACAAAATGAAAGTGCATCAAAACATGATAGCTGAAGATCTGCTTACCCTTTCAATTCCATCAGAAATACATCAGAGAAAACTTTGTAGATTTTAACGAAGTAGTCCGAAAAACTTTAGATACCCCAATCTCAAAAGCCTTCCCGCAAATTCTCTCTTAATGCTTCTGATGATCACTTGTTGGTGCTGGAAGAAGTTGCAGATCTGCATACCTGATAGTGTCATCATCCTCTTCATCATTCTAATCCTTACCCATGTCATCACCTTCCTCACTTGCAATCAAAACAACGTTCCCATCAATATCCAAACCCTCAATCAATTTTCCTTCAGATTCCACATTCAACGGCTCTGCCATTGTACTTGCAAACATTAGAGGAAGGGCCTTCTCTTGTAAGTAAAGTTGATACATCATCAAATCAACTTTAGTTTGTCTCTCTCCCTCCTCTTCTGAATCAGTCTTTGGATCACTGCTCTCCTCCTCATCTTCTTGATTTTCAGCCTCATTTTGTTCTCCTATTTCTTCCTCAGTTGTACCTCCGGGTTCTCTCGTATCTTCTCTCTGTCTTTGTAATCTTACACCCTGAGCATCAACCTTCCTTACCCACAATTTGAACTCGGCATCATTCTTCTGCCTCTGCCTCTCTCTCAAACTCCTACTCTCTCAATTTCCTTGCTGTAATCTCCTGCTCCAAGGATGTATTCAGTTTCTCCATATCCACTCGAGATAAAATCTATACATATTTTATTGCAAACCCTAAATGCAATAAGGGATCATCATTGCATGCAGCCCCCAATGTCTCATTGTTCCTTGAGCCGCCATTTCTCTCAATTTTTTGCTGCAATCTCCTGCTCTAAGGATGTTTTCAGTCTCTCCATATCCCATAGAGATAAAATCTGTACCACTTTTATTACAAAATCTAAATTTGGCGAGGGATCATTGCATGAAGCACCATTTGTAGCATTGTTTCCTTGATGAGCCATTTCTTAATCCTTTTCTTTCTGCGGTCTTTTTCTTTTCCTCTACTGGTTAAATTACTAGTAATTTTGGTTTCATCAGTTTTTTCTCATTTGATTTATAGAGTGTTTAACAGTCGTATTAATGCTTATTCAAGGCGTTTGGTTAACCTACACACTGGTCATACCACACATCTCCAAATTCAGATGCCATTAATTCAAAACTATCATTACACCTCGATAATCCCTACTCTCATGAGATTTTAGACTCTTCTTATCTCTTAATCTTTGCCTTTAAGAGAAGAGTAAGCCAGTGATCATCACCTAATATAAATGATGACAGTGTAGGGGGCACAAATTGTCTTCCGCAATAAATGACATTATTATAGCACAAAATAATTAGTATCTTTATTTGTATAAATTGAATTTGTTCTAAAAAATGCTACCACATGTTAATGAAATCAAAGATGTTTCATTCAAGAAAAATATAACAACAATCACCCAGACATTTTACTCTGGCTATGTCTACCATATTAAAAAACAAACAAACAAACAAACAACATAGCCGTGTCTTCCACATTTGCAGCAGCAGAAACTTGGGAGAGCTGGATCTCATCATTTTTTGACTTTCCTTGCGATTCTACCCTTAATGTCAGTCCAATAGTAATCATCCCTGTAGATGGTGGATTTTCGACAAAGGCTAAAATCGTAAACCCATAATTATAAATATTCCTGATCCAACAATCAAACGAATACCGAGGCTCATGTCTCTTATCGAAAGCATGAAAGCTCATGCCACAAGAATCTCTGACTGAGAATCTTGTCTCTCGGAGTATATATGGATATGTAGTCTCTCAGCCCGAGGCAACGGCATATCTCATGAATACGAGCAATTTCGTAACTACTTCTACATAGAATCGAAGGATTAGACGGCTCCAGACACTTGCTCGCTAGTATAGAGCAATAACGTCTTCAGGATGTAACAATGTTTTCCCTGACTATATGAAAGAAATATGACGCTTCAACAAGCTCATAACACTAGATTCCTGAATAATTAATGTTCCTAGACAATCTTACTAGTATAGAGCCATTAATTAATTATTCTCAAAATCAATAGATTCATTAACTGAATCCCTAGAAAATATTCAATATTTTCGTTATATTTCGTTACTTAAATTCATGGTTCTTCCCAGCAGAATTCCATGGGTTATTAATAAATATTCAATACACGGGCATCTGAGTTACCTTCGAGTAAGCCCCGACCAAAATGGTGTAAATGTATTCGACAAATAATGCATTAACAAACACATGAATGAACAAACAAGTATCTCAAAATACGACGAGACGATGAACCTATGCAAATAGGAAAGAAAATAATAAAATAATAGTCAAGGCGCTAGGGGATCGGCTCACTGCCACCGGTCATGCCTCGACCAATCCCACGCCCAAATTCTATATTTTATCATATTTTATTATTTTCCTTGATCTCATGAAAATCCTTTCATTTGAACAAATATCCTTCGTTTTGAGGAAACTCCTCGTTTCATGGTGTTTCCTTCACACTCGAGGAAATAATATAAAATTAGGAAAAATATTGTGGGGTCGTGATTATTGGCCAACCGGCCATGCCTTGATCCTACGGCCCCACACCTCATGATTCCTCATTATTTTATTATTATTTCCCTAATCTCATGAAAACTCCTTAATCTCATGATATTTCCTTGATCCCATGAAAAATAATATAAAATTAGGGAAACCCGTGGGACCGGGCCATAGCCGGTCGGTCATGCCCTAGCTGGCCCCATACGCCCTATTTTATTATTATTATATTTTTCATGTTTCCTTAATCCCATGAAATTCCTTGATTTCATAATGTTTCCTTCAAATTATGAAATTCCTTCAAATTATGGGAAAATACACAAAAAATACATAAAATTAAGGAAACTTGTGGGACCAGGCCCAAGCTTGCCGGTCATGTCCTAGCCGGTCCCACAAACCCCTTATTTTATTATTATTATTTTTTATATTTCCTTGATTTTATGAAATTCCTTGATTTCATGATATTTCCTTCAAATTATGAAAATTATTTCAAAATTATGAAAATCCCTTCAAATCATGAAATAATACCTGAAATTAGGGAAAACTCACGGGACCGGGCCCTAGACGGCCAACCATGCTCAAGCCGGTCCCACACGCCCTTATTTTATTATTATTAATATTTTTGTTTCCTTCATCTCATGAAAACTCTTTGATTTCAACAAAACTCCTTGGTTTCAACAAACTCTTTGGTTTTATCATATTTTCCTAAAATCATGAATATATTATAAAAATTAGGGAAAACACCGTGGGACCGGCTCCTTGGCCTACTAGGGCATGCCTTGGCCATAGCCGGGTCCTACACTTCATGATTCCCTCATTTTCTATTATTTTCCTTCATCTCATGAAGGTTTTGACTATTTCAAACAAAAACCCCGATTTCTTCATATTTTCTCAAAATGTTGCTCAAACGCACACCCGTAAAATATCAAAATTCTTTAATTGAGATACGAGACACTTTGGTGACGTGAGCATGTTACCTTGACCGACCAAGGTTGGCTCTTTGTCTTGCAAGAAGCCGGTCCCACGTATTCTCATGATTTGACCTAATTTGCACAATTGCACGTATTAGGTCCAAAACTCTTCCAAACAACTTGGAATTTCATGGAACGATCATCATTTGATACCGTGAACACTCAGGGCCGGTTTCATGACCCCTTGGTCGGTCCCTCATCTCTTCATAATTAATTAGGTTTTATCACCTAAGGTTCAACATTATTTTAATAAATGATTAAAACAGCATTTAATCATCCTTTCTCACGTGAGCATCTGGGAACTACATGGTCGACCCATAATCCCATGTAGCCGATCCCTCCTTTTCTGTGGTTAATTCTCAATAAACCATCAATAAATCATCAATTGATCAAATTAGGGTTTTGTGTCCAAGGTTAATGATTTCAGATTCAAACGCTAATAATTTTACGTTGATCCCGTGATCAACATTTTATTTATCATACTTTCGGTTCAATTACCGGTGATTCGATTTAATATTTTATTTGGTCATGCTACCATAATTCATCAAACGAGCAATATTTGCTCAGATGAGCAATACTTGCTCAAATCAAAGAATATTGGTTCAACAATTCATCAAATGAGCAATATTTGCTCACGTTAACTTATTCACACATCATATCTCTGTCTCAACAGACATGTTCAATTCATGAGTCTCAGAACATTTCCAAACCACGTTCGACTCAACAAAACAAGGACTCATCGTCCCATGAAATCATGAAGTCAACAACTGACTAACTAAATACACGTCTGCCTTGCAGACTCCACAATCACACGAGACATCAATCGTGTTACATGGGGGGATATTAACTAGGGTTTCGGTCTGGCGGTATCGGCACGTGTGCTCATACACACGATGAGAATGTGAGCAAGTCGTGCAATCAGTTGAAGGAGTTAACAAGGACAATCTAGTGGATGGAAAATCAACCAAGTATCTGCACGTTGAGCAACTGGTTTTAACACGATTTCAACTTCCCCATTCTTTGATCCCATCAACTGTCACACTTCATGAGATCATGGTGTTTTCAATTCCAGCAATATAAATAAATCTCTGAATCATGATTGAAACAAGGACAATCTCACGTCAAATAGACAATACGAGATTAGCAACCAACTCTCAACATAGCAAACTCAATCATTCAGAATTTATCTTATTTTCAGAACACACAACACACCTACAATCTTCGATCACCATTGATCTCACACATTTCTCAGCTTCCCTCATACAGACCGACCCATCCTCTCTTGTGACCGAATTTACTCTGGAACGGCCATTGTCTTGGTTTAGGTTGGAGTACTACAGATTGATCTCTCGAATTCAAAGTACTCCCTTCTTGAAGTGCATCTGTGTGAGGTTAAGCATTTCGCTCGGTTCAAGGAGTCTCCTCCGTGCGATCATCTCCTCAATTCCGTAAAAACCAGCGAATCATTTTTCCCATCTACAGATTGGCGACCACAGTGGGAGATCATTCTCTCGGTTGCAATCTCACTTCTCACAAAGATGGTCGGTCTTAGGTCTGGTTCAATTACCAATCAGGATTCAACACCCGGTTCTAATATTGCAAGCTCTAGTGGTACCGCCAACACCACTCCTCCGGCGTAACCTGCCACTACCACTCCTCCGGCGCAACCTGCCACTACTACTCCGAATACCGGTGCTCCAGTGATCACTCCTGCAAGTGATAAGCCCATCAACAATCCACTTTCCGTCCAGTCTCCTGAAGAAATCAGAGAAAATCCGCCTACCATAGGTGATCTCATGAAGGTACAAGAAACTCTTGCCAGGAATCAGACTGACATGGCTGCTACTCAGAAGGAGATATTCAACTATCTCAAGACTCTTACAGACAAGATGTCAGAGAAAACTCAAGAGAATCTAAAGAAAAGTCTTCAGACGCTGATCCCGAAGTCACTCCAATCCATGTAGTAGATGATGAGGAAGTTCCCAAGGCTACAGATGATCCACCAGTGAAAGAACCATCCAGTTTCATCACTCGTGAGGACCTGGAACGCCTCTTGGAAGATCGTGGAAAAGACAAGACGTCTTCTGTCCACCATCACCAGCCTCCATACTCGGCTGCTACGCAAAGGATTCCTCTACCAAAAGGTTATACCTCCCCAACATTTACTCTTTATGACGGAACGGGCAATGCTCGAGAACATGTTTCTCGGTTTCTGGAAGCGTTGGGAGAACATGAGCACAACCATATTGTCCGTCTCAAGGAATTTTCAAAGTCTATGAAAGGCAGGGAATATACCTGGTATAGTAACATCACACCAGGAAGTATCAAAAGTTGGGGAGAAATGGTTAATACTTTCTACAGAAAATATTTCTTCGTTTCAGAGCAAATCACTCTGTCTGATCTCGGAAGAATGTTTCAAAAGAGTAATGAACATCCTAATGATTATGTGAAGAGGTTCAGAATTCAAGACTTGGATTATCATGATCCAAACGTCACAGAGCAACAACTCGTGGACTTGTGCATCAATGGAATGATCCCAGTCTACAGAGCTTTACTAGCAAATCTCAGGTTCCAGACTTTCTCAGAACTCCATGAAGCGGCCAAGCACCTGCCCTATTAGAGAGAGCTAAGTCTACAAAAGTTGAAGAGCCACGAGAGACTCGAGGAAGCAGGCATATAATTAACAAACGGTATAACCTCCAACCCTCCACAAATACTGTTGCAGAAGGGAGTAAACGAAAAGCCGATCCACGGCGCAAACATACTTCCTCAACCCCTTCAAAGGCGCAGAGGAAGGATAATGTGCAAGTTCCTACTCAACACACAGAAGCTGATCCAGAGGCACTTGACTTCCCCTGTTCCATCGAGGATGTTATTGAATTTCTAGACGCCTGGGTTCAAGACGGCGCGATCAAGCTCCCATATGTCAAGAAAGAACCAACTGAAGAAGCCATGGAAAATCCTCGTTACTGTCGCTTTCATAGGTTTGTCAACCATCCCACAAGTGATTGCAGAACTTTGAAGCGCATATTCAAAGAAAATATCGAATCAGGAGAACTCAACCTGGGGACTGAAGGAGTGCACAAAGATCCTCTTGATCGCTGTCGTAGGCGTCAAAAATAAATTACACTTTCTTACTAATCAAAATATATAATGAAGCAAGGGCAAGAAAGGATCGTTTCCACAGAGAGGTCTAGGTTGTCAATATGTTTCGGTTTCCTAAAAATAACACCGGGGGTTTTCTGATTTTTATGAAATTAAAACTAAATAAAAGCAAACAATAAAGGTAAACAAATAAAATCAAGGATGAGAAAGTATTGGTCATGGATTTCGTCTTCAATCACAAACATGTTTCAACACAATAACTAGAATTGATATTTTAATCTCAACTTATATCAAAGGCCCTAGAATATTGATCGCAAAAATATCCCGCTAATCTCCTCTTGTCATCAACAAACACATTAAAAGATGCGAATATGAATTCTATCTAAAAGAACAACCTAACGTGTAAAAGCACTACTCAAGTTTAATTCCCTAGATGCATTAGGTTCTATGAAATCAGGCCAATCAAAGCAATCGAACGTGTAAAAGCACTAATCCAATTTAACAAAGGTTATGGTTCACATAAGATCATAAGAATATATCACTACAAACTATAATCTTATTTATGCTACTTGCAGTCAGGAATTATCACTTTTGCGTATAATAACCCTAACCTAGCAATAAAGATGAAAGCAAACTCAATCGATTCGCGACTCGACTAAACACGCATTCAAATCATGTATCAATATTAATAGTGAATCATAAACGATAATATGAGAGAAAACTAATTTATTGAACAAAAACTCATGTTTGGAAATCCAACTAATCAATAACCAAAAGAAAACTAGGTACTCATATTCATGGAGTTCATCACAAGAAGAAAGAGAAGAGTTTCCACGTCTAAACCCTAGAACCAAAAGTAGAGGCCAAAAGATAAAAGATATATATTAGGTTTAGAGAAAGAGTTTTCTATTTATTTGCTTCTCCCATTCCAAAAGGATACTCTTTCCAAATTTAGGTCTTCTCAAAACCCATCTCCAAGTGGTCCACCAAGCCCATGTGTGAAAATAAGTCTCTGGAAATTACGGGTCCAAAATTGTCTGCCGGAATTGATGACGTCATCGCCGAACCGGTCGCGGTCCGGAATTTGTCACCGTAAATTTGTCTCTGGCCACCTGAGATATCTGAAACCGTCAGCATGCAAATATGTACTCCCAGCAACTCATCTCTCCTTCTCTGCATTTCAAACATTCACAAGAATCATCCAAATCAATTCTTTATCTCTTGCGAAAACGTGCCCAAAAGCGTGACCCGTAGCTCATATATCCGGCCGTCGACTCTTGGGTCTGACTCATACCCCCTTCACGATTCAGTGAAACTTTATGATTCCCACTTTAACTTCCGAAATCCGGCCACTGGAACTAGTACCATCGCCGCACCAATTCTGCTCAGTTTTCACACAATCTCTGCAGTCCGGTTCAAGCACTCTGTCTCTCCCTGTAATGAGCATCACTTTTCATTGTCTTCAGCTCTATCTCTGCCAGAACTACTTGCACATGCAATAATTCACTCCTATAGCTGCATCGCCTTCAAGAAGATCACTCGGCCACAACAAACGGCTCCACTTTCCTCGCCGCATTCAGCTTCACCAGTTCCATCTTATTCTTCCCTTCCCTGCTGCTGCTTCAACTAACAACCATTGCAACACAACCTGCACTTCAGTTCATACACCAAGAAAGCGCACCGGTCCCAGTGCTCCTTGTTCAATTCATATGGCCTTCAACAGCAACATCTCTTACTCCTCAGACCAAACAACACACCAGCAACACCACTATCTTCATCTGCATTAATCTAAGAATCACCACCTGACTCAGTTGCTTATCAAACCAGTCGCACAACCGAGCTTGAACTCTAAGCACCAAACACTGCAAACCCATGTTCTACGGCACTTCCATGTATTGCTACAATATCACTGCACCTGAACTGCGGCTCACCTCTGCAGCTCATTCTCATAATTTCCACCACCAGTTCAAGCCAGATGCATCTCTACACAATCAAATACAACTCCAATTTACCTTTTGCCACAGTTACAACCAAAGCAACCATCTCAAGCCTCGCACCATTCATCTATTCATCCAAATTCGGTTCCTCCCTGAGACCCATTTTTCCATTCTTCTCGAGGCCATCACTGCAATAATGACTTCATTGCAGAATCCACCAGTACCCGCAATCTCACATCCTCCAGCTTGCACACTTCACTCGGCTTTCACTAGTTCAACTGCTCCCATCTTGCAATGCCATCACCTGCAATAACATCTTCTCTTCCTCGGCTTATTGCCACAATCAAACCCATTAGCTTCACAACCAACGTCACAGCTGCCATCATCAGCAACAACACTCATATTCACCAACCACCGCTCTTACTCGAGCTTAACAGCTCCATTTTCTCCATTCTCGGCCTCAGCAATCAGCAACTCGAGCTCCTTACAGCCAAATACTCATTTTCCTACCTTCGAACATCAACCATACCCAACGGCCATTACTGCCAGTTCTGTAAGCCACAAAAATATTCGCTTCAACCCCTCTCGACTTCACCACTGCCTTCTCCATTGATTACTTGAACACCTGATGTGCACTGACTCACCACTCCATGGCAAAGCTTGTGGTTCAGAATTTCTCATTCGGGCGTTTTATCAAGCACTCATTGTGCGTTTCACGAACTGCTGAGGGATGTGCAATGGCTGCACCTTGGAGAATACCAGAATTCCTTCCCTGCAACAATCGAGTTTAATACACACTCAACACAAACCCAAAACCATTCAAACACTAAAAACAGCTCTGAATTCTCTTCACATCATCAAATGTCAATGGCAAACATGAGTTTTCCAATGAGCTTCGTGCCAAGATTATCCGTTCATTGCTTTGATTCTTCGAGTCCAACAAAGAACCCAACTTTCCTTGTTAGCTCAAGAACAAACCCATCTCGAGAATCGATCAATTTCACTACCAACAGAACTCAACTCATCTCTCCAGTTCATAGCACAACAGTAACCAACAGCTTCAACCACCATGAGCACAATCATCTCGATTAAAATCAAAACCCCATTGCAGCGGCTCGAGCTCAGAAACCCATGATTCAAAATCAAACCCTGATTTCATTTCTGCATCACTAATCCCTTGAGTCTCTCGAATTTTACAGCAGCTGACAGGTTCAGGTGAAGAGAGGAAAGTAAAGGAGGAAGAAGAGAAGAAAATATCTTCTCTCGATTGGTATAAGTAATGGGACGTGTTAAAACACCCATCGTCTGGATAAGGGCCACCAAAGTGAAATAGCAACCCTTTAATAATTTTATTTCCATTGTCAGTCTTGTGTGATCGATGTTTACTTCAATTCGGTTAACAAATTTCGAAACTCTGTTACGCTTCAAAAGCCCGCAGCTTCTTCATATGAAGTCGGAATGGCCTCATTCTTTCACCGTTGGCTTCGTCTTTTCATCCTCTTCAAATTGATAAGAGAAAATCTAGGATTTGAGCAAGTTCCACTTCTTTTTGCTCCAATGACTCCAAAGTACTTATAATACTCAAAAGCAATCATAAGATGCATAATTCACAAGGATAATAGCAAAGAAAGCATAAATACTAGATATAATATTAGGTGTTATAGACACCTATCAAATTCCCCCACACTTAGACTTTGCTAGTCCTCGAGCAAATCAAATAAAACAATTCTAAAACATACATACAACTCCGTGTCGTCGAGGCTACGGTCACTTTTAGCATAAATAACAAGCCTTTAAACCCCTAGGTGTCCCTAGTGGACGAGTTATAGTCTCGTGAGGGTTTACTAGAGATATACCCACAAAACCTATTTTTCCAACTTACTATTTCTCCGAAATGATAGCATCCAATGCGCTAAGAAGACATAGAAATTTCTGCACACTAGTCATAAGAAGTTTGACACATAAATGAACACAATCTCATCCTTAAAAGTTGAGAGAGAAATAACCATCCCTCCTCGAAAGAAATTCGGGTTCGGAGTGATCGAAAGTCTCGACTCTGCCTCACAAGAAAGGGTTTTATGATATTGCTCTCAATAATAAATAACTTTTTATGGGTCACACATGTGTCCAGGTAGGAATGAAGAGAGAATCCTGTGACACGTTGAATGGTAGGAAGGCAAACCTTCCGAATTGTTTTGAAAACCCACATCTTTTATAATTTTTGAAAACCCATTTTTCTGACGATCTCTAAGAAAGGAAATCAACCACTTAACGAAGGTGGGAATATGCTTACTAACCTCGTTATCTGTTCGACGTGCAGCTAGCACCACTCTCACAGCATCCATAGAAACGTCTTCGGTCTTCTATCGGTGTCTTCATCTTCGTCTTCGGTCTTCAACTCTTGATGATAACTCTTGAACTTCGTAGAATCTTGACAATGTAACTCTTTTCCTCTAAATCCTTGTTGCTTGAAACTTCATTATGAATATTCCTTATTTCCATTGGCTTTATTGAAAGAATACAAAACTAAAAACAAACCAAAGTATAATACAACACATTTTTCTTGTCTCTCTCTTTTTTTTTTTTTTTTTTTTTTTTTTTTTTTTTTTTATATTTTTTATGAGACCAGAAAAATAAAACAAATACAAAATGAAAACAAAACAAAACAAAATAATAATGCACCTAACAAAAATTTTCTCTTGTCTTTTTTTTTTTTTTTTTTTTCAAATATACATTTTTTTTTCTTTTACTTTTTTTTTTCAAATTTTTTTTTTTATATAAACAAGAGAAAATGAAATACAAATAAAATAAAAAATGTAAGTAAGTACAAGGCCATGGTGTAAGTACTTTACCGCTTGATTCTTCACAACTTGTATGTCTTGATATCATAAACTTCTTGAACTCTCATCTTGATAATCTTCACTCTTGTACAATAGTCTTCAACTTATAAAAATTCTGCTCCTTGTCTTGTTGCTTTACTTAAATCTGAAATCTGCTTATTTCTGTACCGTTGCTTGTAAACCTTAAACGTTTTTCAACTTTCCTTCAAATTTGTGATGCTCCTCTTGTTGATGATGATGGTGGTTCTATGGGCCTGTTGGTGTAGAGAGAGATAAAGTGGATGGTGCTAACTGCGAACAAGAATACAAGTGGTATGTAAGTTAGCAATTCGATGTCACCATCATGATTGACAAAAATAGCACTCAAGAGATCAAAATAGTGCTTCTATGGTGGGTGGTTGGGCAGCTCACCATTCTGCCCGGAATTTACGTACGGTGACACACACTCTAAAAACACAAATGTAGACAGGTACAAAGAATTGAAGGTTGGTGCCTCACATTATGTAACATGGGTAGTTTCCACTATAGGGGACCACTACTCTAATACCGAATTCAGTCTGCACCTTATTTGCCACTGGCATGGTTAAATCCAACTTTAACTCTCATACAATTAAGAAACCCAATCATGTTCTCTGTCATCTCTAAGTTCAGTCACTCTTGTGAGATTCTCGATGTAATCTTAGCGACATGTATACTATGTGACTCTAAACTAACTACAAGTTGGAGTTTTCTTATTCACTAATTTACACAAAAGTTGAAAATTTTCAAAAATTTACAACGTAAACGCTTAACCACTCCCCCACGCTTTAAACTTTACATTGTCCTCAATGTAAATTGAATCGTCCAAAGAAAGTCAAGGTGGGAAATCTTATAACAATATGCGACAAGAAATCATAAAAAAATAAAAACAAGACAAGAAAAACTAAAAGATAAGAGATACAAAACCTATGGGTTGCCTCCCATGTAGCGCTTGGTTTAAAGTCGTCAGCCCGACTATATCCTTGCAAGATTCATTCCCCATATACTAACAATCGGAAAAGTTGGGGATCCTTCCATAGAACCTGTTTTGCAAACACTAGCTTCATACAAATATTAGTAATATAAAACAAAAATGAAGCTATGAACCGATAAAAGTCTCCCACATACTTATTCTTGTCCACACTTGGAAGTGTATAAAGAATATAAAAATCAGGGACTACCACGGTTTGTTGTTCCAAAACCTGCATAGTATGAGAATCAAGTATCTCTAATGGAGGATATCGCGAAACAAAGTCATTCAACAATATTTTTGAAGCACATACATTCAAACTAATAAAAGGTAAAGGAGAAGAAACAATATGCAACGGGTTAGACAAACCTTACACAATCTCTTGTATTACGGAATCCTCATCATCCTTGAAAAACTCAAGTGAATTATTCACCTCTTTTATATCATGGTCCTCTATCAAACCTTGTAACCATTCTTCGTCCGTTTCTACCTTAACCAAAGTCTCGACATAAACATCATCATTACAATCATTTGCAAGCTCAATTGGGTCTTCCACAATATTGGTCAAACCAGTCTCATTCTCAACATACTCCTCTTCATTAGACTCAAACCTTGTTGCAAAGTTGTTTTGTAACACACTAGTTTCATTATACTCATGTACCTTTTGAATAGGTGTTTGATCATTATAAAGATCAAGAGTTGAGTCAACTACACTAATGTCATCAAATATTTCCAAAGGTTGGTCCTTTTCAACACAATCATCTTCGTCTTCATTTTCAGACTCACCATAATAAGAATCGTCGTCAGTTTCCCAACCCTTATCACGACGTCGTTTAAGGTCCATATGAATGGTCCTACTAATTTCATCGACAAGCTCTTCCGAGGCTCCATCATCTTCCAACTTGTATAATTTTCTGCGCAAGTTTCTTGACGTTCACACGCTTACCACCATTGACTACAATATGTTCTCTTTCCCATGACTCTTCCCTTTGAATGGGTGAATGATCATAACTACGATCTGGAGTCGGGTAAGAAGAAATATTCCAAAAATTGGTTTGTGCGACGTTCTCTCTATCAAGGTCAAGTTGGTCTAGCCTTTGTTGCATGTCTTGTAATCCATTCAAAATCTGCATACAACTCGAATAAAGCCAATTAGAAGTAGAATTATCCCACCTAGGTGCTGGACTTACATACCCACTACAAGGTTTTTGTTGGTATGTATGAAAATCACCATAAGGTTCTCTAGGATATGCATCATAGCCAATAAATTGGTTTTGATTGTATCCCATAGATGGTGGGTAATTGTCATAGTGTTGAGGAAGTTGAAAATCAAATCCATTGCTCCAATATGCTAAAATCCATAGAAATTGGTACCTGAAACAAGAGTTCTCAAAACTATGTTAAGAACCAAAAAATAAGAATATAAAACAAAAACTAAAAACAAAACAAAAATAAGAAACCAAAAACAAATAACAACCCGCTGCCTCCCCGGCAACGGCGCCAAAATTTGATCGCTGTCGTAGGCGTCAAAAATAAATTACACTTTCTTACTACTCAAAATATATAATGAAGCAAGGGCAAGAAAGGATCGTTCCCACAGAGAGGTCTAGGTTGTCAATATGTTTCGGTTTCCTAAAAATAACACCGGGGGTTTTCTGATTTTTATGAAATTAAAACTAAATAAAAGCAAACAATAAAGGTAAACAAATCAAATCAAGGATGAGAAAGTATTGGTCATGGATTTCATCTTCAATCACAAACATGTTTTCAACACAATAACTAGAATTGATATTTTAATCTCAACTTATATCAAAGGCCCTAGAATATTGATCGCAAAAATATCCCGCTAATCTCCTCTTGTCATCAACAAACACATTAAAAGATGTGAATATGAATTCTATCTAAAAGAACAACCTAACGTGTAAAAGCACTAATCAAGTTTAATTCCCTAGATGCATTAGGTTCTATGAAATCAGGCCAATCAAAGCAATCGAACGTGTAAAAGCACTAATCCGATTTAACAAAGGTTATGGTTCACATAAGATCATAAGAATATATCTCTACAAACTATAATCTTATTTATGCTACTTGCAATCAGGAATTATCACTTTTGCGTATAATAACCCTAACCTAGAAATAAAGATGAAAGCAAACTCAATCGGTTCGCGACTCGACTAAACACGCATTCAAATCATGTAACAATATTAATAGTGAATCATAAACGATAATATGAGAGAAAACTAATTTATTGAACAAAAACTCATGTTTGGAAATCCAACTAATCCATAACCAAAAGAAAACTAGGTACTCATATTCATGGAGTTCATCACAAGAAGAAAGAGAAGAGTTTCCATGTCTAAACCCTAGAACCAAAAGTAGAGGCCAAAAGATAAAAGATATATATTAGGTTTAGAGAAAGAGTTTTCTATTTATATGCTTCTCCCATTCCAAAAGGATACTCTTCCCAAATTTAGGTCTTCTCAAAACCCATCTCCAAGTGGTCCACCAAGCCCATGTGTGAAAATAAGTCTCTGGAAATTCTGGGTCCAAAATTGTCTGCCGGAATTGATGACGCCATCGCCGGAATCTGGTCGCCGATGCCGGAATTGGTCACCAGAAATTTGTCTCTGGCCACCTGAGATATCTGAAACCGTTAGCATGCAAATATGTACTCCCAGCAACTCATCTCTCCTTCCCTGTATTTCAAACATTCACAAGAATCATCCAAATCAATTCTTTATCTCTTGCGAAAACGTGCCCAAAAGCGTGACCCGTAGCTCAATTATCCGGCCGTCGACTCTTGGGTCTGACTCATACCCCCTTCACGATTCAGTAAAACTTTATGATTCCCACTTTAACTTCCGAAATCCGGCCACTGGAACTAGCACCATCGCCGCACCATTCTGCTCAGTTTTCACACAATCTCTGCAGTCCGGTTCAAGCACTCTGTCTCTCCCTTTAATGAGCATCACTTTTCATTGTCTTCAGCTCTATCTCTGCCAGAACTACTTGCACCTGCAATAATTCACTCCTACAGCTGCACCGCCTTCAGCAGCATCACTCAGCCACAACAAATAGCTCCATTGTTCCCTGCTGCATTCAGCTTCACCAGTTCCATCTTATTCTTCCCTTCCCTGCTGCTGCTTCAACTAACAACCATTGCAACACAACCTGCACTTCAGTTCATACACCAAGAAACTGCACCAGTCCCAGTGCTCCTTGTTCAATTCATATGGCCTTCAACAGCAACATCTCTTACTCCTCAGACCAAACAACACACCAGCAACACCACCATCTTCATCTGCATTAATCTCATAATCACCACCGACTCCGCTTGCTTATCAAACCACTCGCACAACCGAGCTTGAACTCTAAGCACCAAACACTGCAAACCCATGTTCTACGGCACTGCCATGTATTGCTACAATATCACTGCACCTGAACTGCGGCTCACCTCTGCAGCTCATTCTCATAATTTCCACCACCAGTTCAAGCCAGCTGCATCTCTACACAATCAAATACAACTCCAATTTACCTTTTGCCACAGTTACAACCAAAGCAACCATCTCAAGCCTGCACCATTCATCTATTCATCCAAATTCAGTTCCTCCACAGACCCATTTTTCCATTCTTCTCAGGCCATCACTGCAATAACAGCTTCATTGCAGAATCCACCAGGTACCCGCAATCTCACATCCTCCAGTTGCACACTTCAGCTCGGCTTCCACTAGTTCAACTGCTCCCATCTTGCAATGCCATCACCTGCAATAACATCTTCTCTTCCTCGGCTCATTGCCACAATCAAACCCATTAGCTTCACAACCAACGTCACATCTGCCATCATCAGCAACAACACTCGTATTCACCAACCACCGCTCTTACTCGAGCTTAACAGCTCCATTTTCTCCATTCTCGGCCTCAGCAATCAGCAACTCGAGCTCCATACAGCCAAATACTCATTTTCTTTCCTTCGAACATCAACCATACCCAACGGCCATTAATGCCAGTTCTGTAAGCCACAAAAATATTCGCTTCAACCCCTCTCGACTTCACCACTGCCTTCTCCATTGATTACTTGAACACCTGATGTGCACTGACTCACCACTCCATGGCAAAGCTTGTGGTTCAGAATTTCTCATTCGGGCGTTTTATCAAGCACTCAGTGTGCGTTTCACGAACTGCTGAGGGATGTACAATGGCTGCACCTTGGAGAATACCAGAATTCCTTCCCTGCAACAATCGAGTTTAATACACACTCAACACAAACCCAAAACCATTCAAACACTAAAAACAAACTCACGAATTCTCTTCGCATCATCAAATGTCAATGGCAAACATGAGTTTTCCAGCGAGCTTCAGGCCAAGATTATGTTGTTCTGTTGTTGATTCTTCGAGCCCAACAACAACCCAACTTTCCTTGTTAGCTCAGTAACAAACCCATCTCAGAATATACCAATTTCACTACCAGCTGCAACTCAACTCATCTCTCCAGTTCATAGCACCACAGTAACCAACAGCTTCAACCACCATGATCACAATCATCTCGATTAAAATCAAAACCCCATTGCAGCGGCTCGAGCTCAGAAACCCATGATTCAAACTCAAAACCTGATTTCATTTCTGCATCACTAATCCCTTGAATCTCTCGAATTTTACAAGAAACGATGAGTTCGGGTGAAGAGAGGAAAGTAAAGGAGGAAGAAGAGAAGAAAATATCTTCTCTCGATTGGTATAAGTAATGGGACGTGTTAAAACACCCATCGTCTGGATAAGGGCCACCAAAGTGAAATAGCAACCCTTTAATAATATTATTTCCATTGTCAGTCTTGTGTGACTGACAGTTCAGCTCAATTCAGTTAACAAATTCCGAAACTCTGTTACGCTTCAAAAGCCCGCAGCTTCTTCATATGAAGTCGGAATGGCCTCATTCTTTCACCGTTGGCTTCGTCTTTTCATCCTCTTCAAATTGATAAGAGAAAATCCAGGATTTGAGCAAGTTCCACTTCTTTTTGCTCCAATGACTCCAAAGTACCTATAATACTCAAAAGCAATCATAAGATGCATAATTCACAAGGATAATAGCAAAGAAAGCATAAATACTAGATATAAAATTAGGTGTTTTAGACACCTATCAAATTCCCCCACACTTAGACTTTGCTAGTCCTCGAGCAAATCAAATAAAACAATTCTAAAACATACATACAACTCCGTGTCGTCGAGGCTACGATCACTTTTAGCATAAATAAGAAGCCTTTAAACCCCTAGGTGTCCCTAGTGGACGAGTTATAGTCTCGTGAGGGTTTACTAGAGATATACCCACAAAACCTATTTTTCCAACTTACTAGTTCTCCGAAATGATAACATCCAATGCGCTAAGAAGACATAGAAATTTCTGTACACTAGTCATAAGAAGTTAGACACATAAATGAACACAATCTCATCCTTAAAAGTTGAGAGAGAAATAACCATCCCTCCTCGAAAGAAATTCGGGTTCGGAGTGATCGAAAGTCTCGACTCTGCCTCACAAGAAAGGGTTTTATGATATTGCTCTCAATAATAAACAGCTTTTTATGGGTCACACATGTGTCCAGGTAGGAATGAAGAGAGAATCCTGTGACACGTTGAATGGTAGGAAGGCAAACCTTCCGAATTGTTTTGAAAACCCACATCTTTTATAATTTTTGAAAACCCATTTTTCTGACGATCTCTAAGAAAGGAAATCAACCACTTAACGAAGGTGGGAATATGCTTACTTACCTCGTTATCTTGTTCGACGTGCAGCTAGCTCCACTCTCACAGCATCCATAGAAACATCTTCGGTCTTCTATCGGTGTCTTCATCTTCGTCTTCGGTCTTCAACTCTTGATGATAACTCTTGAACTTCGTAGAATCTTGACAATGTAACTCTTTTCCTCTAAATCCTTGTTGCTTGAAACTTCATTATGAATATTCCTTATTTCCATTGGCTTTATTGAAAGAATACAAAACTAAAAACAAACCAAAATATAATACAACACATTTTTCTTGTCTCTCTTTTTTTTTTTTTTTTCTTTCCTTTTTTTTTTCTATATTTTTTATGAGACCAGAAAAATAAAACAAATACAAAATGAAAACAAAACAAAACAAAATAATAATGCACCTAACAAAAATTTTCTCTTGTCTTTTTTGTAATATATTTTCATTAATAGATTAATAATGTTCTCTACTGAGAATCGTACAATGCTTTAGTTGGTAACCGAGCAACAAGCTGGGCACCAACTCCTTTTTGAATAGCTACACCTAGTCTATGAAAAATAAAACTAACAAAACCGCTACCAACGTCATTGCTAACTAAACAATTCTTCAAACGCTTGAAAAAACAAATAGTGTCATCACCAAGCTCTCCCAAGGTGGTGAAGGCTAGAACCCCCAAACCATACCCGTGTGAGGCACATACCTCCAAATACTTAGTACGTTTACGCGCAATAGCTTTCGAGATGGCTTGACCTGGAACAAAAGTACGGACCCCCTCCCCAGTAAATGGAGATACGCCAGTGACGTCCATACACACATCTTGTCCATTTTCCCAGTTAAGGACAAGGATATCCGCTGGACGTAAGTCCTTGTTAGCATCAGACAAAAGGACCAAATCAACTTCTTTACGCACAGGTACACTAGATTTGTAACAAATATCCACAATTACATCACGAGCAAGGTCATGACGAAACTTGATACCCACATCTTTGGCACAATGGAGGGCATGGTCACCAAAAATATCCATAAGCTTATTACAACTAGAGCAAAGACTGTCCTCACCAAACAAGGGAATACCAAGGCGATAGCAAACAACCGCTCTGAACTGTCTAGGCCCAAGGCATTGATCTAATCCACTAATGGGGACAGCTGATGAGTGCCAAATAGTGCATATTTATACACCTTTTTATTGGCATTTTACTCATCTTTTGTGCTCAAGAATCGAGATATTATCCTGCATTCGTGTTTTCTTTGTTTTCAAGAATAAATATTTGTATTAATTAATTTTGTGTTTTTAGGTAATAAATAAAGCTCGGAGAATCGAGGAGCAAAGAGCAAAGAATTGGAGTCGAGCATCTATGGAGTAGATGGCCAAAGCCCGCGCTAATCGGTTGCAACCCAACAAGGAAGACATGGGCTAAAGCTACCCGCGACCGTGGATCCGAGCCCGTACACTCCAAGCCGTCGAGATCTCGCCCGGGCTACATCCAACGGTGGCTGCCCTCACTATACATCATTTCTTGATGCTCCGTGCAACACGAGATCACTCCAAAAACCGGCTACCAACCTCGACCGATTCGAGATCTCTTGACTCCATCCGACGCTCGCTAGGCCATTCCCATCGACTCTCGCCGACCCGATTCAACAACAAATTCACCCATACCCTATACCCCTATTCGATCGACCCATTCCTCCTCTCACTTTCTCTTTCTTCTCGAACAACCCCTCTGCAAAACCCTGCAGCGAGCTCTGCTCCTCCATCTTCTTCACCCGACCAACCTCCGAGCACCACCAACTCCTCTCCCTCTTGTCACCATCACCCTCCACAGCCTACACCGCAACCACCTTCCTCCCTCTCTAGCTATTTAGTTTTCTCTTTCTTAGCTTTCTCCACCCTAGAAGCTAACTTAGAGAAAAGCTAAAGCTAGGGTTTACCTCTCCACGAAGCATGGAGCGCGGCGACGAATTGATTTATAAGAGGCGAGATTCGAGTATGGGTATTGATTGATTTATTATTTAATTCCTATTTTTAATTCAATTAGGGTTTGGGAATTTTGAATGAATGGCATGTATAAATAGAAGAAGAAATCGTGTGTTTGGGTTATGCAGGAGCTAGCAGGTGCTTCATTGTAGGTTTAATTTGTAGTTTAACACCATTTTATCATGTTTTAATTTAGTTATTAGGGTTCGGTGAAACCCTAATTCCATACTTGTGTTTCAAGCTGTTGATTTATCCTTGCATGCTTAATTTATAATTATGCTTTCAATTTTAGCACTCAATGCATTTCTTTCACAATGCATACGGTATGCATTGTAGTCGGGGTATAAATGTATTGTGTGTCTTGCTGACTTAATCTTTAGACACAAAAACTAATTCTCTTGACTAATTGTGCTTCATTAGACAATTAGTACTCTAGGTTAGTATCCTCGGTGATAATTGAAGTGTTATAAGGTGAAACATCCTAGTTAAGTGGTGGAATTGACACCCCTACCCTTAAGCGACATAGGAACAAGGAGTTCAATTTAGTTGAGCACACAGTAGGAGTGAGTGGTGGAACTGAGACCTTAGCATCCCCTGTCACTTTATCATACCTTAGTTTAGGTTCACTTGATCACAACTCAGCCGTTTCGGCAACAGCAAAATATCTTTGTTACATTCAATTTACATTTTGTCACTCGTTATCACTAGAACTCAGTAGTTAGCAAGCCGTAGAATCAACTAGAGCACACCCTCGTCTACGTGGATCGACCCGTACTTGCCGCGTCTCCAATAGACGCAGCGGGTGCACTAACGGTATAACCAGTGAGGCTCAAATATAAACATCTTTAGTGGCTACCAAGTTTTTTGCGCCATTGCCCGGTGGACTCAGCGCGTGCCCTGTTGATTTTGTGCTTGTCTTTACCGATTTTCATCCGCTCCCTGTATATATTCACATTGCATTGCTATTACCCGTGTTAGTGTAGTGTAGCTCATTAATTTTTCTATGTTTGCTTCATTTACTCTTCGTTTTTTTTGTTTTTGCTCCCTCGTTCATGTAGTATAGCTAGTATAGTTTGTTTGTTTTTGCTCCTGTTAAGTTGTCTATTTACTTTTCATCCTCTGTTAGTGTAGTATATTTGGTACTTTAATATAACTTAGGTTAATCACCTTGTTTTATAGTTTGCACTCTAATCTCTAAAAAAAAAACCACTTGTCAATCTTAGTATCATTGCTTTTGCATATTCGTGCTATTGGTAAATCTTGATCCCTCTGCCAGTCCAAAACATTCCCTTGTGGAGTCAATTGATTCTCGAGGCTTGGGTGGGTAGCCGGCCCGATCTTCCACCTTCTTTGTGAAACTGAACTCCTTCTTTGAGCTAGCGGTGCAATTGGAGCGGCTAAACCAACCTGGGGAAGCCAAGGCAAAACCCGAGTTCTTGAGGTTAGTCCCCCAGTATGCCACTAAACACCCCGGGTATGCTCACGTGCCATTGATGCTCAACTCTTATGCATGTTTGATCTTGATTCGAGCCTTGTATGAGCTTTGTTCGGTAATTAGTCGCATGCTCTATCTTTGCATACGTGCTTCTACGAACCCATCCCCGGCAATTTATGAGCATTCACGTGTGAGAACTAGTGCACTGTGTATTGTTAGCCTTTGTACTTGTATGCCCCTGTTCGGTGCGGTTAAACCTTACCATGTTGACCTCGTTGAGCCAAGCCCGAGCATTAACTCATGCAACCCCCAGCCCCACAAGTGTGGGGCTTTGTTGCAACTTGGCTCGACAAACCGAGCACATAACCTTGTGCTTGAGCCGTGATTCGTGCATTACGAGAGCTTGCACACACCCGTGATGAGTTGCCAACTCGCACCAACAACTCGTGGCTCGCAAACTTGCTCACCACGGCCCGGCAATTTGCCTTCTACTCAACTGCTGGGCTGTCACAAAAGCTCGAGTGTTTAAAGCTAAACCCACTTCTAGGCTTGCACATACAACCCGAGCCCCAGTCCGCTGAAATTTGTACACTTTTCATTGGTGCACTTGTTAACCAAACTTGGGCTTACACCGGTGAGCCCAACTCAACCCAACCTGGGCTGCCAAGCCTTCTTGTGCGGGAAGCCCTAATCAACTGGCTAACATAAGCCACATTCTTGGGCTTAAACCAAATCAAGCCCACGTAACTCCGAGTTTGTGGTTTTCTACACAAACAAATCCCAATTCATCCGGGCTAACTCGATCTAGGCTTTGCACAACCACTTGGCTGCAACCACACAACTTTCAGCCCACATAACCCACATCTTTGGGCTGTTCAAATACTACCGGGCTAGCTAAACCCACATACATTCAATGAACATCAGTGGGCTAACTAAACACTCATTGGGTGATCAACACAACCTGGTCTGCAACCAAAAGCGAGGCTGCAGTCTATTCATTTCACGGGCTATCTTGTTTCAAACATACGGGCCATACATTTTCAATACTTCTGGTGTGCGGTTTCACAAATCCTGGGCTTCAAACAACAACAATCCCAATAAACCAAAAAGCCCAAAATCCCAACAAACCAAATGAAACCCAATAAACCAAACCAATCCCATTAAAACCAAACTTAGTCCACTTCAACTGGGCTTTGAGTTCAATTTGTGTGATAAATCATGTCAGGAATTTGGTCCGTGACTGGGATTCAAACAAATCCCTTAGAGAGCTTGCTTACGGGCACCTTTCACGGGATGAACACCCCACATACCATAGTGACTTTAGGGAATTTTATGGGCCTTCTCGGGGCCCCGATCTCACATACCCTAATCATTATGATCACATACATCATCCACCACGAGGTTGAAAATGAACAATTTTCTCATACCCAGTCATCACTTTTAGATCAATTAGAGGCTCGACTATCTCGCCTTAGATAGGCAATGCTTTAGAAAGGCAATAGCCGAATCTAGTTTTTCTAGGCAATATGAAATGCATGCTTGCACCTTATGTGGTGGCTTAGACCACCTCTTTGAATCTTGTGATATTTTGCATGCTTTTAGACAGTCTAGGGAAAACCATGATAAACCAATGTACGAAGTGTCTAGAAGTGACTATTGGGACCATAATCAACCTCGCACACATGCATCATTCACCACGGTGGGAGATGAACAATTTTATTCTCCCCAACTCCTAGTTTGCAATCACTAATGGACACACTCATGGAGCAAAATGCTAGGCTTGAAATGAATGCAATGCATGACCATCCATATAGCAACATGTCTGAATTTCCCTTCTCTAGTGAACCTCATGCACAACCATACAATGAATATCCATATGAGGAATGCATACCCATTAGTGAAAACTCTCCTTTCATTGAACAACATAATGAAACTCTAGAATTGAATCAAAACCTTGAGCAAAAGTTTGAGAGTTTAGAACTCAAATTGAGTCAAATTCTTGATGCACTAAATGAGGAGAGGGAGGAATTTCAGGGTGAAATGAATGTTAATCCTAATGAATTGCATGTTGAAAGTCCTACTCATGTAACTAACATTGAATATGAACCTAATCTAGAGGTAGATGAGTACACTAAAAATGCTACAATTTTGAATGGAGAGATGGATTTTTGCTATGATGATGATGATGATGAATATGAAGAGCATGTGTATTTTGAAAATGTAATAGAATCTTTAGGTTCAGAGACATTAAGTGTCTCTCCTGTGAACCCTATGAATGATGCTTCTTCTGATATTCATGCATGTGATATTGATGTGGAACCTGTGCCATTGTCCTGTGAAAAAGACCATGATTTACCCACTCTGACCTTAGGAAAGAGTGTGACAGGTGCAAATGATTTTATACATGAAAATAACTTAGATGTACCTAACCTCTCTCCCGAGTCACAAATTGATACTCCTCCACCAAACCTAGGTGTAGTTTGTCACAAAATTGCAAAACCAACTTTTCCGAAAATGCCTAACTTAGGCCTAGAACTTTGTGCTTCCCAAGTCCTCTTGGACTATTTTGCATCAAAGTATAACACTCTTAAGGAGCCACGGTTGGAATATGTATGTACTGTCTGTAATTAGCAAAACTCATTTTGAGTTAGACCTTTTGCATGATGTACCTTTAAAATTGCAAGATTTTGTTCTCACAAACACACCGTTCACAAGTTTAGGTTTGGGGGAAACTCATTCCCATTTGCGATCTTACGTGCACTCTCATATTATATTTGTGTAAAGGTTTGTTAATGTGTGTACATATCGTCTATTGGGTTGATCCTCAACTCTTTAGATTGTTAGTTTATGGTGAATTTTTGTATATAATAAAGTAGGACTTGTTAAATTTTTCTTTTCTTGATTCGGTTGAGTCTTCTTGCACATATATTATGCTAATCCGATATAATCACCACGGAGAATGTTGGATTTTTGCCTTGACGAATGAAGCTCAACCTTGCTCCTAGCCGACATCCAGGTAATCTCTTCCCTTTTATCTTATCGGCATAGTTCTCATGGTATGTGATTGTTTAAATTTTTCTATACGTAGACACATTGAGGACAATGTTTGATTTAGGTTTGGGGTGCATTTGCATATTTTGCATTTAGAGTTTTTAGTCTTTTATTTTACCTTTTATTTTCAAAAAAAAAAAAAAAAAAAAAAAAAAAAAATTCAAAACTTTTTGTAAAAACCACCAACTTTAGAGATTTTAGAGTCACTAGCATGCTTTTAGCTATGTTTACAGAGAATCCGTAGAAATAAGGAAATTGGAAGTGTAGGGAAGCCTTGAATCGGGTTTCTTAGGCGATTAGAGCGTTAAAGTTGGATTTAACCATACCGGGAGGGCGAATTAGGTCTTTGTTTAGATATTCGGTAGTAGAATTGTGATCACCCATAGTGGAGACTATCCATTTTACATCAAGCGAGGTACCGACCTTCACTCTTTGTGACTTTCTAGAAAAGCTTTTTAGAGTGTGTGTCACCGTACGTCAATTAGGGTAGGAATGGTGAGCTACCCAACTTCGCACCACTTTCAGCACTACTTTTGATCTTTTGAGTGCTAATTTTGTCAATCATGAGGGTGACGTCTAAAGATGAAAACTCCTTCTAAATACCGATTTGTAGTTAGCATCTCTCTCTCTCTCTCAATCAGCAAGACCCATAGAAACACATCATCGTCAAAGAATCCTGAGCGAGAATCGAGAATATTGAAAGAAAAATTGATATAGTCCAAGGTTTATGTGCAACAAAGAAAAGAAAATAAGATGAGAATTAATGAAGTTTGTGAAAAATTGAGTTTATCGTTTTAGTGTAACCAAAAAAAAAAAAAAAAAAAAAAAAAAAAATTATTAAGTTTTTGTGAAGTTCGGAAGTTCGTCATCAATAGTTGAAGATCAAGACCAGAAGACCGAAGATTGAAGAGCGTTTCTATGGTTTCTTATGAGAGAGTGATATTAATTGCCGATCGGGTGAGAAGTGAGTGAGTACTCCCACCCTTACTAATGGTTGATTTTCCCTTCTTAGAGATCATTAGAAAAGATTCTTTTTGTCCACACTTCGGTGGAGTCTCCATTTTATTTCGGAAGGTTATCCTTCTTACCTACAACGTGTGCGGGATTTCTCTCTTTACTCCCTTTGCACACATGAGAGACTAAAAAAGCGATCTTTTGAGTGCAATTATCATAAAACCCTAATGGTGAGGCGAGTGAAGTCGAGGCTTATGATCACAATCGAATCCAATTCTTTCATATGGTATGGTTACTTCTCGCAAAGACTTAAGGATGAGAATGCGTTCTTCGATAGTTCTAACTGTTACTAGCATGCGAAACTCATGTCCTCATAGCTTCTTGGAGGCTTGAGACTCTTTTACACTCTGAAGTTGGAGAAGGTTTTGTGGGTACACCTCTGGTAAACCCTCACGAGACTACAACTCGTCCACTAGGGACACCTAGGGGTTTAAAGGCTTAGTGCATACGCTAAATGCATTCGAGAGACTGCATGACGGGGGTATAGTTAGGATTTCTAAATTCTGTTTCACTTGAGGACAAGTAAAATTCAGGTTTGGGGGTATTTGATGAGTGCCAAATAGTGCATATTTATACACCTTTTTATTGGCATTTTACTCATCTTTTGTGCTCAAGAATCGAGATATTATCCCAGATTCGTGTTTTCTTTGTTTTCAAGAATAAATATTTGTATTAATTAATTTTGTGTTTTTAGGTAATAAATAAAGCTCGGAGAATCGAGGAGCAAAAGAGCAAAGAATTGAGTCGAGCATCTATGGAGTAGATGGCCAAAGCCCATGCCAAATCGGTTGCAACCCAACAAGGAAGACATGGGCTAAAGCTACCCTTTGACCGGATCCGAGCCCGTACACTCCAAGCCGTCGAGATCTCGCTTTGGCTACATCCAACGGTGCTGCCCTCACTATACATCATTTCTTGATGCTCCGTGCAACACGAGATCACTCAAAACCGGCTACCAACCTCGGCCAGATTCGAGATCTCTTGACTCCATCCGACGCTCGCTAGGCCATTCCCATCGACTCTCGCTGCGTTCCGTTCAACAACAAATTCACCCATACCCTATACCCCTATTCGATCGACCCATTCCTCCTCTCACTTTCTCTTTCTTCTCGAACAACCCTCTGCAAAACCCGGAGAGCGAGCTCCGCTCCTCCATCTTCTTCACCCGACCAACCTCCGACACCACCAACTCCTCTCCCTCTTGTCACCATCACCCTCCACACCTACCGCAACCACCTTCCTCCCTCTCTAGCTATTTAGTTTTCTCTTTCTTAGCTTCTCCACCCTAGAAGCTAACTTAGAGAAAAGCTAAAGCTAGGGTTTACCTCTCCACGATCGAAGCATGGAGCGCAGGCGAGACGAATTGTGAGGCGAGATTCGAGTATGGGTATTGATTGATTTATTATTTAATTCTATTTTTAATTCAATTAGGGTTTGGGAATTTTGAATGAATGGCATGTATAAATAGAAGAAGAAACTGTGTGTTTGGGTTATGCAGGCTAGTGAGTGCTTCATTGTAGGTTTAATTTGTAGTTTAACACCATTTTATCATGTTTTAATTTAGTTATTAGGGTTTCGGTGAAACCCTAATTCCATCTTGTGTTTCAAGCTCGTTGATTTATCCTTGCATGCTTAATTTATAATTATGCTTTCAATTTTAGCACCCAATGCATTTCTTTCACAATGCATGCCAGGTATGCATTGTAATGTGGTATAAATGTATTGTGTGTCTTTGCTGACTTAATCTTTAGACACAAAAACTAATTCTCTTGACTAATTGTGCTTCATTAGACAATTAGTACTCTAGGTTAGTATCCTCGGTGATAATTGAAGTGTTATAAGGTGAAACATCCTAGTTAAGTGGTGGAATTGACACCCTACCCTTAAGCGCCATAGGAACAAGGAGTTCAATTTAGTTGAGCACACGGTAGGAGTGAGTGGTGGGCGAGACCTTAGCATCCCCGTCACTTTATCATACCTTAGTTTAGGTTCACTTGATCACAACTCACCGTTTCGCAACCAAAATATCTTTGTTACATTCTTACATTTTGTCACTCGTTATCACTAAAACTCAGTAGTTAGCAAGCCGTAGAATCAACTAGAGCACACCCTCGTCTCTGTGGATCGACCCGTACTTGCCGCGTCTCCAATAGACGCCGTGCACTTGCGGTATAACCCGTAGGCTCAAATATAAACATCTTTAGTGGCCTACCAACAGCCAAAAGATGCATGCTTAACCCGGTTACATTGCTACAAAATAGAGTCTCTTGCAGACAAGGAAAATTGGACAGGGATTTGCTTCTTAACCGCATCAAAATAAGTGACTGCCAACGAGTTCATGTAAGGGGGGGCAGTATTATCGACACAGTAAGTAGAAGGCAAACCACATACCTGAGTGAAATTCTGAAGAGCGAGTTGATACGCAGAGCCACTATCTATTGAGAATAAGCTACCAAGTATCATCTTACGCACCGAATTAGTCTTACTCTGAGAGGCAAGGTAACAGTAAGTACGGGTGTCCTCCATAGTGTAAATACCAAGCCCACCATCCTTGATAGGCAAGGTAGCCAATCTCCGATGCAAGGGCCCAAAACCATCTCCGTCACCAGTAATTAAGAGTCTTAAATACTTGAGTAAATGGTCGTCATATAGAACAGAAGCTTGTTGCAGAGCAGCGGGATTGGTAGTACGCATTGCAAAATATAGTCGAGATACACCAGCGCAATTGCGAAGCAACAACATCTCACTTTGAGGATCCTTGAGTTTTTTGATAGAGTTCATAAGTTGAATAGTCTTGTTCACCCTACTCAGCACCATATCACTCATGAAATTCAAGTCCAGACTCACAGGCCCCCCCCAAAAGTTTGACACCATTACTGGGTCTACCAATATCGATGGGGAAAACACCTTCATCTAAGCTACGAGGATCAACTGAGGGCCAAAAGACTTCAGTCTTCTTAATATTAAGGTGTAGACCCCTACTCGGACCTTCGGCCTCTATTATGCTCAAAGCCTTGGACACCTCAAGCGTGTCTCCAATAATCGTACCATCATCAAGATACCAAGCATGCAAATCAAGTGTACAACGAGCAGTTATAGACTTCACAAGGGGATGAAGTGTAAGAGCAAACAAAAGGGGACCGAGAGGGTCGCCTTGTTGAACACCAAGAGCAGAAGACAAAATATATTGATCATAATAAAGTCTGGCCGGCTTGGCATAACAAAATTCAACCCACCGAGAAATACCTAGACACTGAAGACGAACCTCCTTGATAAGATGAGATCTGCACACCATGTTGAACGCATTAGAGAAGTCAATAAGCAACATTGACATCTTGTCTGAATGACCTTTCGACTCCAGCAACCCATTTACAACATGTAATATACCCTCGCCTCCCACCGGCACACCAACACCAAATTGATGATCTCCTAAATAAGACGACATAGTCTTCCCAACAGAGAAGGCGGCAACCTTAGAGATCAATCGACGCCAAATAGTTCCAACCGCAATAGGTCTGAGGCCTCCCCCAGGCTTGAGCAAAGGAGTAAGTGGTGCGCTAGCAATGTATTCGCCTAAAACATTAGGGCATTGGCCTGCCAACCAAAGGTTGACAACCCCGTTAATGGACATAAGCAACTCATCTGCCACTGCCGCTGCTGTCCCACTAAGCGCATCAATAAGATGCTGAGCGCGCAAGCCATCGCGTTAGGGCATTCATTTTACTTTTTTTTTTTTCAAATATACTTTTTTTTTTCTTTTACTTTTTTTTTCAAATTTTTTTTTTTTTAATAAACAAGAGAAAATGAAATACAAATAAAATAAAAAATGTAAGTACAAGGCCATGGTGTAAGTACTTTACCGCTTGATTCTTCACAACTTGTATGTCTTGATATCATAAACTTCTCGAACTCTCATCTTGATAATCTTCACTCTTGTACAATAGTCTTCAACTTATAAAAATTCTGCTCCTTGTCTTGTTGCTTTACTTAAATCTGAAATCTGCTCATTTTTGTACCGTTGCTTGTAAACCTTAAACGTTTTCAACTTTCCTTCAAATTTGTGATGCTCATCTTGTTGATGATGATGGTGGTTCTATGGAACTGTTGGTGTAGAGAGAGATAAAGTGGATGGTGCTAACTGCGAACAAGAATACAAGTGGTATGTAAGTTAGCAATTCGATGTCACCATCATGATTGACAAAAATAGCACTCAAGAGATCAAAATAGTGCTTCTATGGTGGGAGGTTGGGCAGCTCACCATTCTGCCCGGAATTTACGTACGGTGACACACACTCTAAAAGCACAAATTTAGACAGGTACAAAGAATTGAAGGTTGGTGCCTCACATTATGTAACATGGGTAGTCTCCACTATAGGGGACCACTACTCTAATACCGAATTCAGTCTGCACCTTATTTTCCACTGGCATGGTTAAATCCAACTTTAACTCTCATACAATTAAGAAACCCGATCATGTTCTCTGTCATCTCTAAGTTCAGTCACTCTTGTGAGATTCTCGATGTAATCTTAGCGACATGTATACTATGTGACTCTAAACTAACTACAAGTTGGAGTTTTCTTATTCACTAATTTACACAAAAGTTGAAAAATTTCAAAAATTTACAACGTAAACGCTTAACCACTCCCCCACACTTAAACTTTACATTGTCCTCAATGTAAATTGAATCGTCCAAAGAAAGTCAAGGTGGGAAATCTTATAACAATATGCGACAAGAAATCATAAAAAATAAAAACAAGACAAGAAAAACTAAAAGATAAGAGATACAAAACCTATGGGTTGCCTCCCATGTAGCGCTTGGTTTAAAGTCGTCAGCCCGACTATATCCTTGCAAGATTCATTCCCCATATACTAACAATCGGAAAAGTTGGGGATCCTTCCATAGAACCTGTTTTGCAAACACTAGCTTCATACAAATATTAGTAACATAAAACAGAAATGAAGCTATGAACCGATAAAAGTCTCCCACACACTTATTCTTGTCCACACTTGGAAGTGTATAAAGAATATAAAAGTCAGGGACTACCACGGTTTGTTGTTCCAAAACCTGCATAGTATGAGAATCAAGTATCTCTAATGGAGGATATCGCGAAACAAAGTCATTCAACAATATTTTTGAAGCACATACATTCAAACCAATAAAAGGTAAAGGAGAAGAAACAATATGCAACGGGTTAGACAAACCTTGCACAATCTCTTGTATTACGGAATCCTCATCATCCTTGAAAAACTCAAGTGAATTATTCACCTCTTTTATATCATGGTCCTCTATCAAACCTTGCAACCATTCTTCGTCCGTTTCTGCCTTAACCAAAGTCTCGACATAAACATCATCATTACAATCATTTGCAAGCTCAATTGGGTCTTCCACAATATTGGTCAAACCAGTCTCATTCTCAACATACTCCTCTTCATTAGACTCAAACCTTGTTGCAAAGTTGTTTTGTAACACACTAGTTTCATTATACTCATGTACCTTTTGAATATGTGTTTGATCATTATAAAGATCAAGAGTTGAGTAAACTACACTAATGTCATCAAATATTTCCAAAGGTTGGTCCTTTTCAACACAATCATCTTCGTCTTCATTTTCAGACTCACCATAATAAGAATCGTCGTCAGTTTCCCAACCCTTATCACGACGTCGTTTAAGGTCCATATGAATGGTCCTACTAATTTCATCGACAAGCTCTTCCGAGGCTCCATCATCTTCCAACTTGTATAATTTCTGCGCAAGTTTCTTGACGTTCACACGCTTACCACCATTGACTACAATATGTTCTCTTTACCATGACTCTTCCCTTTGAATGGGTGAATGATCATAACTACGATCTGGAGTCGGGTAAGAAGAAATATTCCAAAAATTGGTTTGTGCGACGTTCTCTCTATCACGGTCAAGTTGGTCTAGCCTTTGTTGCATGTCTTGTAATCCATTCAAAATCTGCATACAACTCGAATAAAGCCAATTAGAAGTAGAATTATCCCACCTAGGTGCTGGACTTACATACCCACTACAAGGTTTTTGTTGGTATGTATGAAAATCACCATAAGGTTCTCTAGGATATGCATCATAGCCAATAAATTGGTTTTGATTGTATCCCATAGATGGTGGGTAATTGTCATAGTGTTGAGGAAGTTGAAAATCAAATCCATTGCTCCAATATGCTCCATCCATAGAAATTGGTACCTGAAACAAGAGTTCTCAAAACTATGTTAAGAACCAAAAAATAAGAATATAAAACAAAAACTAAAAACAAAACAAAAATAAGAAACCAAAAACAAATAACAACCATCTGCCTCCCAAGAACGGCGCCAAAATTTGATCGCAGTCGTAGGCGTCGAAAATAAATTACACTTTCTTACTACTCAAAATATATAATGAAGCAAGGGCAAGAAAGGATCGTTCCCACAGAGAGGTCTAGGTTGTCAATATGTTTCGGTTTCCTAAAAATAACACCGGGGGTTTTCTGATTTTTATGAAATTAAAACTAAATAAAAGCAAACAATAAAGGTAAACAAATCAAATCAAGGATGAGAAAGTATTGGTCATGGATTTCATCTTCAATCACAAACATGTTTTCAACACAATAACTAGAATTGATATTTTAATCTCAACTTATATCAAAGGCCCTAGAATATTGATCGCAAAAATATCCCGCTAATCTCCTCTTGTCATCAACAAACACATTAAAAGATGCGAATATGAATTCTATCTAAAAGAACAACCTAACGTGTAAAAGCACTAATCAAGTTTAATTCCCTAGATGCATTAGGTTCTATGAAATCAGGCCAATCAAAGCAATCGAACGTGTAAAAGCACTAATCCGATTTAACAAAGGTTATGGTTCACATAAGATCATAAGAATATATCACTACAAACTATAATCTTATTTATGCTACTTGCAATTAGGAATTATCACTTTTGCGTATAATAACCCTAACCTAGCAATAAAGATGAAAGCAAACTCAATCGATTCGCGACTCGACTAAACACGCATTCAAATCATGTAACAATATTAATAGTGAATCATAAACGATAATATGAGAGAAAACTAATTTATTGAACAAAAACTCATATTTGGATATCCAACTAATCCATAACCAAAAGAAAACTAGGTACTCATATTCATGGAGTTCATCACAAGAAGAAAGAGAAGAGTTTCCATGTCTAAACCCTAGAACCAAAAGTAGAGGCCAAAAGATAAAAGATATATATTAGGTTTAGAGAAAGAGTTTTCTATTTATATGCTTCTCCCATTCCAAAAGGATACTCTTTCCAAATTTAGGTCTTCTCAAAACCCATCTCCAAGTGGTCCACCAAGCCCATGTGTGAAAATAAGTCTCTGGAAATTCTAATTGTCCGCCGGAATTGATGACGTCATCGCCGGAATCTGGTCGCCGGTGCCGAAATTTGTCACCAGAAATTTGTCTCTGGCCATCTGAGATATCTGAAACCGTCAGCATGCAAATATGTACTCCCAGCAACTCATCTCTCCTTCTCTGTATTTCAAACATTCACAAGAATCATCCAAATCAATTCTTTATCTCTTGCGAAAACGTGCCCAAAAGCGTGACCCGTAGCTCATATATCCGGCCGTCGACTCTTGGGTCTGACTCATACCCCCTTCACGATTCAGTAAAACTTTATGATTCCCACTTTAACTTCCGAAATTCGGCCACTGGAACTAGTACCATCGCCGCACCAATTCTGCTCAGTTTTCACACAATCTCTGCAGTCCGGTTCAAGCACTCTGTCTCTCCCTGTAATGAGCATCACTTTTCATTGTCTTCAGCTCTATCTCTGCCAGAACTACTTGCACCTGCAATAATTCACTCCTACAGCTGCATCGCCTTCAAAGAAGACATCACTCGGCCCACAACAAAAGCTCCACTGTTCCCTGCTGCATTTAGCTTCACCAGTTCCATCTTATTCTTCCCTTCCCTGCTGCTGCTTCAACTAACAACCATTGCAACACAACCTGCACTTCAGTTCATACACCAAGAAACTGCACCAGTCCCAGTGCTCCTTGTTCAATTCATATGGCCTTCAACAGCAACATCTCTTACTCCTCAGACCAAACAACACACCAGCAACACCACCATCTTCATCTGCATTAATCTCAGAATCACCACCTGACTCAGTTGCTTATCAAACCACTCGCACAACCGAGCTTGAACTCTAAGCACCAAACACTGCAAACCCATGTTCTACGGCACTGCCATGTATTGCTACAATATCACTGCACCTGAACTGCGGCTCACCTCTGCAGCTCATTCTCATAATTTCCACCACCAGTTCAAGCCAGCTGCATCTCTACACAATCAAATACAACTCCAATTTACCTTTTGCCATAGTTACAACCAAAGCAACCATCTCAAGCCTGCACCATTCATCTATTCATCCAAATTCAGTTCCTCCACATACCCATTTTTCCATTCTTCTCAGGCCATCACTGCAATAACAGCTTCATTGCAGAATCCACCAGGTACCCGCAATCTCACATCCTCCAGTTGCACACTTCAGCTCGGCTTCCACTAGTTCAACTGCTCCCATCTTGCAATGCCATCACCTGCAATAACATCTTCTCTTCCTCGGATCATTGCCACAATCAAACCCATTAGCTTCACAACCAACGTCACAGCTTCCATCATCAGCAACAACACTCGTATTCACCAACCACCGCTCTTACTCGAGCTTAACAGCTCCATTTTCTCCATTCTCGGCCTCAGCAATCAGCAACTCGAGCTCTTTACAGCCAAATACTCATTTTCCTTCCTTCGAACATCAACCATACCCAACAGCCATTACTGCCAGTTCTGTAAGCCACAAAAATATTCGCTTCAACCCCTCTCGACTTCACCACTGCCTTCTCCATTGATTACTTGAACACCTGATGTGCACTGACGCACCACTCCATGGCAAAGCTTGTGGTTCAAAATTTCTCATTCGGGCATTTTATCAAGCACTCAATGTGCGTTTCACGAACTGCTGAGGGATGTGCAATGGCTGCACCTTGGAGAATACCAGAATTCCTTCCCTGCAACAATCGAGTTTAATACACACTCAACACAAACCCAAAACCATTCAAACACTAAAAATAGCTCTGAATTCTCTTCGCATCATCAAATGTCAATGGCAAACATGAATTTTTCAGCGAGCTTCAGGCCAAGATTATGTTGTTCTATTGCTGATTCTTCGAGCCCAACAACAACCCAACTTTCCTTGTTAGCTCAGTAACAAACCCATCTCAGAATCGACCAATTTCACTACCAGCTGCAACTCAACTCATCTCTCCAGTTCATAGCACAACAGTAACCAACAGCTTCAACCACCATGAGCACAATCATCTCGATTAAAATCAAAACCCCATTGCAGCGGCTCGAGGTCAGAAACCCATGATTCAAACTCAAACCCTGATTTCATTTCTGCATCACTAATCCCTTGAATCTCTCGAATTTTACAGCAGCCGACAGGTTCAGGTGAAGAGAGGAAAGTAAAGGAGGAAGAAGAGAAGAAAATATCTTCTCTCGATTGGTATAAGTAATGGGACATGTTAAAACACCCATCGTCTGGATAAGGGCCACCAAAGTGAAATAGCAACCCTTTAATAATTTCATTTCCATTGTCAGTCTTGTGTGACTGACAGTTCAGCTCAATTCAGTTAACAAATTCCAAAACTCTGTTACGCTTCAAAAGCCCGCAGCTTCTTCATATGAAGTCGGAATGGCCTCATTCTTTCACCGTTGGCTTCGTCTTTTCATCCTCTTCAAATTGATAAGAGAAAATCCAGGATTTGAGCAAGTTCCACTTCTTTTTGCTCCAATGACTCCAAAGTACCTATAATACTCAAAAGCAATCATAAGATGCATAATTCACAAGGATAATAGCAAAGAAAGCATAAATACTAGATATAAAATTAGGTGTTTTAGACACCTATCACCTCTCCCCGTCAGAACCTTCACTTCTGAACCACCTGTCAAAGAAGCAGTTCAATCCTTAATTGAGCATATCCGTGAATTGTTATACTTATCAAAAGCCCAGAGGGGAGACATGTTCACTGCAATGAACCACATCGTGTCAGGAAAGCGTTTGTTGATTCAAGAAGCATTCCCTGAGCCGCCCTCAACAACAGATGAAGAAATGTACAACTGGGGACTCCTCACCGCAGTCCATCTCAAGGGAAACGAGTTCAAACGAGCATTGATTGATGTCGGTACCGCTGTTAATATTATCCCTCTGAAAACTCTCAGAGTTGCTGGTATCACACGACAAGAAGCCATCCTTGCCCTAGTAACAATCACAGATCATGAAGGAACACCCAGAGATGCTTATGGCCACATCACCCTCAAGGTGAACATAGACTCGGCATGGACGGAAACAAAAATTTTCATAATCGAGAAGACCCAGGATATGATATGATTCTTGGACGAACATGGATTCACACTGGAAAGGTAACACCAACGCCTTTAGTTGCACATTTCTCTATTGAAGAAACCACTGATTCAGAAGAGGAAAAAGAAGGTACTTCACCATTCGAGTATTTGAAGGAGGTCCCTAGCAGAGCTAACACAAAAACCTGAAGAAGATGCAAATGCTTTCATCAGAAGGTTTCGTACTCAGGCAAGTCTTATTCCCCCTCATGTGTCTATATCACCAGTTTTCAAATATGCTTGTTTGGTCCGAGGACTTTATTCCACCAACAACTTAGCAATTACCAAAAGCAACGAGTGGATAGTCTCACCTCAGCAGTATTACACCAAATGGCTACGCTCAGAGCACCTCCATGTTGATCATCCCATCGAGAGGTTTATTGCTGAAGACATGGCTAAGCACGACAAACAATATGCTGGATACTCTCCCCTACACGAGTGTCCATATGTGCCGCAACCATGGAATCATCAAAAGATATTCAAGGCGCGAATTACTAAGCCCAACAAATTCAAGGAAAGGGATTTGGTTCTTAAGGCGACTAAACGAGACCTCCATTCTGCAAGGAGCTCTAATTGGGAAGTACCATTTATGGTTGCTAGGTCCATAACCGGAGGATACTACAAATTGATTAACATAGATGGCAGAACTCTGCCAGTAATTCACGAGAATTGGCTTAAGGCATTTATCTGAAATTATTGGGCATTCGAGGTACTAGACGTTTCAGCACTCATGACGTCTGGATTTGGCATTTAGGATTTTATTTCGTTGAATAATTAACGCTCCTAGAAGATCTTACTAGACGATCGTACTAGTATAGAGCCATTAATTAATTATTCTCAAAATCAATAGATTCAAATCCCTAGAAAATATTCAATATTTTCATAATATTTCGTTACTTCAATTTATGGTTCTTCCCAACAGAATTCCATGGGTTAGTAATAAGTATTCAACACACGGGCATCTGAGTTACCTTCGAGTAAGCCCCAACCAAAATGGTGTAAATGTATTCGGCAAATAATGCATTAACAAACACCTGAATGAACAAACAAGTATTTCAAAATACGACGAGACGATGAACCTATGCAATAGGAAAGAAAATAATAAAATAATAGTCAAGGCGCTAGGGGACTGGCTCACCGACCCGGGCCGATCATGCCGTGATCAGTCCCACGCCCAAATTCTATATTTTATCATATTTTATTATTTTCCTTGATCTCATGAAAATCCTTTCATTTGAACAAATATCCTTCGTTTTGAGGAAACTCCTCAGTTTCATGGTTTTTCCTTCATGCTGAGGAAATAATATAAAATTAGGGAAAATATTCTGGGGCCGTGATTATTGGCCAACCGGCCATGCCTTGATCCCGGCCGGCCCCACACCTCATTCCTCATTATTTTATTATAATTTCCCTAATCTCATGATAACTCCTTAATCTCATGATATTTCCTTGATCCCATGAAAAATAATATAAAATTAGGGAAACCCATGGGACCGAGCCATAGCCGGCCGGTCATGCCCTAGCTGGTCCCACACGCCCTATTTTATTATTATTATATTTTTCATGTTTCCTTAATCCCATGAAATTCCTTGATTTCATGATGTTTTCTTCAAATTATGAAATTCCTTCAAATTATGGGAAAATACATAAAAAGATATTAAATTAAGGAAACTTGTGGGACCGGGCCCAAGATGGCCGGTCATGCCCTAGACGGTCCCACAAACCCCTTATTTTATCATTATTATTTTTATATTTCCTTAATCTTATGAAATTCTTTGATTTCATGATATTTCCTTCAAATTATGAAAATTCTTTCAAATCATGAAATAATACATAAAATAAGGGAAAACCCACGGGACCGGGCCCTAGTCGGCCAACCATGCTCAAGCCGGTCCACACGCCCTTATTTTATTATTATTAATATTTTTGTTTCGTTCATCTCATGGAAACTCTTTGATTTCAACAAAAACTCCTTGGTTTTAACAAATTCCCTGGTTTTATCATATTTCCCTAAAATCATGAAAATATTATAAGAATTGGAAAAAACGTGTGGGACCAAGCTTCTTGGCCGACCGGCCATGCCTTGGCCATGATCGGTCCCACACCTCATGATTCCTTCACCCTTTTATTATTTTTCCTTCATCTCGTGAAGTTTTGACGGTTTCATCAAAAACCCTGATTTCTTCATATTTTCTCAAATGATTGCTCAAATGCACATCTGAAAATATCAAAATTCTTTAACTGAGATACGAACACTTTAGTGACATAAGCATGTTACCTTGACCGACCAAGGTTGGCTTTTGGCTCGCAAGGAGCCGGTCCCGCGTATTTACACAATTTGACCTAATTTGCGCAATTGCACGTATTAGGTCCAAAACTCTTCTAAATAATTCTGGATTTTCATAGAATGATCGTCAGTCGATCCCGTGACCACCTAGGGACGATTGCATGACCCCTTGGTCGGTCCCTCAACTCTTCATAATTAATTAGGTTTTATTACCTAAGGTTCAGACGAGCATTATTTTAAAAATGATTAAGCCAGCATTTAATCATTCTTTCATGAAATCAACTGGTCTTCAGGAGACCTTGATATTTGCTCACGTGAGCGTCTGGACGCTACATGGTTGATCCATAATCCCATGTAGCCGGTCCCTCCTCAGCTCCGTGGTTAACTTTCAATAAACCATCAGTTAATCATCAATTGATCAAATTAGGGTTTTGAGTCCAAGGTTCATAATTCCAGATTCAAACGCTAATAATTTTACGTTGATCCCATGATCATCATTTTATTTATCATACTCGGTTCAATTACCAGTACCTTATTTGGTCATACTACCAATAATTCTTCGAATGAGCAACATTTTCTCAGATGAGCAATATTTGCTCAAACCAAGGAATGTTGGTTCAACTATCAATATTCAACAATTCATCGAATGAGCAATATTTACTCATGTCAACTTATTCACACATCATATCTCTGTCTCAACAGACATGTTCAATTCATGAGTCTCAGAACATTTCTAAATCACGTTCGACTCAACAAAACAAGGACTCATCGTCCCATGAAGTCATGAAGTTAGCAACTGACTAACTAAATACACGTCTGTCTTGCAGACTCCACAATCACACGAGACATCAATTATGTTACATGGGGGATATTAACTAGGGTTTTGGTCTGGCGGTCTACGGCACATGTGTTCAAACACACGATGGAATGTGAGCAAGTCGTGCAATCAGTTGAAGGAGTTAACAAAGTAGTGGATGGAAAATCGACCAAGTCTCCTCACGATGAGCAACTGGTTTCAAACACGATTTCCATTTCCCCACTCCTTGACTCCATCAATTGTCACACTTCATGGGATCATGGTATCTATAATTTCAGCAATATAAATAAGTCCCTGAATCATGATTGAAAGGACAACAAGAATCTCACGTCTTACAGACAACACGAGCTCAACAACTCATCAATTGAGTAACTTCAATCTTTCAGAACTTATCATATTCAGAATTCACAACACACCTATAATCTTCGATTACCATTGATTCCACACATTTCTCAGCTTCCCTCCTACAGATCGACCCATCCTCTCTTGTGATCGAATTTACTCTGGAACGGCTATTGTCTTGGTTTAGGCCGAAGTACTACAGATTGATCTCTCGAATTCAAAGCACTCCCTTCTTGCAGTGCATCTGTGTGAGGTTGAACATTTCGCTCGGTCCAAGGAATCTCCTCCGCACGGTCGTCTCCTCGATTCCGTAAAAACCATCAAATCGTTTTGCCCCATCTACAAGTTGAACCCAATGTTGATGAGGATCGTACGAGTTGTTGATCATGAGGCCGTCTTTGCGTCTACGTTGCGTTTCATAGACGTCCAGGCATATCGCTGGTTTTTGACAATACGTCTGCTCTCTTGAGTAGGTCCTCGTCTTTGGACATCCTGGAATCATAATGATAGCGTGCTTGCGTCTTTCTAAATTCAGCATCTTTGAGATGGATAGTGCTGAGCAGTCCCCAGCTACACTCCTTTGTCTTTATCATCTTTGGATCGTGACTTTGAGGAGTAGGGAAGTTCCCTCATGCGAATGACTTAAATAACATGTTGTGCAAATATGATGAAGCTCTTGACATGGAGAGTCTGTATGTACCTCTTAGGTCTCGGGTGCGACCTCCTTCGGTAATGCAACTACTCCTTCTACGGGAGATAAAAATTCTGAAAGCGTCTCTTACTGATGTTGTTGCCAACAAGCCAGATATGGTATGTCTTGGACGTTGTTTTATAATTGTGATAGTCGTGCATGTGGTAATGGAATTGGAGTTGGCTGTTTTGGACGCGCATGATGTTGTATCTCGGTGGTTTTCCTCTTGCCGCTTCAATGAAATCGCTTACAGATGGCTGAAGGTTGTATTGCCTGTTGGTGGGATGTATGCTTCCACAAATATCATGAATCTCTTCATTCCTGGCAGGCCTGGTTCTTTCTAGCAGGGTAGGTGCCGTTGCAGCCGAGCGCTTAACAACTTCACGAGAGGATGTCTGAAATTGCAGATTCTCCAACATAGCACGATAGATGGGTACTGTTTATGGGTGAAAACTATTTCTGCCGGTTTTGGTAATTTGGGGTGTGTGGATGAGAAATGAGTCTAAACCTTAAACAAATGCACTGCATGGGAGTGCTTGTAGATTCGAGAAATCAATCTGTGCAAATCCGGCCTAAACCAAGAAATGGCCGTTCCAGACTTGTTTCGGTCACAAAGTGAAGGAGATGGGGTTGATCTTAGGGAGGGAAGCGAAGAAGGTGTTGAGATTGTGAAGGTGTTGGCTATGTATGACTTGTATCAGAAAGCTGAAATGGCTTGCAGGATGTAAGCTATCAGTTCCGGTGTTTGAATACGATTGTATCAACACATGCCTCTGTCGTCTTGTCTTGCCTTGTTCCTGTTTGGAAAATAGGGAGGAGAACCTATTTATACAAGTCTTTAAGCCTAACCCTCATATCTCGTGGGAAGTGGAGAAAGTGGAGTGATGGAGTAGTGGAGTCGGGTGTTAGTGTCACACGACCAGCCTTGCCCACTTCTCCCATCATCACTAACCGTCCATGACTTCCTGACACGTTCTTGTGATGGCGCGTTGCGCGCTGCACGTTGTAAACCGCCAGACCAATACCCCAGTATGTATCCCCCGGTTTGTGACATGATTGATGTCTCGAGTGTGTGGATCATGGGACCCACAGAAAGTAGCATGTAATGCTAGATTAAATAACTAAGTTATTTAGGAAGTCGATACTTGTGAAGTATCGTGTGTATTCTATGCAGGTACTGCATCAAGTATATTGAGCATGTATGAAGCATCGCTGTTTGAGTGTCTCAAAATAGCCTCATGTCCAGCCTACTTCATGTGATGGTTTGGAGGTTGCGCAAGCAAGTCCTCCCTTGGCCGACCACATGGTGTGGTAGAGTGACGAGTGGTGATCACCATGACGCCTCACTGACCAATTAACTCCTGACCAGGGCTGTATAACCAAGCCGGTGAAGTTGGACGGACGAGATGATCTTTGAGACACTCATCTGCGACCGTTAGTGGAATTAGGGTTTTTGAAGAGGTGCGGAAGCATCACTCTTCAGCTTGGTCGAATCCAAGCTTGGGATACGATTTTGGCAGGGCCGATCGTGCATGTGTGTAGACGGCATGACGGTGTAGGCGCCCATACCTCATTGTCCCGTGAAAGTGTGATCTGGGCCACTCAATTTGTCCGGCGAAGTTGAGTGGTCGAGATCAATTTGCGACAGAAATCTGGTGCCGCAAAAGCCGCGCGTCATGCCAACTTCAGGCGCGTGTTTCAAGACAACCAAGCTTGGTCGGTCTTGGTCGATTAGTCTGGTATACAGACGGCGAGCTGGTGTACACGTCCATACCTTAATATCCCATAGAAACGTGATCTAAGCCACTCAATTTGTCCGGCAAAGTTGAGTGGTCGAGATTAGTTTGCAATTAGGAGGTCTGACCGCGCCTAGTTTGGGCGTGCGAATCGAGGCAACCAGGCATGATATGCCTTGGCCGATCGGGAGTGGAGATAGATGGGCCCACGGTGGTCATGTTGATACGCACCAGACCTGCTTAGTTTAATCCTAGACCCTTCATTCGTGCAGGAGAAAATGGACGCTCGTGATGTTCAAACCCTAATTAGGGTTTCACCGGCTGTGCGTCATGCCTTGTTTGGGCGCACGAACTGGAACGACCAACTATAGTCGGTCCTGACCGATCGGTCATGTATGTAGGCGGTCCCACGGTGTTTGTGTTGACATGCTCTGGGCCCTTTGAATCTACATCTACACCCTCCATCTATGCCTGTGAAGATGGATGGTTGAGACTGTTTAGCGACACATGTAATGTGCCGCAAACCCTAATTTAGGGTTTTTCGTCCATACTGCTTTGGCTTGGACGGTTTGGCAGGCTATGCCACCTTTTGGGGAGGCCGACCATGCAGGGCCCGCGTTGGGTCGGTAGTGAATATTTCAATACCTGCTTGGGGTCATGGATTCAATCTAAGCCATCCAATCATGCTGGTGAAGTTGGATGGTCGTGATCGTTTCTGAGACTGATATGGACAGTCCAGATTCAAATATGCTCAACCAGGATAGTATAACACACCGAGAGATGTATGTTCAATTGGGCTAGTATAACACACCGAGAGTTGCAGACTGTACGGGTATTTCGTACACGCTTCATTATTAGTACTTGGAGGTTCGTGTTGCTCTGCTGAGAAAAACACTCAGTCGTCATGCCGCACCGATAATGAGTACAGGAAATACAAGGCCGGTCATGCATTAATTAATAATGCTATAAATTCACATGGTATATGGGATTGTTGCCACATGCTCCAACCTGGATGAATTTCGTGTATTTAATTCACAGAATGTTGGGATTGTTGCCACATGCTCCATTCTAGGTGAATTAGTAAAGTGAAGAAGTATTCATCACTTATTAATGGCTTTATCTTTTGCAAGATGTCAGCGCATAAATTTGGTTTTACAATTTTAGCCCTAAACTAAAATCCACCATCAACAGGTACCATCCTATTAATGCATAATTCCACCGATCGTTGTTCAATCATATTTGGATCGTGACAACCCAGTGCTTGGATTTTTGAACCTCTTGACATAATCATTTGGATGCTCATTGTTTCGTTGCAACATTCTCCCCAAATATGAAAAGGTGATTTGCTCGGATACGAAGAAATACTTCTTGTAGAAATCGGTTGCCATCTCACACCAGTTGGATACGTTGTTTGGTGCAATGTTGTTGTACCAGATGTACGCTCTCACATTAAGTGACTTTGAGAACTCTTTCAGGCGGAGGACATGATTGTATTCGTGCTCTCCTAATGACTCCAGAAAACGAGAGATGTATTCACGAGCATTACCAGTTCCGTCATAAAGGGAAAATTGAGGAGAGGAGTATCCTCTCGGAAGAGGAACTCTTTGCACATCAAGAGGATAAGGAGGCTGATGTTGGTGCAGGTCTACCGGGTTTTCCTTGCCTCGATGCTGGAGAAGTAGTTCTAGATCCTCATGCGTGATGAAATTGGACGAATGATTCCTTTCCCTTGAGCGCTCAGGAGCAACACGAACTTCTCCATCTATGAATGCACGCCCTGTTGAAGTGATTGCGCCAAAAGTGTTGAAAGTATTCCTCGTTGGTTCCATGGGTTGGTGCGGCTCTTGTGGTAGTTAGCGTCTTGAGGAAAGTGAGTACCTCCTTCTGAGTTGTAGCCACGTTTGTCTGAGCTTTAGCAAGAAACTCTTGTCTTTCCATCAAATTGAAAATGGTAATAGGAGGTTGGCCTTTCTTGGATTCCCCAGTCCCTCGTCCTTGTGGGGAAGTGGCAGCAGCTCTAGTAACGACCGGGGGCGTTACGCTTGAAGAAACATTAGGGGTGGCGGCAGCGGCTCTAGCTCAGGTAATTGGAGGTGTCATGCCTACGGGACCGTTTCCTACGCCGCTGGTGTTGGTGGTTGAGGATGTAGTGCCATGAGATACGTTGATCTTGCTGGTAGGCGGTATATTGGTGTTACCGGCAGGAATGTTGACACAAGGGGTGTTGTCAGTGCCAGTAACATCGGGATTTGTCGCTGATCCATACCTAAGATCTACCATCTTGAATTTGACAAAATTGAAATGAAATTGAAAATTTATCTTGAAACCGAGAGATTAATCTCCCACTGTGTTCGCCAGTTGTTTGAGGGTAAAAATTGATTCTGCGGTTTTTTGTAAATTTTGGGTGTGTTGATGAGAAATGAATTTAAACCCTAAACAAATGCACTGAACGGGAGTACTTTTGAGTTCGAGAGATCGATCTGTAAGACTCTGGCCTAAACCAAGAAATGGCCGTTCCAGATTCAATTCGGTCACAAGGTGAAGGAGAAGGTTTGATCTTAGGGAGGGAAGCGGAGAAGGTGTTTGAGATCAGAATGTTGAATTATGAAGGTGTGGCTGTTTATGACTTGTGTATCATAAAATGGTTTCTGGCTACTTGTGTTGATAACACTTATGTTCTGTCCTTTGTTGAAATAGGTCGAAAACCTATTTATACAAGTCATTTGAGCGCAACCCTGATCTCGTAGGAAAATAGAGAAGATTAAGTAGTGGAGTAGTGTAAGAGGTGGTGATTATTACGTGGTCACATCTTCACCCAATACTTTCACCGTTGTTAATCGTTCGTCTTTTCCTGACACGTTCTCATAATGGACGCGTTGCACGCCGCACGCTATAAACCGCCAGACCAATACCCCAGTAAGTATCCCCCAGTTTGTGACATGTTTGATGTCTCGAATAAGTGGGTCAATTCGTGGGACTTGCCGCGGAAAATAGCATATGGTGCTATTAGGTGAAACAATTAAGTTGTTTATGAAGCCGACATAAAATATCGTATGTATTGGATGCATGTGAAGCATCGCATTTAAGCAGCTCAAATTAATCGATATGTATGAAGCATCATTGTTTTAGAGCTTGATTGAATAAGTCGCGGATAAGTGTCTTAAAGGAGGTAGCATGATCGACCACCTTTGGGTAATCGTTTGGTGGCTCTAGGGACACACCATCACTTGGTCGATCACTCCCCGTGGAGGAGGGGCGTCCGGTGACCACGATGCTATCTTGTTGGTTTTCTGAAAATAAATCTACACCATCCAACTAGGCTAGCAAAGTTGAATGGACGAGATGATTTGCGGTAGTTTCATAATGTTGTTGACGCAACTTAGGGTTTAGGGGCCGCGCGACCAACCCTTTTTGGGTGAGCGATTCGAAGCGTTGAACGTTCGTTCGACCAGGTGGATCGCCCATGTACAAAGGTGGCCACGGTTAGGGCATGGCCGGCCGGCCGGTGGGCCCGGCCCCTGGGCACTCCTTATTATTTTATTAATATTTGTTGTTTTCTCCTGTTTTGCGTAGGATTCCTCATCTGTCCATATTTTTGGATGCTCGTTCGTGCATCCGGGTGCTCAGTCGTGCATCATTGTCGAGTACACTTATATTATTTTTGTGGGGCTTACTCAGTGATGATCGGATGCCCGATGTTTGAGTATTTATTGCTAATTCATGAAATTCAGTGTAGAATAATTCATGAAACAGAACAATAAAACGAGTAGTTATTTATTATCAATTCATAGGATCAGCTGTGGACTCGACCATGAACTCGGAATAATAAAACATGCATTACCATTCCATGGGATCGTGGATTCGACCATAAAATCGGAGTAATAAAATTATCTATTACCATTCCATGAGATTAGGAGTGAATCCGATCATGAAATTGGAATAATGATAATATAAATTATTATTGCCATTCCATGGGATCAGGCCGTGGATTCTACCATGGAATAGGAGCAATTGTTATTACCATTCCATGGGATCAGGCCGTTGATTCGACCATGGAATATGAGCAATAATAGATCATTCTGGGAATTCAGTGGTGAATGTCACGGCAGAATTAATCTATGTTCATAGTCAGGAGACGGCTAATATCCCGAAGGCGTTCTCAAATATTACAAGAACGCCCGAGTCTATACACGGTCGCCCTACATAGTCAGGATCAGTGAGTGTCACTGTCCTGAAGGCCCTGTTGCTCTCAATCTTACGGAGAACCGCCCAATCGTTCTTCTATGTAGAGGGGGGTCGCTCTCATGTAGTCAGGGAACAGTGAGTATCACCGACGTCCTGAAGGCGTTAAGCCCTCTCAACGAAAAATTATGTAAGAGGACTGCCCAATTTTATTATTCTACATAGAGGACACAATGAAATGCCAGGGATCGAACGCTCATCTAGTGGAGGCTTTTCGAAAGACATGTTCATCATGGATTCGTAAAATATGAATCGTCACATGCCTGAAGCCGTATTAGAAACATGCAGTATCATGATTTTACGATTTTGACCTTTGTTGAAAATCCACCATCAACAACCATTCACACGCTTGAGACACTAGGGTTGTAGGGGAGGAGTTTTTTTTTTTTTTTTTTTTTAGAATAGCCGTAGGATAATTTATCCCCAAATATGTATCTATCTAACCCTAAGATAAGTTTTATTTCTTCGTCCTCTTTCGTTTCTTTCTTTGACAGCCTCCATAGCTCCCTCTTCTCTTCTCTTCTCTTCTCTTCTCCATAACCCTTCACCATGATCATCTCAATCACCTCTTTCTTTATTTTTTCTGTAGATATATATCTCGATCTAACCTATTTCTCTTCTAATGATTTTTATTAATCTTGTACGAAGAGATATTGAGAAAATAAGAAATTAGGGTTTCATTAGATTGATGGATTTCAGAAAAATTAAAGTTTCGGTGAAAAGGGTATTGGTCTTAATACTGGGGTTCCTCTTCACTTCAAGGTATTGATTTAAGAAATTCGATCAATAGGTTTTTTTTTTCCTTCTGTTTTTGAATCTTAATCTTCTTTTCCCTTTTGGTATTCTCTTTTTGTTTACTTCAACCCATTCTTGTAATTACTGGTATGATTTATCTTCTTCTTCTTCTATTACTCTTATTGTCGTTTTTTAATTATGAATCTAGGGTTTAAACATTTATCCTAATGAGAGTAATTGGGTATGTAATGATTCAATCGAAATCAATATTGAATGGTTAGGGTTTGGAATTTAATTGGAACTTAGGGATTGAACTCGTGTATAGGAGGTGGCGTTATTGCAGAAAAAAATTGGTGTTTGTTTTGGGTTGTATTGAGATTGGATATGGTGTTGGAGCTATTGGTAGTTGATGTAATCTGTGAAAAAGAAATGGGTTTGTTCTTGAACTGAGACGTGTGGTTGAGCCGAGAAGATGATGGATTGCACTGATGGTTAGAATGGTTGTGTTCAACAGTTGGTTATATAAATCCATGACATGGAGTTGGGGTTTGAGCTGAGAGTTTGATTTGATTCGAGTATGTTTTGTGTATAATGGAAATAAGTTTAAGAGTTTTCATATCACCATCTTTAAGTATGAATGAAGTATCAATGTTTTTATTTTGCCTATCTATCCATGAGTAGAATTCACTGTTATGATAGTATAGGAATATAGTTACATCTTTTTTGATGGTAGTTTACCAAATAAGTTTGTTGTCAAGAGTTATTGCTAATGTGATTGTTCGGCTTTACAGATGCCAAGTGTTTGATTGGTAGGAGATTCAGTGATATTAAGCACCGGCCATTCAAGGTTCTATCTGGTCCAGCTGCTGAGGAAATTTTATCCGTGGTCTTGATTAAGATGAGTGAGATTGCTGAGGCATACCATTGGTTCTACAGTTAACAATGTTGTAGTTACAGTCCCTGCCTACAACAATTATCAGCCTCAAGGTACAAAGGATGCTGGAGTCATTGCTGGTCTTAATGTTATGCGTATCATCAATGAGAGTATAGTTGAGGCCATTGCCTATGTTATGTGTATCATCAATTAGCATAGTCATTGCTGGATCTATGCTCGATTTGTGAGAAGAATTATTGGAAGTTCATGTTTGCAATTGGGTCATTCTCAGATTTCGGTTAAATCTTAAACCCTAGCTTCTATTTCTTGAATTTTGTTTTGAGAATTTTTTGTTTAATTGTGTGTATTGGTTATATGTTGATCCAACCCTTGAGTAGTGGGAGAAAATCAGGCAATGAGATCGCAAGGGTGGGTACCTTTCTTTGACAGTGCTTATCAGGTATACTCAATCTTACATGGATTTTAACCAAATTAGTATTGTTAAGCCCCACACAATCAACAGAAGGATCACTGCTGAATTGTGAATTTATAGTAAAGTAGTGACTCTGTGACTATTATTGTCATTATAATCCTGTGGTTCACTGACATAGAATACTTAAACATCTTTAAGGGTTTTGCCAGTGGATATGCAGGGAATCTATTTGAGGAATCTTTAGCAAAGTGGTTTGGATGTTGCATCCTTTTGAGTTACATTTGTTATTTTATCCATCATGTTTGAGGGACTAAATTGGCTGAATGTTTGGGTTTTGACCAGGTGCTTCATGCGCAACCTAATCGCCACGCTGTCCTTAGTGCTTCAGAATCACGACCAGATTTGGTAAACTCGCTTTTTTGTGATTATCGTATTGTTTTTGATCTAAGAAGGTGAGATGGATATTTTGTATAAGGATTCAAAATTAATAAGATGTCAGTGACTTTGATAGTTTTATACATTAGGCCTGGCTATGTCATTATCTCAATTTATGTGTCAAGGCCTTGTACTGCCTGGGATCAAGTGAGTGTAGTGACTTTTTTTAACATCATTGAACAATCTCTTCTTAACTTTACTCTGATCATTTTTTGTGTATTTTCTGAATGTCATCCCCAATGGAAGGTTTTTAGTTCATACAGGCAGGCAATTAGCATCACATAAAGATGGTTTGTATTTATACTTGCATCTTCGTCATCTAATTTGCCTTTTTTGTCAATACACATGTTAGGTTAATATGGTTTGTATGATTTGGTTTTACATTATGTGGTGTTTTAGGAAGTTAAGCGCATTACTTAATGAACTCTTGGTTTTTGTTGTTGCAGCCTGATGTCCAAATGCCTAGTGACAAGACTGTTGGCGGAGGAAATGATGCATTCAACACTTCTTTCAGTGAAACTGGCGCTGGAAAGCATGTCCCATGTGGGAATACCGCTATGTCTCTTGCAATGTGTAGAACTTACAGAAGGTTGTTCTCTTTTTTATGCTTGACTTGCTTGATCGTTCAAGTGATTTGGTGTATAGGACTAATTTAAGGGTTTCAACTTGTTCGCATTTTGCAGGCTTTGACTGAAGGTGAGCAAATGACTTGAATCCATATGTACAACAAATGAATGTCTTAGAATGACCTTTTTCATAAAACCCTCAGGTGCCCTTTACTGCTGCATCACTCGCTCCGGAGGTTCAGAATGCGATCCCAGCAAGATTTGTTAGGTAGAGCTCTTATCTCACCCACCCAATCTTCAACTCATATGCCCTTTTCACTCGACTTGCTTTTCCGAAGGATGGAAGTTTTTTGTTCTATAGGTTTCATCTGACCTTTATCTCTGATTTCAGGTACCACACAGAGCATGAATTGCTCAGATACCTTCACAGATTGCAAGGTAAAGATCTATCATTATGTCACACCTTGTCTGCGGTTGTTCTATATCATCTTTGAATTTGTATGTTCTTATTATGTCAAAAGTAGCTTGTTAACTAATGTCGGGCTTCTTTTTATTGCAGGTTTTGTGCCTCTCAATACATAATTCTACAGTTATCGTTTTGAAGACTTCATATATTAGAATTTATAATGACTTGTACTTATGGTACCCTTAATCTCATTTTGGATATGCCTTTTTTGTTTAGTGAAAAAGGTACACATATATATCATGTTCAAGTCAGGTTAGTACTTCTAACTGCAACTATATATATCATGTTCTTTTTCATTTGGCTTAACCTAAAATAGTCAAATTGATAATTTGGTGTTTACTATTGGCTGTTTCAGATTTGGTGAACAACCATGGTACCATTGCAAGGTCTGGAACCAAAGAATTCATGTAAGTTGTGGATGCTGGTGTTGATGTCGTAAGTTGCCTGCTCCACCTCTCTTACTACCTGGCAGCAATAACCTCATAATTTCTCCCCTCTAGTTTTGTTGTGCATACTTCCGACATCTAAATAGATATTTTTTGTGTTTGCAGGTTAATTGAATTGATGCTCTGCTGCAAGTTTGGAGCAGAAATGTTGGAGAACAAGGCAGTCATTAGGTTGGAGAGCAGATGCAAGTTTTGTAAGTTTCTATGTGTTTCTAAGTTAGATGAGTTTGTGAACATAAGAATTTCTATGAACTGATATTTAGTATCCCCCTAGTATTTCATACTTAACAAAAATTTTGATACTTAGAAGAATTTAAGTTCTTTTTTGTATTAAGCTATTTGAATGTGATAAGAATTGACTGAATGTGAGATGAATTTGATTGAAGAAAATATTGTTGATTGTGGAGGATGAAATGAAAGGTTTATGCAGGTAGTTTTTTGGAATTCCGGCTTATTTCCGGCAAAAAATGAACTGCCGGTCAGCCTTGACCTAGTCATACCGACCAATTTTGACCAGGTCAATGTTGACTGGCAGTAATTTTTTTGTTGTTACGAAAACATTCGTAACGGCTGTTAGCTGTTTCAAACTGCCACGTAGTAACGGCTCGAGCTCGTTACTAATATGCCACGTAGTAACGGTTCGAGGATGTTACGACTATGGTGTTACAAAAAAATTCGTAACGGCCCTCAGCTGTTACCACGTGTCAAATTCGTAACGGCCCTCAGCTGTTACCACGTGTCAAATTCTTAACGGCCCTCAGCTGTTACTAGGGTCGTTACAACCAAAATTCGTAATCGCCCCATTGTCGTTACAAAAAAAAATGTAACACCCACTTTTGCAACAGGTGAGAGCCGTTACAACCCGTTTTAGTAACGGCTCGGGTCTGTTACGGATCCGAGAATTTGGTGTAGTGTGTTGACATCTCCTAGGCCACCTATAATTAGATCTAAGACACTCAATTTGGCTGGCGAAGATGGATGCTCGTGATCGTTTTGCGGCAGTAATGTGTTGCCGCAAAGCAATTTTAGGGTTTTTAAACCAGCGTGTTCACGCTACTTTGGGCAAGCGGTTTAATGCTCTTTGGTCTTGCTGGGGACAGGTCGATCGACCAAGGGAGAGCTCGGGCCGACGGTGAACACATCGGTATCTCTTTGATCGCTCGAAATGCGATCCAAGTCGTCCAACTAGGCCGGCTAAGTTGGACGGACACGATCGATCTGCGATACTTGTGTACTGCCGCGACCCAAATTAGGGTTTTGAACACAGCGTGTTTGATCGAGTTTGGGCAAACGGTTGAGTACCCTATAGGCTTGCCGCAGGCAAGTCGATTGACAAAGGGGGAAGTTGGGACGCCAATGAATACGTTAGCACTTCCTTAATCATTCGTAGGAAGATCCAAGCCGTCCAACTAGGCTGGCAAAGTTGGACGGCCATGATGTATTTAAGACCCTTTTTGACAATCTTAGCTCGTTTGAGCTCGTTTTTTATATAGCGCAAATACCATGTTTGGGTCGGTGTTTTGAAGCGCTTGTGGATGAGCAAGATAGAACTCGATCGACTAGGGCATTAGTGGGCCCGTCGGTGGTCACTATGGTGATTGCCTAGTTCTGCTAGGAGTAATCTAAGCTTGTTAAATCACGTGGCCAAATCGTGTGGCCATGATTATTTTTTGAGACTGATACGAATAGTCCAGATTTTCCTTTAAGGAATAAATATGTGTTCGATCACGCTAACTTTAATTAAAGTGTGTGAACGCGTTGATCTCTTTGTCAGACAGCGATGCAGCCTGCGTGAGTACCTCCATGCAGATCTCAATATTGATACTTCGGGAGATTCATGCTACTCTGCTGAGAGTGAACATTTAATCATCATGTCATGTCAATATTGAGAGTTCGGCTGGGAACATAGCATAGGAAAATACTAGGCAAGTCATGCATTAATGAATAATGCTGGTGGAATATAAAATTCACAGAATATTTTGGGATTGCTGTTGCACGCATCATTATGAGTAAATTTCATATATACAGATATATTGAATTGCTCAATACATATGTGAACGAAGAGGCTTAAGCACTCATTGCTTTTAAATGGCTTATGTTCCTTTGCAGGATGACATCGCATTAAATACAGGGTTTACAATTTTAGCCCTTGAACTAAAAACCACCATCAACACAATTATATGAATCACCGATCCAAGTGTAAATTAGAGAACCTAGAAAAATAGAAATATGTGTAACTTTAAAAAGTAACCAACTCTTTTAATCTTATGCAGAACCCTACCAGTAATTCACAACCAACTACTTCTCTGCGGAAGTCTCCTGCACGTAGCAACCCTTCTGATGGATCTAAGAAGCAGTCTCTTAATCTTATGCAGAACTCTACCAGTAATTCAGAACCAAATCCTTCAATATCTCTAGAGAAGTCGTGCACATCTACGACAGAACCTCTGGCTAAGACATCTAATGGAGTATGTTTTTTTTGATTTTTTTTCTTCGTAAATCTATATTGCTAATTCTAGCATCTTCTTTTTATATTATGTTCCTATGTCGTATATCTCCGTAGAAAGCAAAATGCGACTTTTGGAATTGATCTAGGGGAAACGTCGTTGCTAGAGGCAGTATTTTACCTACGGTGCCTAACCAGAAAATACATGGAGAAGATCTTCCTAAAAACTGTTTTGTTGTCAATATTCAGGAGGTTATAGTTCCATCGTTCGTGTTAACCGAACCAAGTGGTGAGTCTAAGTTATTAGGGGAAGCTGAAGATAGTTTTGTGGCATGGCTGAAAGATAATTGTTCCATCTCTGATGACAAGGTTAGTTTCTTAGCTCTTTTGCTTTGTTAATCAAGTATATATATATTGTTTTACATAAATCGTGTATTCAGTTTGATTAAAGAATAAGTACGAGACATAAATATATTAACACCTAAATAGAAGATGAATGCCAGTATAAATTAGAAAATTGATATTTGGTTACGGATTTTATTATGGGCGTCAGTTGTGAAAAATGGTGCGGCCTTTAGTGAAGTTGGCTTTATTACATTGTTGGAAAAATGACTTTTATCTGTCTCTTGTTGAGAATTCACATGGATTTAGAATATATATATATATATTATATATATATATATATATATATATATATAATACATTTAATCTCTTGCTGCAGGAAACTCCTATAGGATCCAAATATCGCACAACGGTAAGAGCTTGCGAGAATGTCTTGCAAGAAGGTATCAAAGCTTGAGAGAACGTGAGTTGTACTCCATTATATGTGAGCTGTCATCCACTATGTAAACACCTATATAAAGAGGAGAGCAGGAGAGAGAAAAGGAGGAGACACATTTTTGTAAGAGGGAGAGAGACATATTTTGAGAGGAGGCTCTATTTTCTTTATCATCTTCTTCCCCAAAATATTAGATCTAGAACTCCAAATATTCATTAATGGAGATTCTAAATGTAATACTTATGTAATTTCAACAATCATAGTGAAGAACCATGGATGTAGATCACATTGATCGAACCATGTAAAAAATCCTTGTGTTAATTTATATTTCTAGTACTTATATTTGAAATTTAGGTGATTAATAAGATTTAGATCTAGAAAATATTATAACGGGTGTGTTGTGCGAAATCCTGCAACTACATTTTTGGCGCTAGAAACAAGGAGAGAGTAAAGGATTTTATCCTACCTGTAACAAATCTTACTAGATCTATAAAATTCAGAGGCAAAAATGAAATTTCAGTGGAAGAAATTCATCTTCAGGAGAAAAATGATTTTGAAGTTTGGAGAAATCAATAGTAACAGAAGAAAGAGGAAAATCTATGAAGAAGGGCTGTGGAGTGAAGTAAGTTTAGTATGTCAGGAGAAGAAGGCAAATGTGGAAGAAATAAAGGAATTGCGAAGATAAGGATAAGAGCAAGGCACTGTGATTTCTATCACAAACAGAAATTCGCGCAGATGGTTTGAGTTGGAGCGAATAAGCAATAGGTCACGGGTTCGAATTCACACACATGCATCTTTTTCATTTTCTTCTCCAAGGGAGAATCGAAGAGTAAGTGAAAAATGTTGTGCGATAATTTCGCAGAGAGGTTCTTGAATAGTTGGTCAAGAGAATAGTTTGTACGTTCGTGGTCGCAAGTTCGAATTCGCCTGTGATCATAGTTTTCTTCTTTTTACAGAGGGCGAAAAAATGAATAATTTCGCAATATAGTTTCATTATTTCGCAAACAAGAGGCAGCACAGTTGGTCATCTGCGAAGTTAATGAGTTCATGGTCACGTGTTCAAATCCCAACGAACATGTATTTTTAGCATGGACATTTCGCAAGGGTATTTCGCACAGAAGAAAGTAGGTGATTATTTCGCACAGATATTTCGCAAACAGAAGCCAGCAAAGTTGGTCAGAGGTGAAGACAATGAGCTTGAAGACGCAGGTTTAATTCCCACCTCCCGCGAATTTTTCGCATTTTTTTTGGACTACCAGAGGAAGATAAGTTTTAACAAGTGTGCGATAATTTCGCATAGAAGAAGCTTGCACAGTTGGTCAGGAGGCATAAATGCAAGCAGCAGGTCACGGGATCAATTCTTGCTTCTCGCAGTTTATTTTTGTTATGCGAAATTTATACAAAGTAGGTCCATAATTATTTCGCATAGAAGAGAGTTTCGCAAAGATATTTCACAAGAGAAGATTAGTACAGATGGTATGGTGTGAGAATATGCAAGAGGCAGGTCAAGGGTTCAAATCTCATTTCTCACACTTGTTTTTGCTGCGAGATAATTATATTTTGTGCGACGTTTATACATTTCAAGGATGCTAGTTTCGCAAGCAAAACATATACTTCGTGCGAGACGACAGCAACAACAAATCACATGAAAGCTAAGTACCACTTCCTTGAACATTTTATTTTACTTACGACAAATAAAAAGATTTTTGATTAGATTTACAAAAAGCGATACAATCGCACAATTTCAAAGATTTTAAAATCTCAAAGATTTCAAAGATTTCAAAATCTCAGAGATTTCAAAGATTTACAAAGAGCGATACAATCGCAAGATTTCAAAGATTTAAAAAAAAAAATTGCGAAACTGGAATATTTGCTTTCAAAGATTTCAAAAAGCGATACAAAGATTTCAAAGATGTCTATTGAACAATTACAAAGATTCAAAAAGATTACAAAGATTTCAAAAGGGAATACAATCTCATATAGATCAATTTATATATTTTTCTTGAATATTTGCTTTATTTCAAATGATATGAAGATTTCGCCAAAAGTAAGGCATCATATATTTGTGAAAAGAATGAAAGAAAGAATGAAAGAATGAATGAAAGAAAGAATTAAGACATGCGATAATTTCGCAAATATTATGATTCTTTACAAAAGAATAGAAACATGTGATAAATTCGCAGAGATTATGATTCTTTACGAAAGAATAGAGACATGCGATAACTTCGCATAGATAGAGGCAAACCTTCTATGGCGTACACCCTAGTTCGCGAATAAAATTTCGTAAGAGGCAAATATAATACCTAGTGCGTCATAGAAGGGGGTACCTATGCCATGGCTCAGGGAAAGGTTACACCGCTCCCGGAACCTGGGTCATGGAGATTTGGGGTCAATAAAGCCCATCCAGGAGAGGTACCTAAGATTTTCAACCTAAACTTATGATTTGGGTTGGACGACTAAGGGTCTCTCCTAAGGAGTGCAGAACTCGATCAAGGCGCCGAGGCACACGGTTGAGTCAAGAGTGCGGGGAGCGTTGGAGCTTCTTTACCACTCTTGACAAGTCTTGGCTATGATGCACTCAGCTCGAAGAAAACCCCACTTAGGGTGCGGTCTCGTAACCATGAGCCATATCGGCGAAGGGATAAGAGGCCGTGAAAACAACTGGTTGTTGTTAAGACCGGATGGGAGGAGCCAACCTTGTATGGTAGAGGTACACCTCCTTGAAGGGGCAACCAGGGGGATGATAAGGGCAGCACACTCCATTAGGGAGCTAATAAGTGCAAAAGACGCAAATGTCATGAGGCTTTTTACTCACGGGAGTATTAAGCCTTGTCATATTTGTGCAATGACCCTGAAGAGGCAATAATACTAGAGAAATGATAAGACGAGATCAATTGTTCGGTGCACGAAAGTGTAAAGACGTCCTGCGATTTCGTCGTAAAACAACAATGTCATGGGGCTTTATGTTCGCAAGAATATTTAGGCCTGTCATATTGTCGCATGAAAAACATCCTGCAGAGCCAATAATACTAGATAAATGATAAGACAAGATCAATGGGTCATTACATGAAAGTGTAAAGACGGCCTGCGATTTTGTCGCAAAGACAAGGGGTGGCAAAATAAGACCTTTAACTAGGAAGGCAAAGTAAGACCACATAAGAAAGTAAGCAAATAAGCTTGCGAAAATAAGAAAGTAAGCAAATAATCTTGCGAAAATTATTATATGACAGCAAGTAAGCTTGCGAACGTGTACAAAGAGATGAAACTGAGGCAATGATCATATTATGCGATACTAATAGTGCAGGAATAAGGAAAGATGAAAGATGAAACACAAGTAAGAACGTGAGAGAAACAATAAATACGTGAAGAGGCATGCATATACTAAAGACAAAGCCAGAGAAATGAAGAATGGAAGCGATTTAAATCTACATCAATTTTAATGCGGAAAAATGAGCTAAGTAACACAAACATTAGCTATACATTGCAATAGATAAGCATTCTCATCATATAAGCATCACACTCGCATCATGAAAGCGTCGCATAAGCATTTCATGGCATAAACATCGCATACACATTTCATAACATAATCATCACATAAACATTATACTCGCACAAGTATTTTACAAAACTTTACGGAATAATATTGCATGAAAAAAGATGAGACAGGATTTCGCAGGATTATTTCGCAGAATGTGATTATTTCCCAGAATGAGATTATTTCGCAGAATGAGATTATTTCGCAGGATGTGATTATTTCGCTCAATTATTATTTCGCACGATTATAAGCAACTTGAAAAGATTATACAATTATTTCGCACAAAACATGAGACAGAGGCAAGATAAGAATGAAGAAACAACTCGCTCATTCAATATTTTCTCAAGGATTCTACCCTCGTAGATAAAGAACAGAGGCAACTATGGATTACCAAGAAAACATTTTATATTCTTTATCTTCTCGGCAAGAATCATTTTCAAAAAAAGACGTTCACTAATGGATAACAAGAATCTTCGCCAATAAGGGAGTAATAATTTCGCATGATTGATTCGTAATACTTCTTATATTTCGAGGATTAAGTACTTCTTATACTTCTTCAAGGATACTTCATACTTCGCATACTTCTCAAAGCTTATTATAAAATGATTCGCATACTTCAAGAGATGATACTTCTAATTACTTCTCAAAGCTTCGGAACTTCGCAAAAGAATAGAGGCAAGTACATACTTTTCAAGTCCAATATTCTTTCGCTCGTTCCTCCAACAACTACAACAAAGTGGATTTTTCCTTAAAGATCGCTCTTCAAGCAATATTCAAGGAAAAAGAGGCAAGATCTAGGATCCAAATATCGCACAACGGTAAGAGCTTGCGAGAATATCTTACGAGAAGGTAGCAGAGCCTGCGAGAAGGTAGCAGAGCTTGAGAGAACGTGAGTTGTAATCCACTATATGTGAGCTGTCATCCACTATGTAAACACCTATATAAAGAGGAGAGCAGGAGAGGGAAAAGGAGGAGACACATTTTTGTAAGAGGGAGAGAGACATATTTTGAGAGGGAGGCTCTATTTTCTTTATCATCTTCTTCCCAAAAATATTAGATCTAGAACTCCAAATATTCATTAATGGAGATTCTAAATGTAATACTTATGTAATTTCAACAATCATAGTGAAGAACCATGGATGTAGATCACATTGATCGAACCATGTAAAAAATCCTTGTGCCAATTTATATTTCTAGTACTTATATTTGAAATTTAGGTGATTAATAAGAGTTAGATCTAGAAAATATTATAAGGGGTGTGTTGTGGGAAATCCTGCAACTACAACTCCACAGCATGGAAAACCTCATAAGCAACCAGAACTAGTTTTAGATTCTAAGAAGAAATTGTACAATGACCTAAAAACAACTAGCAGCCTTGCAGATGATAAACGGAATGAGGAGCACCTAACAGTCAATCCACATTTGGGGAGACATGCAGCCTCTGAAAAGCTTCCTCAGAAGACTAAAAAGGCGCAGAGAAAGTTATATGTACAATGTGTAGATCAGGCATACCAACTTTCAGATGGGAAACAGAGGAAGACAAGGTTTGGCGCGTCGAGAATGTCACAACCTGATCCATTGCATGCAGAGACACCACCATCAAAAAAAGTTGAAGAAAAACTGATGATTTTTGGATAAATGCTCTTTAATATTTTCTTTTGCAAACTGTTAGACCAAAGCTCAACATTTTTTACCGTGTTATTAATAATAATATGAATTTTTGGCATATATGAATTTCAGATTTAACCACAATTTATAAAGTATATAAGAGAATTTGGATAGTGCCAGGTGGATGGTTTAGATGCGTCATATCTGAACGGCTTAGAGGCGTCACACGCGTAATACACACGCTTCGAGATTAATTGGCGTGGCTAAACATAACATAAAGACACATTAAGCAGATATAAATTGGCGTGGCTAAATATCACATAAAGCCACGCTATATGGCGTGTCTATAGGATCTCCAATGAACGGCTCGCAACGTTACATGTGGACGGTCAACGTTATATCTGAACGGTCAATATTGCATCATCTTAAAAGAGATTCAACGGTTCCCTAATACAGCCACGTGGATGAAGGTAATTGTAAATTGGCGTGGCTAAACATCACATATAGCCACGTTATATGGCGTGTCTATAGGATCTCCAATGAACGGCTCACAACGTTACATGTGGATGGTATTCAAGGGTTCCTAATACAGCCACGTGGATGAAGGTAATTGATATTGGCGTGGCTAAAACATAACATATAGCCACGTTAAACCTATATGGGGCGTGTCTATAGGATCTCCAACGAACGGCTCACAACGTTACATGTGGATGGTATTCAACGGTTCCTAATACAACTACGAGGATGAATGTAATTGAAATTGGCATGGCTAAAACATAACATATAGCCACGTTAAACCTATATGGGGCGTGTCTATAGGATCTCCAATGAACGGCTCACAACGTTACATGTGGATGGTATTCAACGGTTCCTAATATAGCCACGTGGATGAAGGTAATTGAAATTGGCGTGGCTAAAACATAACATATAGCCACGTTAAACCTATATGGGTCGTGTCTATAGGATATCCAATGAATGGCTCACAACGTTATATGTGGATGGTATTCAAGGGTTCCTAATACAGCCACGTGGATGAAGGTAAGTGAAATTGGCGTGGCTAAAACATAACATATAGCCACGTTAAACCTATATGGCGTGTCTATCGGATAACCAATGGCTACGCCAAAAAGCAATTTGCGTGTCTAAAGTGAACTAAATAGCCACGCCAAAAGCAATTTGCGTGTCTATAGTGAACCAAATAGCCACGCCAAAAACAATTTGCGTGTCTATAGTGAACCAAATAGCCACGCCAAAAGCAATTTGCGTGTCTATAGTGAACCAAATAGCCACGCCAAAACAATAAGTACTTAAGTTTTTGGGACACTATATAGCAACGCCTATATGGCTCTGGCGTGTCTATTTCATGTAGAAATAGACACGCAAGGCATGCGTGGCTATAAGCTACCTAAAACCACGCCGTTATACCTAAAACCACGCAAGCAGAAACCACGCCAAGTCCAAACCAAATTGGCGTGTCAAAACCCCTATGGACACGCCAATTTGGCATGGCAAAAGGGTCGGTTTGTACTAGTGGTATAAATCTACTTTTCACTCAAATTACTGCTAAAGAAGAATACCAACATGCAGAGCCAAAAGGAACACAGGTTTAAAAACCGTCATTTCTTCTGCCACCTCCATAACCATCGCCAGCATTGTTCCCATAGCCACTGCCACCATTGTTATAGCCACCGCCACCAAAGTTCCAGGGAGGTCTCTCATTAGCATACCTTACGCGAATTTGTCTTGCACCAAGATCCTGAACAAACAACGATGTCCTTTTAGCATCATTACAGATGAACCACAGCTAATCGAATCATTGCAAATGTATTAATTCCATTCAAATTTATACCTGACCGTCCATAGTAAGAGCTTGACTAGCATTTTCTTCACAGCTGTAGCTGAAAAATCCAAAGCCCCTTGACCTCCCAGTTTCTCTGTCCGTGATAACTCGAGATGGACATTAGATGGCCCAATAAGTAATGAACATTGCATTTAAGATAACACAAGCTAAAATCTCCTTATCTCAGCAATAATTCACATTTGAACCTCAGGATCTCACAATAATAGCAGTAAGATAAGATTCAATTTCATATTTAGGGGTTTTATTTCTTACACTAGGAGAAGAGATCTTCAACCCACTTGATGAGTTGTTTTGCAGGAAAAAATATATAAGGAAACACCTTTCTACAAAATCGAGAGAAGATGAAGAGAAACTAAATCATTAATGATACTAAAAGTCTATCATATATTAGAAAACAAGGACAAGATTGATAATACCAGATGATTTCATGAGCTAAAAACTAATCTAGGGTTACAAATTTTTCTTTAGATTTCTATTGATACGCGTTTTGATTTTGAGATAGGGGTTACGACGAAGCTATGATTTGGGACAGTGAGTTTCGATCTTAGATGTGAGAGTGAGGTTCGTTTTCAATTTATAACTTTGATTTCTAATTATTGAGAAACAAACTGGAGTTTGAATCTAGGGTTCTTGGAGTTTTTGTTGAATTTGATTAATGGAACGATATAATAATAAAGCTTGTAAAAAACCTGTTAAGATTGAGTTGTCGATGGTGATGAAAGTAAAGAATTTATGATTTGGGGATATGATCTTTGGAGGAAGAAGAAGGGGATATTATCTTAGGAAGAAGGGGATCTCGTGTTCTGTGAAGGAGTTAAGAAACGGGAGAATGAAAAGGTATGTATGGGTATTGTCGTCTGGAACTGTGGCTATAGAAAGTAGTTGCTTCTGCAGTGGTTCTTATACTCGATAAGAGAGCCCTATTTTATTACAAAAATACCCCCAATATAACGACTGTGGCCGAAACTTATTTAATTTTTATCAAAAAAACCATTGTGTCTCACATCTCATATAAGTACTACCAGCCCAAGGAAGTCGTTTCTTTAAATCCCAAGAAGTGGTTAAAAATCCTTTCTCCACTATCTGTCACATCTAAATCAATATCTAAACATCCACTTGATGTAGAAACTGTTGATAACTGGGAAACACGCCTAGAAGAACAGTTGGATGAACTTTCTAATGAAGGTGACTCAAATGTCGATAGAGATGTAGATGAGGAAATCTCAGAGTATGTTAAGCTATTGAAACCGTTGGAAAAGAAAAGATGACAACTTCTTGTCTCACACCTTTTCTGATTGATCTATGTCGTGAAAACAAGAAATTGAGAAGAATTTATCAAGGTCTTTATATCTAAAATTTCATTAATAATTCGATCCTCAGAGATCGTGAGAATGACCTAAATAAAAATTCACATGAATGTGATAATCTTCGTCAAGATTTCTATAAGTTGGAAGAAAAACTTGCAGCAACTGAAGCAAGGATTAACTCTCAGCAAATAAGTTTTGATGACAAAGAAAACGCATGTCTCACTCGAGAAAAACGCCTTGAGGCTGATTTAACTACTGCTCTTGACAAAATCAATATGTTGGAAGAGGACTTGAAAAAGTTCAATAATAGCTCGAAAAAATTAAACACTATGTTAGGAGCAAGTAAAAATCATCGTGATACACGAGGATTGGGATATAAGGGAATATATGCTCCATGTACTAGCAATGAGGTAAAATTTGCCAAGGCTAGTGATTCTTCTCAACCAAAGGTTTCCACTGATGGTAAAAATGAAATACCTTTACCGGCAGTTAAGATTCGAAAGAGCAAAGTATATCAACCTCCAAAGATAGCACACACGAATCCAGGTAATAACATTCCATATGTTTGCTATTATTGCGTAAATAAAGGTCACTTGCAAAGGGGATGTTGTTTTCGTAAAAGGAATGAAAAAATTCATGATGTTCTTGTTTGGGCATCACAAGAAGTGATCAAACCTAGATCATATATTAAGGATAATACCCTTGACATTATGGGTTGTGAACGTCCAACCTATAGGCGAAGGAATCAGTACTGTGATAAACCTAGAGATTTAACTATAACCGTTATATAAATCCTTTTCACAATTGTAATGATTATCAAAAGGATAAATTTGTAAAGACGAAGACAAGATCCGATGCTCCCAATTAGAGAAATACTAACTTGCAAAAGAATAGTCAATATGATCCTCTTTCGAGAAATCTTGAAGATAATAATGGGAAGAAGGTTCTGGTTATTCCTAAACACACTAAGAATTGTATACCAAAGAAAGTCAATAATGCATTGAGTGTAAAAAGGAATGGTCTCCCAGAAAATTCCATGACTATAGAAAAGGCAGAATCCATGATGTTGGAAGTTCAAAATTTCTTGGGAAAGATGGATTTATATATGAATGGGTTCTAAAAGTGATCTCTTTTATGATAATCCAAAAGTGAAACACAAGAATTGGTGGAAGAAGAAATGTAATAAGCCAAAAACTATAGATGGAGAAAAATTCATAGATGTGGAAGATTGTGTTTCAGTAGCCCGTGGTGAGCAAAATCTTATTCACCTCAACACAACTTGATTGTGTTGAAAGTGTACCCTCACCAAGAATTCCCTATAAGAAATATAGTGAAGAAGGCACAAGAATTAGGGCACACATATTATGTTGGGTAAGATTTTGAATATTTGGTAAAACCGTAGGATTTACAATTGGATTCTTCTAAAAAGGTATGTCTATAAACTTGAGCAAGTATTATGATTTCATTATTATATGCTTGATGCCATGATCTATTGATATCAAAAACATTTTTGTTTTTGTGCTCTTATTTTTTTGCAAAGTGATTTGGTGGAAACCCGAGTATCATTTTGATTGGTTGTTTAAATATATACTTGAATTTCAATACCAAATGGTTCAGGAGACAAGAATTTTTATCTCTACCTTGTTGAGCCTAATGCTCCAAAGATATGATTCCATGTTCGAGGGGTTCTCAAACTTTTGTACGAATGGTTTATGACAATAAAATCTGTAGTGGTTGTCATATTTGTATTTTATGCATGCACTTATAAGAGTCACTGTAGTTATATAAGACTCTATGTGTACCATGTCGTTTTGGGTAGATCACTCAAGACATGATAATCATATTGATTCCGGGCACATCATTCACCATTAGCTAAGAGATAATAGATTGTAGGTGAAGTACTTATAATATACAAAAACCAATGAGGCTAATGATCCATGTACCTTGTGTATCGTTCATGTCTACCTAACTTGATTTGTGTTTAAGATTCTTAAATGTTCAGGTTTGAAGAAATAAACAATGCCGATGACTTGTTTTTTTTTTTGTAAATTGCAAAGAAGATAGTCCAAGAACCTTGTGTTTTCTTCTTCAAAATATTTTATACGCTTTTGGTAGACATTCTTGGTTTAAATCCCGATGGAAAAGATTGATTCTTCCCTCTCGGAGCAAATCAACTTGTGTGTTCTTTACAAGTTTGTATCTTAGATAAGATGATCAGAATACTTGATCCTCATGGATATTCTTGTATATTGCTCAAAGCCTTATGAGATATATGTGTTCTTTACTTTATGTGAATTGAACTAGTATCTCATATATGCTCAAAAGTTAAATCTATTATGTTTTATGAACTAAAAGTAGAACAAACTTCTTGAGAATTTTCGCAGTATTGATCTACCTGGGATAACACTTTTGTGTTATTACTGCACTATATACTCCGTAAGTTTTTCTTATGTTGATTCATACCGATTACTATTATCTCTTTGTTCGTAACTGACGTTGAGATTAATTTATGTCGATGTTCAGGATACAAGTCCACGTGATTTGTTAATGTCCGACAAAATCCTTCTTTTTCATCAAAGTAAGGTCACTCATGTTGTTCACTTGGGAATGACATCAAATGGGAGAGATTTCTTAAATGAACTTGTGCTTAATTGTTATATCTTTGTGGGGTGTATGGGTGTGGAATTTACATGGAATGCTTGTATCTTAAATCTCCTAGATGAGCGCTAAGTATTTTTTACTCTATGATATCATCTAAATTAAAGTTGATATGAATCCTTTTAAGTCTTGAAATATATTTTGACTGAATTCATTACGATCCAATAATTTTCGTACCTTTGCCAATTTTTATTGACAAAAAAAGGGGAGAATTATAATTAGTAGTTTCTCACTACATACATATGGTTTATGGATCATTATGTAAGGGGGAGTGAATTAATATCTATAGGTTTCACCTATTAGATGTAAGCATACATTAAGGGGGAGAAACATATCACCGTAGTATTACTTTGGAGTTGTGATACAATTGAACTTTGGAGAAGATAATAATACTATGTTTCTGTATAACAATGACTGAGAATATTTGTTTTCAAAGTTGTCATCGCTATGGATATTCAACAACAACGATGTTGAGTTGAACACGTTCAAAATCATTACAACTTGAAGTAACGAAGAATTCAAGGAGTTGAAGAACCAAGGAAATCAAGCATGATGGATTCTGGAGTTTTGAAGTTTATTTTTTTAATCCATATGTATTTTTGTCACTAAAATTTACAAAGGGGGAGATTGTTAGAGCATTGCTTGGTCGATCTCACAAGTGTTGATATCTCAAGCTTGTTGTCAAATTTAGTTGTCAAAACTATATCTTGATTTCTAGTCTACATTTACTCAGGTCTCAGATTAGGATGGAAGTGTGTAGTTGAGAATTGGATATCACTGCGTTTTACCATTTGAAGGCGAAGATCAATAAGAGCTTTGGAAAACTCCAACATCAAAAGGTACGTGAAGACTGAACCACATATTTCTTATGTTTTCACCTTTCTATCTATGAGACATTGTCGTATGATTAAATTAGACAGTAATGCATAACAGAAATTTCGAAGCAACTTTATCTTATATATTGTTCTCGAAATATGATAGATTATACTTGAGAGCATTTGTTCATACTTGATGAATTTGGTTAATAACAATTTATTGTTCATGACTTAAATTATGATTCAAGTTTTAATCATTTGCAAATAGCATGGAATAGTGATATGTGTCATTGATGTTATTTGGGAATGTTTTGAATTGATTATTAGAGAGATATAGAACCACTGTTATTTAGGATACAAGACAGTATGCATACCAGTTCACATACTAGGAGAAATATTATAAGTCACGAGCCGCAATACATGTACCCAGTACATGTACCAGCGTAGCTATAGTTCGGCAGCGACTTTGTGGTACGCATACCCGGTATCCATACCACAAAATATCCGTGACTTGTGAACCAGGAACGGTACGCATACTAGTATGCAAATCGGAAAAGATCTGTTGGTTTTGATACCGAAAACGGTACGCCTACCCAGTATGCAAACCATGAAAGATCTGTGAGTTCCTGAACTTGTTTTTTTATCTTAAGGGTATCCATACCCGGTACATGTACCATGACAAAGGCATTCATGAACAGGTACAATACACGTACCAGGTACACGTACTTATCCTATTGAATATTTTCAGATGCATCAAAATTATATCTATGAGATAATCGGCATTTGATCAACTCTCTAAAAACACTATCTAGACATTTTGATCATATGTGTGATTCATGAAAATTATTAAAGTGTTATATAAAAATGGTTAAGTATATAGTTCAATTGGATAGTTTCGGCTAACCTACATGAACAGGTCATTATACACGGTTTGGATACGGTACATCCTAACCAGAATGCATATTCTGCTATGTTAATCTCAAGTCAAGTTTTTCATCGAACGGTGATTATTGATTGCTTGGTTCCAAAGCTATCTTAGCTTAAACATAAAGTAACCTTGATTTTGAAAGTTTATAAAAGGAGAACCTCTAACAACTAGGATCTTTGAATCCCTGATACTAATTTTGTGTGTCCTAGTTGTAAACTGATAGACACATTTTTTGTGTCTGAATTGTCCTCAGTGTTGGTATTGTTGGAACTCGATTTTTGTACTAATATTGTGTTTTATGTATTTTTAGGTATTTTTGGAAATTAATATTTTTTGGAAAAATCGGCTTGAAAAGTTGTGCGGAACACCCCCGGAGGACATTTGATATTCGGACTCCCACTGTTGGATAAGGGGTAACCCAATTACTAAGGGGCACCTCTGTAGAGCACTTGTTATTCGCATCCCAGAACAGAATAAGGGGACACCATCTTCATCGTTTGAAAGTTGGTTTTGGCGGGAAAAGTTTTAACAGAGATGGCAGATTTTAGTTCGTGATTTGGAGGGGTTAGAGTGTGACTCAATGGCTGGGTTTGCAGGGGAAGACTTGACGGACATTAACAGGCATGGTATGGTCGATATTCTCGGTTAGAATTGGCTGCATCGTGAGATTGAAGTTCACAGAGCAACACGTACTCGTACACAGCCTTGCATGAGTTTTGGTGTTTTTCAACGTGTTCTATGCATGTTAGTTGACTCGAGCAACAACCAAGAGCGTGTAAGAGATAAACAAGGAAATATTTCATCTGGCAGACGCGTGCAGGAAACAAAAAAGAAAGAAAATATTTTTTCTTCACTGCGAGTGATGACAGATTATTTTGAGTCATTGCGTGTGATTCGTTTGTCCTGTTGGGTATAAAAGAGGAGTAGGGGATGCGTACAGACGGGACGGAGAGTTTGGGAGAGTTTGGGAGACGTACAAAGCCAAAAATCGAAGTTACACCATTTTTTCTCTCTCTTCTGCTGCACCAAGAACACGAAGAATGCACCACGAGGCGTCGTTCTTCTACAGTGACAACAACACTTCGGCGTGGGTCGTAATACGGAGGCAGACTTAAAAGCAGTCACGGTTTTTAACCTTCTTTGTAACAGTGTTTGCAACACTTATAAACGTTGTAAACACCCGATTTTCATCATTTTCTCCCTTTTCATCATTTGTACACCTCCTTTGAGCAATAAAAATGGATTTTGAGCGTGTTTCCAACATGATGAGCTAGAACCCATCACTGTGGGACGACGGAGGAAGACGAATTTCATACATGGGTAATTTTAATTAATTCTTTTTATGACTTTTGCACTGATTAAAAATTGAATTATGATTTGATTAAATTAGTTATTATTTTATTAGATGGGTCATGCTTGCTTAAATGTTTGATGTCCCATGCTTACGATTTATAACTAATATTTTGAGAATCAACCTTGGCAAAAATAAGAGTCCATGTTTTTATTTGTTGAGCTATAATTGTTAAAAGAATTAATATTTGAACCTTTTGTTATGAGTTTGGCGGAATCCTGAATCCCAGTAACTCTCTCCGTCTTGTGACATAAATTGTGTATATATTCTGTATTTTTATTAGTTTTATTTATTAAATCCTAAGATCGATTTCATCAAGTCCGAGTGAACGACAACCCTACTACCACTTTCTACAACATTATTGAGTCACATCAATTTTTGGCGCCGCCGACGCGGACTTGTGTATAGATTTGTTTTTAGGTTTTATTTTTTTATTATTATTTTTGTTCCTTTTTACGCGTTTTGGTATTTCTGTTTGCTTTCAGATTTGGAGTGGAGCGAAAGAAAAGAGAAAGTGCTAAAAAGAAAAGCAAATCCAAAATAGGAAAGAAAAGAGAGATCCGAACGAAGTGAAGAAGAAAATTTTTGTATATAGTGTAATTATTATTTTATTTTTTTAGAAACTGTAATTAGGTAATTATTTTTGTAATTTTTATTTCTGGACTTTTTAATTTTTGGACTATCGGACATTATTAATTTTAAACCCTAAGGAAGGGTAATTTAAATATAAACTGCACAGGGAAGGACGGTGATTACGATATCACCTCGGCCCCTCGGGTTCGTACATGACATAGGAGTCGTGGCCCGAGTCGACTTCAACGGTTCATCCCCGTCCGGGAACGTGAGGTAAAATTCTAAACACCCGCGAATCCCCTGTCAGCGGGTTTACTGGATGATTTCGTGTGCATATATGTTGAGGTATTGAAAACGGCTGCTTTAAATTCCTAGTAAAGGGCAAGGACTTGCCATACAAGATAAGGGTTCGGATTTCATCACCGTTCTCTTCTTGCCCGCCTTAGGAAAACGAAACCAAACACGAACCTAAGCCTAAAATTTTGACTAGAACGAGACCTATAGGGTAACGAGCTTAATAGGAAAGTCGTTCGAAAAATATTGGTTACTCTTTTGAGCATACTTGAAGTTCATGATGGTTTCGTGAGTTTAATGCGTGATCGCTCCGCCTTGTAATGCGGTGAGACCTTGGGTATCAAAGCTCCACGCAGCTTCCTCGCCTCTATTCAACTTACTTAAACTCGGATTGATTCCGAGAGGGTTTGCTCAGATTGTAACGAATTCCCTTTCGAAGGATTAGAAGCTGGTCTAGAAAGCAATCTAAGTGGAGCCATCATGATTTTTGTTTGCTAGAAATCAGTAGGTTTGCTGTGGTCGAGTCAGCCTTGTTTGTGTTTGTGTAGAATTCCCTTGCAGTTAGGATGTCAAACTGGTATAGCCAATACAACGAATATCCAACTGAACAATATGGACATTACTCTTTTTATGACCATAGTGTGAATAGTGGTTGGGAACGCCAACCTTTTGAAGGTCATGGGTCATACCATGGTGCGCCCAATTACTATCCACACATGCATCAGTCTTACGAGCAAAACGATCCTCAAATTTCTTTAGAAGAGTCTCTCAAGAGTTTCAATGAGTCAACACAGAAGTTTCACCTATTTATGAAAGAGACTTATAATATTCCGCTTCCAGAAGAGTCCGTAGAGCAGTCAACTAAGATATCTCTAGAAGAGTCCCTCAAGCAATTTACTGAGAGTACAAATAGGATTGCGGAAAAATTTGCTCAAGAGAGTCTTAAATTCCAATATAGTGTTCCCAATACCACCCTTGAAAATAAGGATAATTTTTATTCACATGATCAAGATGACGAGGATAAAATTGGTAACACTACTTGTCTAGATGAGGTTCAACCATTTTCATATTATTATAATGATGATTATGATGAGGATAGTGTTGATGAAGAATTTGAAATTAGTAGGCATAGTGATCAGGAATTTGTTACTCCAATTGAGCTTAATGATGATAATATTTCTAGTTCAAATCCAAATAATTTTAATAATTATTCACCTATTCAAAAGGATGAGGATTTGACTAGAGATACCCCCGTTTTAGACGATGTAGTATTTCCTTTTGATTACGAAGCCAATGATGGTTTAGAGGAACGAGTATATTTTGAGTCTAGCGATTTAGAAACAATAGACTTAGAAAAAGAAAATGAACTCGTAGAGATGAGTGAGGACGTACCTGACTTAGAAGAATCAATTGACCATTTTCAGGAATCAGATGACCTTGAAATTAGGGAAGTTGTGACTAGTCTTTCTAGAGACACGGAAAACTCTAAGTTTGGGGGTGATTATCATTCTCCATGTGCTTTAACTCTTAGAAAAGTCCCTAACTTGGGACTTGACATATGTGCCTCAACCATTTTAAAAGATTATCTTCATACACTTTTTCCTGAACCTAGTTGTGTCCATAAAGAAGTTCAGTTGTTAAGAACCCATCCTCTCGGGTTGATGTGGTTAACCCAGGCTATGATACCACGATTGATTTTGTTTTCCCACCAAATATTTTTCAACCAATTGTGGGAACGTATAAGTTTCAGATGTGTCAATTATCAAGTTTTGAGGCTAAACCTAATTACTTTAGGAGATTAGGGTCGACACATTTTCTTAAGGAAGACCACCAATCTTATTGTGGTCAGCTGTGTAAGTCAAAACTGATTGACTTAGAGGATCCTCAATTATTCGAGTTATTGTTATGTGCTTCTAAGTTCTTAACCGAGTATTTCCGGACTCTACAACCCGATCTTAAGAATCCTTCTTTTGAGGAAGTCCAGCCCATGAAAACTGTTTATCTAGACCCTTTTATAGAACCTGAACCCGAACCACAACTAGATATAGTTGTCTTAAACAAAAAAATAGATAAGGGTGTGTTGGATATCTTCCATGTCTGTTGTAGTTTCCTCTTCTTGTGGTTAGCACTTTTTGATCAAGATGACCCGCAGTTATTCCGACTGTTGTTATATGATTCTTCGAGGTGACTAATCCTTTCCAATGTCTGGCTGAAGACTTTAAACTTAGCACTTCTTGGGAGGTAACCCATGCTCTTGCAACACGGTAATATTTTTCCTTAACTCTTTTGCTTCAAATGGTAACAGTTTCTCCTTGTTCATGTTTTTAATTTCATCTTTAGAACATTGAGGACAATGTTAGATTTAAGTTTGGGGGTATGGGAGAAACTTTTAGTTGCAATAAATAAACTCGAGCCTAGAAATTTATGTTTATTAAGGTCGGCACTAACCAATCTAAGTGGATGGAAGCATTTTGGTTGTAGGAGTTGAGGAACCAATCGATTAGATGGCAACATCTAAAGAGTCTATTCATAAAAGCACAGAGCTCGGGTGTTAGAAATAACATGATAGTTTCACCATATCTCGTTGAGTCCTTTTCACTTCGTTTTTATTTTGTTTTGTTCTTTGTAAACTATGTTTCTCTAAGTGATTAGGTGGGGCCCACGAATCAAGTTGTTACCATTGCTAGGGTGAATTAGAGTGATTGAGATACAAAAAAAAAAAAAAAAGTGAAAAAAAAAAATGACCAGACCATCAGACCAACCGGAATAAATTCAATAAAGTCGACCACTGGAACCCTTGTATATGCCAGTTGTGTTGACCTAGAGTTAGGATTATCGACCACTGGTTCCCTTGTATATGCCAGTGTGTTGATATTAGTCCAGACTAGCATCTCAGTCCATTAGGATAGGTTCATTTTTGCAGAGGCCTTCAGACAGATATGGGAAACACCGTTCACTTAGTAAACATCAAAACCATCTATGTTTTTCTATATATCCATCTTCTTGATCTATCCATGTGATTAGTTTTGACTCCGGGTATTGATGTCCATAGTGCGACTATCTGAGTAGAGCTCTGTCACTTTATATGAATTTTAGTATGCTTGAGTGCAAACTCGTGTACAACAATTGGAATTTCGCATCAGGGTACTTCCTCCTGTAGTCAATAAGTATGCCAACCAAGGAGATTCTTTAGTGCCTTCCAAGGTACTGTGTAGATAGCTAGGGTCTGGAGTAAAGGTTTTGTGGGTACACCTCTGGTAAACCCTCCGGAGACAACACTCCGCCACTAGGACCACCTAGGGGTTCAAATGATTTTTATTTTCTAGAATAAAATTGCTCGAGGACTAGCAAATAATAAGTTTGGGGGTATTTGATAGACACATTTTTTGTGTCTGAATTGTCCTCAGTGTTGGTATTGTTGGAACTCGATTTTTGTACTAATATTGTGTTTTATGTATTTTTAGGTATTTTTGGAAATAAATATTTTTTGGAAAAATCGGCTCGAAAAGTTGCGCGGAACACCCCCGGAGGACATTTGATATTCGGACTCCCACTGTTGGATAAGGGTAACCCAATTACTAAGGGGCACCTCTGTAGAGCACTTGCTATTCGCACCCCAGAACAGGATAAGGGGACACCATCTTCATCGTTTGAAAGTTGGTTTTGGCGGGAAAAGTTTTAACAGAGATGGCAGATTTTAGTTCGTGATTTGGAGGGGTTAGAGTGTGACTCAATGGCTGGGTTTGCAGGGGAAGACTTGAAGGACATTAACAGGCATGGTATGGTCGATATTCTCGGTTAGAATTGGCTGCATCGTGAGATTGAAGTTCACAGAGCAACACGTACTCGTACACAGCCTTGCATGAGTTTTGGTGTTTTTCAACGTGTTCTATGCATGTTAGTTGACTCGAGCAACAACCAGGAGCGTGTAAGAGATAAACAAGGAAATATTTCATCTGGCAGACGCGTACAGGAAACAAAAAAAGAAAGAAAATATATTTTCTTCTTTTGCAAGTGATGACAGATTATTTTGAGTCATTGCGTGTGATTCGTTTGTCCTGTTGGGTATAAAAGAGGAGTAGGGGATGCGTACAAGGGGCACGGAGAGTTTGGGAGACGTACAAAGCCAAAAATCGAAGTTGCACCATTTTTTCTCTCTGCTGCTGCTGCACCAAGAACACGAAGAACAGACCACCAGAGGCAGTCGTTCTTCTACAGTGACAACGACACTTCGGCGTGGGTCGTAATAAGGAGGCAGACTTAAAAGCAGTAACGGTTTTTAACCTTCTTTGTAACAGTGTTTGCAACACTTATAAACGTTGCAAACACCCGATTTTCATCATTTTCTCCCTTTTCATCATTTGTACACCTCCTTTGAGCAATAAAAATGGATTTTGAGCGTGTTTCCAACATGATGAGCTAGAACCCATCACTGGGACGACGGAGGAAGACGAATTTCATACATGGGTAATTTTAATTAATTCTTTTTATGACTTTTGCACTGATTAAAAATTGAATTATGATTTGATTAAATTAGTTATTATTTTATTAGATGGGTCATGCTTGCTTAAATGTTTGATGTCCCATGCTTACGATTTATAACTAATATTTTGAGAATCAACCTTGGCAAAAATAAGAGTCCATGTTTTTATTTGTTGAGCTATAATTGTTAAAAGAATTAATATTTGAACCTTTTGTTATGAGTTTGGCGGAATCCTGAATCCCAGTAACTCTCTCCGTCTTGTGACATAAATTGTGTATATATTCTGTATGTTTATTAGTTTTCTTTATTAAATCCTAAGATCGATTTCATCAAGTCCGAGTGAACGACAACCCTACTACCACTTTCTACAACATTATTGAGTCACATCATAAACTAGAGTCATCCTTTCCTTCAAACCCTTCTAGGGCTTAGAGACTAAAAAAACTTCACCTGGGGATTCGTGAAGCCAGGTCCAACTATCTTTATCTTGATAGTTCGTGTATCCGGATCCTATTTTGATCATTGAGTTTTTCACTCATACAAGATAGATAAAAATCACAAAGTATCTTCGTCTCATACTTTGTGATTCCACAAGTTTCGACTTATGAGTTGAATAATAATCTAGGCTACTTTTCGGGAGTCAAAAGACCGGATTTTAAGGTTTGCTAGACTTTGTCTATTCCAATCGATTTCCTACCTCACCTTGATCTTTGATCAGAATGAAAATCACAAATAGGCCTATCTATGGGAGACCGATTGGTTTAAAGTCTTCAAATGAGTTGAAGTAACTCTTAGGTTATACATGACGTTAGCTATGGGAATCATTTGTGCGGAGTCCTGCTGGATTCAAGAGGCATAATTAAGGAGCGCAACTGTAACTGAATTGCCGTGACGGTTTAATTCGGCCTCAACTATATTTCAGTCTGAAGTTATGATAGTAGTCTAGTGTCTGTAGCGGTTTAATACAATTTGGTGTTCAAGCCTGGACTAGGTCCCGAGGTTTTTCAGCATTTGCGGTTTCCTCGTTACAAAATTCTGGTGTCTGTGTTATTTATTTTTCCGCATTATATTGTTTATCTTTATAATTGAAATATCACATGTTATACGTTAATCAATCAAAGTAGATACATCCATCCTTTTTTGTTGGATACGACTTGATTGGTTCTTGGATATTGATCTTTGGAATCGTCCAAGTACTCTCATACACAATCAGGTTCACGGATTTGGTTCTGTAAACTTTCTGATTGTGAGAGAAAGAGATATAAGATCTTCTTATAATTCCATGATCGAGATTCATTAAGTTGAACTCTCGTAATTGTATTCGAGTTTAGTCTATACAGGTTGCCTAAGAAAAAGTTGGTGATGTATTTTTGTACCCCACGTTTTCAGAATCTTTAAACTAGGTAATATTGGCAGATTGAATATAGTCCTCGTGGGTATGTAGATAGGGTTTAAGCGAAATATTAGTAGAAGTCACACAGTTGATGTGGTATGAAGTACCCTTCTTACATTGACATGCCACTTTGTAGGTGGTAAGGTGGTAAGGTGACAACAACTCCTCAAATAAGCAGCTTCTTTTTGCACGTGAATACACCAATCTAAGATAGACAAGATTGATGACGATTGTCTTATAAAATTTCCACATGACGTAAGACTGATAACACACATAATCTTTCTATCCAAATCCTTCGACGAGGAAACCATTATGACAATCGTAGTGTAGCCTATAAAGGGGGTCGCACAAACCTCCAACTGCCATTAATGTAGTTAGGATTTGAAAGAAAAGGTAGAAGATGATGGTATTAGCGGGAAAAGGGTGAGTCGTAAAGAAATAAATATTGGGAGCTTTAAAAGTAGGGTGATGGGTGGCTGAGAATAATTCTCCACCGTGGTTATGTATGTAGCACATTTTTAGATATCCAAGTGGAGACTTGCTCGGCAAATGAAGGGGCAAGTGGTATAGATGTCAAGGATTCTAGCTAGAATACTCCGGACCATAATGATTCCTCTCAACAGGTGCTGCCTAGACCGAATATGCAAAAAAATCAAAGATTCTAATTAGTATCCAAATGGACTAGTAAAAATTAGGTGACCTGCTTATAGCCCTATTAATTGTAGTTCTGGCAGGGATTAGGCTATACGAAACGTCTGGGAAAAGACTTTGAAAGAGTAAATTTGAAGACTAATGATGGTTGTGGACACTAAGCGCATGGACTTGAATAGGCGTGATTGCCAATAGACAAGACCTTTCACCCATCCCCTTAAATGACTATTAATGACATAATTATTTGGGTGTTTATAAAAGGGATTTGGAAAGATTAATTCTAAACTACAAAGAATTAAACCAAAAGAAACTTAAGAAAATTAGGGGGTTGTTGCCATGTAAAACCAGAGAGATAATGGTAATAGTGCTCCTCAAACATCCGCCTCATATGACTACACAAAGCGTGTAGCACTTTCCTTAGAGACGGGAGAACTGGTTAATTTATCTGAAAAATCACTTAAAAGGAGAAATAAATCGAAGAAATCGCAGAGCTGAATATGAAAGATGCAGGCAACAGAATGCAGTTGAGTATGCACAGTATAAGGAGAAAAGCATTGTAAGAGATGCTTGGAAACAAAAGAGAGAGGGAGGAGAAAAAAATGGAGGAGAAAAGAGGGAGGTTGCATTCGTGGACGAAGAGAATTACTGAAACCGAGAGCGATTTTGAAGAGGTTGAGGAGACTAGGATTGATGAAGATGTTAGAAGGTTTAAAGTGACGGTGAAACTGATAAGAAGAGGAGAAAGATGGCATAAAAGGATGAAGATGCATGATATGAACGTTATTTTGGATGAGAATGCTTATCCTCCGATATTTGCCAGAACCATGCAAGAAAGACTTGATGTTGATTCTGAGGGTGAGAAGATTGAAGGTATAGATGCAATTGGATATCCAAAGATAGGAGGAGAAAGTATGAAGGAGGATGAAGATGATGTTGAGAACAACGAGGATGTATCTGATGGATATGAACTTGCTGCTTCCAGTGGTAGTGATGATGGTGATGCTACTGAGGAAGAAGGCTTTGGTAGTGAAGAGGGGGACTCCGAGTAGTCATCTCCAAAGATTCAAAAAGACAAGGTTCTTTAGGTCTGGTGGTAAACTTAAAGATAACTAGCAAGATTTTTATCAACACGTCTTTCTGATTCCTTATTGGGCCGACCGACCGGAGGGCCCGAAGGGAGGGAATCCCTTTTATGGCCACTTTTTTGTAAAATGTAACCTCACATAAATATCCTGATTTTTAGTCCTTGATATTACCAAAATATTACTCCTTTGTATCAATTATCTTTTCATGTATAATTGGAAAGCAAACTTTAATATAATATACCTAAAAATCTGTGCCTTGGAATTTTACAAATTTTATCTCGTTGGAAAGGTTATAAAAAAATCTATGCAATGATTACAAATAACAATATCAAATTTAGAGTTTTTACGAAAAATTCAGAGGTAATTTATCATTTTAAGCACAATTTTAGAATATCCATTATGCAAACCACCACAAATGATACATAATACTTTATGTATCCATATTTTGGTTTATGCATCTAACTAATTTTCCGTTGCAACTAATAAAATGATGTACTCCCTATGTTTTAGGAAAAGTGATTCTTTCACTTTGGGCACAATTTACAAAAATTCAATGCATAGTCATTATGCAAACCACCACAAAGGATGCATAACACATTATGCCGCCATATTTTGGTTTATGCATCAATTAATTTTTCGTTTCAGGAAACGTGATACTATCACTCAATTTCAGGAAAAATGATACTTTCACTTTTTCAATTTGGCCTATTTTTAGGCGAAAATGAAACCGTGAAAGTATCACTTTTTCTGAAACGAAGGTAGTATATGCCTAAAAATATCATTCCACCAAAAAAAAGATGCATAACAAATTATTGAGCCACCACAAAGGATGCATAACAATTTATTATACTGTGGTTCATGCATCCACTAGTTTGGTTATTCAACCACTAAAACGATGTATATCCCTCAAAAATAACATTCAAAAAAAAGAAAAAAAAGATGTATAACACGTTATGCAATTAGTGGTGTTTCGTTTTATTCGGTCGGCCCTCTCCACCGTGGAAGCGGTGTTCTAGTATTAGTCTTCTTGATGCAGATGTTGTGTTTCATAATTTTTTTGACTTGTCGTCCAGGCGAACGGTGTAGGAAGTAGTTTTCATGAATTTGTGATAAAAGTTTTGAATAGGTATATGGTTGTTAGATGTTTGTGCAGATATTTTTTTCGAGGTTATTTTGATTTTGATAAAGTTTGTCGTTGTCAGTCTGGAGATCTCTTAGGTACTTAGGTATGTTAGAGCACTGCTCGGTCGAACTCGCAAGCGCTGCTATCTCGAGCTTGTTTGTCAATGTTAGTGATCAAAACTATAAGTCTTGATTTCTAGTCTACTTATAGATGTCTCGGATTAGGATAGATTGTGTAGTTGAGCATTAGACTTCACGGCGTTCATCATTTGAAGACGAAGAACTACTAAGGAGAGCTTGTGGAACTTCATCAACAAAAGGTATGTGGAGACTGAAACTCATCTATCACTTGGAAAGTTTATTTCTACTCTATCTCCTATAATGAGACATAAGTCGTAGTGCTATATAGTTTTCTACTATGCACATTTGATATTTCGGGTTGAGTTTAACTCGCTTACATATTTCTCGAAATATGTGTTGGTAAGCTTTCACTTCAACCAAGTTCATCTTATATTCTTGACGAAAGTCAAAAGATGATCATGTGAAAATCCCCGAGTAACATCTTACATGGTTTGTGTGATGCAATCATTTGATGTAGACTTGGAATGTTTTGTTATGATTATTTCAATAACTTGAAAATTGCTTTGATGCTAATAGTGTGTGAAACTGCTATTGTCATCCTCTAAGAAAGTTTCAATGATTGAAATAGAGTTTAGAACACTTAACCAACATTGGATTGTAAACATGTTGTGCACTCTTGCATATATATGATCCATGTCCGGGAACCATAGTATGCATACCCGTATGCGTACATGTTGGTTTGAGAAGTCCGGGAACCTAAGTACACGTACCCAGGGCCGTCTCTGATCTTTAGATGACCTTGTGCGAAAAGCTCCGAATGCCCTTTGATGCAACAAAAAATACAAAATTTGTGCACATATATATTAATAATATTGGAATATATGAATTTACGACTTGAACCTTTATTATATTTTCAAAATGTAGCAACTTTAGAGAGGACAAACTAATATGATGTCATTGATGTGATAAGAATCAATTAAAAAATTCAATAACGTTTATAAATTAGATTCTCAAATTTGAGTTTTATTTTCACAACTGTTCTCACAAATGGACATTAACCCAGAAAAAATAAATAATCAATCTCAATGGTCCTCAGGCATAAACATTAACAAATTGAATCAACTAACATTTATCATATAACATGGAAATAAACCTAAAATCCTATCACGCAAAGTCGCAAATGACAGTCACCAAGTGACTATATATATAAGAGATTAACACCTACGACTACGTGTGATTGGAATGAATATTTTCCTTCTCGCCTAGGTATTTTGGTAACTTTCACACTTGGTAGTTGTAATTTCCTAGTTTAACACAGAAGTTTGATTATGGAATATTTTGGACCAATCATGTATGATATTTTAAGATATGCTATCATATTGCGCCACCTAAATTGTAACACAGTAACAACACCAAAATTTTCCGCCTTGTGCCGGAGCACTAGTTGCCCCCCTTCAGAACCGGTCATGCATGTACCTGTACGCATACTGGCATAAGGTTCATGTCCGGAAATTTCTGCTGGGTTTGGAGGTGTGCGTACCCGTTTACATACTGGCGAAAACCAAACTTGGTCCAGCTACTTAAGTATGCATACCCATTTGCATACTTGAGTGGTTAAAGTTCTAAAATCGGTTATGAGATGAACAAATACATTTATATATTAAGGAATGCATTCTTTGCAAACCGTGGCTATAATGTTCATGAATTGATTCGAGTGAATCAAACCGATTTTGCTTCAATTGTGTTCTTGTATACTTCTATGAGAATATAGCAATGGAACAACTCTATAACTAGTTTCATTTGAGTCATTTGAACTAGTTATGGTTAAGATGAATAAGGTTGATATGAGAGTGTTCATATAGCTAACCTCGGTTAACTACGGTTGAGCCAACATAGTGTACACGTTTAGGTACGGTTACTCAACCTAAATGAAGGTATATTTCATTTGTGTATAACAAGCTAAGTTCGATCTAACGGTTGAAAGATATTAGCTCGAGTCTAATCAGTTTTCATCTAACGGTGAATATTGAATGCTTTGTTACCAAGGTAACTTAGGTTGCAAACCCTGAGTGAAAACTATATAAAGGAGAACTCTAGCAAGTGGGAAACCTAACCCCCACACCTCATATGTGATACTAGTTGCGTACTAGAGTCGATTCTCCTTTAACCTAGGTTTTTCCTAAAACCATTTTAGGTTAATGACTTGAAGACTTCATTGTGATTGTGAAGCCAGGCCCAACTATTTTCTCTGTATTTAAGTGTTCTGATCTTACTTCTTCTATCGTGATTAAGTATTATCTTTGCTAAGATTTTCTTGAGATTTATGTCTAATAGGTAAGATTAAAAGAAGTCACAAACATCTTCGTTTCATCGTTTGTGATTCCATAATATCTTGTTTCGCTACCATAATATTAAGATTATTGTGAGGTGATTGATAATACTGGGTTGTTCTTCGGGAATATAAGTATGGTTTATCAATTGGTTCATGTTCACCTTGATTTATCAAAAGACGGAACAAAACTCATACGTATTTCTGTGGGAGACAGATTTATCTATTCCAATAAATTTTTCTGTGTGAGACAGATTTGTTTATCAAGTCTTCGAATTTGGGTCGTATCAACTCTTGGTTGTGGGTGAGATCAGCTAAGGGAATCAAGTGCGTAGAATCCTATTGGGGTTCAGAGACGTAAGGAGCGCAACTGTACCTTGATCAGTGTGACATTGATTAGGGCTCAACTACATTCCAGTCCGAAGTTCATTGGTAGTAGGCTAGTGTCTATAGCGGCTTAATACAGTGTGGTGTTCAAAGCTGGACTAGGTCCCGGGGTTTTTCTGTATTTGCGGTTTTCCTCGTTGTTGATGGTTGTAGATGGTGGATTTTCGACAAAGTCTAAAATTGTAAACCTATAACTATATATTTTCCTGATCCAGAAATCAGACAATTATTGAGACTCATGTCTCTCGACGAAAGCATGAAAGCTCGTGCCGCAAGCATTTCTGACTGAGACTACTATATCTCAAAGAATATACGGATGTGCAGTCTCTCAGCTGAGGCAACGACATATCTTGTAAATACTGAGCAAGTTCAGTAACTATTTTTATATAGAATCGAAAGATTGGACGGCTCCTAGACAGCTTTCCTGCTAGTATAGATCAATAACGTCTTCAGGATGTAACAATATTTTCCCTGACTATATAAAAGAAATATGACGCTTCAACAAGCTCATATCATTCGACTCCTGAACAATTAATGCTCCTAGATGATCGTATTAGTATAGAGCCATCAATTAATTATTCCTAAATCACTAGATTCATTCACTGAATCCCTGAAATATATTCTACATTTTTCATAATATTTCGTTACTTCAATTCATGGTCCTTCCCAGCAGAATTCCATGGGTTAGTAATAAATATCTAACACACGGGCATTTGAGCATTATCGAGTAAGCCCCAACTAAAATGGTGCAAGTGTATTCAATGCACTAACGAGCACCTGAATGCATGAATGAATATTTCGAAATACGACGAGACGATGAACATATGCAAAATAGGAAAGAAAATAATAAATAATAAAATATTAGCCAAAGCGCTGGGGACTGGACCCACCGGCTGGCCGGTTGTGCCGTGACCTGTCCCACGCCCAGTTTTATATTTTATCATATTTTTGTTATTTTCCTTAATCTTATGAAGATCCTTTCATTTGAACAAATATCCTTTGTTTTAAAGGAACTCCTCAGTTTCATGGTGTTTCCTTCGCATCAAGAAAATAATATAAAATTAGGAAAAATGTCGTGGGACCGTGTTTATTAGCCAACCGGCTATGCCTTGATCCTGGCCGGTCCCACACTTCATGATTCCTCATTATTTTATTATTATTTCCCTAATCTCATGAAAATTCCTTAATCTCATGGTATTTCCATAAAACCATGAAAAATAATAAAATTAGGGAAATTCGTGGGACCGGGCCCAGCCGGCCGGTCATGCCCTAGCCGGTCCACACGCCCCTTATTTTATTATTATTATTTTTTATGTTTCCTTGATCCCATGGAATTCCTTGATTTCATGGTATTTCTTTCAAATTATGAAAATTCCTTCAAATCATGGAAATAATACATAAAATTAAGGAAAACTCACGGGACCGGGCCCTAGCCGGACGACCATGCTCAAGCCGGTCACAAACCCTTATTTTATTATTATTATTATCTCACGGAAACTCTTTCACTTCAAGGAAACTCCTTGATTTCAAAAAAATCCTTAGTTTCAACAAACTCATTGATTTCATGATATTTCCACAAAATCATGAAAAATAATATAAAAATGGGAAAAGAACCATGGAACCGTGGTCGTTGGCCGACCGGCCGTGCGTTGGCCTCAGACGGTCCCACACTTCATGATTCCTTCATTTTATAATTATTTTCCTTTATCTCATGAAGTTTCCTCAGTTTCAGCAAAAATCCCTGATTTCTTCATATTTTCCCAAATGATTGCTCAAACGCACATCAGAAAATATCAAAATTCTCACGACTGAGACACAAACACTTTGGTGACATGAGCATATTACCTTGACCGACCAGGGTTGGCTCTTTGGCTTGCAAGAGGACGGTCCCTCATACTTTCATCATTTGACCTAATTTGTTCATATTAGGTTCAAACTCTTCCAAACAATTTTGGAATTTCATGAAACGATCGTCATTCGATCCCGCGATCACCCAGGGATGGTTTCATGACCCCTTGGTCGGTCCCTAATCTCTTCATAATTAATTAGGTTTTATCGCATAAGGCTCAGACGAGCATTATCTTAATAAATGATTAAACCAGCATTTAATCATTCTTTCATCAACAAATCAACAAGTCTTCAAGAGACCTTGGTATTTGCTCACTTGAGCATTTGGGCGCTACATGGTCGACCCATGATCCCATGTAGTCGGTCCCTCCTTCACTCCGTGGTTAATTTTCAATAAACCATCAATTAATCGAATTAGGGTTTTGAGTCCAAGGTTCATAATTCCAGATTCAAACGCTAATAATTTTACGATGATCTCATGGTCAACATTTTATTAATTATACTTGGTTCAGTTGCCATTATTTAAATTAATATTTTATTTGGTCATGCTACCAATAATTCATCAAATGAGTAACATTTGCTCAGATGGGCAATATTTGCTCAAACCAAGGAACATTGGTTCAACCATCAATATTCAACAGTTCATCGAATGAGCAATATTTACTCACGTTAACTATGTTTATTCATATATTATACCTCTGTCTTAACAGACATGTTCAATTCATGAATCTCAGAACATTTTTAAATCATGTTCGACTCAACAATACATGGACTCATCGTCCCATGAAGTCATGAAGTCAGCAACTGACTAACTTATCACGAGGACATCAATTGTGTCACATGGGGGATATTAACTAGGGTTTTGGTCTGGCGGTCTACGACACGTGTGTTCATACACATGATGAGAATGTGAGCAAGTCGTGCAATCAGTTGAAGGAGTTAACAAAGTAGTGGGTGGAAAATCGACCAAGTCTCCGCACGTTGAGCAACTGGTTTTAACACGATTTCCACTTCTCCACTCTTTGATTCCATCAACTGTCACACTTCATGGGATCATGGTGTTTACAATTCTAGCAATACAAATAAGTCTCCGAATGATGATTGAAAACATGATAATCTCATGTCAAACAGACAACACGAGATTAACAACTCAACATTTGAGCAATTACTCAACAGAGCAAATTCAATCATTCAGAACTTATCTTATTTTCAGAATACACAACACACCTACAATCTTCGATCACCATTGATCTTACACATTTCTCAGCTTCCCTCCTACAGATCGACTCATCCTCTCTTGTGACCGAATTTACTCTGGAACGGCCATTGTCTTGGTTTAGGCCGGACTACTACAGATTGATCTCTCGAATTCAAAGCACTCCCTTCTTGCAGTACATCTGTGTGAGGTTTAGCAGTTCGCTCGGTTCAAGGAGTTTCCTCCGCACGGTCGTCTCCTCAATTCCTTAAAAACCAACAACTCGTTTTGCCCCATCTACAGATTAGCGACCACAGTGGGAGATCATTCTCTCAGTTGCAATCTCAATTCTCATAAAGATGGCCGGTCTTAGGTCCAATTCAATTAATCAAAACTCCAGTCTTTCAAATGGTAACGCTTCTCCGGCTCATCCAAATGATTCTGGTAATATTCGCCATCCTTAATTACTACTACTTTCTCATCTATCAATGCATTTGATGGAGAAATTCCGTCATTAGCCGAACTGGCACGAAGGAAAGAAGTCTTGGAAAGAAACATAAATCAATTGAAAGCGGCAATCGACAATTTGTTCAACTGTATGGTGGACTTGACAAGAATATTATGAGCTCAGGTTGTGGAACGCACGTCTCTTGATACCGTTGACGTTAACCCTCAAACCAACAGCTTCACCACTTATGAAAAGCCGGTGGATCAGGAAGTTACATATCTGATCCAGAGTTTATGTGAGCTTCTACACTTTTCCAGAGATTAACGTACGAACACGTTTGCTTCACTGAACCAAATATCATCTGACGTGCAACTAATTCCATCGTCTCCAGTCATTGAAGTATCTATGGTGTCCGAACACTCGATCGACAACATCACATTCGGAGAAGAGGATCGCATAGCGGATGAAGGACATAACCGAGCCCTGTACGTGACCGGTTTCATCAAAGACTCTGAATTCAAGAGAGCTCTCGTCGATACAGGTGCTTCTACAAATATTATCACTATGAAGACTCTCAATGCGGCCAAGTTCCCACAGAGTAAGATTGTTCGTCATCTCATCTTGATGATAGGTTTTGAAGGAAGCCAGATCCATACATATGGATATGCATACATAGATTTGAAGGTGGGGCCTATTCAGTCAAAGACCAAGTTTCACGTGATCGAACAAGAGCCTGACTATCACATGATACTCGGACGACCATGGCTTCATGACAATAAAGTGGTTCCTTCGACATACCATCAATGCATGAAGGCTCTGCTCAACAACAAAATCGTCCGTATTGCGGCTTCATCATCTCCTTACGCCCCAGTCTATGATGCTGAATTCCTTGAGTCTCAAAAGGACATCCCTGAACCTCCAAACAAGATTTACAACACTCCGCTCACAAGATGGAAGTCCATTGAGGAAGTCGAGGACAAACCATCATCCTTAGGTGTTAAGTCGATTAAGTCATCTGCTACACCAATTAAGCGCCACAAGGATCAGGTCTCAACTCCGGGATCTAATTTCATAACCAGTCATGATGCAGAGGGGAGAATCATTTACCACCGACACAAAGATTAGCAATTAATAGGGGAGAACGATGAAAAGTCTCCCCGCCTCGAAGAATCATGTCAGAGCGAACCGTCACTCGAAGAAGAGGTTCATGATGCTCCACGACAATTGCAAGACGGCACCGACTCCACTACTGATGATCTCGAAACAATCAACATTGGGACATAAGATGATCCAAGGCCAATCCTAATTAGCTCAGCACTGTCACCAGAAGAACGTACGGAACTGATAAACCTGTTGAAAGAGTATCAAGATGTCTTCGCCTGGACGTACGAAGAAATGCCTGGTCTAGACGACAAATTGGTTACTCATCATCTGCACATCACTCCCGGCTCCAAAGCTGTCAAACAACCGCCTAGACAATTCAGACACGAAGTCGAGGAGAAAATCAAAGTCGAGATCCAGAAACTACTAGCATAAGGATTCATCAAGCCTATTCAACATCCAACGTGGCTAGCAAATGTTGTTCGTGTCAAGAAGAAGAATGGTCAAATCAGATGCTGCGTCGATTTCAGGAATATGAATAAATGTTATCCGAAGGATGATTTTACCTTACCCAACATTGATATGCTCATCGACGCAACCAGTGGTCACGATATGTTCTCTTTCATGGATGGTTACAGTGGATACAACCAGATTAAGATGTACGAGCATGATGCCAACAAGACTGCATTCCGTACTCCTATTGGGAATTTCCACTATACTGTGATGCCCTTTGGATTAAAGAATGCAGGTGCCACTTATCAACGAGCTATGACTGCCATATTCCACGACATGATGCACAAGCAAGTAGAAGACTGTGTTGATGATGTGGTGGTGAAGTCGAAGACTCGAGCATCCCACCTTGAAGTTCTAACACAAGTTTTTGAAAGATGCAGAGAATACAAATTAAAGATGAATCCTCTGAAGTGTGCTTTTGGTGTTTCCTCCGGAAAGTTTCTAGGATTCCTGGTCACGGCAGAAGGAATCAAAGTCGATCCAGACAAGACGAAAGCTATTACTACCATGCCTCCTCCACGCACTGTGAAGGAACTGCAGAGTTTTATGGGCAAGGTAAATTATATTCGACGCTTCATTCCTGGATTAGCTCAACTCATCGATTCATTTACCCCTCTACTGAAGAAAGGAACAAGTTTTACATGGACAATCGTTCAACAAGAAGCATTCCAGAAAATACAGCAGATACTATTATCACCTGCTATCATGAAATCTCCGGTACAAGGACGACCACTGATACTTTACACAGCTTCCGGTGATTTCGCTATCGGAGCACTCCTTGCTCAAGAAGACGACGAAGGAATCGAACGACCGATCTACTACTTCAGCCGTACAATGAGAGACGCTCAACTCCGATACCCAAAGGCTGAAAGAGCATGCCTGGCATTAGTGCATGCAATTCAGAAATTCAGGCATTATTTACTATCGAACAGTGTCATACTCGTTTCCAAAGCAGACCCTTTAAAGTTCCTACTATCAAAGCCAGCCTTGATAGGGATACCAACAAAGTGGCTACTTCAGATGTCAGAATTTGACATAGCTTGTACACCGCCTAAAGCAATCAAAGGTCAAGCAGTTGCAGACTTACTCGCTGCTTTTCCAGGGGAAGATGCAACAATATTACATGAAGATGTACCTGGTGAGTTTCCAGATATCTTAGTTATCATGGAAGAAACATGGCTTCTATACTTTGATGGATCCGCCACCCCTAGCAATGACACCGGAGGAGCGGGCGTAGTGCTAGTATCTCCATCTGGCGAAGTTTTCTCACATTCGTTCAAGTTGGATTTTCATTGCACCAACAATTCAGCAGAATATGAAGCTTTCTTACTAGGATTGTCCCTGGACAATCAAGCAGGAGCAACACACCTTGAGATAAGAGGAGATTCAAAGCTACTGGTCAATCAGATGAATGGAACATACTCTCTCAAAGAAATCACGCTTGCTCCATTCAGAACTGAAGCTCAACGGCTATTAACTCATTTCGCTGATGCAACCATTATCCATACTGGACGAACTAACAATAGGCATGCCGACTGCCTAGCAAATCTCACTTCTAAGCTGCAATTCGAAGGGGCAGAGAAAACAATCACGGTACAGAGGCGTACTGTGTCATCTACCTGGCTTGCTCAAGTCGAAGATATTCAAGCTGACGATTGGAGAGCACCTATTATTCATGAATTGAATAGTTCTCTTTCAGAAGGGAAAGTCGGCCTAAAAGAATTGAAAAATTATTTCTTACTTCATGGAGCGTTATACTATCGAAATCCTGATGGGTCCTTATCACGATGCCTTGGAAATGACGAAGCGGACGAACAACTCAAACGCATACATGAAGAGGTTTGCGGACAGACGTTGGTGGTGACACTTTACAGAAAACTTCAAAGGATGGGATATTATTGGCCTTCCATGGAGGCTCAATCGAGAATCTTGCAAAAATCTTGTCCCAATTGTTAGACGAAGCCTCCTCACCACTTAGAAAGCCTTACAAGACGTTGGAAAAGAAAGAAAACAGTCAAACTCATTGAGATAAAAACCTTGAAACACAAGTTTAACTAACCATTCAAAAGGACAATGATTATTTATTAATAATTTCCGTTGGAAAAGAAAGATCTTACTAAAGTTTCTCTCCTAATGACTTGCTCTCCAATCCAAAAAGAACCTCCTCTTCAACAAACTCATCATCTTTATATAGGGTAATACATAGTGAGATTTTCGGGAAAAAGATTTGCCTTTCTTGACGGAATCTTATACCACAAAAGCTGTCGGTGGGAATGCGAAGAAGAGATGTCTTATATGAGCATGAAATCCCAACAATCTTGAAAGAGATGCACGATGGAGAACATCAAGGAAAAAGGAAATTTCTCCAAATTCATGAGAAATACTCGAAAAAGTTGCAAGATAAAGGTTTCACCCTTTCTACCATTCCTAATCAAGGATGTTCATCTATACAATGTGATGATGGAAGAAATCTATCAATTATGCGGCGATTGTATCCGTCTAATGCTTGAGTTTGCAGTCGTGGTGTCTTTGGCAAAGGATCTCTATATCCTAACGATCGGTTGAAAAGAAAAGATAATATCCACGAGGATAAATTACTCATGCAAGATATCACTGGCATTCGGGTAAGAACACTACTCCTCGCCACTCTAAAGATGAGAGGTGGTGGGTTGTTCCTTTGCTCTTAAGTGGACCTTACATAAAGCGGTGGTTCGCATGTACTCCCTGCAAATCTCGCAGGCTATCATCCTTGGGAATTTAAGTGGCCCAAGAAGGCGGAAGAGGTATGTCCCACAGTTTGCTTTTGCAATCCCTCTTTCCTCTTGTATTCATTGATTTTGTAAATTTTCCAGTTGCCAAACCGAGGAAAAGTTACAAGGCAAATCCACTGCAAGTACCTTGGCGATACTTCGAACGCTACGGATGAAGTAAGAAATATCTTTTTAGTTATTTAACAATGTCATAGGCTGCGAAAGTTAAAGGCAAAACCAATGCCAAATTCATGGTAATCTCATCCACACTCCTTGTCTTCCTCTCCGAAGAAGCTATTCTTCTCCATTCATTATGTGAATAGTCCATGGCCTTTCTATTTGCATTTTCTTCCTCGACCCGGGAATGATGTTTAAATTTATAGTTTCGACGAGGTCGCAAATGATTTTTATAAAAGAAGAAATCTATTGATCTCGCCTTATCATTTTGGTGGTCTTCTAAGCTTGACCTTCCTAAGTAAAGGTCTTACTGCTACACCCCTTATTGCGACAAGGTCGCAGACGTCTTTACACTTGCATGCAAAAACCCATTGACCTTGCCTTATCATTTTTCAAGTATTTTTGCCTGCTGCAGGATATTTTTTTGCGACAATATGACAGGCCTAAATATTCTTGCGAAAATAAAGCCTCGTGACATTGCTTGTCTTGCGACGAAATCGCGCAGGACGTCTTTCTGCATGTAAGGACCCATTGATCTCGTCTTACCCTCGCGTTAGTATTATTGCCTCTGCAGATCATTGCACAAATATGACAAGCCTAAGTTTCCTTACGAAAACAAAGCCTCGTGACATTTGCGTCTTTGGCACTTATCTCCCTAATGGAGGGTGCCGCCTTATCATCTCCTGGTTGCCCCTTCAAGGAGGCGTACATCGGCCATACAAGGCTAGCTCCTCCCATCCGGTCTTAACAACAACCGGTTGTTTTCGCAGCCTCTCTATCCCTTATACCTATAGAGTTTATGGTTACAAGGCTGCACCCTAAGTGGAGTTTTCTTGCCGAGGTGCAGCATGCCCAAGACTTGTCAAGAGTGGTAAGGAAGTTCCATGCTCCCGCACTCTTGACTCAACAGGGTACCTCGGCGCCTTGCAAAGTTCATCACTTCTTTGTTATGGAAATCTCTTGCATGTACTCTACTAACGTTATCGTGAAAATCTTCAATTATGCGATATGAATGAACGATAGAATTGCAAAATAGATTTTTGGCCTTTGTTCCCACTTCTATTACGAATGCTTCTTTTCCCTTCTTGAAACTGTTCTTTGCACTTGATGGTGATGTTGTTAGTACTTGCTTCCCTTTCTCTTCATCTTTTAGAAAATGAGTTAACTTCCCCCCGATCAATCATTCGAGAATGATTCTCTTTATGTTTCTTCGCAGTCATTTGTTAGATGTCCATGAAAGCGATGGTAAGAACAATATTCATGACTTATCACTTGGTGGTTCACTCCCCGCATTCCATGGTGAAATGTCCTCCATTACAAGTATAGCTTCCCAAATTTTTTCCACACTAGCATTTAGTGGTGGCATTACGATCTCTTCCCATACCACTCTGCGATTTCTTGGCCCTCCATGGTTATTATGCCTTTGTCCTCCATAAGTTTCTTGCATATGATCTAATCTTTGAATTTTATTATTGTTGCCGCGATTTGTAGTAGTTCCTTTCTCTATCAAATTCCTCCCGATCTCTCGCTCCCCATAGCCACTATTTTCATCGTGTCCATCATCGCATTTTTTCGGTTGCCCTTTGCTCTTGAATTTAAAAATTTTGGTAATAAACTTGCATTCGCAGCGTTTGAACTTGTATTCGCAACCGGGTATGATTCCATTTCATTTTGTCTTTCTTCCAAAGCAATGTATTCTTCTTGGAGTTCTCGCAGAAATCGGCCCATCGTAATCGTATTTTTAATTTGAATATTTGAATGTATAACAAACTTGTTGCGTAAAGAGCATTTACAAATGATAAAATGAGATATCTTTCCTCTACCCTTCCGGCCATTTCACTTGCGCACATTGTCCTCCATCTCATTGTCAAATGTCTTAAACTCTCGCCAACTCTTTGTTTCAAGAATACATCTTCAATTCCTTGGTCGCGTGGAATTGTTACTTATATACGCTCCCAAGAAAATAGTTTGTAAATGGTTGAATGATGAGATTGTGTTTCTCGGGTAATCCTTCAAACCATTTCAAGTGCTTCTCCAATTAAGCTTGATGCGAAGTATTTGCACAATATGGCATCATGATTCTCCCATTGTAACATACATCTCATATAAGCCTTGATGTGTTGTAAAAGTTGTTCCATCGAAAATGTTGGTTAATGCAAAAGATTGCATTTAGGTGGTATTCCTCACATTTGTACTTCTATTGTGAAATTGCGATGGCTTCATCCAACTCGTCTTCTTCCTCCTTCCTTCCTCTTGTTTAACAATTTTCTCATTTACTTTAGTTCTTTCAATATTTGCTCATTTTCCTCGGGATTTGATTCCGCTTTGGTCTTTTTAGCTCGCTCGCCTCCTCTGCGTTCATGCCTATTTTGACCTTCTTGTCCACTATTTTCTTCTCTCCTTTCTGCGACTTCTCCTTCGTCTCTTTCATCAATTCGCACACCATTATATCTATCGTTCTATCTTACGGGTTCTCTATCAACTCTCTCGCATCCTTTCGTATTCTCCATTGGTATGTCTATCGACACGATTTTGTGCTCGCCTCCTTTCTCGGTTGTCATGATTATTTTGCTTGGATTGCTTCTTCCAATTCTTGGTTTTCCACTGCTCTTACTCTCTCTCTCGCGGGCTAAGCGTGCTTGTTGACATAATGTTTCTCGATGTCGTCCACGATCTCTTTTTGCCTTCTCAATGCTTCTCTTCCATGCAAAAGATTGCTCTTCCTTCAACGGTGGATCATTTGGCTCCCGAAATCGCCTAGTTCCCTGATTTTCTTCACGCTGCTCATCTTGGAAATTCTCGGGATGAGGAATATAACGATCTTCAAGGCCTCTCTTCTTTCATGATGTTCTGATGAGATTTTGTGCTTCCCGTTGGTTTTCTACGTAGTTTCTGTTAAGGCTCTCCTTCTTTCTTCCCTAGTCGATCTTGAACTCGATCTCGCAGTGCTTCTCGATCTTCTATTTTGCAATCTCATATTTTCCATTCTTAATTCATGATTCTGTCTTGTCAAGTTTGCTCGTTCCTCTGCCTCTAGTCGCCTCTCTTCATGTATCGCCACAACAACAATTCGCGAGACAACGGATAACAACATTGCGAGTGAGTCGCAGAAGGTTAAATATAAATGACGTACTGGATGACGATAGGAGGATATGAAACCTGGCGAAAGTTAAGAAGTGTCATGAGTATGAATATTTGTACGTCTGCGACACTTCGCGAGACATTCCCAGAAAATAAAGGGATGACTTAGTTTGTCATTCACTATGTATTACCCTATATAAAGGGATGAGTGAATTTGTTGAAGAGGAGGTTCTTTTTGGATTGGAGAGCAAGTCATTAGGAGAGAGAAACAGAGCGAATGTTAGTAAGATCTTAAGTGTAATTCCATTTTCCTGTGTAAACATTTCTAAGAAAATTATTAATAAATAATCATAATTGTTCATCTATTATCTTTTGAATGGATTAGTTAAACAAAAGATAGTGAGGGGTGTATTGTGGGATTTCCTGCAACTACATGCCTTTCTTGACGGAATCTTATACCGCAAAAGCTTCGGTGGGAACTTACTGAGATGCTTATATGAGCATGAAATCCCAACAATCTTGAAAGAGATGCACGATGGAGAACATCAAGGAAAAAGGAAATTTCTCCAAATTCATGAGAAATACTACTGGCCGACGATGGAAGACGATGCAGCTGCGCACGTTCAGAGGTGTCACCAATGCCAAATTCATGGTAATCTCATCCACACTCCTTGTCTTCCTCTGAATTATGTGAATAGTCCATGGCCTTTCTATAGGCTGGGACTGGATATCATCGAGAAAATCAATCCAAAGCATCTTGAGCGGCATGAATACATCATCACTGCAACTGAGTATTTCACCAAATGGGTTGAAGCTATCCCTCTTCGAAGCACCACTGGAGTCACGATTGCAGCCTTCATCAAAGAATACATAATATGTAGATTCGGTGTTCCTAAACACATTGTCACTGATAATGGAACTCCTTTTGCCAACAAGCACGTGACGGAATTGCTCGAGGAATACGACATCAAACAAGTTTTCTCCACGCCATACTATCCCCAAGGAAACGGACAAGCAGAGAGCACCAACAAAACTTTGATCCGAATTCTCAGCCGAATAATTCATGATAATCCGCGAACGTGGCATGAACAATTGCCTATGGCTTTATGGGCTTATCGAACCGCACTAAGAAGCTCGATCGGGACTTCACCATACTCTCTCGTTTATGGAGCCGGCGCCATACTCCCAGTAGAAATCAAAATTCCTTCAGCAAGGATTGCAATAGCCAGTGGAGTACAATGGGACAAAGCGAAGTATCCAACTCAAGAATTGCTGAACTGGACATGCTTGAGTCAAGGAGAGCTTAGGTAGAAAAATATGTAGAAGCATACAAACAAAGGATATCCAGAGCCTACAACAAAATGGTAAGACCTCGAACATTCCAAGTAGGAGATTTGGTATTAAAGACTGCAAAACACATTCAGCAAGATTTGTCTGCTCCCAAGTTCTCTCCGAAATGGGAAGGACCATATGTAGTCATCAAAGCAGTATCCAGTGGATATTACAAGATCTTAGCTATTAACGGGGAAGTGGAAGGAAATATCATCAACGGCAAATGGCTCAAGGCATATTACGCCTGATTCGTATAAGACCATCACCCTTTCATCATTTCAAGCATTTCTCAAAATGTAATTTACATTCCTCCAAAGAGTATGCAAAATACTCCTTTGTTCATTAAACATTTCATAAATGAACAAAAATTTTCTTTCATACCATGGTCAATTACTCTACCTAAAGAAAAAACCTAAACCTATTCAAAAACAATAATCATAAATGCTCACTCAGAGCAAACCATCCAGCAAAGAGTAATTCTTATAAACAGCCATGTCAAGCTTCTTTTGAAAGTTTCTGGTCTTCACTTTCAACTCCTGAACAACTTTTTCAACTCTTGCCGACTCCAAAGCAAGTGCCTTCTCCTCTTCTAAGAAAGCAGTTGTGGTAGAAATTGCATCAGCAGCAGCTGCCGCCCTATGAATTTTGATCATCTCAAGCCGACGACGAATCCAGCCTATGTTGAACCGCAAAGTTTCACAATTCGAGATCATTTCATCCCACCTGTGCAGTTCATGGTTCTTGACATCTCGCAGATTCATCTCGTTCATCTCTTCAATGATCGGTAACAATCCGGCGACCGTGGTCAGAAGGGTTGGGAGAAAACCTCTCCATATTTCCGTCATAGCAATGTTCCCATACCGTTTCCAAATTTTGGTATACAAAGGTACATGGAATTTTGGGATGACGAATCCACCGACCACCCCATTATTTGGGGAAGTATTAGTCATGGGAACTTCAAAGGGGAGCCCAGCTGTTGGATACTTGTGAGATCTAACCCTAGCCTCCACGGAATCAGTAGAGTCTTCATCAACATGGTTGCTGCTATCGTCAACCACGACCACGGACTTCCCATTCCACCCTTTTCTAGCATCGACAACAACATGCACATCAATCTGCGATAAAGAAGTTTTCAATTTCAGATAAAGATTGGATAAACCGTCAAATGAAGATTCAATCAAGAAATCATGAAATCACTCACAGATGTGCCAGATTCAGCATGAGCCGACCTATACCGAGCAGGGGCTCTGACAGTCCACTTGGGTCTCGAACTATGAGAAGAAGATGGATTCTTCTGATTATCCTGCGACAAACCATTTTCTGTGATCAATACCTTTGATCAAATGGAGATGAAGAAGATATACAACTTACTGAGACTGATGCTTCTACTTCATGCTTCGATTGAGGTTCGTTTCGAGAAGATATGCTGTTTCTAGACATGGCGACGAGAGGTACAATCGCGATCAAAATTTCCTTTGATGAGTACGCAGAAGAGAGAAGTGATAGACTGTTTATATAAGAAGCCCTAAGCATTACAAGTCGAGATATGGATGCTTATCTCAATGGGCGGATGAATTTGTTACGATTTCTGTTGAAACCATAACTGAGTTACGACGAATGGGAGAAACGTAAAAATACTGGGGACTGACAGTTCAGAGGAGGTCAATATTGCGACTTTGAATTGGTCGTATGACATGTCACGTGTTTTGCTGGGGCAATTCGTGTGGTTGCACTCTGTCGATAGATAGACATTGGTCCATAACAGGAGATAGAAGATATGAAGGAAACTCGGAAAATGATATGACAAAGGATTATGGTTCAAAATAATCTCTAAAGAAACGTCTCTACAGCCAAATTGCTCAAACAACCAGAACGTGTCTACTTCAACAAAAAATAAATGACTACGAAAGATTCATGGTCAGAACTAATTGTCAGACTCATCGGAGTCATCAGATTCGTCAGAATTATCAGATTCGTCATCATCGTCCTTCTTGGAATCCTCGTCGGAATCACTATCAGGACCATTGATGAAGTCTGGATGGATATTAGGATCATCCATGTCCGAGTCATCTTCAACTTCAAGTTTAGCTTTAACTTGCTTCGCAATCTCTCTGAGCTCTCTGGTACGCCGGTCTGGTTTAACCTTTCGATCCCGTGGCACCCACACGGGTTTATCTTCCGAAGCATCAGAATCAGAGGGTACACCATCAGCTCGAGATCGAAGTTTCTCCTCAGCTGCTGATATTCTGCGTCGAATTCGGTCATTTCTTCGTCGATGGTCATCCATCCTGTCATCTTCGGATTTTCTCTTCATGAGCTCAGCATAAGTAACTCTACGGTCATCAAGAGGTGCACTAGGCTTCGTTCCCTCAGTGCGATTCATCTTAGCTTGTGGTTTGGCTGTGGAAGCTTTGGAATCCTCTTGGGAAGATTTGGACGAATAACTATAATCATAATCGCTGCTGCTGGAGGTCACCATTTTCTAGAAGCAGAAGCATATAATTATGGATATGTTGATAATAAATCCACTGCAAAAATGGTAACCCTAAACTCTTACCTTTTACGATTCCACTACAGTAGTGATGGTAATGCAAAGGTTAACACTTCAAAACTCGTTCGTTTATTCGAAACCTACAAAAGACGAACGGAACTCAGATTTTCATAAAATCATGGACACTTCTACTGTGCGAACATTCACCATAGAATGAAAACTAAAATAATATTTCATCATAAATAATTGTTTACCTTTAAGCATTATTCAAAATTCAAGTTTTGATTTTAAAAAAAAATATATATATATTCATATATGTGAATAAAACGTGATTACTCACTGTTGATGGTGGATTTTCATTTAAGGATAAAATTATAAAAGCCAAAATTATGCGCTGACATCCTACAAAGGATAAAGCCACTGATAAGTGATGAATACTTCTCCACTTTACTAATTCACCTAAAATGGAGCATGTAGCAACAATCCCATGAATTTATAGCATTATCAATTAATGCATGACCAACCTTGTATTTCCTGTGTTGTTCCCGCTGAACTCTCATTATTGGTGCGGCATGACGACAGAGTGTTGCTCTCAGCAAAGTAACACGAATCTCCAAGTGTCACTAATGAGGCATGCACGAAATACCCGTACAGGCTACAACTCTCGGTGTGTTATACTAGCCCGATTGAGCATACATCTCTCGGTGTGTTATACTAGCCCGATCGAGCATCTGGACTGTCCATGTCAGTCTCAGAAACAATCACGACCACGCAAGTTGGCCGCATGATTTAACTAGCCTAGACGATCCTCAGCAGGAGCAGGCTACCACCTTAATGACCACCAGAGGCCCGTTTATGCTCTAGTCGGTCGAACGCATGACATGCCTCTAAAAAAATCACCAAACGCCAGCCTGGAAAAAGATGGCCGAACTGGTGAAACCGTTTGGAGAAGGTTCGCACGAACAAGGCCGCCAATATCGGTCTCAAAATAGTCACAACCGACCAACTTCACCGGCGTGTTTGGACGGCGTGGATCATCCCATGACCAGTTGGACAAGCATTGTCCTGCACACCGTCGGGCTCACTTTCTCCTTACCTGATTGACTTTCTCACGACCAAGCCAGGGAGGAGCAAACGCTCGCCCAAAGTTTGGTCGGCGTGATGCTTTAAGGGTCGCAGGAAATTCCACTAAGTGTCTTAAATTGATCACGACCATCCAACTTCAGGCATGTTTGGATGGCTTAGATCAAGCCTATAGCGCCAGACCGGTATTGGCGTGTTCTGCCGGCCCAATGTGGGTCCCACATGGTCGGACTCCCCAAAAGAAGAGCGTAGCTTGCCAATTCGTCCAGCCAAAGTAGCGTGGACATGAAACCCTAATTAGGGTTTGCGACATATCACATGTGTCACAAATCAGTCACGACCATCCATCTTCGCAGGCATAGATGGAGGGTGTAGATGTAGACTCAAATGGTCCCAAGCATGTCAATACAATCATCGTGGGCCCGTCTACATGTGTGACCAATCGACCAAGGCCGGCCATGGCCGAGCGCCTCGATTCGTGCGCCCAAACTAGGCATGGTCGCGCGGTTTCTAATTGCAAACCAATCTCGACCACTCATCTTCGCCAGACGAATCAAGTGGTTTAGATAGCACCCCTACGAGATGAGCTAGCACGGACATGAACACCGGTGGCCCACCTCCATACATGACCAATCGGTCCCTCCAAAATCGCCCTCTAAGCTCTAATTCGATTGAGCTGAAAGTGGGTGCTTGCGCACCTCCTAAACCCTAATCCAACTGTCGCAGATGTGGGTCGCAAGTCATCTCGTCCGTCCATTTCGCTAGCTTGGTTAGGTAGCCCTGTCCAGGAGTTAGGCGACCAGCAAGGCATCACCACGATCACCGTCCACCACTCTTCCACATGAAGTGATCGGCCAAAGCGTGGTTTGCCCATACAACCTCCAAACGATCACTCGAAGATGGCTGGACGTGATGCTATTTTAAGACGCTTAATTCGTGACTTACTCTGTTAAGCCTTAAAACAGCGATGCTTCACACATGTTGAATATATTCGATGTGTTACCTGCATAGAATACACACGATATTTCATAAATATCGACTTCCTAAATAACTTAGTTATTTAATCCAACATCACATGCTACTTTCTGTGGGTCCCATGATCCATACATTCGAGACATCAAACGTGTCACAAACTGGAGGATACTTACTGGGGTATTGGTCTGGCGGTTTACAGCGTGCAGCGCACAATGCGCCATCACAAAAACGTGTCAGGAAGTCATGGACGGTTAGTGATGACGAGAGAAGTGGGAAAGACTAGTCGTGTGACACTAACACACAACTCCACTACTCCATCACTCCACTTCCTCCACTTCCCATGAGAGACGTGGGTTAGGCTTAATGACTTGTATAAATAGGTTCTCCTCCCTATTTCCAAAAACATGATAGGACAGAAAACCAAGTATTGATACAATCGTATTCAAATACCAGAACTGATAGCTTACATCCTGTAAGCCAGTTCATCTTTCTGATACAAGTCATAAAACAGCCAACACCTCCACAATCTCAACACCTTCTTCGCTTCCCTCCCTAAGATCAACCCCATCTCCTTCACTTTGTGACCGAAGCAAGTCTGGAACGGCCATTTCTTGGTTTAGGCCAGAGTTGTACAGATTGATTTCTCGAATCACAAGCACTCCCGTGCAGTGCATTTGTTTAGGGTTTAGATTCATTTATCATCCACACACCCCAAATTACCAAAACCGGCAGAAATAGTTTTCACCCATAAACACTCACCAAAAAAAAAACACTTCGACGCGAGCAAGGCTCACGTAAATAAAATTTGTGGATATTCCATGGTCTCATCAAAAAAAAAAATCCATGAACAACAGGCAATGGTTTTATTAAAAAAAAAAAAAAAAACTTTTCCTTCGTACTGTCGTCTTTCTTTGAAACGAGGGTTTATTTCGGTTTTGTGAAAAGTCCATGTATTTTCAAAATAAAGTGTTGATTCCCATGAAAACTCATAAACAAAATTTTGTCACTGGACACAAGTCTATACATAAAAAATCTCTCCTAAATCAGGGATTTTTACTAGTTTCTTAAACTAACGATCGAACGAACATACGTTTTCAAAAAACATGGGTTTTCTACAAAACTCACTCATATATGCACATATATATAATTTTAGCATGATCAAGACATAAACAACTCATGGAACTCATCAACTTCTGAAAAAAAAAAAATATCCGCTTACCTGGTTGGCGCCGGCCGGAATATGGTCGGACGGTGATCGGACGGCGGCGACAGTCGGAGGTGCTTCGGAGAATTTTTTTTCCTTCTCCTGCTGCTGACGTGAGGAAGATGAAGAGGTGATAAAGGTGGTGGACGGTTGTTGTAGGTGGGAAAAAAAAAAAGAGATTCATTCCTTTTATATCAAATTTTATTTCCAAAACCTAAGTTCACAAGGATTTCCTTTCCGGGCCCGGCCCATGAATCCTAAACCGACCAAGGTTCCATCACCAAATCAGCGGTTCAACACCAATTTATGCTCATAAGACGATGCTCTATCGTGCCACTGGGATCTGGGATCTTCGCTCAAGCGGTGGATCACTCGCGCAATCGAAAATCCGGTAACATCTTATCTTACGACTAAGTTCAATTACTTGTTTCGTTCGTATGTTGGAAAATCACCATTTAGTGCTGAATGAGGAACATGACTGTCCCTCACTAAGCAGGGGACTTAATGTAGATGGTGGATTTTCGACAAAGGCTAAAATCGTAAACCTATAACTATATATTTTCCTGATCCAGCAATCAGACGAGTATTGAGACTCATGTCTCTCGACGAAAGCATGAAAGCTCGTGCCGCAAGCATTTCTGACTGAGACTACTATCTCTCAGAGAATATGCGGATGTGCAGTCTCTCAGCAGAGGCAACGGCATATCTTGTAAATACTGAGCAAGTTCAATAACTATTTTTATATAGAATCGAAGATTGGACGGCTCCTAGACAGCTTGCCTGCTAGTATAGAGCAATAACATCTTCAGGATGTAACAATATTTTCCCTGACTATATAAAAGAAATATGATGCTTCAACAAGCTCATATCATTCGACTCCTGAACAATTAATGCTCCTAGACGATCGTATTAGTATAGATCCATCAATTAATTATTCCTAAATCACTAGATTCATTCACTGAATCCCTGAAAGATATTCTACATTTTTCATAATATTTCGTTACTTCAATTCATGGTCCTTCCCAACAGAATTCCATGGGTTAGTAATAAATATCTAACACATCATCTGAGCATTATCGAGTAAGCCCCGACTAAAATGGTGCAAGTGTATTCAATGCACTAACGAGCACCTGAATGCACGAATGAATATTTCAAAATACGACGAGACGATGAACCTATGCAAAATAGGAAAGAAAATAATAAATAATAAAATATTAGCCAAAGCGATGGGGACTGGACCCACTGGCCGGCCGGTCGTGCCGTGACCAGTCCCACGCCCAGTTTTATATTTTATCATATTTTTGTTATTTTCCTTAATCTTATGAAGATCCTTTCATTTGAACAAATATCATTTGTTTTAAAGGAACTCCTCAGTTTCATGGTGTTTCCTTCGCATCAAGGAAATAATATAAAATTGGGAAAAATGTCGTGGGATCGTGTTTATTAGCCATCCGGCTATGCCTTGATCCTGGCCGGTCCCACACCTCATGATTCCTCATTATTTTATTATTATTTCCCTAATCTCATGAAAACTCCTTAATCTCATGGTATTTCCATAAAACCATGAAAAAATAATAAAAATTAGGGAAATTCGTGGGACCGGGCCCAGCCGGCCGGTCATGCCCTAGCCGGTCCCACACGCTCCTTATTTTATTATTATTATTTTTTATGTTTCCTTAATCCCATGGAATTCCTTGATTTCATGTTATTTCTTTCAAATTATGAAAATTCCTTCAAATCATGGAAATAATACATAAAATAATATAAAATTAAGGAAAACTCACGGGACCGGGCCCTAGCCGGACGACCATGCTCAAGCCGGTCCCACACCCTTATTTTATTATTATTATCTCATGGAAACTCTTTCACTTCAAGGAAACTCCTTGATATCAAAAAAATTACTTAGTTTCAACAAACTCCTTGATTTCATGATATTTCCACAAAATCATGAAAAATAATATAAAAATGGGAAAAGAACCATGGGACCTTGGTCGTTGGCCGACCAGCCATGCCTTGGCCTCTGCCGGTCCCACACTTCATGATTCCTTCATTTTATAATTATTTTCCTTCATCTCATGAAGTTTCCGCAGTTTCAGCAAAAATCCCTGATTTCTTCATATTTTCCCAAATGATTGCTCAAACGCACATCAAAAAATATCAAAATTCTCAGGACTGAGACACGAACACTTTGGTGACATGAGCATATTACCTTGACCGACCAGGGTTGGCTCTTTGGCTTGCAAGAGGACGGTCCCTCATACTTTCATCATTTGACCTAATTTGTTCATATTAGGTTCAAACTCTTCCGAACAATTTTGGAATTTCATGAAACGATCGTCATTCGATCCCGTGATCACCCAGGGCTGGTTTCATGACCCCTTGGTCGGTCCCTAATCTCTTCATAATTAATTAGGTTTTATCGCATAAGGCTCAGACGAGCATTATCTTAATAAATGATTAAACCAACATTTAATCATTCTTTCATCAACAAATCAAAAAGTCTTCAAGAGACCTTAGTATTTGCTCACTTGAGCATCTGGGCGCTACATGGTCGACCCATGATCCCATGTAGCCGGTCCCTCCTTCACTCCGTGGTTAATTTTCAATAAACCATCAATTGATCGAATTAGGGTTTTGAGTCCAAGGTTCATAATTCCAGATTCAAACGCTAATAATTTTACGATGATCTCATGGTCAACATTTTATTAATTATACTTGGTTCAGTTGCCAGTATTTAAATTAATATTTTATTTGATCATGCTACCAATAATTCATCAAATGAGCAACATTTGCTCTGATGGGCAATATTTGCTCAAACCAAGGAACATTGGTTCAACCATCAATATTCAACAGTTCATCGAATGAGCAATATTTACTCACGTAATTATGTTTATTCATATATTATACCTCTGTCTCAATGGACATGTTCAATTCATGAATCTCAGAACATTTTTAAATCATGTTCGACTCAACAATACATGGACTCATCGTCCCATGAAGTCATGAAGTCAGCAACTGACTAACTTATCACGAGACATCAATTGTGTCACATGGGGGATATTAACTAGGGTTTTGGTCTGGCGGTCTACGACACGTGTGTTCATACACATGATGAGAATGTGAGCAAGTCGTGCAATCAGTTGAAGGAGTTAACAAAGTAGTGGGTGGAAAATCGACTAAGTCTCCGCACGTTGAGCAACTGGTTTTAACACGATTTCCACTTCTCCACTCTTTGATTCCATCAACTGTCACACTTCATGGGATCATGGTGTTTACAATTCTAGCAATATAAATAAGTCTCTGAATGATGATTGAAAACCGTATAATCTCACGGCAAACAGACAACACGAGATTAACAACTCAACATTTGAGCAATTACTCTCAACAGAGCAAATTCAATCATTCAGAACTTATCTTATTTTCATAATACACAACACACCTACAATCTTCGATCACCATTGATCTTACACATTTCTCAGCTTCCCTCCTACAGATCGACCCATCCTCTCTTGTGACCGAATTTACTCTGGAACGGCCATTGTCTTGGTTTAGGCCGGAGTACTACATATTGATCTCTTGAATTCAAAGCACTCCCTTCTTGCAGTGCATCTCTGTGAGGTTTGACAGTTCGCTCGATTCAAGGAGTTTCCTCTGCATGGTCGTCTTCGCAATTCCTTAAAAACCAGCAACTCGTTTTTCCCCATCTACAATGGTAGTTTTTAGTTCAAGGCTAAAATTGTAAAACCCTGTATTTAATGCGTCGTCGTTCTGCAAAGAAGATGAGCCATTTAAGATTGATGAGCGCCCAGGCCTCTTTACATACATATGTATTGAGCAATTCAATATATATAAAATTTACTCGGAATGGTGCGTGTAGCAACAACCCCAAATATTCTGTAGATTTTATCTCTCGCCTGCATTATTCACTAATGTACGGCTTATTGAGTATTTTCCTATGCTATGTTCCCCGGATGAACTCTTAATATTGGTATAACATGACAATTAGTGTTCACTCGCAGCTGAGTAGCATGAATTTCCCGAAGTATTAATATTAAGGTATGCATGAAGGTACTCAGTCAGAAGACGCGCTAACTGCTCTCTGAGAATAAAAGAATTTTGTGTCAACACACATAATTTATCAAATTTGATCAATTTTGTGATAGCTCACAAGATTTAAATTTTGACCTAATTAATTTGCAAAGTTAGGCTTTTTGCGCCCTGCGCAATATCTCGAACTCTATTGGTCGAGACCGGACCTAGGTAAGCTAGGAAATTAGTCCGCCATGGACTAATAGGAGCAAAATCCTACCAAAGGAAGAAAACAAGAAGTAAAAGAGGAGTTGCGGCAAACAGAAGCAACAACAAGAGGAGGCGCGGCCACGCCACTTGGCCGGACAGTTCGCCCTAACAGGCGCCACCCGTGGCTGGCCGTCCACGCCCCATAAGATTTCTTGCTGGCCCTTCTTTCCCGTCGACCAATCAGACTGCTTTAAATGCGCCACACACACTTTTAAATAAAGTTGGAAGTTGGTTGGTCGACGCGCCTAATTCCTTAAGGAATCTAACATAGGCTGCCCATGTCAGTCTTAAAACGATCACGGCCGTACGTTTTGGCCACTCTATTTATCAAGCATAGCCGCTCCCTAACGCGACCAGACAAGCATCACCATACACACCGGCTGGCCCACTAATTCCTTGGTCGATCGAATCCTCCGAACTCGCAAAGCAGAGCCACCAAACGCATACCCAAAGTAGGTTGGTCGCGCGAGTTATAAAATCCTAAATTATGTTAGCAGCAGCATATTGCTGCCGCAAAACGATCTTGGCCGCCCAACTTCGCCAGTCGAATTGACCGGACTAGATTCAATCTCAATCAATGGGCAAGGTGCGGATACGCTTACCATTGGCTCGACCATAGTGTTGGCCGGACGAACAGCTCCCAACACTGCGCCAACACCAAAAAACGTTGGCCCAAGATAGGTTGTCCACACGACTTTTTAAAACCTAAATTAAATCAACGGCAGCCATTAACTACCAAAAATCATCTCGGCCGCCCAACTTCGCCAGATGAATCGTCCGTCCTAACTCCTATTTTAGGTAGCCAACAAGGTGTGGCCATGATCAACGGCCACACCCCTCCATAAGCCACAATCGGCCAAGCCACGACCTCCCCATATGCCTCTCAAACGATTGTCCAAAAGCGGCTGGTCGCGCTTCTTGCATGAATTTTAAGGCACCCATTAACTGCTGCAAATCATCTCGGCCGTCAAACTTCGCCAGAAAAATTGACCGGACTAGATTAAATCTTAGGCGACCAATAGGATGTCATCATAGTCGCTAGCCATCACTCTCCTATAGGGACCGACCGTCCAACCTTTGGCATTATAAATAGCTCCCAGCAGCTTCCTGAAAATGGCTGGTCATGCTCTTTTTAAGACATTAGTTTCCGCGACCAACCAACACATGCTCAAATACAACGATGTTTCACATGCATCAATTATTTTGAGATACTTGCTTAAAGGCGATGCTTTACATGCATCGAATACATACGATATTCTATGAGTATCGGCTTCACAAATAACATAGTTTTTTGACCTAATGGCGCCACATGTTATTCTTTGCGGCAAGTCTCATGACTTGGCTCGTCACACATGACTACCCGCCACTTAGTTTGTGCGTGATTGGTCAGAATAATTAGGCAAGACCCACTCAAAAACTTGTTATATATTTTCTATGAAATACTCGAGACATCAAACATATCACAAACTGGGGGATGTTCATCAGGGTATTCGTCTGGCGGTTTACAGCATGTGGCGTGCAACACGCCCATTATGAGAAAGTGTCAGGAAAGGCGGACAATTAGTGGCAGCAGAGAAGTAGTGGGTGTAAACTGACTCGTCTTCCCTCATAATAAGACGTGGTTTTCTACATTTTCACACTACGCCACTTCTCCATCACTCAACTACTCCCACTTCCTATGAGATCAGTGTGTGTGCAACTATGACTAATATAAATAGGTTTCGACGTATTTTGACCAACAACGATAGTTTTGGTTATCAACACAAGTATCCAGAAAAACACCAAGAACTGATAGCTTACATTCCGCAAGCCAGTTCCATATTCTGATACAAGTCATAAAATAGCCACACCTTCAGAGTTAACCATTCTGATCTCAACACCTTCTTCGCTTCCCTCCCTAAGATCAAACCTTCTCCTTCATTTTGTGACCGAAGCAAGACTGGAACGACCATTTCTTGGTTTAGGCCAGGATTGTACAGATTGATCTCTCGAATATAAAGTACTCCCGTGCAGTGCATTTGTTTAGGGTTTAGATTCATTTCTCGGTGGCACACCCAAATTTACCAAAACCAGCAGAATCAGTTTTTACCCCAAAACACTCGTTAAAAAAATTCTGGTGTCTGTGTTATTTCTTTTCCGCATTATATTTTGTTATATAATAGAAATATCACAGGTTGTGCATTAAGTTCAATCAGTTATTGAATCTGACCTTTGGGTTGTTGATTGAATTGATTGACACTTGGATATTGGTTTATGATACCGTCCAAGTTATTTCTCTTATTCAATCGGGCTCGCAAATTCCTATTTGCTGATTGCAGATTGAATTAAGAAATTGAGATATAAACTCTTTGATATACTATGCTCTAGATTGAGTCTGACTGTCTAGTTGATTCTCTTGAAAGTATATTGCAGTTTGTCTATTCAGATTGCCGAACGAAATATTGGGTGTGGTTGTTAGACCCCCGCTTTTTCAATTGGTATAAGAGTAGTCAAACACGTTTAAGACCTCATAAGTCTGAATATGGACAGAAGTGCTATATCTATAAACGTACCACCAATCTTCGATGGCTCAAATTACTTATGGTGGAAAATTTCTATGCGTGCGTTTCTTCAAGCGCGTGATTTTCAATCATGTATTGTGCACACCAAAGATTATGAACCCAAATCAGTAGTGCTATTTCTATAAACGTACCACCAATCTTCGATTGGATGCTCTTTAACCGAAACAAGTATTGTGCACACCAAAGATTATGAACCCAAATCAGAAATCTTCTTCGTCTTTATAAAGCCGAAGCTAAATCTTCTTCGTCTTTACTTATTATAGGGGTTATCTTGTATCTTTATAAACTCCTTGATGAATGCATTTAACTTTGTTTAGATGCAATCATAAAGCTGAAGCTAAATGCATTCATCACGGAGTTTATAAAGATACAAGATAACTCCTCAAATATTCCACAGCCGCACTCCCCACAAAGATATGGCAATTAAGCACAAGTTCAAAAGAACTCTCCCCCATTTGATGTCATTCTCAAAAGAACAACGAGAGCGACCTTACTTTTACGAGAAAAGAAGGATTTCTTTGGACACTAAAAACCACAAAATGATTTTGTATCCAAAATTCTCAATTAGACTAACCACAAGAGAACCCATGATTAATTTAATCGGAATACACAACCAAAATAAACAAAAACGAATCTGTGATTAGTCTAGTTGGAAGTGCTCACACAAGAATACTTATGGAGCTACACAGTATATACATAAAATATGGATCAGGGAAGATCAATACTGCGGAATATACAAGGATTCATTCTATTTTCCATCACTATTTGCACAATGACATTCAACCAGACATAATCCTTGTAAACAAAAGATTTTAACCTATCTTTCATCAATAAATGACATAATAGGCTTAACTTTTGTTTGTCAAAAGTTCATCGATCATGTATAAATACATGCATATCGACATATAACCGAGATAACTTTTGACATCGTATGGGACAATAATAGTTCACGGGCGCAAACACACATATCCCATAACATATTGCAATATATGAAAACCATAAAGATTAATACTGCAAAAATCATCTTCCAAACAAACTTTTTAGAATTTAAACAAATAAATCTAAAAACATGAAGATGAAAACATTGGACATAGCTATGTGTACTCACAATAATGGCTATTCCAAACCCTAGTTATCCTTCTTAAACAAAAACAAGAATAAAAATTCTTTTAAGAAGTTTTACTAGACATTAAGATCTTTGAAAAATTCCTTGTCGTCCCCGAACTCCTTGTCGTCAACAGCCATTGGAACATATGGTTCATGGAGGAAGGAGTCAATACCAATAAGCCTTCTTGGCTGATGATGTCGAACTAGGGCCTTCTAAATTTCTAATGATCTTAAAACGCAAGCCTTTATTTGCTGAATCTCTTTTCTTGCCAGCTTCAACTCTTCAAGAACATCAGAAAACTTCTGAGAGTTAGAAGGAACAGCTCTTGGCTTCCTCACATTCCTTCTTTTTTCTTTTTAAAGTTGGAGGAAATTGAGATTTCTCTTTTTCCTTAGTGATTGATGGCTTAAAAATCATGTTGATATCTTTCCCATCAGAAGACATGATGCTTGGAGTATCCATGAAAGCACGGTTTTGTGAGAGGAGTTCACAACCAAACCTCAACAAGCAGTCTTAAGATATAAAGAGTATCAGAGAAGGAAAAAGGAATGTGGGGTTTGAAACCTTTAAACAGGTTTGTGTACGCACAGCTCACAACCCTATAAAGAGTGGAATTGTCGCAAATAACCCTCTTCTTTTGGCAAAAAGGTCCTTTCCAATATCAACAGTGATATGAAGGAAATCCAAAAACCAAACAACACAAAGCTAGAAAACAAATTTTTTTTTATTTTTAAAGCCTGGGGTGTGCAAGATCTTGTCTCTTTTGAACAGGCACATGAGACAAGATGCACAAAGATAACACAATTAAATTGTGTTGTGGTGAACAACAATCTGTCCACCATGACCCTTTTGGACGGAATCTATGGAGCCCTTCCTTTCCGTATGTTTAGACCATGTTTTCTTCTCTAATGGCCAATATTTATCTTTGGAAACTAATCCCTTCGAGGAAGATAAGATCTTACATACCTTAGCTGTTTTCTCCGCTAGTTTAAGCTTGGTAGCTAGACGATCTGCTCTTCGTTGAAGTTTGTTGACATATCTCATCTTGTGTTTGTATTTGAAACACTTTGAAAACTCATGACCTTTGAGAGAACAATAGGACCATGACAACTTATAAGATGGTTCAGGAACCCGAGATGAGCAAGCTTCTAGGCACATAGTTGATCCTGAAACATTAAACATGGAGTTTCCAATAAAGGGGTCAAATGATTCTTCCATCTTGATTGGGTTCTCTTCTAGAAGATTATCAAGATTGATGTATGTATTTCTACAATTATCAAAATCAATATTTTCACATAGAAGAGCAACACTTGATTTTTTGTCTTCATCAGAATCATAATTGTCAGACATCTCATCAAGTGTCGCAGCAAGACCTTTGTTCCCAGTGTAATTTCTACGATTTGGGCACTCGTTTGAAAAATGACCAAATCCCTTACACTTAAAGCACTGAGGCATATCCTCGTTATCAGTTTCATCTGTGTCCCTGTTTTTAGGAGGAATACGATTATGAGGTTTGACTGATGCTTTAGGCTTATCTTTGGAGAACCGTTTACTTCTCTTCAACAGAAGATCTCTAAACTATCTTTTTATCATCGAGACCTATTTGTCAAGATCTTCATCTGATGAATCAGTCTCAGAGTGATCATCTTCAGAGATATACACATTTTTACTTTTATCAAGTAATTTTGTGTCTTTTAGTGCTTTGAAAGCAACATCCTTAGATTTGGATGAATGCTCGTGATCAAAGATCTTAAGCTTCCCAACTAGCGTATTTCTGGAAAGATTATCAAGGTTATTTCCCTCAACGATGGCATGCTTCTTAGAGTCGTATCTAGATGGCAGCGTTCTGAGAATTTTCATCACAATGTCCTTTTCAGGGAATAGTCTTACCCAATGCAAAAGATGCATTAACAATTTCGAGACACTTTGTGATTAAACTCATCAAATGAATCTTCATCTGCCATACGAAGGTTTTCCCAATCGAAATTAAGGTTTTGAAGCCTAGCTTCCTTTTCACTGGTATTACCTTCGAATACGGTTTCTAAGATATCCCACGCATCTTTAGACCTAGTGCAATTTGACACATGGTGCTGAAGATTTGGGGTAATGGCATGTATGATGGCATTCAAACCGTCGGAGTTTTGCTTTGCATCAAGTATCTCAGCAGCATCGTATTCGCCAATATTCTTAGGAACGTTTACATTCCCTACTGCCACAACGGGAGCATCATAGCCATTAACAACATATACCCATGATTGAAAATTACGCTCTTGAAGAAAAGCTCGCATAGCAATTTTCCACCATAAGTAATTTGAGCCATCGAAGACTGGTGGTACGTTAATAGAGATAGCACCTCTGTCCATAGAGTCAGATCGCTACAAACACATACTTTTGAGGTCTTAAACGTGTTTGCCTGCTCTGATACCAATTGAAAAAGCGGGGGTACAACAACCTCACCCAATATTTCGATTAGCAATCTGTATGGACTAACTCTAATATACTTTTAAGAGAATCAACTAGACAGCCAGACTCAATCTTAATAAAAAGTATATCAAGGAGTTAATATCTCTATCTCTCGATTTGATCTTTACTCAAGCAAATGGAAATCTGCGAGTCTTTATCAAATACTAGAGAGATAAACTTGGATGGTACCAAAGACCAATATCCAAGTGTCAATCAATGTAAATCAACAACCAAAGGTTGGATATTCTAATTGATTGATCTTAACGCACAACCTGTGATATTTCAATTATATGACGAAATATAATGCGGAATAGAAATAACACAGACACCAGAAGTTTTGTTAACGAGGAAACCGCAAATGCAGAAAAACCCCGGGACCTAGTCCAGATTGAACACCACACAGTATTAAGCCGCTACAGACACTAGCCTACTACAAACTAACTTCGGTCTGGACTGTAGTTGAACCCTAATCAATCTCACACTGATTCAAGGTACAGTTACGCTCCTTACGTCTCTGATCCCAGCAGGATACTATGCACTTGATTCCATTAGCTGATCTCACCCACAACTAAGAGTTGCTACGACCCAAAGTCGAAGACTTCAATAAACAAGTCTGTATCACACAGAAAAGTCTACGATAATAGATAAATCTGTCTCCCACAGATAAACCTATGAGTTTTTGTTCTGTATTTTGATAAATGAAGGTGAACAGGAACTAATTGATAACCCGGACTTATATTCCCGAAGAACATCCTAGTATTATCAATCACCTCACAATAATCTAAATCGTATGGTAGCGAAACTAGATATTGTGGAATCACAAACGATGAGACGAAGATGTTTGTGATTTATTTTTATCTTGTCCTATCGGAGATATAATCTCAAGTCAATTATTCAATTGAAATCGTACGATAGAAAATGGCAAGATCAGGTCGCTCAACTACAAGAGAAGTAGTTTCGTCTGGCTTCATAATCCCAATGAATTCTTTCAGTCATTAACGTACAGGGTCTAGAAAAGAAACCTAAGGTTAAAGGAGAATCGACTCTAGCAAAACCAACTAGTATCACACATGAGGTGTGGGGATTAGTTTTTCCAGTTGCTAGAGTTCCTGTAGTTGCAGGAAATCCCACACTACACCCCTCACAAGATTCCGTACAATTAAATCATTTTTAAGATGAACAATTATAAGTTTTTATTGATCAAACTCTAGAAACATTACAAGATGAACAGGAGATAAACCAAAGTATTACAATCACTCTAAACTTTCTCTCTTAATGACTTGCTCAACACTCGAAAAGATCTCTCCTCAATAGGCCTGTTCGGCTCTTTATATAGTGGTATTACATAATGGATGACAGCTAAGTTGTCCTTTATCTTCGGGAATGACTTGCAAAATATCGCAAGTGTACAAATATATAATCTCGCAACACTCCTAGATCTCGCTAGGTCTTCACATCTTTCTCGTGTTTTGACTGTCGTCATCCATTGTGTCATTTATATTACTCGTCTGCGACGCCTTCGCTATGTGTCGTTTATGGATTTCGCAGAAGTGTTGGTGTTGTGATATTCTGATCCTACATCTTGCCTCTTCTCATGTCTTCTCTGCGAAGAAGAGAACGTCATGAGAACTAGTATTTTCAAAATGCTGCAGCCGTTCGTTTCTTTCCTTTGTTTATCTGCCGACAAGCTTCCGTAAATCCAGTATAACCGCTTACACGTGTTGCATATTCCCCTTTTTACCGGCACATTAAATGCTAACCGGTCATCTTTGTCTTGTCTATTTAAGAAGTGATCTATCAAGGATATCTTTCTTTTCTTTTATTTCATCTTCTTCATCTCTGCATTCTCTGTGAGTTTTTTATCGTCTGCAACTTTTTGCTGTTGTTCATCTTGCTGTAAATCTTCCCTGCTACTGTTCTTATGGAGCCATCAAGGTTTGTAGATCATATTGCACGTGATCCATTTGAACTCTTCTACTGAGATTACTTTATTTGATTTTGTTCATCTCTGATTAATTCCTTTATTATTTCTGTTTTAGTAAGAACGTCCCTGTTACCAAATTCACAGTCCAAAATCCTAAAATATTCAAGGGTTCGCAACCAAAATCCGTTGCACACAAGAGAAAGCCTGCGAATAGCAAGGTATTAAGAAACATTTACTCTTCTAATAACAATATTGTTGCCTCTGTTTCTTATTTAACTTGTGATTCGCAGGATGACAAAGACGTCGATAGATCCCCCAAGAGATCTCGTCGTTCTAAAAATTTTGAAACTTCTGTTCCTTTTCCTATATTTAAGCTTACATCTCCCCCTGCGATATCATCGCAAGATAAATCTACCCTTGTTGTCTGCGAAAATGTCGTTGCTGATCCTCCTCCTATGTCTGAGTTTTCCATAGATGAAGTTCCTCATGGTAGTCCTATTGTGAACGAATCATTTTCTTCTCCTACTATTGATGCTTCTGCCTTTCCCCCAGTCATTAACCTTCACAAGATTCCATCTTCGCATGACATTCATGCGACGAAAGACGATTTGATTCTCCCCTCTTCTGCCGTCACTACCTCTTCATCCAAGTCTATCCCTCTTACTAAGGAAAATTTGGAGGGAATAGACGTGGCTTTCAAAGTTTTATCGAATATCATGAATGACGTCAAGAAGACCTCCGCCGATCCTATCAAGTCTAATGTCCGCGAGATTTTGAGTAAGTACTTTGGTTCTGACAGAATTTCGCAAACATCTTTAGAGCAAGAAGTTAAAATTTTGAAGAACAATCTCCAAGCCATGACTGCAAAATGTGACACTCTCCGTCTTGAGAATCAGAAACTTCAAAATGTCTCACTGGATCGTGATAATCTTCGCAAGAAGAACGAAGAATTAAAAGGTATCACTCCCTTCCCCTTTCTCATTTTTTTTTTTTAATCTTCAAGCCCTTGTTCGTTCTTCAAGCTTTGAACCAGAAGCGGAAAATGGATATATATCAATTGGAATCTATTGTTGAAGAAACTCGAATGGACAGAGACGTTTGGATGGAGCAATATAACCAATTAGATAATCTTCATACATATTCTGTTGATCAGATAGATAATCTTTCTAAAGAAAATGATGACTTAGTTCAAAAGCAGGGCTCATTAAGTAGCGAATTATCTCGTCTCTCTTACTCTTTGACTACAGCTAATTTGGAGTTGGAAACTTTATCAGATGAAAATGGGACTCTTTCTCAAGAGAAGCGAGCTCTGTTAAATAAGGTGGCGATTTCCTCGCAACAACTTGATGTCTGTCAAAAAATGTGTAAAGAACAAGAACGATCTATCTGTTCGCTGAGAAGTAAACTCGAAGAAGTTACTGTTGAGAGAGATAAACTTATCCAGGGTAGAATAACTTTAAGTGTCAAAACAAGCCAACTCAAGGATCAATATTCCAAGTTAGAAGAATCCAATTCTTCTCTTGCGAAGGAAAACGCCTTACTTGTTTCTAACGAAAAGAGCTTGCGATATCGACTGAAAGGTTTAGTTGGAGATAATTTTGACAGTGCCATGAATCATTTGGAGAATAGTTCTTTGGCTTTAACCCAATATCTTATCTAGCAAATGGAAGGTAGTCATGATATTTGACTACCTTAATCAATTTGCTCTCTTGAATTTATGGTATTTTTCTTGTGAGAAAATCTGAATTATTTTCTACATTCTTTAATTTTGTAGAATCTGAGAAAAATCTTCATTCCTCCATTTCCACTTTGAAATCTGACTATGCCAAAATTCGCAAAGAAAATGGATTGCTCGCCGCTTCTCTTGCTCGCTCTCGCGATCGGACAGAAAGAAGACTCGACTATCTCACTTACTCTAAAGATATAGAGAGTAGGAATCATCAGAAAGCACTCCTTCGCCAATTTCACCTCAAAGCTGAAGTTCTTGTGAATGATGTCTTATTGTCCAAATCTTTTGATCCTGTATCTGTCGAACCTCTAGAAGTAGGTGATGATGAAGTTCCTAACCCTCCTGATAGTGATTATGATTATGAAAGTGGCGAAGATTCCGCAAATGAAGAGGTGTTTCCACCTAATGAAGTTGTCAATAAGAATTTAGTTGAAGGAGGATCTGGCGAGAATGCAAGAACTGGCGAAAATGCGGTAGTTGGTGAGGCTAATAAAATTGTTGAAGAACATCCAGTATCTCCTTCTGGCGAAAAAATCGATATTGAGAATTGAACGTCTCTTGTAATTTTACTTCTTGCATTGTTACTTCTTTATGTACTTCAATCACCTTTGAGATATATTTACTTGCTTATTATTCTTCTTTCTTGCTTTGAAGACAATCTTTGATGTTCGACAATTCCCATTTTGCAATGAAAGATCTCTGTTATCCATATTCAAATTGTTTATGTAAATTTTCCGTTGCAACAAGATCGCAGGACGTCCTTAGACTTGTTCATGAGCATCCATACTTGCCTCTGTTATTTGTATTCGAATGGGAGATTAAGCATAATTTGGCAGATATTTTCTGCTGAACTTTATCATTGCGACAAGATCGCAGGACGTCCTTACATTTTCATGTAATGACCCATTGATCTTGCCTTATCATTTCTTTTGTGTGGTCTTATTTTGCCTTCCTAGTTAAAGGTCTTATTTTGCCACCTCTCATTTTTGCGACAAAATCGCAGGACGTCCTTACACTTTCATGTAATGACCCATTGATCTTGTCTTATCATTTCTTTAATATTATTGCCTCTGCGGGATATTTTTCTTGCGACAATATGACAGGCCTAAATATCCTTGCGAACGTAAAGCCCCATGACATTGCCGTCTTTGCGAAGAAATCGCAGGATGTCTTTACATTTGCATGTAAGGACCCATTGATCTCGTCTTAGCTACTCTTTTGTATTTTTGCCTCTTCAGGATTGTTGCACAAATATGACAAGCCTAAATATTCTTGCGAATATAAAGTCTCATGACATTTGCGTCTTTTTTGACACTATCAACTCCCTAATGGAGGGTGCCGCCCTTATCTTCCCCCTGGTTTCCCCTTCAAGGAGGCGTACTTATGCCATACAAGGCTAGATCCTCCCATCCGGTCTTAACAACAGCTAGTTGTTTTCGCAGCCTCTTATCCCTTTTTCCTATAGGGCTTATGGTTACGAGACTGCACCCTAAGTGGAGTTTTCTTCGGGCCGAGTGCAACATAAGCCAAGACTTGCCAAGAATGGCCGAGACACTTCAAATGCCCCAGGCACTCTTGGCTCAACCGTGTACCTCGGCGCCTTGGTCAAATGCTGACTCCTTAGAAGAGACCCTCGGTCGTCCAACCAGGGTATAACCTTATATATATAGTTGGAAATCCAAGGTATCTCTCCTGGATGGGTGTTATTACCCCCAATCTCCATGACTCAGGTTCCAGGGGCGGTGTAACCTTTTTCCTGAGCCATGTTACAGATACCCCCTTACATGACGCACTTTAGGTACTTTGCCTCTTACGAAATTTTATTCGCGAACTAGGGTGTACGCCATGAAGGTTCGTCCCATTCTGATTATTTTGTTAATTCTTTGTTATATGTAATAGGTACCCCCTACTATGACGCCCCGAAGGTTCTTTTGCCTCTTGCGAAATTGAGTTCACGAACTAGGGTGTACGCCATAATAAGTTCGCCATTTTCTAATTATTTTGTTGATTCTTTTGTATATGTAAGCTCTTTTGTAATTTCGCTGATCTTTAATAACTTTTCGTCGTTTTCTGTGCGAAATATTCACATGTTTTTCGAGAATAAAAATGAAATATTTAATTTTTTCTGCCTCAATCATGTATCATTCCGCAGTCTATTTCTTCACCATAATTTTTATGGGTAATATCTCTTTAAGTATAATCTATTCCATGGTCTATCGAGTCTGCGTCCCATATCTCTACCCTCAGGGTCCATCAATCTATATGCTCCTGTTCCAACTATCTCTTTGATGATATAAGGTCCATCCCATTTTTTCGCAAGCTTTCCACCACTTTCTCGCTGATATATTGGCGTTTCTCGCAGAACTAAATCGCCTGGTTGAAATTCGCGTGTTTTAACACGTTTATTATATTCTCGGGCTAATCTTCGCTGATAATTTTCCATATGCTGCAAAGCCCTTTCTCTTTTTTCTTCTAATTCATCCAACTTAGTTAAAATAATACCCTCACTAAGATTTTTCTCCCAAGCTTCTCTCTTTGTTGTTGGAATAATGACTTCTGTTGGTAGCACAACCTCAACCCCATATGTTAAACAGAAAGGTGACATTCTCGTGGCTTCTCGCCTGGTTGTGTTATAAGCCCACACTGCATTATGTACCTGTTCGCACCATGCTTTATTGTACCCTTCTAATTTCTTCTTCAGTATATCCGCGATTGTTTTATTTGTTGCTTCTGCTTGCCCATTTGCCTGAGGGTATAATGGAGTTGACTTTCCACATTTTATCTTAAATGCATTAAGTAACAATTCTATATTTTGTCCCTCAAACTGTTTCCCATTATCATATACCAATTGTGCGGGAATTCCAAACCTACATATGATATTCTCAAATATGAATGTAAAAATATCTTTGTCGCGAATGTGTTGTACTGCCTTTACTTCTGCCCATTTTGTGAAATAGTCTGTAGCGATAATCAGATATCTTCTTTGCACAGACCCTGGTAAAAACGGTCCAACAATATCTAAACCCCACTTTCCAAAGGGCCACACATTTGTTGAAGATGTTAATAGTGCTCCAGGTGCGTGTATTTTCTTTCCATGCCTTTGGAAATCTTCGCAACGTCTTGATACACGTTTCGCATCCTCATGCATATATGGCCAGTAATAGCCTTGTGTTTTCGCTCTGTATGCCAAAGATCTTCCGCCGCTGTGATTGCCAGCATCCCCACTATGCAACATCTTTAACACTGCTTCTCATTCTTCTCGTGTCAAACACCTAAGTGAATGTCCATTAAAAGATCTCCGATATAGTATCCCATCTCTTAGTTCATAATTTGTAGCACGGCTTTTTAATTTGTGCGCCTCCAACCTATTTCTTGGTGTTTCTACTCTCATAAAATATGCATGGAGCTCAGCTCTCCAATCTTCAATAACGTGTGTTTTCTCCCCATCTTCTATGATCATCACGTCTATCTCTCCTTCTTCCTCTTTATTGATTGATGGTGATAAAAGTGTCTGTATCTTTATGCATCTCGCAGTTGGGTATGTCATCATACTTGAGATAAAAGCAAAAGCATCTGCGAGTCTATTATCTTTTCTTGATATGTGCCTCCATTTTATTTTTGGGATTTTCGCTGACAATTCTCCAACAAGTTTCTTGTATTTCTTTAAAGATGGTTCATTTGTAGTGTATTTTCCTTCTATTTGTCGAATGACTAGCTACGAGTCACTGGTGATTCTCACATTTTCCAACTGCATTTCTATTATGAATTTCAAAGCATGTATTACAGCTTCATATTCCGTTTCATTATTGGTGGATGTGAATTCTAGTCTGAAGGAAAAAGCCATTTTAGTGCCTTCTGGCGAAATCAAAACAATTCCAATTCCATTACCTTCTCCATTTGATGATCCATCTACCAACACTTCCTATCTATCGGGCTCTGTCAATAGGTCCTTTGGGTTTCCATATTCTTCTTCTATATCCATCATTTCTTCCACTGCTTCATCATCTTCTAAAGGAAACTCTGCTAAAAAATCTGCGACAATTTGTGACTTCGGGGAAGATAGTACTTCATAGTTGATTTTATAGTGTCCTATTTGTGCATTCCATCTCTCGACTCTGGATGATCTTTTTGAATTTTTCATTACCGATTCAATGGGTACCTTTGTCAATACCCTTACTGTATGTGCTTGAAAATATATGCGAAGCTTGAATGCTGCATAAACTAATGCCAAAATTAATTTTTCGATTTTTGAATAATTTTTCTCTGCGGTATTGAAATTTTTACTGATCTAGTAGATTGGTTTCTCAATTCCTGCATCTACTCGCAATAACACAGCACTTAATGCGTGCGATGTTGTCGCAAGATATAGTAGTAGTTCCTCTCCGGTTCTCGCTTTTTGCAAAATAGATATATTCATCGAGATAATCTTTTATTCCTTGCAGGGCTTTCTCGCATTCATCCGTCCAATTAAATTTTGTCCCCTTTTTGAGTATGTTGAAAAAGTGTTTGCATTTATCTGATGATCGCGAAACAAACCTCCCTAGTGAAGCCAAGAGTCCGTTTAGCTTCTGCACATCTTTTATTGTCGCTGGAGTTGGCATGTCGCGAATCGCTTGCACCTTCGCCAGGATCAACTTGTATACCCTCTTTTGATACAATGTAGCCTAAAAATTTCCCTGACGCAACCCCAAAAATACACTTCTCTGGATTTACTTTGATGTTAAACTGTCTCATTTGTTCAAAAATTTCTCTCAAATCTTGGACATGATCTTTTGCTTCTTTACTTTTTATTAACATGTCATCCACATACACCTCCAATGTCTTATGTATCCATTTCGCAAACACTTTTTCCACCATTCTTTGGTTTGTTGCTCCAGCATTTCGCAAACCAAATGGCATTTTTGTATAACAATATAATCCTCTTGGGGCGAAAAAAAACAGTGTGTTCTTGATCTTCTTCAGCGAGAGGGATTTGATTATATCCTTTGTATCCATCTAGAGAAGATATTCTATCATTTCCCGCTGCCGACTCTACCAATTGTGGGATATCTGGTAGTGGAAAACTATCTTTTGGGCAAGCTTTATTTAGATCAGTGAAATCTATACAGATTCTTATCCCTTTGTTCTTCTTTGGAACTACTACCATGTTTGCTATCCACTACGGGTATTTAGCTTGTCTTATGATTCCTGCATCAAGCATCTTCTTCAGTTCTTCTTCTATTTGGGGATGATACGTTGTTGCAATCTTTCTGATTCTTTGTTTGAATGGTCTTATATTTTTATCAATCTCCAATTTATGACATGCCACAGACGGATCTATTCCCGGTATCTCATCCATATCCCATGCGAAAATGTCTTTATATTCTCGCAGCAGATTAATAGTTCTTTCTTCTTCATCTTCCTCCATCTTAGTTCCGATTTTTAGTATTTTGGGTACTTCTCTGGTCCCAACATTCACTTCCTTTGTTGGCTCTGCCGCGGTGTAACTGGCCTCAGGTTCTTTCATAGGTGTCGGCTCTTTTATCTCCTTCGCAAGTCCATTCCCTTCTTCCGATATTTCGCCAGGTATACCTTTTCCTTCCTCTGCTTTTATCATGTAAATTCTAAATTCTTCTTCTTTCTTTGCTTCCTTCGCCATTTTCCTGCGATTGTTCCGCTTCTCTGCACGTCCTTCGTATTGTTTTACTTCAATTTGATAACATAATCTCGCTTTATCCACATCTCCTCTAATTTCTCCGATCCCACTTGGTACAGATGAAATTTAATGCATTGATGTAATGTCGACGCTACATCTCCTCTTGCTTTAATCGCATGTATCCATGATCTTCCCAACAACATGTTATATGGTGACTCCATATCCACTACACAGAATATTACTCGAGTTTCGATTTCTCCTAGTAGAATTCGCAATTCTATTTCTCCTTTTGGTTTTGTTGATTCACACTAAACCCATCTCTTGATTTGCCAAAGCCATGAATATGATAAGTTGAAGGGGACATTTCTTCATCTTTGTATCCCATTTCTTTATATGTATGGTAGAACATTATATCCACCGAACTCCCTATATTTTTCCTTTTTAGTTAATTGGTATCCACCAAAGTTCTATTTATCTCGGTGATGTCACCATGAGTTGTTTCAAACAATGTATCATAATCACCGTCACTATCATAGTCAACATAAGATTGTTCCTCATGAATTTAGTGTTGTTTATCTCTAACTCATCCTTTTGAATAGGTGAATGATCATTATTACGATCCAAGAGTTGAGTTAACTACACAATTATCCACGAAAGTGCCCAAGGATTGGCCTTTTTCAACATTAGCATCAATCAAATATTCATCACAAACCATATGCACATTAGAATTATCCATATCTTCCTTGTATTGATCAATGTCTCTTCGCAAGATAGTCATACCTTCACGAAGTTCTTGGAGTTTCGTTTGTAGTCTCTTTAGCTTTTGAAATTCCTCTTGTAAAAGGTGGAAACTTTGTCTATAAAATTAGAGACTTTTTGTTCACGAGCATAAGAATCCTCCCATCCTTGTTGTTGTTCACACATACTCATAAGGTTGTTAAGGAAAACCACAAGGTTCCATGGAATATTGGTCATAACCAATGAATTGGTTTTGATTATACCCATGGAATTGGTAGTTATCATATTGTTGAGGTTGAAACCCGTATCCATTGTTCCAATATGCTCCTTCCATAGAAATAAGCACCTGAAATAATTCTCAAACCAAGGTTAAAACCCGAGAAAATAGAAAAATAAAAATAAAAATAAAACAAAAACTAAATACAAAAAATAAGAAAACCAAAAACAATTAACAACCACATGCCTCCCAAACAATGGCGCAAAATTTGATCGCGGTCGTAGCGACACAAATATAATTACACTTTCTTACTACTCTAGCAAGGCAAGAAAGGATCGATCCCAAAGAGAGGTCTAGGTTGTCAAATTGTTATGGTTCCTTATAAATAACACCGGTAGTTTTGTGATTTTATGAAATAAACTATATAAAAGCAAATAAAGAAATAAGCAAACAAATCAAATCAAGGATAAGAAGATATTGGATATGGATTTCGTTTTCATTCACAAAACATGCTTTTCGATAACTAGAATTGATATTTAATCTCAACTTTTATCAAAGACCCTAGAATACCTTGATCGCAAGAATATCCCTTTAATCTCCTCTTGTCATCAACAAACACATTAAAAGATGCGAATATGAATTCTATCTAAAGGAACAACCTAACGTGTAAAAGCACTAATCAAGTTTAATTCCCTAGATGCATTAAGTTCTATGAAATCAGGCCAATCAAAGCAATTGAACGTGGAAAGCGCGCTAATTCAATTTAACAAACGATTCACATATGATCATAAGAATATATCACTACAAACTATAATCATATTATGCTACTTGTATCCAAGGAATATCACTTTTGCGTATAATAAACCTAAACTAGCAATAGATGTGATTAGAAGTTCTACCAATTTGCAACTTGACAAAACAATCAATCAATCATAAAACAATATTTTGAGAGAATTGCAAAGCGATAATTATGAGACAAAAACTAATATATTGAATCAAAGAATCATGCTTTGTGAAATCAACTATTCCATAACCAATAATAAACTTAGGTACTCATATTCATGGAGTTCATCACAAGAAGAAAGAGAAAAGACTTCATGGTTCTAAACCCTAGAATAAAGTAGAGAAGAGATAATAAAACGTGGCCGATCCTAGTTTTGAGAAAAGTCTTCTCTTTTATATGTTTCTCCAACTTCCATAAAGGATACTCCTTCCAAAATTAGGTTTTGTCTTCAAGTCCATTAGATAGAAGCCCCAAGCCCACGAGAGAGAAACCCGTGTAGAAATTTTGTCCCAAAAACGCTGCCGGAAAACTGGGATTGTGGTCAATTTGGCCGGAAGAGTCGCTTTAAAAACTAGCTGGTGTGGCAAAGTCAAGCAGGTCCTTAGGGTCACTCGGTCGGGTCAATTGGGTTGGATAAGCTCCTTGCCTCGCAATGCTTTGCCAACACTAGCCCGAATCAGTCCACGAGACCGGGCCAAATCCAATTAAGAAGCTTCTTTCTTTCGGCTCCGGCAACTGTGATAACATTTGCCCGGGCCAGCATGCGACAACTCCACCTCGCGCCTTTCGGTCCACGGGGCACGGCAGGGGACAATTTCAACAACTCATCTCAACTGCATGCAACAAATTGATTCCTCCGCCATCTCTGCCAATCACAGATCCAAGCCAACACCAGTTTTAATACCTAAATCTTCATCACTTCAAATCAGAGCCTCATGACAGCAAACCTAGTTTCGGTTCTTGAGAACACCAAACATCAAATTCCTCTAATTCAACTCACAATTGAGATTAAGCTCGGATTCACACTAAACCCATCTCTTTAACTACTTCAATTCCACCGAAATTCTCTCGGCGGCAACAACTTCTTCTCAATTTTTTGCGATTTCTCTCGAATGCTAATGAATGCCAATTACCCCAACCCTAGTTCGAGTCTGGATAAGGGCCATCCGATTAGCGGCCCCTTAACCGCAGGCGTGCGTGTCTAGTATTCCTCCCAAAAAGAGTTGCCCCTTAACCTTGGGTCAGGTTTTCGCCCCCGAAATGACCATCTTGCCCTTTCCAGATTCTCATTTTCTCATAACTCCTTCATACGAGCTCGAATGAATACACAAATGAAAAGATAGAAATCTTGTATTTGAACGAGAGGTCTTTGGCCTTTCTCCAGTGACTTCACTTTTGTAGCTATTTCCACTTCTTTTTTCAAATGACTTATTGCACCTAATAAACTCAAAAGTAAACATAAGATACATAATTTACAAGAAAATCGCAAAGAAAGCATAAATACCGGTGTATTTTATCAGTATCCATGATCTTCCCAACAACATGTTATATGGTGACTCCATAGAATATTACTCGAGTTTCGATTTCTCTAGTAGAATTCAATTCTATTTCTCCTTTTTGGTTTTAACAGTTGCCAAAGCCATGAATATGATAAGTTGAAGGGGACATTTCTTCATCTTTGTATCCCATTTCTTTATATGTATGGTAGAACATTATATCCACCGAACTCCCTGTATCCACCAAAGTTCTATTTATTGTCCATTCTTCCACAATTTTTTCCGTATTCACCTTTTCTTTCTGTGTTGTTACTGTGATTACCAAAGGAGATGTGTGCCCCAAATTTTCTTTTGGTATTTCTGCTGCTGTGAACATAATTTTCTGTTTTTCCCAATCTCTCAAAGGTAACGTCTTCTCAATTGCTACAATTTTCTTTCCTTCAAAATCTCGTTTATATATTCTCCCTCTGATGTTATCATGAAATTCATTGATCATTGTTTTTGCGATCGATTTACACTCCAACCTTTTGTTAAATTTCTCGATTCTAGTTTTCTCCATTTTCACTGATTTATCCACTTGTTTTATCACTTTCTTGATTTTAACAACCTTGAAATCAATCTTTAATCTTTTTCTTCAATCAGTCCTTGTTTCTAGCGCCATTATGTAGTTACAGGAAATCCCACACTACACCCCTCACAAGATTCCGTACAATTAAATCATTTTTAAGATGAACAATTATAAGTTTTTATTGATCAAACTCTAGAAACATTACAAGATGAACAGGAGATAAACCAAAGTATTACAATCACTCTAAACTTTCTCTCTCTTAATGACTTGCTCAACACTCGAAAAAGATCTCTCCCTCAATAGGCATGTTCGGCTCTTTATATAGTGGTATTACATAATGGATGACAGCTAAGCTGTCCTTTATCTTCGGGAATGACTTGCGAAATATCGCAAGTGTACAAATATATAATCTCGCAACACTCCTAGATCTCGCTAGGTCTTCACATCTTTCTCGTGTTTTGACTGTCGTCATCCATTGCGTCATTTATATTACTCGTCTGCGACGCCTTCGCTATGTGTCGTTTATGGATTTCGCAGAAGTGTTGGTGTTGCGATATTCTGATCCTACAGTTCCCCTTATATAGTTTTCAAATCAGGGTTTGCAATCTAAGTTACCTTGGTAACAAAGCATTCAATATTCACCGTTAGATGAAAAACCTGATTCAACCAAGCTAATATCTTTCAACCGTTAGATCGAAACTTAGCTTGTCACACACAAATGAAATGTATTCATTTAGGTTTGAGTAACCGTACCTAAACGTATACACTTAGTTGGTTCACAAATAGTTAACCAATGGTTAGCCATATGAGCACTTTCATATTAACCGTATTCATCTTTCCCATAACTAGTTCAAATGACTCATATGAACTAGTTCAAGAGTTGTTCAATTGATTAGGTCTTTATTCATAGACACAATTGAAGCAAAATCGGTTTGATCCACTTGAATCAATTCATGAACAATATAGCCACAGTTTGCAAAGATTGCATTCCTTATAATTTATTGTTTTAAGCTCATGAACTACCGATTTGAGAAATAACCAGCTTGGGTACGCGTACCTTAGCTACCGGATTTTAATTGGCTTTGGTTTCCAAACTCAGCAGAATTTTTCGGGTAGAAAAGTTCCGCCAGTACGCGTACGGGTACGCATATATACCTAAGGTGACTTGTTCATGAGTTCGTAAACTCCAAACTCAGCAGAAATTTTCGGTATGAAAACTTCCGCAGGTACGCGTACTCAACCTGTCTTCTTCACCAATACCGCATGCACACATATGCACGCACTTGGTTTCCGGCACATGGATTTATACACTAATGTGCGAACACACTACTTATGCTTATATCCATAGTTGGTAATCTCAACTCTACATTTCAATCATTGAAACATTTTTCTATAATGTTATAACAATCGTTATTCACGACTATCGTCATCAAAGCTATTTTCAAGATTAAACGTGATCATGACTTTCGTCACGGGTAAAGATGAAAATGGTTAAAGCGAAAGCTCACCAACACATATTTCGAGAAAAAAATAGGCGAGTAAACTCGGCTCGAAATAGCAAATGTGTATGTATGAAAACTATCATACTTATACGACTATTGTCTCAAGAGTAGGAGATAAAATAGACTTTTGAGTGACAGATAAGTTCAAGTCTCCGCATACCTTTTTGTCGGATGAAGTTCCACTTGTTCCTCGAGTAGTTCTTCGTCTTCGTAAGATGATCGCCATGGAGTATGGAGCTCAACTACACTTAACTATCCTAGACCGAGACTTAGTCATAAGTAAACTAGAAATCAAGACATATAGTTTTGATCACTAATATTGACAAACATGCGAGTTCGACCGAGCAATGCTCTAACAGGTTAATCAAGTAACTATGTGCTGAGAGCTTGGTTGGGACCACCTTCCTTTTCAAAAATAACAGAAACCACTTTGGTTCAAAAACATAAAAACCCGTTGAATAAAGACTGTTCTCTCGGGGACATAACTGTTAGAATACGGGCATCCAACTCAAAACCAATTAGCAATGAGTGGAGAGGCCCATAGAGTTATAAACCGCAGGATCTTAAATTGCCCAGAAAATGGGACTAATAATCTCAACACGGTCAAATAACTCGTCGCAAATAGCATGCTCTGATACCATGTTAGAATACGGGCATCCAACTCAAAACCAATTGGCAATGAGTGGAGAGGCCCATAGAGTTATAAACCGCAGGATCTTAGATTGCCCAGACAATGTGGGATTAATAATCACAACAATTACACATTTTAACAAAATCAATATCAATACCGTTTGCATTTGCACTGATAGTCCATTCGTTTCCCTTCTGCTCAAATTACATTGTAGACTTTCTGAATCTCGATTACTTTTTGTTCCCGACTTAATATTTTCTTTATAATTCCGGAAGCCTCGTCGTGCAATAGCGATTGTCTGAAATCTGCTCGTCAATGTGGATTTTGGTCTGGAAAATGAATTTCAATTAAAATTTCAAGGTTTAATCTAATTGGGCAGACCGACCGGAGGTCCCGAAGGGAGGGAGTCCCTTTTATGACCACTTTTTTGTAAAATGAAACCTCACATAAATTTGCAAATAAAAAAAAGATTTTGGTAGTGTGCACTTGATAATACCAAAATAACCCTTCCTTTTAGTCCAATTACTATAACTCCTTATGTATCCCATTTCTTTAGGGTTATAACTGGCAACCAAACTTTAATATAACATATCTAAAAATATGTGCCTTGGAATTTTACATTAGAAAGGTTTTAAAAAATCTACGCAATGAGTACTAACAACAATATCAAATTTAGAGTTTTTACAAAAATTCGGAGGTGTTTGTCATTTTAAGCACAATTTTAGAAAATTAAATGTATATATTCATTATGCAAACCACCGCAAAGGATACATAATACTTTATGTAGCTGGTTTATGCATACTAATAAAACGACATACTCCCTCAATTTCAAGAAAAATGATACTTTCACTTTAGGCACAATTCTCGATAATTGAATGCATAGCCATTATGCAAACCACCACAAAGGATGCATAACACATTATGCAACCATATTTTGGTTTATGCATCGACTAATTTTCTGTTTCAGGAAAAGTAATACTTTCGCATTCTGTTTCAGAAAAAAGTGGCACTTTCATTTCATTTCAGGAAAATTGATACTTTCACTTTTTCAATTTGGCCTATTTTTAGGAAAAAATAAAATTGTGAAAAGTATTCTTTTTCAAAGAAAGAATTAAGTACACTAAAAGATATGCTTAAAAATATCATTCCAAAAAAAAGAAGATAACGAATTATGGAGCCACCACAAACGATGCATGAGGGTGCGAGCGGACCATAACCACTTGGCTTGAGGTGTGGATGTAGCCATAATCGGAAGCCTAATAAGTTTTATAAAATCCTTCATGTGGTTATGCATCCGCTAAAACTATGTATATCCCTCAAAAATAATATTCCGACAAAAAAAAAGATATATAACGCGCTACACAATCGGGTGTTTGTTTCGTTTTTCTTCGGATCCTCCAGATTATGGTGTTGCTGAAACCATAGTTGTTTTTAGTATAATCTCCCCACCGCGACAGCGGTGTTCTAGTGTAATATCTAGCGGAAGACGTTGACGGTCTTTTGTTTGGAAAGAGACGAAGAAGTTGGATTCGTAGCTGATGATGGTCGTGGGTATGGTGTTGAAGCTCAAGAAGAAAATTAGACTGAACCTAGGTTTTCCTTTTTCATCAAGAAAAATCTGAAGGCGAAAATGAAAAGTTCAAAAAGAAAAATAAAGAGAAAATAGATCAATGTAGCGTGGGTATGGTGTTGAAGCTCAAGAAGAAAATTAGACTGAACCTAGGTTTTCCTTTTTCATCAAGAAAAATCTGAAGGCGAAAATGAAATTGAAACACCTAATCCTTTGTTAGCTGCTGCTGCTGCTCCGACGGGTAAGCAAACCTCCTTACTTTCTATTCTATTTCTATGTTATTCCTGAATGTGCCCTGAAGAAGCCGATAGGGAATAACGGCGGAGGGGGCAACCTGGTTTTGTATCTGGTTCGAGGACTTTTCGTCAGAGGCGTATTATCTTGGTAACCAATTTTGTTTGGGTTTCTTGTTATGGTAGGACTTTGTTATTACATTTTTATAAATTGTTGTATCAGGGTTTATAATTTATACTTAATTCAGTGGCTAATCTTCTTGATCGAATTTAGTGTAGGTTGGTACTAACTGGTACCAGGATCCTATAAGCGAGGAAGAGGGATTTGTTAGGGTTTAGTTCTGTTGTTACTTGTTAGTTCCCAAGTACATTAATGTTAGTAGAAGTGAAAACCTACTAATTGGCAAGCAAGAACCGAGTGTTTTGTTGGATTCAGATGGATCTTTGCCTTTTTACTTTACTGATGATGCTCATGAGGAGCTATATGGTCCCAGTTCTGGTGTTATTTATCTCTTTGGAAAGGTAATTTACATTTTATCTATTACTCTATATGACAAATGAAAAAAATTTGTGAACCCACCTAGTCACATATTACCAAAATTACCAGGATATGAACTTGAATGTCAATTTATTCTTCAATTATCGGAATTCATAGCCTGGTTTAAGACACCTATGTCACTTGGTAGTATAGTCGCCTGAGGTAAAACTGAACATGCTTTCTATTCTTCATTTTGTTTGAAAAAGAAAATCAGATTTCATGCACACAGTTCCGCTCAACACTGCAAGTAAATTTTTTTTCCTTTTGAAGTCTTAATGTTCTATGTCTCGAAATATGTACTTTTTTTGAAAAATATTGAATATGTTACCGAGTACTTTTCTGTTTTCATGCATGTATTACTTTCATCAGGCAATGGCATCAGTATGAAAGAAGTAAGAGAGAAGTTGTTTGAGCAGGGGGTATTGACTTTTTACCATGACTCCAGTTAAGGTTTGTAATGTCGAATTGCTTCAATTGCTGGCGTTTTCTGGAGTTTTTTCTTTCGAAAAACTACCGAGTCATTTGTTGTACAATTTGCAGAGAAGCTATGAGTTTGAGCGGTCAGACATTCTTATGGGGGAGCATTATCTTCTTAAGATAACTTACCAGTTTAAGGTCTATCTTTGACACGTAATATACTACTCGGTCTTAATCTGCACGTAATTGGCGACTCTACCAAAGGAACAATTTATCCAAACTACGCTCAGTGTAATGGACACCTCGTGAGTAAGGTCCTCCCCACCCAACCTCTTCATTTTTCCATGTTGTTCTTTTCCTTGTGATATCTTGTCGAATCACTGTAATTGCAGTACGCCAAAGCAGATCTGTACATGCAGCTCACATATTTCTGCCACATTTTGGATGTTGTATGGTTCATCGAAAAGGTCAGAATTTTTCTGGGTCTGTTGAAGATTGGCTTGGACAAAATCTGAAGGCATATGTAGTTTTTAGGATTCAGATGTTTTCTTTTTAGTAAAAAAGACCACCCAATGAATATCAGGATGCAAATTTTGCCGTGGGGTTTTGGTATGCACACCAAAATGTGCATAGTGCACCAATATGGTAGATGCTCTAAAGGTGGGATAGTAGAGAAAAAAATGTGTCTTAGAAACTATGGGTTAGGTTGTTATGGTCCTTTTGCATAAGTTTTTGTTACCTTGTGTCAAAGCTAGTTGTTTCTCACTGTTATTAAAATTGAGTTGCAGTGGGAGCTCAAGGTCAGGATACCATTACAGAAAGAACTTGCAAAAATTCAACCAATGGTTGATTTTGCAGCATCAACTGTACAGAAAACTCTGAGAACGGTGCACATATGTGTAGGTCCAGACTAAGGCTCTCTGCTTATGATTTTTTTTTTTTTTTCTGTTTTATTATGTATATAGATGAGGGGGTCAGGTGTAGCTCCGAGAATAGTAAGGTATAACCCGTGTGGCGTGGTATTTATGCACGTATTATTACTGCATAAACTGTATTTTTCAAGTAAACGATGTTGTAGAGTGAGCAGTGACAATATATCTCTGGTAACATTTCAACTTAATTCAATTGCATCTTTCAAACAAAAAAAGGTTGATAGAAGTATTTATCATGTTTAAGTGGCCTTGCTTATTTCTGCTTCAACTGCTTCCATTTGTCTCTCTATGCCCATCAACTTCTGGTTCATTGAATTCATCTTTCTCTTAGCATCCCTATCTGCATAAAGACGGGTAATGCTCGATAAATCCCTAGATAGAGAATGCATGATTACATTTGATATGATCAGAGCTGAGAAGTATGTCGTGAGACTGTACAATATATATTTGGGTTTTTTTATCGAACATGTTATAAACAAATCTTGAATCAGATGATGCCTTTTGAATTGCGTTAAGTAAACACTTTGATCACAAATGAACAGACCCTGTTTGATTAGGTTCAAGTCTTACGAAATATTAAGAATATTCTAAGAACAACAAAACTAAAGTTACTGTGAAATCTATCAAGAAATCAAGAAAGTGAGAAATTTATCAATGGAAATCAAGAAAGTGAGAAATGCAGATGGAAATCAAGAAAGTGATAAAACAAGATAGTGTTACAGGAAAACGTAATCCATTTTTTACTGTTTTAAGAAATTCAAATGGAGGTATACTTGGTTAAATATATTGTCAGATTAAATATGTGATAAGAGAGACATGTATCTTACCAGTACGCTCTGCATAATCTATTATGGTTTGATAACAGGAATCTTGCGCTGAGGATGAATTCATGAAAGTATGCTGCCTCTGCGATCTTCTGTTTTCTCTTTTAGACGACATATGTTTGTAGTTTTACTCTTTATGGAAAAAATTAATAGATAAGTGAACACAGAAGTAGCAAGTACTTAGGAAAGCAATAATAAGACACCTGAACAAAATATCTAGAGAATGAACAAATTATACATTTATATATAGAGAACGAAGAATGTCAAAATTATCCAAGATAAGGTTTTATAATTCTCAGCTCTGAATTCTGATCATATTCATCTTTTGTAAATTACTTTCATCAATATGGTGAAGAATGACATATGGCAACATAAGTATGACATATGATGAAGAATTCTACTCATCATTTAGATCCTCTTTAAAATAATAGAAAATCAAAACAAAAGAAGATGGTTATCCCAAAATATCGCTGTTTGGTAACCATTATTTTAATTGATTATCAGCTCATAATCCATTATGCAGATTATAATGGATTCTATATGTGTTTGATAACCATTATAATAATTGATTATTTTAATCATAATTGAAAAAATCCATTATTTCCATAAACAGAAAAAAAAGTTGTTTTGAAAATTTATTATAATCAATTATTTTTTCTAACAAACTCAAATTGAATATTTTTCTTCTTATTTTCTCTAAACTATCAAGAGAGAGACAAAAAAACAATATTGGACTAAAAAAAGTCCTAGATCATTGTTCTTTCATCTCCTTTTTGAGATCATCATTCTAAGATAATCAATTATTTGAAAATAATGTTTGGGAAAATTTATTTAAAAAATGATTATATCAAATCATTTATCAATTTATGATTATCTATAATCATAAATAGATAATCATAAATTTTACCAAACAAGGCCATAGATACGTGTCTGTCGAAAAGATTAAGCACTTTTTGGGTTTCTACTTAGTTGCGGTGGAAGAACATTACCAGCCAGTTAACATTTTTGGGCTAAAATCACTTCTAATGATCGGGCGTAATTAATACCCTAATTTATATTTTTATTGTATTTATAGAATTTTTTTTTTTCAAAATAAATTTTTCTTATTGGTCAGATAAAAATTGTTAGACTTTAAATGTTAAGAGGCTGTAAATAGAAATTTTAAGGCTCGAACTTGGTATCAGCATTACTGAGTTTAGAAAAGCGTTTTTATTTATAGGGTGTTTTACAAAATGGTCACACTATCGCTAATTGATTTACAAAATGATCACACTTTAAATTAGTGATTACAAAGAGGTATTTTTCCATCCGACACAAAGAAAATGAAAAAAACGGTAAAGTATCTGACTAATCTACCCCTTGGTCTCTTCTAACCGTGGTAGTTGAACCATGGTTAACATACGTCTATGTGGCAGATCTATGCATCCGTAGCACTGATACGCCACCTGACAGCTTGTAGACGTGGCAATCCACCTGGCACTTTTACACGTGGCGTTTTCTATGTGGTTAGAAATGTGACCGCTCCCAACGGCTTGATCTAACTTTCCCTTCACTATAAAACCACACATCTGCAGACACTGCTAACACTCATTCATCATTCACAATCCTCATATACTGATATGTTTAGAATGGGTGGTGGAAAGATGGAAGAATATTGCAAGAGTGATTCGGGGGAGACATCAAGTAGCAACAACAAGATCAGCAGCATCAACAACTCTTTTGTTTAATGTGTGAGAAAGGAATGCATGAGGCAATAGACTATCCATGGATCTATTCTAGATGCAAAATGGTACCTTGTAATGGTTTGAGGAAGTTGTTGAAAGCCGAAACAGATGATCATCCAGGTGAGAAGTTCTTCAGCTGCTCCATATGCCCATACTTTGAGTGGTTTGCGAGATGCTACAACACTGGAAAAGCAATGCAAATTCGCCTTCCATCTCCACTTTCCGCTTTGCTTGTGGTGACAAAAGCCATACAAAAATCAATTGTCCATGGGCTAATCAACCTGCAAGAAAAAGAAATGTAAGGGCACAGATAACATTAAATATATGTAAAAATGAACATAACTCTGGAATAGCTTACCTCAAATGTTCCAAATGTCTCAGGTTTCAATGGCTTTACGATGCTCTTTTCCATGAAACCAAAGTCAGTAACCCTAAAAATGGCAACTATGCAAGCAAATAGGTAATCTAAAGATGTAAAATGTAATCGGTGACAATCAATAAAGACATGAAATTAAGTTAATTACATATATTACCCATTAATAATTACTTAATATAAGTCTTCTTAAGTTAAGTTAACGCGAAAAGCAGATGCAGTGAAATCCATTGTAACAAGCACCATAAACATCCATTCAAACAAGAAACTGAACTAAACCCAACACAACATCCATTCTAACTACCAGCAACTAGTCTTCATTGAGTAGTAGAGAAGGTCACCTTCTTTGGTTTAGGGATTGTGAAGGTCTGAGAGAGAGTCTGAGACAACCCAACAGCACCACTGATGGTTTGGCTCAATGTCTGTTGCACAGATCTACCACCAGACCTACCTCCCCTAGAACCCACTACACCAAAAACTGGGATTTTGTAACAAAATGCAACTCGTCAAGGTTTATTTTTCAATCATAGATACACCCGTGATAAGTCCCTGCAACAGTTATAACTGTTATTAAATTTTGTATTCGTGATAATAATTAGGAATATTAAATTCTTTTATTAGTCACAATAATATTTGTTGACAATTTTACAGACAATCACAATTATAATTCAAAGTGATGATTCCACCCAAATATTTCACAACATCTAAAACAACCCCAAAATTATAACACTTTGAATTTTACTTGTCACTAATTTTCCCACATTTGTACAAACTAACAATTATATTTCATTTATATAAATCAAAATATATTTTTCTTTTTCTTTTTAATTTTCTTAATATTAGAAAACAGGATCAAGACCAAGTCAACAAGTCATGATTTTATAGAAATTTGACTTTGACATATCTCGCTTCTTAGAAGACGGTGAAAATTACCAGACACCCTTATCGGAATAACTGCAATAAAAATTCTGAAGATTGTGAAAATGACCAGACTACCCTTATCGGAAATAAATAAAGTAAATATTACAGACTGTTAAAGTTACCATATTACCCTTAATGAAAAAAGTGCAACAAAATATCATGCAGACTGTGAAAATTACCAGATCACCCTTATAAGAAATAAGTGAAGTAAATATTACATACTGTGACAATGACCATATTACCCTTAATGAAATTAGTGCAATAAATATTGTGGAAACTGTGAAAATGACCAGACTACCCTTATCGGAAATAAGTAAATTAAATATTACAGACTATGAAAATAACCATACAACCCTTATAAGAAATAAGTAAAGAAAATATTACAGACCGTGAAAATGACCATCTTACCCTTATACTAGATATAATGGAGACTGTGAAAATGATCAAACTACCCTTATCGGAAATAAGTAAAGGAAATATTACACATTTTGAAAACAACCATATTACCCTAACTGTGAAAATGACCATATTACCCTTACTAGAAATAAGTGCAATAAATATCATTAAGACTATGAAAATGACTATATTACACTTACAAGAAATAAGTGCAATAAATATCATGGAGACTATGAAAACGACCAAACTACCCTTATCAAAAATAAGTAAGGTAAATATTACATACTATGGAAATGACTATTTTACCCTTACTGGAAATAAGTGTAATAAATATTGGAGACTATGAAAATGACCTGATTTACCCTAATCGGAAATAAGTAAAGTAAAATATTATAGATCGGTGAAAATGACCATATTACCCTTCTTTGGAAATAAATACAAGAAATATCATGGAGACAATGACAATGACCAAACTACCCTTATCAAAAATAAGTAAAGTAAATATTACGATCATGCATCGAAAATGACCATATTACCCTTATCGGAAATAAGTGCGATAAATATCATGGAGACTATGCAAATTAATAAACTACCCTTATCAAAAATAAGTAAAGTAAATATTACATACTATGAAAATGACCACTATACCCTTATTGGAAACATATGCAATAAATATTATGGAGACAGGGAAAATGACCAGACTACCCTTATTGGAAATAAGTAAAGTAAATATTACAGACTGTGAAAATGACAATATTACCCTTATCGAAATTAGTGCAATAAATATTATTTAGAATGTGAAAATGACAAGGACTACCCTTATTAAAAATAAGTAAAGTTAATATTTGATTGTGAGAATGACCATATTACCCTTACTAGAAATTAATGCAATAAACATCATGGAGACTATAAAATGACCAAATCGCCCTTATCAAAAATAAGTCAAGTAAATATTATATGCGTGAAAATGACCATTTTACCCTTCATGGAAATAAGGTTAATAAATGTAATAGAGACTGTGAAAATGACCAAACTACCCTTATCAAAAATAAGTAAAGTAAATATTACAAACTATGAAAATGAACATTTTACCCTTTACTTATTTCCGATAAGTGGTAGTATGGTCATTTTCACAGTCTCCATAATATTTATTGCACTTTTTTTCAATAAGGGTAATATGTCATTTTCTTGATCTTTAACATTACTTAATTTATTTCGATAAGGGTACTATGGTCATTTTCGCGATCTCCATAATATTTATTGCACTTTTTCCAATAAGGGTAATATGGTCATTTTCATTGTCCGTAAGAATTACTTTAGTTATTTCCGATAAGGGTAGTATGGTCATTTTCATATCTCCATAATATTTATTGCACTTTATTCCAATAAGGGTAATATGGTCATTTTCACATCTCTGTAACATTTACTTTATTTATTTTCGATAAGGGTAGTATGGTCATTTTCACAGTCTTCATAATATTTATTGCACTTTTTTCCAATAAGGGTAATATGGTCATTTTCACAGTCTGTAAGAATTACTTTACTCATTTCGTATAAGGGTATTATGGTCATTTTCACAGTCTCCATAATATTTATTACACTTTTTCCAATAAGGGTAATATGGTCATTTCACATTATGTAAGAATTACTTTACTTATTTCCGATAAGGGTAGTAAGGTCATTTTCATAGTCTTCATGATATTATTTGCACTTTTTTCCAATAAGGGTAATATGGTCATTTTCACAGTCTGTAAGAATTACTTTACTCATTTCCGATAAGGGTAGTATCGTCATTTTTACAGTCTCCATAATATCTATTGCACTTTTTTCCAATAAGGGTAATAGGGTCATTTTCACAGCCTGTAAGAATTACTTTACTTATTTCCGATAAGGGTAGTATGGTCATTTTCACAACCATATAGTATTTATTGCATTTTTTTCTAATAAGGGTAATATGGTCATTTTCACAAATCTATAAGAATTACTTTACTTATTTCCGATATGTAGTATCGTCATTTACATTCTCCATAATATTTATCGTGACTTTTTTCCAATAAGGGTAATATGGTCATTTTCACAATCTGCAATATTTACTTTACTTATTTTTGATAAGGGTAGTATGGTCACTTTCACGTCTCCATAATATTTATTGCATTTTTCCAATAAGGGTAATATGGTCATTTTCATATTTCTAAGAATAATTTACTTATTTCCGATAAGGGTAGTATGGTCATTTTCACAGTCTCCATAATATTTATTGCACTTTTCCAATAAGGGTAAGATGGTCATTTTCACAGTTTATCCGATATATTTGAACCTATGATGTTCAGTTCTGATATATTTCGTCTCCAGTTCATCCGAAAGAGAAACTCAGCTTTACCACTAGTAATTTTTGAACCTGTGATGTTCAATTCTGATATATTTCGTCCTTAGTTCATCCGAAAACGAGAAACTCAGGTCTAACTGTTGTAATATTTGAACCTGTGATGTTCAATTATGATATATTTCCTCTCCAGTTTATCTGAAAGAGAAACTCAGGTCTAACTTTAGTAATCTTTGAACCTGTGATGTTCAATTATGATATATTTCGTCTCCAGTTCATCCGAAAGAGAAACTCAGCTCTACCTCTAGTAATATTTGAACTTGTGATGTTCAATTCAGATATATTTCGTCTCCAGTTCACCCGAACGAGAAACTTAGGTCTAACTTTAGTAATCTTTGAACCTGTGATGTTCAATTATGATATATTTCGTCTCCAGTTCACCCGAACGAGAAAATCAGGTCTAACTTCAGTAATCTTTGAACCCGTGATGTTCAATTATGATATATTTCGGCTCTAGTTCATCCGAACGAGAAACTCAGGTCTAACTGTTGTAATATTTGAACCTGTGATATTCAATTATGATATATTTCGTCTCCAGTTCATCCGAAAGAGAAACTCGGCTTACCTCTAGTAATCTTTGAACCCGTGATGTTCAATTATGATATATTTCGGCTCCATTCATCCAAAAGAGAAACTCAGCTCTACCTCTAGTAATATTTGAACTCGTGATGTTCAATTGTGATATATTTCGCTTTCAGTTCATCCGAACGAAACTCTGTGTATAACTTTAGTAATATTTGAATTTGTGATGTTCAATTATGATATATTTCGTCACCGATTCATCCGAATGAGAGACTCATGTCTAACTCTAGTAATCTTCGAACGGGATGTTCAAACTCGATATATTTCGTCTCCAGTTCATCCGAATGAGAGACTCGATTATGAATCTAGTAATCTTGGCTGAGGATGTTCAAACCGATATATTTCCTTTCCAGTTTCATCGTAATGAGAGACTCAGGTCTAACTCTAGTAATCTTGAACTCGGGATGTTCAAACTCGATATATTTCCTTTCCAGTTCATCTGAATGAGAGACTCGGGTCTGAATCTAGTAATCTTTGAACCTGGGATGTTCAAACCTGATATATTTCCTTTCCAGTTCATCCGAATGAGAGGCTCAAGTCTGAATGTAGTAATCTTCGAACCCGGGATGTTGAAACTCCGATATATTTCATCTCCATTCATCCGAATGAGAGACTCGATTCGAATCTAGTAATCTTCAACTCGGGATGTTCAAACCTCGATATATTTTGTCTCCACTCATCCGAATGAGAGACTCTGTATGAATCTAGTAATCTTCGAACCTCGGGATGTTCAAACCTCGATATATTTGTCTCAGCTTCATCCGAATGAGAGACTCAGGTATGAATCTAGTAATCTTCGACCCGGGATGTTCAAACCTGATATATTTCGTCTCCAGTTCATCTGAATGAGAGACTCAGGTATGAATCTAGTAATCTTCGAACCCGGGAAGTTCAAACCTAATATATTTCATCTCCAGTTCATCCGAATGAGAGACTCCGGTCTGAATCTAGTAATCTTCGAACCAGGGATGTTCAAACCTGATATATTTCGTCTCCAGCTCATCCGAATGAGAGACTCAGGTATGAATCTAGTAATCTTCGAACCCGGGATGTTCAAACCTGATATATTTCGTCTGCAGTTCATCCGAATGAGAGACTCAGGTATGAATCTAGTAATCTTCGACCCGGGATGTTCAAACCTGATATATTTCGTCTCCAGTTCATCCGAATGAGAGACTCAGGTCTGAATCTAGTAATCTTCGAACCTGGAATGTTCAAACCTGATATATTTCGTCTCCAGTTCATCCGAATGAGAGACTCAGGTCTAACTCTAGTAATCTTCGAACCTGGGATGTTCAAACCTGATATATTTCGTCTTGATTCATCCGAATGAAAGACTCAAGTATGAATCTAGTAATCTTTGAACCTAGGATGTTCAAACCTGATATATTTCCTTTTCGAGTTCATCCGAATGATAGACTCAGTGTCTAACTCTAGTAATCTTCGAACTCCGGGATGTTCAAACCCGATATATTTAAATCTCCAGTTCATCCGAATGAGAGACTCAGTGTCCGAATCTAGTAATCTTTGAACACGGGGATGTTCGAACTCGATATATTTCCTTTCCATTCATCCGAATGAGAGACTCGAGTCTAACTCTAGTAATCTTTGAACCCTAATGTTCAAACTCGATATATTTCGTCTCCAGCTCATCCGAATGAGAGACTCTGTGTCTGAATCTATGAATCTTCGAACCTGGGATGTTCAAACCTGATATATTTCCTTTCCAGTTCATCCGAATGAGAGTCTCAGGTCTGAATCTAGTAATCTTCGAACCTAGGATGTTCAAAGCTGATATATTTCCTTTCCAGTTCATCCGAATGAGAGACTCAGGTCTAACTCTAGTAATCTTCGAACCTGGGATGTTCAAACCTGATATATTTCGTCTTCAGTTCATCCGAATGAAAGACTCAGGTATGAATCTAGTAATCTTTGAACCTAGGATGTTCAAACCTGATATATTTCCTTTTCAGTTCATCCGAATGATAGACTCAGGTCTAACTCTAGTAATCTTCGAACCTGGGATGTTCAAACCTGATATATTTCGTCTCCAGTTCATCCGAATGAGAGACTCAGGTCTGAATCTATGAATCTTCGAACACGGGATGTTCAAACTCGATATATATCTTCTCCGTTCATCCGAATGAGAGACTCGTGTCTAACTCTAGTAATGTTCAAACCTGGGATGTTCAAATATGATATGTTTCATCTGTAGTTCATCCGCATGAGAGACTCAGGTGTAACTCTGGTAATCTTCGAACCTGGGATGTTAAAATCTGATATATTTCGTCTCCAGTTCATCATATGAGAAACTCAGATTTTACTCTAGTAATCTGGAAAAGTAAATATTCAAAGTGAACTACGACTATACGAATGTAGTTAGGTTAACACAAAAGAGAACCACATGCTTTTCGGACACTTACCTTGATCCGCATGACAATCTCAACCAAATTTTAACCGTTAGATCATTTCCATAATTTTTAGTACTAAGCCTTAACACCGTCCGATATGTTATATCAAATCTCAAAGTGAATTTCTCTCACTTTATTTCGATATCCTCCCTTATTATCCTCAGTTTCTCTCTAATCCTTATCCTTAGCCTTCCAAAAGAAAAATCCTAAGTCGAAAAAATGTCGCCGCTACCATTGAATCACAACTTTCATTCTTTCAATAATACCACCGAATCTCTTCTCTCTTACTTGTTTTCAGGCAGATTTAAAGGACAACAACTTTAGATCTATGATGTTCCTCTGGATTTAGTTTAATTTCCTTCTCTCTTTAGATCTAGTAAACCACGTTATGCACCAGAAGATCCAACGCTATCTTGCCATGAAAAGGATTGAATCAACCTTAAATTTCATTTTCCTTAACCTCTAATCAGCTGATAAACCCTAGTTTTCACTAAATCAGAGATTTAATTCCTTCAAACCAAAATTTCTTGTTACACATGGAAGACGTGAGAATTCAATTACTCATTCAGGTATACTGAAAATTAAAAGTAGTTTGATTTTACAAATAAATTGTATTTTTCGTAAAGTCTAATTTCTCAACTTTTATTGATTTTTCTAGGTGTTGTGTTGTTTTGAGGCTCGATATTTGTATCTTAGGTTTGATTTTGGTAACTATTTTTATTTTTGCATGTTTTGATGATTTTGATGTGTGGTATGCGATGGTTAGCTTCTTGGATTGTTCTATTGAACTCGTGTAATCTTGTAAAGATGTGAATTATTTTCAAGGGTAAAGTGAGAAAAAAGGTAAATTTTTGGGTGGGTTTTTCATATGGAGCAAAATATGTAATTTAATTTTGTAGTTCTTAGGTTGTTATTGTCAGCAGTAGCTTCCATTGAAGCTAACCATCTATTGTGTTATCTAAGCATGGTTTTGTTCTGTTTTTTTAGCTTTGTTTTGGGGTTGAAGATGAGGTTTGAGCTTCATTGGTGTGTGTGGGTTATGCTTAGTAGATAATTATGAATGAAGAAGGGTCTACAATTTGGGGGTTAAGTTGATTGAATAAGTTGTTGTTTCATTTGTACGGTTGTTCTTAATGCGTTTTTCTTGTTTATTCTCGGTATCGAAGATTCACCAATCTAACTTTGTTATGTGATTTTATAATCCAAGGGTGCTTCTTGGGTTTATTCTCGGTTGCACTTTGTATGTTTTACCTGGCTTGTATGCTTGTATTTTTTTTTGTCATTATCTATGAATCTGGGATTATCTAGCTAGTTAGGCAAATTAGCTAATGGGAATTTGATGTTATGCTTGTTAGTGTTGATTGATTGAGAATTTTGAAATGAACCAAAAGATATCACAAACTTTGTAATGGTTCATGAATACTTGTGACTTGTCACCAGGATGTTGGGAATAAAAGTTATGAGGTGAATGTTTCTCCATTCTCCATCAGTATTAATTTGATTGGTTGTTTTTCAAAATTTTTTTTGAAGGATTTCACAAATGCGTGTTTTTATAATATGATTCTCGTAGAAAACAAGAATCCATTCTCACTTGTGTGCATCCAGTTTGTATTTTGACTTGAATTCTTAAGCATAGTCTTGTTTAGTTTATTTTTGCTGTGGGAAACTTGAGATGTCTTGATAATGGATAACACAAATGCTACATGTTGGTTGTTTAGAGTAGCAGTATAAAGTCCTCTGTCTTTTTAATGGTTGTCTGGATAACACCAACTCGATGTCTTTCGGTGTTTTAGTATATTTTGTATCGTGTTGTCAATGTGCCAAGCATCTTAATAATTTGCGCCACTCGTTTTTTTCTTTCTTATTCTTTTCGTGACTTTCTCATACTCTCCAATCTCCATACTCCATAGTAAAATGATCTCTCGTCTATTTGTCTTTGTCTCAAGTGGTCCTTTTATTTTATTTGGTTTGACCGTTGGATAACATTCCTTTGGTGAATAATATAGATTCCTTTAATCCAACATCTCTGAGTAAGAAGATGCTAGTGAGATGGTAGTGAGTTATCTTAGTGAGTGGCGCTTGACTAATTCATTAAAGTATTGTAGTTTCTTAATAATTAATCTTTTTTTTTCGTTGCATTGCAAAATAATTTTTTTACAAGTGACCATATATTTTTTCCAAGCCCCTAGTCTTTAGTCCCTGGTTCCGCCTTTCGTTGGTACTATTGTGATGGAGATGGAATCCTAATTGTATTGGGTTTTGGTGGTTTTCAAGGACACACTTGCAGCTTGAATCTATTTGTGCCTAGATCTGGGTGTAAAGGTATATTTTTAACCGAGCTTGTTTATATAATGTTAGCCGAATAGTGTGTTGTTGAATAAGTTGAGATGTCAATGACTCTGTGGAGAGGAAAGTGAGAAATGGTTTCGTAATGGAGGTAGCTTTTGAACCGGTAGTCCCTTGTAGGCTTGTCATCATTAATTCATTATCTAACTTCAAATAGCAATATGGCTCTCGAAGGCCTTATTCCATGTACCAAGCCATCTATCGAACTAATATGCCACTACGTAGTGTTGCTTTTTTCAGGGCCTATAGATGGATTATTGATTCTCTTTATTTAGTTGCCAGTTGATTCTCTTTATTAAGTTTCAAAGTTTAGTAGCCATTGTTTCTACTTAAGATAATCGAAGTTAATATTCAAATCTATGAACTTTTTCGTGTTTGTTTTAGTGTCCATTTATTATTTAACTTATAAGGTTCTCGCTTTTGTTAATGTCTTTGCTTCGATTTCGACCTTGTTTGAATCCTTACGTCGAGAGGAGGTTTTTATCTAATGTAATCTTCCTCTTTTGAACTAGGACTTGGAAAACGGAGGTGGTATTATCAAGATATATGCTTGTTGGAGCATGGATGTCTTTACACTCGTGATCGATTAGGTGGGATTTGTTTTATTTACTCAAAGAAAAATGGATCGCCGTGATACTTCCGGATTTGTCATGAGGGGTGCAGTGACTGCATCGAGAACTTCTAACTTAGTTTTGTTCATTTTTTTTTTCTAACCTCCGGAAATACTGATTGTGATTGCTATTGTGTATACATATATAGTGTAGATTTAGTTCGGGATTGGTATATTGGTGAAATGGTTTATGGATACAAACAATAACGGGTTCCGGAATTTGGGTTACCTTGCTAACTCTCTGTCAAATGCATTTGGAATTAGTATAGCTTTGATAATCTTTGATTTTTGGTCTGCAACATCACAGGTTCATAACGTCTTGCACAAATAAGACAAACTTGTGTGCTTGAAATGGGGTATTCGAGTAAGCACTAGGAGGTCAATTTAGTTGCATATTGTTGTTGGTTTGAGAATTGAGATTAACAGGGCTCTTACTTTCTTGCGCGAAATTGCTTCAGGACATGATTTGAAGAAGTTTCATTATGTAAGTTCATTGGCTGGTTTTACTTGTTTATTAACTTGTTATCAAGGATTCCACCCCTATATCATATAGGCTGGAGCTACCTGGAATTTTTGCGGTCCCAGGCAGGATTATAATGTTGTCACTACATGCAAAACATGCTAGATTGGCATGGATCTTGTTCCAAGTTATCCTACCAAATACACGAGTTATTTCTCTTAACATTCTTGTTCTTTTACTTTTTTATATTGCTAACCAAGTGTAGTGGTTTGATTAAATCAGAATTTTTTGTTGATGAATACTCGTAATTGAAGGCCATTGATTTTGGCTTGTCCAATTTTGTGAAACCAGGTGATTTTTTACTCTCTCTACATAAAGCTGCGTTAAGAGTGAGTACTTTAATATTCTCAAAATTTGCTTTGTTGATCATGTCTCATAATTTGTATTGTCCACGCCCTTGCTTTTCAGGCATTATCCAACCTTGTGGTTTACTTTTTTCTAAGAATGTCGTCGTTTCTAGTACTTCCATTATTAGCTTGAGTAAGAGTTCGGTGGTTACCAACTACAACTTTATGTGTTTCTTATAGGGAAATAAGAGACTTGGACAAAAATGTTCAAGTAGAAACTCCCCAGGAGTCAAATCTCTTTTCATTTGGCTTGATTCGTTGGATTGTTATGTTGCTGCCATTTTCTTATTTGTTCTAATTTTCTGACTGTCCACATTTTTGCAGGTGCCTGATGGTAAGAAAGGTGGTGTTGTTCATCAAGGTACTCCTTACCCCAAGGGAGGAAAGACCCCTGCAAGTGGAGGCAAGTCAAACAAATCTCTAAAATCTATTGCGCGAGTTCCATGCGATTATTTTACCAAGTAAGATACTATCTTTGAATTTAATTTTTTACTTAAATCTTTGTGATGTCCATATATTGGTTGTCCGCTAATTGGTGGTTGTTGTTTCGCATTTGTTCTCATACTGATTTGGTTATTTTGTTTATCAATGTAGGGCATTCGGTACAGTTCACTGTCAAGAACTGTAATAGGTTGTTGGTGTCTATTAGTTTGTTCAGATACTTATTTTTTGGTGCCTAGGAAGTTTGTTTTCTTACTTGCAATCATATTTGTTTCTTTTTTGTTCGTAATGAATAGAATGATTTTTTGTAAATGTGTATGTATGAATTGTAAATTGCGGATAGTTTGCAAATTGAGAATGTTTGACAGATTGAAAAATATAAGATTTGCAGGCCTGTGTTTCAGGTTCAGTTGTTGTATTACAGGCCTGTGTTTCAGGTTTAATTGTGCAGGCCTATAAATTGGAAGGCCGGGTACATGAGAATGGCCTGGACTATCCATTTTTTTTAATTGTAATTGAAATAATTGTCACAGGGTTAACTGTGACCATAACTGTGAAGAAAACAACACGTGTCATCATCTTAATGCTATTACAAATGAGAGTAATGATTTAAACGTTACAAAGTTAATGGTGACAAAAAGATGACAGTGTCCATTGGGATTTGTTGCAAAAAGTATGCAACAGCTTATATGTGTTACATCAGAGCCGTAAGAAAAAGTGACACGTGGCAAAACTTAATAGTTGCCAACCTTGGCTGTGTAAGACACGTGTCATCACAGAATGGTTGCAAAATATGAATAACAATTATATCTCAAGTATAATTATTGTGACAAATGAGCCACGTGTCGCTATTCTAAAATTAGGTTAACTGTTACTATTAATTATTGTAACGGTTTATAAATGTGACTGTAATCCAATTTTGTCACAGTGAAAAGTGTTACAAAAAACGATAACAATTATTATCACAACGTTTCTCTAACGGTGTATATGTGTTACAAATTTATTCAGTAACAGATATGCCCTGTGACAAAATCCTGGTTTTGGTGTAGTGACCCCTGCCACCTCTAGATCCATATGATGCAGATCTACCACCAGACCTACCTCCCCTAGAACCCCTGCCACCTCTAGATCCATATGATGCAGATGTAGGTTGAGTAGATGAAGCATATGTAGGCTGAGAAGATGATCCAGTGCAAGGCTGAGAACTTGATGCAGTGGTAGGATGAGAAGATGATGCACCAGAACCTCTCCCACCTCTTCCCCTCTTACTTGCCCTTCTATCGGTACTAAGCTCTGCAGATCGGGTAAGTAGTCTTATGAGTTCCTCCTTCCACCATAGTTCTCTGTCTTTTTGTTTTTGGATTGGATCCAACTGGTGCACAAGCACATGTCCTCCCGTTGTGACCAGGGCATCTTACATCTCTTACAAGTTCGACCACCTTCCTCGACCGTGAGGTTCATCATGTGCTCTCTTCCTTTTCTTGCAAGGCCTCCCGGGTTTCCTCATATCAATGGGTGGGTTGATTTCTACCAATGGCTGCAAAATGAAATGAGAAGGAAGATAAAGATAAGCATCTATAAAGTATATATAAACAAAATGAAAACCCTAAACTTAAACTATTGTTTTCCCAAAAAGCAGAAGATTCCCTACAATAATATTTTTAAAGGACATCAAAAAACATTAAAGGACAAAGGGAAAAATGACAAAATGTGAAAAGTTAAAAAAGAAACACATCATACCTCAGGCCACTCTTCTCTTCCAATCAGTAACCCCCATGTCAGGTGCATAAATTGCACTTGTAAGATTCCACATGATAGTACTTGCTGCAATAACTGCATAAATAACCACAACAATAATAAGTGATAAATAGGTAACCATTATCACTAACAACCCAAAAATAAATGTACAACAACTAAAACAGGATGCATTAAACCAGTGCAATAATAAGTGTAGTAGGTTATAAATCTCACTCGCCCAATTGATTATCATGTCCATCAGCACACACACTGCATGTTGACATACAAAGCCTCTAAGCTGCCATTGAAGACAGGAACAAGTTTTCTCAACCACATCAACATGAAAGACAACATTGGTCTTTGAAGTCACTTCATATAACTTGTCAATAATAGCTCCATTAACCCCGAATGCTCCACAACATTTCGCATCTCATCAATCAAGTCTTGAGCGAGTTGGCACCAACTTACCATCTTCCAAATTTGCACTCAAATTTCTTCTTTTGTACATAGTACCCATAACTAGCCGGCCATACATATGTCCAAGGGTACAAATAGGATTGTCTCTCATAGGTTTAACCAAGTTGTTAAAGGACTCTGAGAAATTGTTGTTTAGATGCTCACAACATGCAGATGGGTCAAAGAAAGCCCTATACCATTGTTTTGGTTTTTCCTTCATCATGTAAGTCGCGTAAAGAATGGTGACAACTTGATCGGATCATCCATATTGGCCTACACATACCATAAACAAGATTAATTAAATGCAAATCCATTATTAACATGACTCCAAAAAGTCGACAACTGTGAATTAGGAAGAGAGATTACCTTCCAAAGTGTCTCTCCTTGTAGCATTTTGGCAAAGATTGTATACAAGGTAGTGCAGCTTTGATCCTTTGAAGTGACTCTTAAAGTTCTTGAACATATGACTGGTTGAAAACATATCACAATAGTTAGAGTTCTTAAATAGTAAGTGTTTAAAGAATAACAAGGTTTCAATTAATAATGTAAGACTCACCGAAGGCGGTATCTTTGAAATGTTCTTTGAAAACCTCATCCAATGACTCTTGAAGACCTTTTTGTGCATTCGAGATAAAGGTTATCTTCCCACTGGATGGTCTTCAATAAGTGGCAGAAACTCTTTCATAAATAAGTGCCGTTTTTACCACATTCATTCCTTACCACCTTTATGGCTAGAGTAACAATCTCATTATGTCCATCTAAACCTCGTAGCTGCCATTAGACATCCACCATGTTTTCCAGTCAAGTGGCAGGCATCAAAACCAATGAATGGTCTACCACCATCCTTCCATCCTTGAATTGGTCCGCAAATGCAATCATCATGGACTCAAAACATTTGTCCTCATTGAAACAAACATAATCATAAGACATAAGTTAGCATAGTATTTTATGTGGTTATACATAATACATAACCAGTACATAGTACTTTTACTATAACAAATAAACTCTTATTAAAGTTAGCTTCGAACTCACCTTCCAAAAGAGTAATTTGCAACAGATCCATGATTAGTTGCTTTTACCATGTCACAAAAGGCTGGAATCAGCTTATAAGATTCATCATAGCTCCCATTCGGTCTTTCTAAAGTCATAGTTCTTGCTCTCCAAGCAACATGATATGGAACATTGGTGTTGTGAGTAGTAAAAAATTGATCTTTCAAAGGTGCATATGGAAGTGGCATTGCATCTCCTCTCTTTATCTTGTCATTACAAATACTCGGCAACAAATTAGTGCATTATTTGCTCTATTCTGGTCTTCGGTTGAGTGCTACATGTATGCCTTAAGTTGAACCTCCTCACGGTAAAAGTTGGTTCACCCCCGGTAACACTTGCCCCGGATAAAGAACTTGCGGTGTTGAGATTTATTGAACTCCGCATATTACGTTAATCCTATCATTGTCATTGGGCTTCAACTTGTACTTTGGAATCTCTTCTTAATGGCATAACCCCTTAGGTGCTTCTTGAAGTCATCTTTGTCCATAAACTCCATTCCCACAAACATTGTGTCAACATCAACCATGAGTAATGTATTCCCATCAAGATCAGAAACAAATCTCCATTGCCATCTCGCATCAATATCTCGGACCATGTATTTGCTCAAACCGGTTGTACCGGGGATGAGGTTTACGATGAGTTGGCTCATTACCACGGTCATTGGGTCCTTGTACTTCTGTTACACCTACATACACATAAGGACTTGGTTTGTCGGTTCTTTTATATGGAAGCAAAACAGGACTAATGCCATGATTAAAACTAAAAATACCAATATATAACCAAATAAGCTACACAATTACCTTCGAGAGCTTGAATCTGTCCTCACCACTATTGTACTCCTCATTACCTTCAAACATCATAAGGAACAATTGCTTTTCCTTTAGGATCCTCCTGCTCACCTTCCTTCTCCACAACACTTGCTTGTTCTTCATTGACTGCTTCCATATACTGCTTTGGATGTACAGAGTCAACCCACTTGTGGTCCTTAAAGTAATTGTTGACAAAGTCACAAGTATACACCAAGTCCCATTTCATCAAGATCGAAACCTGGACTAGTAGGATCATCATTGGGATGACAAACATCTTCAGCATCATTAGGTAGTTGAATGTTTTCATACTCCCTTTCAGCTTGGAGTGTCTCAGCACTTAAGACAAAATTCTCATAATCATCATCATCAACATTCACATACTCATCCATATTCTCAAATAACCTCTTGATACTCTGCTAGAACCTCCGAATCGCATCAACGGATCTCTTAATTATCCTTGGACTCCTTCGACTTGATGTGGTGATGTAATGCATGTTAACTTCTTCTTAGGTGTGGCAAACATCTCTCGGATCAAGTCTCGATCGGTGAAGAAGCATAGTTAATGCATGTTCTTGAACTGCTTATAACCTTGGATGGTGTTGAGTCCCTGTTGTTTGATATACCAGAAGTTTCAGCACATCCATCACCAGGAGGCACAATCCTATCACTAACATTGCACCATAAATTTACATACCCTTCCTCAGCAACAACCTTATCCCACATCTCATACCAATGTGAATCATTAACCATATATTCTGGTTTATCATTACCAATCCAAATCACCTCAACCTTCTTAATTGGTGCTAACTTAAAAGAAGCATGAACTTTATCATAAAATGCTTTCAACCCACCAGAATTAACATCCACATTATCAAAATACTGGACCTTATTTGTCCAAAACCATTCTACCCTAAAATTCCTAGTTGGGTACTTCACATACTTCCTGCACAAAATTGAACTGACAATGATTAACATTTACTAACATATTAATCAAACCCTAACACAAATTTTTTAAGAAAATCCCAAATCCTCGATTTCAGAAATTTAGGGTTTATCAGTTCTAAATTAAAATTGATTCAGAAAATTAGGGTTTCTGAATCGAGTTGATATTCTACAAAAGCAGTATAAGGTGGATTTCTATTTACCTGGTGATGTTTGTAAACATCTTGATGTCGAGCTTTAACACTTAATATCTTCACACTATCGATAACTGGTACACAAATCTCTAAACTCGTATTTCGCTTCACAACTAGTAGATCGAGATGAAGAGTAAAAGATATTGAAGAAATATGTGAAGAAATAGTATGATCTGTAACTGCTTCATGGAATCGCCATCTTCTTCTCCATTTCTTCAGAGAAGAAGCGTGGGAACAGAGGCGGCAAAGTTATGAGCTGGGAAATGGTCACAATCGTATTTGTTATTCCGGTTTTAATTTGGTTTGATCCAACTCACCAGATTGTTTAGAGATTTGCCACTCAACCCTACTCGATCCCACACGTGCAAATGACACGGTTTAGGGGCATTTCCGTAAGTTAACATCCCGACAAACGCCTGACACGTGACATAACCTTGCAGTAAACGGCTGAGTGACCACTTTGCTAATTGTTCGTAACAGTGGGATCATTTTGTGAACCGGAATAGTAAAGTGTGACCATTTTTGTAAATACCCAATCCTCTACTATACCAAAACCTATGACCCAAATACTAATTAACTCAAAAAATGTCTAGTTTTCCAACCCATTGCCCTCGCGTTGGTCTCCTTGATCAAAAAGGATATGTTAACAAGAATGTCAGACAAATCATTATCTAAGAAACAGGAAGGCGACTAAGTTGAACCATGTTCCACCATTTAAACTGCTAAACACACAAGTTTTGCTCAAAATATAAGGCAACAATATTCAACAGATGCTTAAAGAATCTGCTCCAGATGTGTCCATCTTTTCCTGCTTAGTGTGGATAACGGATATACAAAATTGTTAAACTAGTAGTTTTCTAATAATGGTCTTAATTGGTTTAGTTGTTTGTGACACCAACACATCAAAGGAAAATACAAGTGCAAATCAAAGAAAGGAACACTGATCTAAGTTAAATAACTCTCGAATGTCAACATTCCCTAGTTACAAGATCTAAAATGCACTCCAACTTATGACTAGAAAATGAGGATACTCTAATAAGTTCATTTGCAGGTATCAGGTAAGAAAATGGTGCTACTCTAGCAACTTCATTTGTAGGTACCAAAGTAAGAAAATGATGATAGTAGCAAGTTCATTTGTTGGTCCAAAGATACTGCAAATTGCATACACAAGAAAAGAAAATGAGCCGCAACATAGTAGATATGCAAAGAAGACAGCTACACTGGTTATTTTGGTGTTAATCGGATGGATTACGAAAATTTCCAAGCTAATTTACATAATGGAAATTGTTAATGTAAACTGTAAACATCATACCCAAAATCTAACGACGGAAAAGATTGATCAAAACCCCTTATTTCTCAGTACATATTATACCAAAATCAAACCATCACAGCAACAAATTACTACTTCCATTTAACATAGAAACCCTACAGCCCTAATATGTTTACTCAACGGTAGCTTTGTTTACTATATTCCCCTTTTCAACAATTTCCTCAGCAATCTGTTTTTGTGTTAACTTTTTCCTCTCAATATCACGATAAAGATTAATTGCAGATGTACAGATAACTGTGATCAAACAAACCATACCAAAAAAAAAAACAATCATTTCAAATCAAAATCACAAAAATAAAATGAATAGTAATTAAGATGAAATGAGGAAAGGATGATACTGATTAGAGAGAAAATTTTACCTCCAGTGCCCAAAAAGGAGAATAATCGAAGAACTTTAGATCCTGCATCTCCACCCATCTCTGCAACTTTTTTTTTCTCAAACTCTTCGACGAAAAAAAGAGCAAAATGAGGAATTCCTTCTTCAGAGAGGTTTATCTCGGGCTAAGTTTAGAACCATTTTTTAGGGACCATGGTTTTTTTTTTGGGGACCATGGTCTTATTAGGCCAACCTCCCTATACTTATAAGGGGTGTCCTAAAGTTAGGTAAATACATATTTACCCTTTACTTTAATTTAAATTAAAACTAACCTAATAACTATATAAATCTAATCATATACATCTAATCTAAATGAATCTATTAACCAAAATCAAAATCAAAAACAAAAACAGGATTGGAATCGAAATTTTTTAGTTTTGAAAAAAAAATTTATTCTCTTCTTCTTCTCTCTTTCCTTGACGTTTCTTGGGTTTTTCGATTGAAAAACCCATCAATCTTTTTAATTCGTTTTTTTATTGGGAAAATTGAGTAGAAATCATCAAAATATGGTTTAAATGGAAGTTAAAGTGGCATGTTCGGTTAGGAATAGTTTTAAAAAAACTAGTTTTGTAAGAACGCGCAATTGGGGGATATGGGAATTAATTGGGGGATATGAATTACTTCCCCCAACCCATGGTGTGTGCTAAGGGGTGACTTTTGGGGGTGAAAATACTAAAACACCCTTCCCTCAAAATCAAAATCAAAAAACTTAAAATCAAAAAACAAAATCATATTCCCAATTTCCATCTCCACTTCTTATTAATCTTTTTAGGGTTAAAACTTTGAAACCCAAATGTTCCCCATTCTCTTTCAAATTCTAAATTTTCCCCATTTCCTTTCAAATTCTCTTCTCCTTCTCGGCCGGAAGTGATGAAGAACATGTCGGAAATGATAAAGAACATGCCGGAAATGATGAAGACCACGCCGGAAGTGATGAAGACCATGCCGGAAGTGATGAAGAACATGTCGGAAATGATGAAGGTCACGCCGGAATTGATGTAATTCAATGCCTGATGTGTTTTTTAAGTTGTTGTAGAAAGTGGTAAGAAAGATGTCGTTCACTCAGACTTGTAAAGGATGATTTTTAGATTCAAATAAAACTAGAAAACTCATAGACGATGTTGTTATCAATATTTTAAAAGCATTGAGACTCAGGATTCCACCAAACTCCAATTTTTATGTGATTTAATCTAATCAATATTCGTGCAACTCTTTACGTTTAAAGTGATTCTAATATTTTGCAAAGGTAGATTTTTAGAATAACAATTGTATTTCGAAAGCATAGAATATCAGAAACCTAGGTTTAAGCATAATCTATCAAGAGAAATCACAATTGCTTAGGAAAAATCATTCAATCAATTTTCAATCAAGGCAAATAATCTTAAAAGAGATTGCAAAAATTAATTAAAATAGAAATTACCATACACATCATGGAAAATTGGCTTCCTCCGTCGAATCAGCAATGGGGTTTAGCTCCTCATATTAATCACTTGCTCAAAATATTGGTTTATGGTTCAAAAGTTGATTAAAAGAGTGAAAAGTAATAACACAGATCGTTTGTAACGGTGTACGGTTACAAAGCGTTATTCAAAAACTTGTTTGTAAACACTTGTTGCTTTGTCGCTGATTTTAAGACCCCAAAAACGACTGTCTTTAATGGCCTTTTGTTCTTCGTGTTCTTCAACAGCAGCAAGCAAAGAAACCCGGTTTCTCGCAACTTTGATTTCTCGGCTCGTGGTGTTCTAAACTTCCCCTAACTTCTTCTAAACTTCAATACCCTTCCATGGAACTCGACTCCACCTTTTATACACCTCAGAAACCTAAAAATACCGATTAAATTTCTTCTTTTTCCTTTCCCGTGCAAGTCACGGCAATAATCTCTTTGCCGAATCGATTTACGCGTTTCGGACCCTCCAATTCTTTCCAAACTCTTTATTAGGTAAGTAAGTATCTTATGGAAGATTATCTCGCGATTTAGTCTCCATGAATCTTCCAAAATCGTGCCAACGAGACACGAACTTCTTTCACCTATGTTTTGCTCCAACTCGAGTTCTAGCCAATTTGGATTCAAACAAACGACTTTACCAGGCCTGTTTAGACCTAAGAAGTAAACCCAAACAAATTCAGCCTTTTAGTCTCCATAGAACTCGATCAAAATCTCAACCCTAATCCAACAGGCGTGTTGGTTTCTTTTCTCGCCAAAACGTTCTTTTGAAATGAAAGAGATGGAGTGCCCCTTAACCTATGATGGGGTGCCTTTAGCAGCTGACTTGGGGTGTCCTGGGGGTGCCCCTTAGTAATTTGGGTACCCCTTATCCATAGTGAGAGTCCGAATAGCAAGTGTCCTCCGGGCGCTTTTACCAACTTTTCGAGCCGATTTTTCCAAAAATGTTTATTGGCCAAAAATACCTACAGACACATAAAACACTATAATAAGTACAAAAATGAGCACTATTAATATATAGAATCGAGACAAATTAGGCACAAAAATGTGTCTATCAATGCCGGAACTAAATTCCGGCATGCTCGATATAAATCTTAATGCCGGTAGTCAAGTGAAAAAAAAATCAATTTTCTGAATACTTTTCATCATGTGCTTGAGCATAGAAATTTAGGATGAAGACCACACTGAAGTGAGTTCGGCATGGTTATTTAGGATGAAAACCACGCCGAAAGTGATGAAGAACATGTCGGAAATGATGAAGACCATGCCGGAAGTGATGAAATTCAATGCCGCAACTAAATGCCGGCATGCTCGATATAAATCTATCAATGCCTGTAGTTAAGTGAAAAAAAAATCAATTTTCTGGATACTTTTCATCATGTTCCGGCATAGAAATTTAAGCAAAAACCATGCCGGAAGTAGTTCCGGCATGCTCGAAAAATCAGATAACTGTGCCATGCCGGAAGTGGCAAACAATTTATGAAAATTTCCATGCCGGCACCGAGCTTTTTCAGCTGCAACAATGGTGGATTCAAAGAAAAAAAAAAATCAAATTTTCAACCTCTTAGCAGCAATTCTCTCATCACAATCATCTTCCATTTTCAAAAAAAAAATTCCACTCAAAAACCATTTTCCCTCCTTCTACTCTCAACTAACCCACACAAATTCAAATAAAAATAAATACACACTAATTTATGAACGCGAAATTGGGGGATATAAGAAAAGGACAAAAACTGGATCCATATATCAATTCGGGGTCACCCCTTATCTAAGTATTTTTTTAAATCCTAATCTACCCATTCACTAATCAGGTTTAGTGGTTAATAATAATTAGTAAAAATCTTAAGTATTTGTTAAATGATTAGTGTGTATTTGTATTTGGGTGAATGAGATGAGTGTAGAAAGATGGAAAAAAATTTTGAGAGGGAACCTTTTTTGGTGAAAGTGGAGGATGATTGTGAAGAGAGAATTGCTGCTAAGAGGTTGAAAATTTGATTTTTTTTTTCTTTGAATCCACCATTGTTGCTTTGAAAAGCTTGGTCTTGACATGGTATTCAACCAAAAAACCATGCTTAGGCATTTGTTGGAAATTTTCATAAATTGTTTGCCACTACAAAATTTTTCAGGTTTTGATCTTCAAAACCTATTTTTTTTTATTTTAATCAGTCTACTTCCGGCATAGTTATCTGATTTTCGAGCATGCCGGAACTACTTCCGGCATGGTTTTTGCTTAAATTTCTATGCCGGAACATGATGAAAAGTATCCAGGAAACTTCGATTTTTTTTCACTTGACTACCGGCATTGATAGATTTCTATCGAGCATGCCGGCACCATTTTCCGGCGTGGTTCTTCACCAATTCCGGCATGGTCTTCATCACTTCGGCGATGTAAAAAAATATTCCGTTTTGAGTTTTTTCTGGTTTTAATCAGTCCACTTCCGGCACAAGTAGTTAATTCTTGAGCATGCCGGCATCGGTTTCCGGCATAGTATGTTGCTTAAATTTCTATGCCGGCACATGATGAAAAGTATCCAGGAAACTTCAATTTTTTTTTCACTTGACTACCGGCATTGATAGATTTCTATTGAGCATGCCGGTACTTAGTTACGGCATTGAATGTTAGTTACCAACCATGCCGACACCAGTTTCCAGCATGGTCTTCATCAATTCCGGCATGGTCTTCATCACTTGCAGCATGATCTTCATCACTTCCGAATTAAAAAAAAAAATCGTTTCCAAAGTGAGGAGCCGGCAGAGAAAGACAAGAGAATTTGAAAGAGAGTGGGGAGAGTTTAGAATTTGAAAGGAAATGGGGAATATTTGGGTTTCAAAGCTCTAACCCTGAAAGTGATTAATAAGAAGTGGAGATGGAAATGGGGGATATGATTTTTTTTTTGATTTTAAGTTTTTTAATTTTTATTTTGAGGGAAGGGTATTTTAGTATTTTCATACCCAAAAGTCACCCCTTAGCAGACACCATGGGTTGGGAGAAGTAATCAATATCCCCCAATTCCTTTTTATATCCCCCAATTTCGCGTTCTAATTTATCCCCCAAATACTTAACATTTTACTAATTATAATTAATCAATAATCTTGATTAGTGGGGGCTAGATTAGGAATTAAAAAAATAATTACATAGGGGGTCACCCATAATTGCTATTGGGACACCGTTTTTGTCCTGTAGCTATATCCCCCAATTAATTCCCATATCCCCCAATTGCGCGTTCTTTTGTAACCGAACATTCTGAAACCAAGAACACGAAGAACACTTCGGTTATCACGAATTTAATTTTTCGTAACCGAACTCCGAGTTCGGTTGGTTCGCAAAAACTAGTTTTAACCGAACTCCTCATTGAAAACCAATATATTGTGTTCGGTTGGTCCCCAAAAATTCTAAAACTAGTTAGTAACCGAACTCTACCCATAATAAAAAAAAAAAAAAAAAAAAAAAAAAACAATGTAACCGAACTGTGTTATTTTTCCCACTATGTTGAGTTATGATTTAACCGAACTTTGCCTACTTTGTTCGGTTGGTTCGCAAAAATTTATTAAACTATCTAGTAACCGAACTCTACCCATATTACAAAAAGAGAAAGAAAATCCAATGTAACCGAACTGTGCTATTTTGCCTACTATGTTGAGTTTCAATTTAACCGAACTTGTCCCACTATGTTCGGGTTGTTCGCAAAAAATCTTGACAAACCGAACTCTTCACTAATTGCATACATGTGGAGTTCGGTTAGATATGATGTTGGGTTAAAGTTTGCGAACCAACCGAACATTACTCTGTAAATCCTATAAACAAAGTTCGGAACATGTCCGTTTTACCGAACGACTAAAAACCTCCATTAAAGAGCGAGTTCGGTAACCTGCGTGTTTGGAAAAATTAACCGAACTACACTTTCAGATGAGTTCGATAACCTGTTCTTCACATAAGGTAACCGAACAAGCCCAAATCTACTCTAAAAATTTACAGTTTTTTGAAAAGTTGGAGCAATTCAACCAACATTATCTAAGTTTGAAGCATACCTGGGTACCCAAATACCCTTACTCCGGTTGTGGTTGGTAAAATCCATCGTTTTTCATGTTTTCCTTCTTCATCTTCTCTAACTTTACTCTCTCAATAATTCTACTTCTTTTAAAAAAAACCCATCTGATTTTTTAATCTCACTAATTATCTTTAACTTAATCATCTAACTAATCACACTAACTATTATTAACACTAACTAATCATTACCCAAAATTAATCGGGAGGGTAATTTAGGTATTAATATAAATATCTAGATAAGGGGTGACCTAGATTTACTTCTAATGTCTTACCCAAAATAAAGAACGCGCAATTGGGGGATAAAAAAACTAATTGGGGGATATGAATTACTAACCCCATCCAATAATATCCGTTAAGGGGTGTTTTTTGGGGGAGGAAATACTAAAATACCCTTCCATCTAAATTAAACTATTTAAAACTAAAAATCAAAATCAAAATCAAACCCTAACAAGTTCTTAAAGATAGGTTAAATTGAATTGTTCTTGAGAAAGAAGAAGAAGAAGAAGAAGAAATGGCTTTATTGAGAAGGTACATGATACCTAATCATATCTAAAGTGTTGTTGTTGTTTTAAAACTTCGTTTGGGTTAGAATCATAAACTTTCAATCCACTCAAACTTGTGTTTATGATGAATACCTTACTATTTTTTGTTCCGGCATAGTTTTTAGGATGAATACATATGCGGTACTAGTGCCGCATGGTTTTTTATGATGAATACCATGTGCGGTACTAGTTCCGTGCATGGTTTTTTAGGATGAATACCATCTAGATTACTAGTTCCGAGCATGGTTTTTTAAGATGAATACCATCCGGTACTTGCTATTTTAGACAATTTTTATGTATGTTTTTGTCCTCAAACCAGCACGGTACACTTGGGAATCAACCATGTAGGCACTACTACCTAAGCATGCTCGATAATGAACTTTCTATGCCGGTAGTGTACTTCCAATTTTCAAAATTGGGGATATTGTGTACCGGCATGGTGAAAGTATGAATACCATCTTAGGTTTGGTCCATCAGGCATGGTATTCATACTTTTACCATGCCGCACCGAGTTTTTCAAAGCAACAATGGAGAATTCAATGAAAAAAATATCAAATTTCAATACATTAATACCTATATATGAGTAATTGGAGCACTTATATGTTCAGCTAGTTTACTTTCCTGGGTTGGTTCTTCACCGAAACCTTCATGATCATAAATATCTTGATTTGATGTTGTTGCATCAACAAATTCAATGATAATGATTTATTCTAATGATTATCAAACTAATCAATTAACTTAACTAATTATATTTAACCACTAAACATGATTAGTAAGGGGTAGATTAGGAATTAGATAAAATGCTTAGATAAGGGGTGACCCTGATTTGATATTTAAATCCAGTTTTTGTCTTTTTCCTCTATCCCCCAATTAGTTTTTTTATCCCCCAAATTCGCGTTCAAAATAAAACCATGGTCCCAATGAAAAACGGTTCTAAGTTTATCACTAATATTAAGCCCAGTTGGCAGTAGCCCATCAAAATGGGCTTACCTATACCTAGTGAGTTGAGTTAGTTGACCGTTAAGTTTATTAGGAACGCGAAATTGGGGGATATAAAAAGGAATTGGGGGATACAAGAAAATGACAAAAACTGGATCCATATATCAATTCGGGGTCACCCCTTATCTAAGTATTTTTTAAATCCTAATCTACCCCTCACTAATCAGGATTAGTGATTAATAATAATTAATAAAATCATAAGATTTTTATAAATGATTAGTGTGTGTTTTATTTGATTTTGGGTGAGTGAGGTGGGAGTAGAAGGGAGAGAAAAATATTTTTGGAGGAACTTTTTGGGGAAAATGGAGGATGATTGTGAAGAGAGGATTGTTTATTTGAATCTTTAGCTCAACTACAACAAGGAGCATATCTTGAATCTTCACTAACGACAACAACTCACAATTGAAACTCTTTGTTGAGCCAACACCCTTAAATGATGATTTTGACGAGTATGGAGAGTTTCTTGAAGAACCAACACAAGAAAGTAAACTTGCACAACATACTAGCATCCCAACACACGAGGTAAAGTCATGCTAAGATGAGTAAAAATCGAATTTTTCTTTAAACCCGCCATTTTTTCAACTGAAAAACCTCGATGCCGGCATGGTAGTTGTATGAATACCATGCCGGTAAACTGATATCCCCCAATTTGAATTATAAACCGGCATAGAATTCTACCAAACAACTATGCCGGTACATAGTTAACCTTTTTACCTAACAAGGAATATACTACGGAATATTGAACCGGCATGGGTTCATTGATCGTCTACCATGCCAAGACTGAATGAAAAACATACAGGAAACAATTCCATCCCAAACCAAAAACCGCATTGCAACTTAATATACATCAACTTCTTGAACTGGATGCCAGGCATGGTACCATTAATATCGATAATGCGGCAACGAAACCGGCGTTGTTCAGTTACAACGTTACAATGCCTAAGCACCTACAAAAAACATGCAGGAATTAATTTTTTCCAAAGCTAAATTCGGCATTCAATATCAATTATTTTCAATGCCGGAATTGTGTACACCGGCTTGGAACAATAGGTTACGATAATGCCGGCATCCTTGCTTCCGTTGTTGTTTTCTTATGAAACACATATGCGAGAATAGGTTTCAAATTTGGTCTTCCGTTTTGGTTAACTTAGACTATGCCGGAACAATGGTCGAGCATGCCGGTATGGGTTTCCGGCATAGTGTTTTAATGTTGTTTGGAACTAATTTTCAATTCGATCCTTAGGTGGTGACATATATTGATCCAACAAATGCAAAGCCGCTTTATCGGGATACGTCAGAATACTATAAAATCCCTCCGTTATGTGACCAAATAATACTTTTCACCTAGTATCTTGAACATTACTAATGGATTGCTAGTAATGAACCTTCTAATGAATGCGAAATTGTTATTATGTAGGGAATAACAGATCGAAAGGAAGCAATCGCTTGGGCTAAAGAGACGGCTCTTAAGAACATGTGTGTGTTGGTGAGGAATAAGAAGGTTCGAAGAGCGTTTTGAGATGGCTTGCGAGAGAAGTGGGAAATACAAGGAGAAGAATAGCCACAAGAGAAAGGATTATGTATATCTAAAGAAGACTAATAGGGTATACAAGACTCGCATGCGAGGAAGAATGATTGCCCTTTTAAGCTTGTATTCCGTTTAAATGACATGAACAATTGGGATTGTGAGGTTTTGTGGTCATGTCATAACCATCGGGATCCGAAAGATTTTGTTGGTCACTCCTTAGTTGCGAAGCTAAAACCTGACGAGTTCGAGGATGTAAAGAGATTGACCAAAGCACTTATCAAACCGAGACAAATTCTCAGAGGCTTCAAGGAAAAGGACGAGACTAACGTGTCTTCTCTACGTACAATTTATGCCGCACAAGCAACTATTAGAAGGGTGGAATGGGAAGGGAGGAGCGTTATGCAAGAATTTGAGAAGATAGTTTGGGATCACAACTACACGCGTATCATTAAAAGAGGACCGGACGAGAAGCCCCTTCAAATATTCATTTCGCATCCTTTGCTTTCACAGTTGGCAAATACATGTTGTGGTGTTCTTTTGATGGATTGCACCTACAAGACAAACAAATACAATATGCCGTTGTTCAACATCGTGGGGCAAACCTCGGACAAGGTAACATTCACATTGGCTTGGTGTTTAATGGAAAACGAGAGGGACCATAATTATCATTGGGCATTACGACAATTGAAGTTGTTCTTAGGGAAAATCAACTTCCGAGGTCATCGAATCGATAACGAAGCCGCATTAATGAAAGCAATATCCGACGTCTTTCCGGACGCACAAAATTTCCTATGTACATATCATATACGTAATAATGTGATAAAAACTTGCCATGCCTTGTTTGAACCCGCAAAGGCGGATATTAAGAAGAGAATGATGGTACAACTAGAGGAAGATGTTCGAAAGAACAAACTATCCCCAGAAGAAGAAGAAGATGAGAGAGGCAAGACAAAGGAGCGAGTGGAAAAAGAACATGCGGAAAATCATAAAAAGTGGTTGGAATTTCTAAGAGATTGGGAGAAATTTTATTGGTCTCTTACAGAGGTTATGTACAAAAAGAGATTGGAGAAGTTTATTGCCGATTGGAACGAAGTTTATCCGACCGCCGTCTGGTATTGTCGGACTCAATGGTTGGATAAGTTCAAGGAAAAATTTGTACGTGCATGGACAAACCGGTATAGACACTTCAAGACGGAAGCAACTAGTGCAGCTGAGGCCGCTCATGGGAGATTTAAAGATCTCATCCGGTCCGGTCAAGGCAATGTGGTTACGGTCGTAGAGGCAATGGAGCAATACTTTAAGCAAGATATCAATAGGATTAAGGAGGCTTTTGAGAAAAGATCAATGGAAAGGATGACTCCATTTCTTCGTTATGGTAACTTTCTCCAGGAATAGAATTCAACGTCTCTCATTGGGCAATAAAACATATGATGAGACAAATGGAATATGAGAAAAATTACGAAAACCTAGGGTGATGTGTGTATTTGTCCCGACATGTCTTCATTGGGGCTTCCATGTCGTCATCATTGCAAGTGTCAAATTTGCAAGTCACCTTCTCATCTAGCCATGGACTGTCCTTTTATTTATTCAAAGTGTAGAAATTTGTGATGGGACACTTAGGTTTTGGATTGCAAAACGGATGATGCTGAAAATGGAAGAATGTTTCTAAGGTGTTTGAATCACCCAAAGTGCGATGAGTTTCAATGGTTTGACAAAGTCTGTTCAACTTGCAGAGTCAAGAAAACCACAAGGGCCAATGCGAGCCAATCGATGGGTGTGATGGGTGTTATATGAAGGGAAAAGAATATGTTGAAAGAGAAGAAAAACCAATGAAGTTGATCCTTGACACCCCCCTCCCGGACGATGTATTCGAAGAGGTTCGAGAAAGGCTCAAAGGTTCCGCAATTGTTGAAAAGGGATGGAAATAGATTATCTTTAACCAAATGTAATCCATGCCATGTTTTTTAGCATGTTTTAATTAAAAGTTTCAAATCCAATGTAATAGATTAATTAGCAATAAAATATAAGAGCATTGAAATGGATTTTTATTCAAAACTAGCGATACCTAAGCATGGAAGTATTCAATTTCGATCGGTTTCGACAACTGTGAAAATTCGAAAATATCATAAAACCGGCATAGATGTTAGAAAAAAATCTTCTTGTCCCGGTACCTTCGAATATCTATACAGGAACATGGAATTTTTAATCTTCTTGTCCCGGTATGGTTTTATAAACAATTTCATTGCCGGTTATTAGAACCGGCATTGATGTATAAATATTAAACAGTGCCAGTACATAAACCGGCTTTGTTAGCCTAATTTATCTATGCCGGTAAAAGTCAAAAATAAATCTTGCAAGGATAAACATATTCAACATAAACGAATCACTAGAAATCAAAACATACTCAACATAAACCAACCAATTTGGATTTTGCTATCAAATGTTCTTAATCCAGGTATCCTAAACCAAAAGCAAACCAAATAACTAAATAGTTAACCACGAGGTACAAACGAAAACAAGTTCGGAATTGTTCAATACGTGACAACCACCATCCAAAAAAAGAAACACAACTAAAGAGTTAAATCTTGGGTCTTTTGCTTCTTTTGGGACGGTTTGTACTTAGTTTCCCGAACAAAGCTTTTGCACTAGGGTCGGTTTCTTCAATTCTATCAAGCTTTTCCTCGAATTCCTTCATTTATTCAAGGGACAACACCTCTCCTTCCTGGTACTTGCAACCCAACATCTTCTTTAACTTGCCAAGCCGACGCCGCTAGTTTAATATAACAAACACATAATTAGTATACATATAAGATTATGTGTATATTAAACGACGAAGCAATTAACAATACTTACAAGCAATCCAACGGTGTTATTAAGTTGGGTCATCGTAGGTGGTGCCTGATAGACACATTTATGTGTCTATATTGGTCTCAATTCTCTCGTAATGTTAGTACTCGATTTTGCGCTTATTTTGGTATTTTATGTCTTTGTAGGTGTTTTTGGAGAAATAAGCTTTTGCGGGAAAATTGGCTCGAAAAGTGGTATTTGCGCTCGTGGGAGAAAATTACTATTCGGACCCCTCATTTGGATAAGGGGTGACCAAATTACTAAGGGGCACCCAGATTGCTAATCGCACCCCAACAGAAGATAGGGGGGCGGCCATCTTCTTCATCGTTTGAATTCGGAAAATGGCGGAAAAGATATGTTTGAAAACATTATTACGTGAACTCTCTGGTGTGTTGGTTTTGGAAGAGATTCACTCGGGTTCGTTCATGGATTTGCATTTCGTTGGGCCTGTTACGTTAAGTCAGGGGTGATGAGGTGTTGCAGTTCGTAAAAAAGGGAAGTTATAGTCATTCTCGAAGAAAACAGGAAGGTGTATATATTCGGATTTTCTCTCTTAAACTTGGAAGTTACGTGAGACAGGGGAGGAGAACGGAATCGCAAAGATTTGTTTCTATCTTTTGGATGAGTTTTAAGGAAAGCAGAGATACGTAGAAGAAGAAAAGAGGGAAAGAAAAGCCGTGACTTCCGGTGAAAGAAATATGGAGATATCATCGGGATTTCTTTGCCCTGGATGATATAAAAAGAGTTGTTCGGGTCTCACAAGGGTGTGGAGACTTTTGGGGATCAGACAGAGGTGAGGTCGAGAGTTTGGGGAGTGTTATAAGGGATCTGGTGGATCTCCGGTGCGAAGAGGAGGAGTTGCAGAGAAGTTCTCTACTGGTGAAGAAGAAGAAGCTGTGAAGAACATTGAGAGACACTAAGGACGATCGCATAATTTGTAATATTACGACACGAGGCGATCTTAAATCGAGCAGACTTATATATTTTACAGCAGTTTTCATATATCGTTTTTGTAACAGTTCACCATCCGTTGTAAGATTTGTTTGTAACGCCTCTACATCGTTGCAAACTGTCTTCTTTATTAGTTTTCTCTTGTTTTTCACCTATTTGAGCTATGAACAACTATTTTGAGCACGTTAATAATATGAGGAGCTAAACCCATTTGCTGAGGCGACGGAGGAAGCTATTTTTCCAACAAATATGTGGTAATATTTATTTAATTAATTTCTGCAATTCTTTTTATGATTATTTGCATTGAATCGAAATAAAAAAAAAATTTTTTTTGCTAACTCTTTGTGTTTTCACTTGATGGCGCATGCTTAGCTTAGGGCTCTTGATGTTCCATGCTTGAGATTAACAACCAGTATTTCGAAAATCTACTATTGGCAATATTTAAGAATCAATTGAACGTATGAATTGCATGATAATTATTAATATTGAACCACATAAAAATTGGAAAATAGTGGAAACCTGAGTCTCAGTGCTTTTTATAATCTTGATAACAAACTTTGATTGAGTTTTCTATTTTTGTTTTGAATTTAATTCTAAAAAAATCCTTCACAAGTCTGAGAGGAACGACATCTTTATTACCACTTTCTACAATAACAAAAAAATCACATCAATTTTTGGCGCCGCCGACGCGGACTTGTATTTAGGTTTTAGGTTTTAGAGTTATTTCTATTTCTATTTTTTTTATTTTTTGTTCTTTTTTACGCGCTTTGGTATTTTTCGATTCTTTTCAGATTTGGAGCGAAGCTACGAGGAAAGAAAAAGTGCTCGCCAAAGAAGGAAAGAAAAGAGGAGTCCAAGGAGCGAAGAAGATTTTGTATATAGTTGTTTTATTTTTATTTTTATTTTTAGAAACTGTAAATAGGGTTGTATTTTTGTAATTTTTCTTTTAATTTTTGGACAATTTTTGGACTTTATTTTTCTTTTGGATTTGGACATTATTTTAAAAACCTAAGGAAGGGTTACAAATTAAATATAAACATTTGCGAGGAAGGACGACGATTACGATCTTGTCTCGGCCTCGGGTTAGATGCCGACATAGGAGTCGGTGGCACCGAGTCGACTTCAACGGTTCATCGCCCGTCTGGTACGGGAGGTAAGACTCTATCCACCCACGAATCCCTGTCGGTGGGGTTTTAATTTTGTGTGACAACTCACACCCCCGCAATAGAATGTCGAATCTGGTATTACAATAGCCAATACAACGAATATCCGGTGAGTTTCAAAATGGACGTTACTACTTTGACCATAATGTGAATAGTGGTTGGGAACATCGCCTTTTCAAGGTTATGGCTCATACCATGATGAGCCCAATTACTATCCACACACGCACGGGTCATACGAGCAAAATTCCTATAATTCCTCTCTACTAGAGTCCGCACGTAAGTTAGCTGAGTCGACACAAAAGTTACTTGAGTCAACACGTAGTTCAGATGAGATGAATAACTTAGTTTTGGACGAAAGCAATGCAACGTGTGAACCTTCTTTCTTAGATCAAATCAGGAAGTCATGTGAGTCGACTCAGAAAATCTTGTTAGAGGCCCAGAAAGAAATGCTCAAGATAGTTTTAATTTCCAATATAGTGTTTCCAATAGTACCTTTGAAAATGAAGATAGTTATTTGCATAATCAAGATGACGAGGTTAGAATTGGTAACACTACTTTAGATGAGGTTCAACCATTTTCATGTTATTATAATGATGATTATGATGAGGATAGTGTTGATGAAGAATTTGGAATAAGTAGGCATAGTGATCAGGAATTTGCTACTCCAATTGAGCTTTACAATGATAATATTATTTCTAGTTCAAATCCAAATAATTTTAATAATTATTCACCTATTCAAAAGGACGAGGATTTGAATAGAGATACCACCGTTTTAGACGAGGTAGTATTTCCTTATGATTACGAAGACAATTATGGTTTAGAGGAACGGGTATATTTTGAGTCTAGCAATTTAGAGACAACAGTCTTAGACAAAGAAAATGAACTCGTAAAGATGAGTGAGGATGAACCTGACTTAGAAGAATCAATTGACCATTTTCAGGAATCAAATGACCTTGAAATTAGGAAGTTGTGACTAGTCTTTCTAGAGACACCGAAAACTCTAAGTTTGGGGTGATTATCATTCTCCATGTGCTTTAACTCTTAGAAACGTCCCTCACTTGGGACTTGACATATGTGCCTCAACCATTTTAAAAGATTATCTTCATACACGTTTTCCTGAACCTAGTGATGTCCATAGGGAAGTTCGGTTGTTAGAAACCCATCCTCTGGTTGATGTGGGTTAGCCCAAAGCTATGATACCCAGTTGACTTTGTTTTCCCACCAAATATTTTTCAACCAATTGTGGGAACGTACGAGTTCAAAATGTGTCAATTATTAAGTTTTGAGACCGAGCCTAAGTACTTTAGGAAATTAGTACCGACACATTTGCTTAAGATTGACCGCCGTTTCATCGTGGTCAATTATGTGAGTCAAAACCGATTGACTTTAAGGATCCGTAATTATTCAAAGTTATTATTATGTGCTTCTAAGTTCTTATTTGTGTTTTTACTGACTTTACAACCTGAACCGGATCTTAGCTACGAGGAAATCCAACCCATGAAAATATTTTATTTGGACCCGGTTATAGAGCCTGAACCTGAACCACAGCTAGATGTAGTTGTCTTAAACAGGAAACTAGACAAAGGGGTGCTTTATTTTTTAATTTTCTTGGCAGGTTGGAGATTCCTTTTATTTGTGATAGCTCTATTTGGTTTTGATGACCCACAGATATTTCGGCTATTACTTTATGATTCTATGAGGTGACTAATCTTTTCTTAGTCTGGCTGAAGACATTAAACTTAGCACTTATTGGGAGGTAACCCAACATTCATGCAACACGGTAATATCTTTCCTTAACTCTTTTTGCTTCAAATGGTAACAGTTTCTCCTTGTTCATGCTTTTAATTTTATCTTTAGAACATTGAGGACAATGTTAGATTTAAGTTTGGGGGTATGGGAGAAACATTTTAGTTGCATTGTTAAACTCCAGAGCTTAGAAATTATGCTTATTAAGGATGGCACTAACCAATCTAAGTGGATGGAAGCATTTTGGTTGTAGGAGTTGAGGAACCAATCTGATTAGATGGAAACATCTAAAGAGTCTATTCATAAAAGCACGAGCTCGGGTGTTAGAATTAAAGAAAAAAAACATGGTAGTTTCGCCATATCTCGTTGAATCCTTTTCACTTCTATTTTTATTTTGTTTTCTTTTAAATATGTTTGTCTAAGTGATTAGGTGGGGCTCACGATTCAAGTTGTTATTTGCTAGGGTGAAATAGAGTGATTGAGATACAAAAAAAAAAAAAAAAGAAGAAGAAATTGAGACCGGACCATCGGACCAATAGGAATAAATTCAATAAAGTCGACCACTTTTGGTACCCTTGTATATGCCAGCTGAGTTGATCTAGAATTAGGGTTATCGACCACTTGTTCCCTTGTATATGCCAGTGTGTTGATATTAGTCAGACTAGTATCTCAGTCCATTAGGATAGGTTTATTTTGGCAGTGGCCTTCAGACAGATATGAGAAACACTGTTCACCTTAGTCAACATCAAAACCATCTACGTTTTTCTCTATATCCATCTCATTATCTATCCATGTGATTGGTTGACTCACGGTTATGATGTCCGAAACTATCCGAGTAGAGCTCTGTCACTTTATATGAATTTTAGTATGCTTGAGTGCAAACTCGTGTACAACAATTGGAATTTCGCATTAGGTACTTCCTCTGTAGTCAATAAGTATGCCAACCAAGGAGATTCTTTAGTGCCTTCAAGGTTCTGCGTAGATAGTTAGGGTCCTGGAGTAAAGGTTTTGTGGGTATATCTCTTGTAAACCCTCCCGAGACTATAACTCGGCCACTAGGGCCACCTAGGGGTTTAAAGGCTTATTGCATACGCTAAATGCAATCGATGATGCCTGCGACAGTGAGTTAGGATTTTATTTTGTAAATTTGATTTGCTCGGGACTAGCAAATAATAAGTTTGGGGTTATTTGATAGACACATTTATGTGTCTATATTAGTCTCAATTCTCTGTAATGTTAGTACTCGATTTTGCGCTTATTTTGGTATTTTATGTCTTTGTAGGTATTTTTGGAGAAATAAGCTTTTGCGGGAAAATCGGCTCGAAAAGTGGTATTTGCGCTAGTGGGAGAAAATTACTATTCGGACCCCTCATTTGGATAAGGGGTGACCAAATTACTAAGGGGCACCCAGATTGCTAATCGCACCCCAACGAGAAGATAGGGGCGGCCATCTTCTTCATCGTTTAAATTCAGAAAATGGCGGGAAAAGATATGTTTGAAAACATTATTACAGCGAACTTGGCTGTGTTGGTTTTGGAAGAGATTCACTCGGGTTCGTTCATGGATTTGCATTTCGTTGGGCCTGTTACGTTAAGTCAGGGGTGATGAGGTGTTGCAGTTCGTAAAAAAGGGAAGTTATAGTCATTCTCGAAGAAAACAGGAAGGTGTATATATTCGGATTTTCTCTCTTAAACTTGGAAGTTACGTGAGACAGGGAGGAGAACAGAATCGCAAAGATTTGTTTTATCTTTTGGATGAGTTTTAAGGAAAGCAGAGATACGTAGAAGAAGAAAAGAGGGAAAGAAAAGCCGTGACTTCCGGTGAAAGAAATATGGAGATATCATCGGGATTTCTTTGCCCTGGATGATATAAAAAGAGTTGTTCGGGTCTCACAGGGGTGTGGAGACTTTTGGGGATCGGACAGAGGTGAGGTCGAGAGTTTGGGGAGTGTTATAAGGGATCTGGTGGAGCTCCGGTGCGAAGAGGAGGAGTTGCAGAGAAGTTCTCTACTGGTGAAGAAGAAGAAGCTGTTGAAGAACATTGAGCTGCTAAGGACAGTCGCATAAAAACGCTGTAATATTACGACACAGAGGCAGTCTTAAATCGAGCAGACTTATATTTTACAGCAGTTTTCATATATCGTTTTGTAACGGCGTTCACCACCCGTTGTAAGAGTCGTTTGTAACGCCTCTACATCGTTGCAAACTGTCTTCTTTATTAGTTTTCTCTTGTTTTTCACCTATTTGAGCTATGAACAACTATTTTGAGCACGTGAATAATATGAGGAGCTAAACCCATTTGCTGAGGCGACGGAGGAAGCTATTTTTCCAACAAATATGTGGTAATATTTATTTAATTAATTTCTGCAATTCTTTTTATGATTATTTGCATTGAATCGAAATTAAAAAAAGAAAGATTTTTGCTAACTCTTTGTGTTTTCACTTGATGGTGCATGCTTAGCTTAGGTCTCTTGATGTTCCATGCTTGAGATTAACAACCAGTATTTCGAAAATCTACTATTGGCAATATTTAAGAATCAATTGAACGTATGAATTGCATGATAATTATTAATATTGAACCACATAAAAATTGGAAAATAGTGGAAACCTGAGTCTCAGTGCTTTTTATAATCTTGATAACAAACTTTGATTGAGTTTTCTATTTTTGTTTTGAATTTAATTCTAAAAAAATCCTTCACAAGTCTGAGAGGAACGACATCTTTCTTACCACTTTCTACAACAACAAAAAAATCACATCAGTGCCTGTGCGGGAGTTGGAACTGGAGGGTTTTTCTGGGGAGGAACTTGGACGTCATCCGGGCGGACGACATAAGGATGTGACCATTGCAGGTAATCTTCCATGTATTCGGCATCAACTTCATCACCGTTTTCAGCAATCTCCAACTTTTCCCACTTGACTAATATCTACCAAACGACGTGGTTCCCTATCCCTCCAATCTGTTGGGTCCGGTTTTGGAACATACTCTACATGCAACCGATTTGGAGTTGAATAACACCGAGAAAGGTCGAGATCAAAACATTGAAAAGAGGCCATCTGGAAAAGTGCTAATTGCTTATATCCAAGTTGACGCATCACACGCGTAGGATTAGCCATAACGTATCCTTTTGGGTGGAACAACGTCCCATGGTAAAATGCAACGTTACCAAACCTCAAAACCTGCCGGTTTCCTCTAGCCTCCTTGTAAGGGTCGAACACAACATCTTTGCTACTCATTGCGTCCAAAGCCAATCTCATATCGATCAGTCGACCTATGTTACCGGGCTTTGGAGTATTGTTGAACTCGTATCTCTTAGCTAGAGGCGTATCGAGTTCTGGAAGATCTATGATCTTCAAGGAGGGGTAGGCCTTGAACAAGGTTGGGAAGTGTTCATAAGCCCACACCTATTCCAATGTGAAGCAATAAGTTTTGTTTCTAAGTTCACGATAAGGGTCGAACAACGGCCCATGGTAAAATGCAACGTTACCAAACCTCAAAACCTGCCGGTTTCCTCTAGCCTCCTTGTAAGGGTCGAACACAACATCTTTGGTACTCATTGCGTCCAAAGCCAATCTCATATCGATCAGTCGACCTATGTTACCGGGCTTTGGAGTATTGTTGAACTCGTATCTCTTAGCTAGAGGCGTATCGGGTTCTGGAAGATCTATGATCTTCAAGGAGGGGTAGGCCTTGAACAAGGTTGGGAAGTGTTCATAAGCCCACACCTATTCCAATGTGAAGCAATAAGTTTTGTTTCTAAGTTCACGATAAGAGTACATATGAACAATATACATAATAACATAAGTTTAAGAACAAATTTACTGCAATAGAGTGAAATTCCGACAAATTGGTTGGTTTTAGCCTTAGAGGCCCTTCTCATCTCCATCATCAAATGTGCCATTACTGCGGTGCCCCAAGAATATCCATAGACACCTTCCAACGGATCCCATCGAAGGTATTTCGCACTAACCCTGTTGCCATTGGTGTCGGGGAATACCCTAGTGCCCAAGATGTATAACGGGTAAGCGGCGGCGAGTATAACAAATTTGTTTAGGGTCCCATCCATCCTCCAAACTTATTTTCTTTGTCTTTTCAAAATTCTTCTTAAGCAGCGTCAACTTGATTGTCTTTGTCTTACCGGACGTGGATTCATAAAAGCTCTCACTGAAGTTTTGTAGTCCCAACCAAATAGCTTGTTAGTCGACCAGGTGCAACGTGGACCATTCTAGGTCTAGAGACTCAACTCCTTACGCAATTGATTTTCCAATAACATTCAAGCCTAGAATGTTCGAGCATCTTCGAGGATGAAGGTCATCTCCCAAAAGGGAAGTGCATGGTATCGGTTTCACCATGATACCTTTCGACGAAGCAATTGTGTGAATGAGAATCGAGGCTTCACATAATTTTCAACCAAAGCATATAGACCAGAATCCTTTACTATTGTTTGGACCTCTTCACATTCCTCGGACAAGTCCCAACCATCCATGGCTTGGTTTCGGCAAACACGCACAACCTTCTTATGATCCTACAATTAGGAGAGACAATACAATTAAGAGATTTTACATAAATACACAACAATACATATGTACAAGATAGAAAATGCTTACATAGGTTTGATAGATAGTACGAGCCCACGAGTGCTTGTATCCAAATAGTGTTTTTCGGTTCCGGTGCTTCGCCCCAAATTCTACCACGTTCAAGGTCAGGAATCATGTCATCAATGTGAGGAAGGTGAGAACCCTTAACTTTCACGTTGACGTTGCCCTTCCCCTTCTTGCCATTGCCTTGTGTTGGTTGTTGACTTGGGCCACCAACTTCGCTTTGGCTTGCTAATTGACTTTCCTCTTCATCTGGTTCATCTTGATCATCCTGCTCACGGTTTGCAAGTCGACTACGGTCACTACCACTCTCCCAAATTATCCCTCTTGTACCATCCCCCAAACGTATCTTACGACCTTCATCTTTCCCTCGAGGAGGCAGAGACTTAGGAGTATCAAGACCATCCTTCCTTCTTCTCTTAGTGACAGCATCTTTATTTTTTCTTTTGTTGGCTTCCTTTGCTTTTGACCTATATCGTAAGCACACGGAAAGCAATGAATATAACACAACTCACCTTCAGGTTGAAGTACGGCATTGAATACCTTAAATTAAACCACGCCAGGTACAATGTTAAACGATACACATTGACTATCGGCAGGTGCGGTACAAACTACCAAGCATACAAATGCAACCTAAAATATATGCGGTATTATTATTGAGTTTTCCGTATGTTTTAAGTCCACTACCGGCATGCTCGAATTATAACAAATGAATGCACCGTGTTACTAAAACCGCATGTAATGAAACCAAAAATCTATCCGATCTTGGTGACAAATTCATAAACTCTCCTGTATGTTTTAAGTACACTACCGAGGCATGCTCGAATTATTATCAAACACTTTATAGGTACTAAAAACCGACCTTTGTATTCATCCTATATTGAATGCCGGTAAAGAAAATTCAGTTTCGGTTAACTGGGATGAAACTAGGCATTGTATTCATCCTAGATTGATTGTAGGAACACAAAACCAAGACCTTTGTATTCATACGAATTTCAATGCGGTACTCTCTGAAACTCAATTTGTTTGAGTTAGGTTTCGCGATTCTAACCTAAACCCATTGCTATATATCGATTTAAACACCTACAAAGTAGTTTTAAATGACTTACCTTCTCACGAAGCCATATATTTGAGTAGTTGATCGTCGGATAACGTTGCTTCTTCGTGTTCTTGCTCTTGAGCAATCTTAGCAAGTCTTTCCTTTGTTTTTGTTGAGCAATCGATGATGTTGAGTTCGATTGGGCATTTGGTTTCTTTCGTGGAGGCATTGTTTATGATTCGGGTTGGTTAATCGACGAAGAAATTTTTGAATCGACGAAGAACGATGAAGAACGATGAAATTTTTTTTCCAGAACCTAACCCTAACGGTCTGCGATCGATTTGTGTAAATCGGGGATATATGAATTTGGTTTTTGATTTTAATGTTTTAGTAGAAAGGGTATTATGGTCTTTTCATAATGTTTTTTAATTATTAACCAAAGGGTATTTTAGTATTTTCATACCCAAAAATCACCCCATAACACACACCATGGGTTGGGAGAAGTAATCAATATCCCCCAATTCCTTTTTATATCCCCCAATTTCGCGTTATTTATTTGTTGGCGAGGTTGCCCCTGTTAACGCAGAACTATCTTGTAAGAGCAACTGCAGTCATGAGACTAAAACCAAAGACCAAAGATTAAAAAAAACCCAAAAAATTTGGTTTACTCCGTCTTGTGACACTACGGTGCGCGGGAGCAAAAATTTGGTCGGGCCATCGGGCGTAGTTTCAAACTACGCCCCATTTTTTTTTTTTTTTTGATAGGCGTAACTTTGAGTTACGCCCCATCATCAGCGCAATCCCCACACCGGCTCCACCGGGCGCAATCCCAGACTACGCCCCTTTTTTTTTTTTTTTTTTTTTGTTATGGGGCGTAACTTTGAGTTACGCCCATCATCAGCGCAATCCCAACACCCCGCTCCATCGGGCGTAACTTTAAATTACGCCGACTAAAGACAGAGACTAAAGACTAAATATGGTATGGGTTTTGGTTATAGTCCCGGTGTTTGGTCTTTTTAGTCCTTCCACCTTCTCGCTTTTTCTAAAAATTTGGTTATCTTTCTGCAGCGTTGTGGATCTCTAAGAGTATTATTACTTAAAAATTGATGTGATTGTCAATCATTTTGCCCCTTTTCTCATCCTTTTCTTGCGGCTCAATCTTGATACTCTTATAAATGTCTCCAATGTCAAGAGGAGGTAAGCATCAGCGTTTGACTCTGAGCTTCATCAATTGCTTCATCAAGTGAAGAATTACAGGTTTTTCTTTTGCCTTGATGAATTAGAGGTTTTTCATTGAGAAGCAATAAGTTATTTCAGTTTGGGGTTTATGATTCTTATAGTAGATGTTTCAGTATCTTGTTAGTTTAGATGATAGGAATTATAGGATTCGTTATGAATTGTGATTGCATACTGTATGTATAAAGTTCTAGCTCAAGGTGAATTGCTAAGAGTATTTAAAAGTGAATTGCGTTTGCATTCAGCCTAATTGCTCTTGACAGTACCCATTTCGTTGATACTTTTATATTGTTAACTTCGCTTCTAGTAATGTTTATAATGATTTTGATTTGAATCGATGTTTTTTTCTACTCCCACTTGTTAGGAGTGAGCAAATCTATACCGGTTTGTTTCTGTATTGATAGCACCATATCGTTGGGAAGCTGAGTTTTCATCAATGCCTGTGATGGAATCAAACAAAGAAGATGTCTCCAATTTGAATGGGAAAATGAATCCGGAGTTGGGTCTAGACGAGAATGTAAAGTTTGATTCCCATTTTATGGATGAAACTGTCAAGAAAGAGGTGAATTTCAGCACAGATTTTGTAGATGAACCGGATAAACCCAAGAAAATTAAACACTTTTATTTGGTCAAGTATCCATCAATTGAAGAAGCAAAGCTTAAAACCAAAATGGACCAAGCTGATGAGGATCTTAAGAAGTTGACTGATTCGTGGTTGGAGGTTACTATGACATTGAAATTAAAGAAGGTATGCGTCGACGCTTTGCATGTGGATCTGATTATATTCACATGTACAAATATAAATGAATTCATTGTTAATCATCATTATGATATATTTAAACCTTTGTATAAATGATTAATCAGGTGGATAGATCCGAACTGTTTTCGCAGTGGGAGCTGGAAAAGAAACACAGGGAATATACCTTGATCGGCATCAGTTTCCGGTTATGTTTTGCCATGAAACCAGAAAAAGTCAAAAAGAGAGAGATGATCCATGTTCGTCTTTGAAAGAGTTAAATAATCTTGTAAGTTTTGAAAAAACTGTGTTGGCAATTGTTTATTTTGGGATGAAGTTCCATAGTATCTTGACATATTAATGGGATGCTGTTTTTTTGTTGTCAAAACAGATTCGTAGCTTGTATTTTCGGACGCAACACGGAAGTAACACACTTGTTGAGGAAAAGCATCTCCTTCAAGAAATTAAAAGGCTTGAAGGGACTAGAGAGAAGGTTCTTGAGAATGAAGCTAATGCTATACATAAGTGTATATGCTGTGCAATTAAACTTGATCATAATTCACATGGAGTGAGAGAAGAGATGCAATTAATCAGTTGGAGAATTAAGAATCTGAAGGAACAAGTGAAATTCATGGACAATGAGATTATTTCCCTGGAGGAAGACGTAACAACTGCAAACAAGAGAAGACATGCAGCATATGAACTCTCCTTGCATCTGATAAAACAATGTGACACACAGGTATACTACTATCCCCCTTATTTTACCGTCTAAGAGCATTTTCTAAAAATGGGTGCTTTTTTTTTCGCTGAGAAAACACCGCTAAAATTTAACAAAGAAGAAAATTACAAACGTCTACCATAGTCTCTTTCCTAACTAAGCTGTCCAAAAAAGAAGGAACAAAGACCCAAGTATCCTTTATACAATATTTTCTAGCCCGGCGTGCAAGCCGGTCAGCAAGCTTGTTCTTAACACGCTCAACATACACTACATTATATACATTACAACTAGAAAGTAGACTCCGACAATCTTCCAAAATATCATTAGATCTCCAGCTAACCGCGTCACTGCCTCCCTTCACAAACTCCACCAATTGAAGACAGTCGCTAACAAACAGGACCTTAGACAAATTCATCCCCTTCGCCCAGGAGATAGCCAAAATGGGTGCTACCTACCTGAGTTACTTCTTTGGTAACTGTAGTGATGAAATATTTCCAACCATAAAACAAACCAAAACAAATTCAGCTCATAAGAAATGCAAATAAAAATTTCATATAAAGATGAGTTTTTTAATTTTCCGAATGACTAATTGTTGGTGGAGAATTTCAATAGTTGCTTGTTTTAGAAAGAGAGATTCATCAAAGAGAAAGAAGAAGCAATCTTGTTTTCTCTAAGTTTCATGTGTATGTGATTATATAGGTTGGTAGTCCTCGGAAATTTACCTCTTAATAAACAATACAGCATTAAGGAAATCTCTTGGTGCTTTCATGTTTACAGAAGGGCTACCAATTGGTCTTGAATAAGGTGCGGGAGCTTATTGCCCAGAAGAATATAGCAGCCTTGGAAGAAATATGCAGTCATGAGGTTTGTTAGATCCAGTTCATACCTCTTTGCATTGTCATTATTCATTTTCCTAAATTTGTGGTGGCCAAAACTCTGATCTTTAATCTCTTCTCTTCTTTTTTGTCTTCTTATCCACCATTATTAGGTTGAGAAATTCATGTCCTTATGGATCATTTGTAAGTATTTTAGAGATGACTTTGTTAAAAAGAATCTGCCGTCGCTCGATAACCGGCAATTGAGCAAGGATGGAAGGATAAAAAACCCTGATGAGAAATGATGTAGAACGGTTCTCCCTCGAGAAACCATTGATTTCAGAACTTCCTACAATCAGTGGGCGATAACAAAATCCCAGGACATCCAAACCAGTCAAAACTCCAAAAGAACGAATACTATGACGTTTTTCTCTCTGTTCAAGTGATAATGCGTGTTCTTCAAGGCCTTTGAAGACCGAGTCTCCTAGTTGGGTGTCAGTTGGTTCTGAGTTCCAATCAAGGAGGTTTCTTGTGAATGATTTCTTGATGGCGGTCCTATCAGTATGTCAAGCTTGTTCAGGAAATGTGTAAGCCAAAATCGACTCCTCAGCGTGACTTTGCATCCACATCCTCCACTTCTGCGATAGATGCTTTGGAGCTTCGTAGTTCCCTATTTAAGACAATGACTCTGTGTTCACTGTTCACCCTTGTATTATCTTTGTCTTCTCTTGGCACAGTGTGGCAAAATTCATATTGTTCCTTGTAGCAACTTGGTGTCAGAATATCTGACATTGACTCAGCAAAAGTATTCTTGCTGGGAATAGTTTATCCACATTCTCTGACAAGAAAAAATCAAAAGAAAAAATGGTGATCTAAATGCTGATGTTGTTGTAAGGGCAATTCCTATGGGAATGAACAAGCCCATCTTTTTGAGCGCAAGACAAACGCTAGCGCTCGTAGGTAAAGCTCCAGCGTTGGAAGGACAAGCGCTAGAGCTCAAAGCTTCAACGCGGCGCTTGAACGTAGGACGTTGGCGTTTGTAGCAAAAACGCCAACGGGTAGTTTTTTTTTTTTAAATTCAAAATTCACTTTTTATCTCTATAAATTACCATCAATTTCAAACAATTCACTCACACCAAAATTCACTTCTCTTGAATTTTCTCTTCTAAAATCTATTTCAATGGTTGAAAAGGTGATCACCCTTTTTTGCGATGCAAAACTTGAAAGTTGCTGTTTTTAAGATATGTGGGAGTTTTAAAAAGATTGAAAATTGTAAGAGGGAAGTGCAAGTTTTTGAAGTTGCTCCAAGAAAATGTTCCGCTAAAAGGCAAAGAAGAGCTCCAGTTTTGAAAGTTAACAACAAAAAATTCAAAAACAAAGGCGAAACTGTCAAAGAGCGCGTTGAATGGAAGAACGTCAAGTGAAGATAAACAGGAGGCCAAAACTTGTACTTGATTTTTATTGAAGTTGTTTAGTACGTTTTATTATTGCCTATATATCTTGTAAAAGAATTGGCATCAATGAATGAAAATATTTAGATTTTAAAATAGAGATTTCTCTTGTAAAAGGAGAAGATAGAGAAGGAGACACAAAGTAGAGGGGAAGAAGAGAGAGAGATTTCTTATTAAATGTGTACAATAGACTAACATTAGAGCCTCTATTTATAGGGCTAGACACAAGAGCATCCCTATAATAAACGGGATTTGCCATAGATATTCTTAACATAATTACACGTTTATAACACTCCCCCTGATGACATTGTGTCTAAGCTAATTGCCTCGTTAAAACATTGTCAGGAAATTTCAAAAGGACAAAACCTGATCGAAGGGAAAAGGTACAATTGAGAAAACTTAGAAAATATTTGGACAAGCAAATGTTGCCTCATTAAAACCTTGACAAGGAAAACCCATTGGGAAAAACCTTGATGAAGGAAAAAGAGTACAATGTGATAGTCCAGTAAAATACCTTCTAATTTGATACTCCCCCTAAGTACTTCAGTTGAATCTTGGCTTGCAAATCTTCGAGTCGAGCCAATTTCGATAAAAGAATTTCTTGAATGCTAGAGATAGTAATGCTTTCGTGAGAAATCTGCCAGTTGATGAAGTCTTCTTTTGTGTTAGTCTTCTAATAGTAGTGTTCTTGAGTCTTCATGCTTCTTTCAAATACATTAAGTACTTGTGTCTTGGATTGCTGCTTTCTTGGAGATGATTTGCAAAAATAGTTGATGTAGTTTCTTCAACAAAGTGCCAAGATATGAATACCTTATCATACGTGAACAAAAATCGTATTTGTTAAGGAAATCCAAATTCTTAGGAGATGATTAAGTTGATTTGGTTTAATCAAATGTGGGCATCCACTAAACAACCAAAATTTATACAACTCCCCCTTGGATGACCATCATGTTGAATTAAATTGCCTCACTAAAACCTTGCCAATAAAAACTCAATGGGGAAAAATTTTGACGAAGGAAAAAGAGCACGATATCAACATTTTAAATGAAAATCCAATGTCAACAAGATGTTGCCTCGTTAAAACCTTGTCAGGAAAAACCACGTGGGAGAAAACCTGAAACGAATGAAAAAGAGTACAACTTTTGACGATTTATGGATGCTAACTCAACTATATGAGTATTACAAAAAACGAGCATCAAAATCATAACTCTAGTCTATCTCAAAGAAGAGTCTAAGCTAGGATAATTCTAATTGCAGATTTAAGGGAAAAAAAATCGAATATATGTTGCTAAAGCGTGGATTTTTTAAGTTTTTAACGACTCCTCAAGAGACCTATAAAGCTGATATCATCAAATAATTAATCCGGATTTTTGGTTTTGTACCAAATTTCTAAAAACACATAGAGGATTGTTCGAAGTGACATAATAAGTCAGGTGGCTGCCTAAATATGTTCCTCAACACATTTCTTGTGTAAATGCAATACGAGTCCTTCAAGGACTACCACACCAAAAGCATCATACATGGAGAACAAAAATTTACTTAATCAATCATAGGGTCTGAGAAAAAAAAAACCCTTAAATAGTTTTTACAACGAAAAACTTCTTGTATAACACATTATGACTACACTAGCCTGTAATTAATAGGCTTGAAATTTTTTAAGTGTTAAGTTTTGGATCCAAATATTGCGTTAATTGAGAAACTAATCCAACTTAATTTGGATTGTATGCCAACCAATCACGGATGTCGATATTCCTCTGCAGAGGGGTTAACAACCACCATCATTTTATTTTAGTAACTACTGTAAACGAATACTCGACAATATTTAGCTTATCACGATCCCACGAAATTTTCAAGTGAATGCATATCTTGAAAAATATTCACAGAATTACTGGTACCAGCACCCGCGGGTATTATAATCTCCTCCCCTTCAAATGAGGAGATAATAACTTTGAGAATGTGAGTCGTGTTTTTGGTACACTCAATTGGAGCACTACCAGTAGCTTCTTGTGGAACGCTACTTATTTTATTAGACGTGACTGGATTTTCCTCTTAAAGACGAAAACAATTATGTAAAAGCAAATGAGAAATTTCACGCCTAGTCAATAGCAGCCTTTTTCAATTTTATCATGATGAGAGAGAAATTGGTATAACATATAAGTTAATTAACACCAATGCTGGTAGTGTATAGTCTCCCCCTGATTATGGCGGAAATATTTTCATCTCATAAATACGAAACAAATTTCGTAAAGTATTATCCGATTAATTCGAGGACATATACTTATAATAATTTCTGGATGTTAACAATACCAGGTTGGACAGTAGATACTAACTCCAAGAGCCATAAAAATTGTCCCAAAATTGTAATCTACTTGAGATACAAATTGAACATCAACCATGTATTTAATTAGTTACAGCCAAAATATACAAATAAGACTCCAAAATAATTTCATGACCTCAACGATCAACGAGATAATGAAGAACGCGTAATTGGGGGATATGAAAACTAATTGGGGGATATGAATTACTTCCCCCAACCAAAGGTGGCTGTTAAGGGGTGTTTTTTGGGGGCGAAAATATTTAAACGCCCTTAGATTAATTAAAAAACATTATGAAAAGACTGTTATACCCTTTCAACTAAAACATAAAATCAAATAACCAAAATCATATATCCCCCAATTCAAATTCGTACCGGCATAGGTCTGTTTTTGAAAAAAAAAATTTCTTCATCTTCTTCCTCATCGTTCATTCTTCATCGGCGATTAGTCGTTGAATCAAAAATTTCTTCGTCGATTAACATAACATAACCATGCCTCCAAGAACCAAATCGAAAGCAAAACCGAGAACCAAATCGGCTGCTCAACAAACACATGAACAAAGAATCGAGAACATTGCTCAACAACTAAGAGGAGAGGACGCAATGAGCGTACGGATGATCAAACACTCATGGCTTCTCCGAGAAGGTAAGTGATTTTTGAACTCATTTATGATTGTTTTACTCGATTTGTAGCCATGGGTTTAGGTTAGAATCACCTACAATAGTGAAACTGTCGAGTTACGAGAGAAAACCTAAGCATTGGATCTTGGTTTGAATACCAAGCCGGTTTAGGTACCGACATAGAATTTGGGTCGAATACCATACCGGTTTGCATTCCTGAAATCGAATTTTTTATACCGGCATAGAATTTGGGTCGAATACCATACCGGTTTGCAACTAAAAACACACAGGAACTTAATTTTTTGTACGGCATTATATCTAGGTTTCGTGAATGCGGTATTTTAAAACCGCAAACATCTGTTAGTTCAATTCGTAAATGCCGGTATTACACTTAAAACATACGGGAACATCACTGAAATGGTGCTCAATACAGGCACATAATTTAGTTTCTAGACAATGCCGGACAACGATACCGGCATGCTCGATATTTATGGTCTTATCTTAGGTCCAGTATTCTAGGCATTGGTTTGTTTAGGAATTGGTATGCCGGTTCCTAAAGCGCCATGCCTTTTCTAATGTTTGTTTTGTTTGCTTATGTTATAGGTCAAGAGCCAAAGAAGCGAAGAAAGATAAAGGTCATATCCTCACTAAGAGAAGGAGGAAGGACGGTCTTGATACTCCTCAGTCCCTGCCTCCACGGTGGAAAGACGCGGGTCGCAAGAAACGTTTGGGGTTTGAAACAAGAGGGTCAATTCGGGAGAGTGGTGGTGAACGTAGTGCACTTGCAATCCGTGAAGATCCTGGAACACATGAGGACGATGAGCATGATGGAGTGGAAAGTGAGGAGGAAGATGATGAGGTTCCACAAGTCAATTAGCAAGCCAAAGCGAAGTTGGTGGGACTAGTCAACAACCAACACAAGGCAAGGACAAGGGCAGCCAAAAACAAAAAGTTAAAGGTTGTCACCTTCCTCACCTTGATGACATGTTACCCGACCGCGATGATGGTAAAATTTGGGGTCAAGCTCTCGAACCGAAAGTACTCTTTGGATACAAGCACTCTTGGGCTCGTCTTATCTTTCAAACTTATGTAAGCATTTTTTATTTTGTGCATGTGCGTTGTTTTATCTTTTACATCATCTCTTAATCGTATTATCTCATATTTGTAGGATCATACTAAGGATGTGCGTGTTTGCCGAAACCAAGCCGCGACTGAGTGGAATTTGTCGTCGGAGCATGAAGATGTCCAAACATCAGTAAAGAACTCTTGTCGCACTCTATGGTTGAAAATTACGTGAATCCGGAATCTTGTGACCGTCAATTGCTTCGTCGAAAGGTACCATGGTGAAACGATACAATGCACTTCCCGTTTGGTGAGATGACCTTGATTCTGAAGATGCTCATAACATTCTAGGCTTGAATGTTATCGGCAAATCAATTTCGAAGGAGTTGAGTCTCGAGACCTAGAATGGTCGAGAAGTTGCACGATTTGACCAAAAAGTTTGTTTGGTTGGGACTTCAAAACTTCTTCGGATAGCTTTTATGTATCATCGAACGGAAGTAAGACGAAGACATTGAAGGCGACGATGCTTAAGAAGATGTTTGAAAATACAAAGGCTAGAAGCTCGAAGGATGGATTGGACCATTTGATTCGGTATACTGACCGCCGCGCACTGTTATACATCTTGGGCACTAGGGCATTCCACGACACTAATGGAAAGGGTAAGTGCAAACTTTCTCCAAGTACCTTGACCCGTTGGAAGGTGTCCATGGCTATTCTTGGGGCACCGCGGTCATGGCACATGTGATGGCGGAGATGAGAAGGGCTTCATTGGCTAAAACAAACCAATTTGTCGGGAATTTCACTCTACTCCGGGTACAAATTTCTTTAATCTATTGTTGAGATGTATTTTTTTTACTTATGTTCACATGTATATTGTTCACATTGGATTAGGTGTGGTGTTATGAACACTTCCCAACCTTATTCAAGGACCGCCAATTCTTGAAGATCAAAGACTTTCCCGAACCCGATACCCCTAGAACTCGAGAGGTTTGAGTTTAACGATGTCCGGCCCGGTAACAAAGGTTGAGTCATCAATATGAGATTGGCTCTGGATGCTATGAGGAAGGAAGACGTTGTGTTCGACACTTATAAGGAGATTAGAGGGTACCGTCCAATTCCAAGAGATGTTGCATTTTACCATGGGCCGTTGTACCACCCAAAAGGATACATCATGGCCGATCCATGCCGTGTGATGCGCCAATATGGATTTAAGCAATTATCCCGTCTTTGGTCGACCTCTGATGATAATTATCTTCTTTACTTTCTCGGTGCAATTCAACTCCCAACAAGTTGCATGTAGTGTATGATCCAGAACCGGAACCAACACATTGGAGGGATAGAGAGCCACGTCGTTTGGTTGATATTGGTAAGTGGGAGATTGCGGAAAATGGTTATGAAGTTGATGACAACTACATGAGGGATTACCCGGAATGGTCACATCCTTATGTCGTGCACCCTCCCTCCGTCGAAGCTCCCACCAAGAAAACCCTCTGTTGAAATTCCTCCACCTCCACAACCTACGATGGCCCACCTTCTTAGGACTTTAGGAATGGTGGTAAGTTTTCTTAATTGCTTATAGTCATTAAATGTAAACATAATCATATATTAACATATATACGATTATGTGTTTGATGTATTAATCTAGCGACATCGGCTTGGCAAGGTTACAAAGATGTTAGGTTGCAAGCATAAGGACGGAGTGGTGCTATCTCTTCAAGAAATCAAGGAACTCGAGGAAAAGATTCATAGAATTGAAGAAACCCACCCTACTGTCAAAGCTATGTATGGGGAAACAAGGAAGGCGCCAGACCCAAAAGAAACAAAAGACTAATTTAGTGGAAGAGAATTGATGACAATTAGTGATGGTTAACTCTTTAAGTCTTTGGTTACGTCAAAAACGGTTTCAAACTTGTTTTGGTTTGTACTGTGGGTTAACTCTTTTTGTTCTTTGGTTAACGTTGAACATGTTAAGATTTCTAGTTTGAAAGTTAAAATGTTATACCGTGGGTTAACTCTTTTGTTCTTTTCTAAAATGTTATTTAGAAATACATGTGCACATACCAAGCATATACATAATGCTCAAAACCACTGGTGGAACCTAGTTAAAAGCATGGCAATTTTTATCTTTAGGAAAAATCGAGTCTCTCCATTAATTTGGTTCTGTATAGAACCGACATGTCTTAGGCATTGTTGTGTTTGCTTAGGTAAATGCCGGTATTGCAAAAGTCCAAATACTCATAAATATGTGACAGAAAACCGGCATAGTAAGATTCATTTTGACAATGCCGGTATCTAAAATTTCCAAATAATCTTCTGAGTTGACATAAAACCAAGCATCATTGTTCGATTTCCACAATGCCCGGCACTTTGATTAATTCATTTCAAATTCTCTTTTATTTCGGTCCAAGTAATCGACTACATTGGATTAGAAACTTTAAATTAAAAAAACGGTGAATGGATTGCACTTAGTTAGAGATAATCTATTTCCATCCCTTTTCAACAATTGCGGAGCCTTTGAGCAATTCCCTAATCTTTTCAAAGACATCGTCCGGAATGGGGGTGTCAAGGATCATCCTCATTGGCTCTTCTTCTTTTTCAACGTATTCCTTTCCTTCATATAACACCCATCACACCCATCGATAGGCTTACAATGGACCTTGTGGTTTTCTCTTGACTCGCTAGTTCAACCGCTTTGTCAAACCATTGAAACTCATCGCACTTTGGGTGATTCAAACACCTCGAAACATTCTTCCATTTTCAGCATCATCAGTTTTTGCAATCCAAAAACGGCGTGTCCCATCACAACTTCTACACTTTGAATAAATAAATGGACAGTCCATGGCTAGGTGAGAAGGTGACTTGCAAATTTGACACTTGCAATGATGATTCTGTAATAAAAAATTGTATTAGTTTTCCGTCATAGTATTGAAGAGCATGTTGTTAGGAAATCTACTTACTTTGCAAATAGAGGTAGATGATGAATCCCCCATTCTTTGAGCCGTGCTTGCTTACTTGAAAGAATGATTTTTTTATTTGGTGCTTGATTTGTGTAGTTTTTGTCAAAGGAATGGGTGATGTTATATAGAAATGATGCTCCAACGGTCATATTTTTCAAAAAACTAGCCGTTTTTTTTTCAAATTTTACCCATTCCGGCATAGAGGTTATTAAACAAAGAATGCCGGTATTGTAGGCATATTTTGGTAGTTTCCGTAAAGATTTTACGCATTACCGGCATCCTCGTGTTATACCATGTAGTGCCGGAACAAAATACCGGCACAGTAGTAGTTCCTCCTATGTATGCCGGTTTTGTAAATTGAATGCCTAACGGCTAATTTTTTAAACCATACACTTGAAAATATTAGTTCCTGGGATCTAAGTTACTTAGAGTGCATAGTCACTAAAGTGGAAAAGATACGTTATGTCCACATCTATTTAAAGGAATGGATACACCCATTGCAGTTGATACGCACGAGATATATCTCCAATGGATTATCAATCACCAGCTGACAAGTTCATCAATTCCATCGAGAAAGAAAAACATATGAGGAAAATATTGTCAACTCCAACAGGAAATCAATCATCAACCACGACCAACTCCGTTGCCACAATACTAGAAAAACTAAGAAGGAAAGAAGAAACCACCAAGTCAATTGCCGCAATGAAGAAGAGATAATTAAGAGAAAAAAGAAGAAGAAGAGGAAGCAAAGCTTGAACGTTATTGTCAAAAATTAGATAAGATAAAAGCGGAAGGCGAGGAAGAGGTTAAACGTCAAAAAAGAAGCTAAGATAGAAGCGAGATGTTGAGGAGGAAACAGAGTGGATTAGAAATTACTACATAGTATCGGATTTCCGGAGGATCAACGCCCTTCAAATGTTTTTGGGGCCTTGTAATGATTGGTTCTTACAAGCAAAACAAGTTTGACGGTAAGAAAGCATAATTGAATACGCACATCAAATAGATACGCATTCGAACAACTGCACTCATCAAATCATGTCTCAAATACAACGAATTTCTTGCAAGATACAATGGTGATAGGTATGAAGCTCGGGATGCATATACGAAGTGGAGAAAAGAGCCTTTTAGGCATTTGAAGCTGACTTTGCTTGTTCAAATTTGGTTCCAATAAATCATGAACTTGTAATACCTGGCATCATTGGTATGTAATTACCTATGCAGGATTTGGTGGTATTATATAGAAATGAAGCACCAACGGTCATATTTTTCAAAAAACTAGCCGTTTTATTTGAAATTGTCACCGATCTAGAAGCATTGATTTGGGGATTCATTCCATGCGGTTTTGAGTACCGGCATTCGTTTTCTCATATTTCGAGCATGCGAGGTAATGGACTTAAAACATATATATATATAAACGGTAACTTTGACTAGTAGGAGCAGATTATTGCAGAAGTAACCGTTATTTTTTTTAAAAAAACTAGCCGTTGGGTACTTAAAAAATAGAGACAGGTCTCTATTTTGCTATAAATAGAGACCTATCTCTACCAAACTTATTCACCCATCACTTTCAATCTTCCTAAATCAGTCACCCATCACTTTGGAACACTAAAAATGGCTCCAACTCCGTTCAATAATCTAAAAGATGTTGCTATTGTCAGAGCACACACCACTCTCACAAAGCACTCCAGTTGAAGAAGCGCAATGGGTGGCCGATGCGAAGACCCAACCGGAGGGCCTTACCTTGGGCATGATCAAAACACCAATGCTTGGTGGAAACGTGTGTTTAAGGTTTTCAAAGCACTAAACGGAAATAACATCAATAGGTATCACTACTTCATACTTCACAAACATATGACGACACGGAAGCCCCAATGAAGACATGTCGGGACAAATACACACATCACCCGGATTTAGTAAATTTTCTCATATTGCATTTGTCTCATCATATGTTTTATTGCCCGGGGAGACGTTAAACTCTATTCCTTGGAGCAACTTAGTATGTTCAAGAAATTGAGTCATCCTTTCCATTGAGCTTTTCTCAAAAGCCTTCTTGATCTATCGATATCGGCCTTAAAGTGTTGCTCCATTGCCTCGGTGACCGTAACCACGTTTCCCTGGCGGACGGGATGAGATCTTTAAATCTCCCATGAGAGGACTCCGCTATACTAGTTGCTTCATTCCGTAATGTCTATAACGATTTGTACACGCACGCACAAATTTTTCCTTGAACTTATCCAACCAATTATCCCGACAATATGAGACGGCACTTGGATACACTTCGTTATATTTGGCAATAAACGTGTTCAATCTCTTTTCATACATGTCCTCGGTAAGAGACCAATAAACTTTCTCCTAATCCTTTAGAAATTCCAACCACCTTTTATGATTTTCATCGTGTTCTTTGTCGACTCGCTCTTTAATCTTTCCTCTTTCATTTTCTTCTTCTTCGGGTGATAGTTTCTCTTTGCGAACATCTTCCTCTAGTTGAGCAACCATTCTCTTCTTAATATCAGCCTTAGAGGGTTCAAAAAAAGCATGACAATGTTTTTTCACATTTTCACCTATATGATATGTACATAGGAAATTTTGTGCATCCGGATATACGTCGGATATGGCATTCATTAGTGCGTCAAATTGATCGGTTATGATGACCTTCGGAGAACGATTTTCCGGGAACAATAATTTCAATTGCCATAATGCCCAATGATAATTGTAATCCCTCTCGTTCTCCATTAAACACCAAGCCAATGTGAATGTTACCTTGTCCGATGTTTTCCCCACGATGTTGAACAACGGCATGTTGTATTTGTTTGTCTTGTAGGTGCATCCATCATAAGAACATCACAACACGTATGAGCCAATTGTGAAAGCAAAGGATGCGAAATGAATATTTGAAGCGGCTTGTTGTCCGGACCTCTTTTAATGATACGCGTGTAATTGTGATCCCAAGCTATCTTCTCAAATTCTTGCATAACACTCCTCCCTTCCCATTCCAACCTTTTAATGGTTGCTTGTGCGCTATAAATTGTACTGAGTGAAGAAACGTTGGTCTTATCCTTTTCCTTGAAGGTTCTGAGAATCACTCTTGGTTTGATACATGCTTTGGTCATCATCTTTACATCCTCGAATTGATCAGGTTTTAGCTTCGCAACTAGGGAGTGACCTTCAAAATCATTCGGATCGGGGTGGTTGTGACGGCCAAACCACACCTTACATTCCCATTCTTTTTCTTCTACTTTTGAACCTCTTAGATAGAATACAAGCTTAAAGGGGCAGTCATCCTTCCGCGTAACTGTCTTGTATACCCTCTTAGTCTTCTTTTCATATACATAACCCTTTCTCTTGTGGCTATTTTTCTCATTGTATTTTCCACTTCTCTCAAACCATCTCAAAACGAACATCTGAACGTTGGGAATTCCTCACTAAGACACACATATTATTAAGATCCGTCGCTTTTGCCCAAGCAATTGCTTCCTTTTCATATTTTATTCCCTACATAAGTACAACATTATGGAGATTACAAGCAAATCCCAACATAAAATTGTAAGCACTAGGTGAAAGTATTGTTTGGTAACATACCCGCGGCATTTTATAGTACTCCGACGTATCCCGATGGAGCGGTTTGGAGTTTGGTGGTAGGCCTGGAAATGTGTATGTTTTTATGCCTACGAGTGATAACCGCAAGTGCACGGCGTCTATCGGAGACGTGGCAAGTACGGGTCGAACCACAGAGACTTGTGGTGCTCTAAAGGTGATCTAAAGGCTTCTTCTACTGAATTCTAGCAAGTGTGAGTAACAACAGGTGGTTTTGTGTCGATGCGACTGAGTTGTAGTGACTCTAAACTAAGGCAGTGACTAGATTGTAAAGCACTAGAGTGTCGAATCCACCACCTAATCTCAGCTAAGTCAGTTCAATGGTTGATAATGTTCTCGTCCCTTGTAATGGCAGGTCTGCCATTCATCCGGTCTCAATGGATGGCTTCTATCAACTAAGGCAATTAACTAATTCCTAGTATTAGTTGTCTTGTCATAGTACAACTAATCACAAATCAATTTCATTACTTAGATGATCAAACTCATCCTAAGATGGATATCTAATCGCAATTAGGGTATCTCTCCCAAGCACTAGTTGTCTTCTCGGGGCACAACTAGTCGAGGATCAATAATGAGACAATGAGGTATGAATTGCAACACATTCACATAGTAATAACGACTACAATGCATACATGGCATGCATTGTGAAAGTAAAATGCAAAAGTGCTCGATTAGATGTATCCTAAACAATTAAGCTCAATCAAGAACAATATCAACATGTGAACAAATCTTTAGCAAACAAATTATGGGTTTCATCTCAACCCTAGCAAATTTATTTAGAACATGATTAAGATACAAAACAACTACAAATTAACCTAATTGGTGCTCTGGCTAGCCCAGGCATGAACCCTAAAACATCTTCTTCATCTTCTATTTATACATGAAAACATTCAAACCCTAATTCTCAAAACAGCAATTAAAGTCATACCCTCTCGCCCATACTGCTTGAATGGTACTACTCTCTTGTCTAATCGGTTCTGCAACTCTATGCATGGTTGTTGAGAAACCCTAATTCTCACTGTCATAACTCTAGCTTCTAGGATGAGAGAAGCTAATGGTTGAGAAAGGTAGAACTAGGGTGTGGGGAGGAAGTCGAGATGCAGGCGTTGTCAGGTGAGGTGATGGAGGTGGTGATGAAGGCGGCAGCTCTGCTCTGCCATGGGGAAGGGAGGAGAAGGTGGAGAATGGGTTTTGCAGAGTAGTGTCGGGGGAAGAAAGAGAAGGAGAAGAAGAGAAATGAGGTGTTTTGCTCGATGGGTATAGGGTTAGGGTAGTTTGGGTGTTGAGCGGGCACAGCGGGGGTTTGATGAAGAGGCCTCGCGAGCGTTGGATGAAGCTGGTACGATCCGAACGGTGAGGAAGACTTGGAGTGATCGGGTGTTGCACGGGAGCGGCGAACTTCGATGCGAGTGGAGGCGGCGACAGTTAGATGCTGGCCCCGGGGAAGATCTGAACGGCTCGGGATGGACGAGCTCGGATCCGGGTCGCGGTCACGGGTCTAGCTCAAGCCCATGTCTTGTAGATGAGTTGCTACTTGTTGGGTTGCAAGCTGTTGCGCGCGCGGGCTTTGGCTTTTCTGCTCCATAGACGCTCGACTCCAATTCTTCGCTCCTTGGCTCCTCGGTTTCCGAGCTTTATTTATTACCTAAAAACACAAAATTAATTAATACAAATATTTATTCTTGAAAACAAAGAAGACATAGAATCTGGGATAATATCTGATTTCGAAGCGCAAAAGATGAGTAAAATGCCAATAAAAAGGTGTATAAATATGCACTATTTGGCACTCATCAAATACCCCCAAACCTGAATTTTACTTGTCCTCAAGTGAAACAGAAAATAAGAAATCCTAACTATACCCCTGTCGCAGGTCTCTCGAATGCATTTAGCGTATGCACTAAGCCTTTAAACCCCTAGGTGTCCCTAGTGGACGAGTTTGCGATCTCGTGAGGGTTTACCAGAGGTGTACCCACAAAACCTTCTCCAACTTCAGAGTGTAAAAGAGTCTCAAGCATCCAAGAAGCTATGAGTACATAGAGTTTCGCATGCTAGTAACATGAAGTTAGAACTACCAAAGAACGCATTCTCATCCTTAAGTCTTGAGCGAGAAGTAACCCTACCATATGAAAGAATTCGGGTTCGATTGTGATCATAAGCCTCGACTTCGCCTCACTATTAGGTTTTATGATAATTGCACTCAAAAAAGATCGCTTTTTAGTCTCTCATGTGTGCAGGTAGGAGTAAAGAGAGAAATCCTGCACACGTTGTAGGTAAGAAGGATAACCTTCCGAAATAAAATCTGGAGACTCCACAGAAATGTGGAAATAAAAGAATCTTTTCTGATGATCTCTAAGAAAGGAAATCAACCATTAGCAAGGATGGGAGTACTCACTTACCTTTTCACCCGATCGGCAATTAATATCACTCTCTCATAAGAACCATAGAAACGTCTTCAATCTTCGGTCTTCAACTGTTGATGACGAACTTCTGAACTTTACAAAAACTTGACATTTTTTTTTTTTTTAGTTACAATAAAACGATAAACTCAATTTTTCACAAACTTCATTAATTCTCATCCTATTTTCTTTTCTTTGTTGCACATAAACCTTGGACTATATCAATTTTTCTTTCAATATTCTGATGATGCTCCGCTTGCTGACGATGATATGTTTCTATGGGTCTGTTGATTGAGAGAGAGAGTGATGCTAACTGCAAATCGATATTTAGAAGGAGTTTTCATCTTTAGACGTCACCCTCATGATTGACAAAAACTAGCACTCAAGAGATCAAAAGTAGTGCTGAAAATGGTGCGAAGTTGGGTAGCTCACCATTCCTACCCGGAATTGACGTACGGTGACACACACTCTAATGACTTTTCTAGAAAGTTGCAAAATTTGAAGGTTGGTGCCTCACTTGATGTAAATTGGGTAGTCTCCACTATGGGTGATCACAATTCTACTACCGAATATCTAAACAGCACCTAATTCGCCCTCCGGTATGGTAAATCCAACTTTAACGCTCTAATCAACTAAGAAACCCGATTGTGTTCTCCGGTACTTCTAACTTCTGTTATTTCGGTCAGATTCTCTATGTAAACATAGCTAGAAGCATGCTAGTGACTCTAAAATCTCTAAAAGTTAGAGGTTTTTATTTACAAAAAGAGTTTTCAATTTTTTTTTTTTTTTTTTTTTTTTTTTTTTTTTGAAAATAAAAGATTAAAAAGACTAAAAACTCTATATGCAAAAATATGCAAATGCACCCCCAACCTAAATCAAACATTGTCCTCAATGTGTCGACAGATAGAAAAAATTTAAACAGTTACATACCATGAGAACTATCTTGATAAGAGAAAAGGGAAGAGATTAGGATGTCAAGTGGAGCAAGGTTAGAGCTTCACTAGTCAAGGCTAGAATCCAATATTCTCAGTGGAGATCATATCGGATTAGCACAATATATGCGCAAGAAGACTCAACCGATTCAAGAAAGAAAATATTAACAAGTCCTACTGGATTATATACAATGAAAATTTACCATACACCAACAATCTAAAGAGTTGAGGATCAACCCAAAAGACGGTGTGCAGAAACATCAACATTCATACAAATATAACATGAAAATGGGCTTTGGTTTCAATGGGTTTTGGTTTATGTGGGCTTAAAGTTTGGTTTAAATGGGCTGCATTTTGGTTTAAGTGGGATTTGGTTTATTTGGGATGTACAAACCCCGATTCTTTGAACGGCCCAACTATGCAAAGCAAGTTATGTGGGTCAAGGTTGTAAATCTGAGCCCGGTTGGTTTTTAAATGCCCAGCAGACTATGGGCTCAGTTTGGTTTAAGCCCAGGTTATGCAAAACTCAGTGGTTTGCACAATGGGTTGTGGGCTTCAGTGCAGAGTTTCACAGATGCACAGATGAGCTGTGAGGTTGGCTGTGTGCGGTAACACAAACACGGTTATGTCTTTGGTTGTGTGCGAGTTATGCCCATTGGCGGTGGTTATGTGAATCTTTGGCCAATGAACAAAGACGGGGTTGGCAAATGATACAACACAGAATAGCACAACTCACATAAGGTGACACTCAATTCGCAGAACTTGCTGGTAGTTGCTGGTTTTCACAGCACAGTTTAGCAAGTGAGAGCTTATGCACAGGCACAACAACTCACAGAAAAATAGCACAGCCCAGGATAGATTGACAGCACAGCCTGGTCTAGGTGCAGCTCTCAACCAGCTCTAAGTGCAGCTCAGCACAGAGTAGCACAAATAATTTCTCAAACTTAAACACAGCACAGGTCAATTAGCCCAGATTATACTACAGATTATAGCCAATGATGCTAACACAGGTTATGTCAATTGGGTTAGTTGACCTCAGTTCTCAGAGATGTATGCACAGGGATTTCAGGGCAGATTGCTCAATAAGCTCAGTTTCACAGCTGCAGGGGTTTGAGCAGAGCACAGGGTATGTTGAGGTTGATCACAAGTACGGGCTTCAAAGTATCCCCGTTGTGATTTCTTAGCAAGGTGGCTAGTGCATGATGTAAGCACAGATTAAAGATGCAAAGATAGCAAGGTTATGCTCGGGGTTATGCTTAGGCTACAACTAACCTAGGCTAACCAGGTTGCACTCAAGCTCTACTTGCAGTAGGGTCGGAGTGGTGTCTTTATTAAAGCAATGAATGCGATCACAAACCACGAGATGCAAAAGATCACTCAAACACACGAGACTTCGGGGTGGCGGTGGTCAACAGTGGCTGTGCACTTAAGCCAAGGCAAGGCAAGGTATGCAAAGGTCTGTCAACAAGGTTTGCACAAATGATTTAACGGTGAAAAGATGGCTAGTTCACCCAATTGTCAATGCACGAACATACTAAAGCATGCTTTTGATTATGAGCATCACTCAAAGAAGAATTTTTATGCAAAGGCACCAAAGGTAAGTACGTAACATAGGAGAGTCCAAGGGTTTGGCAAATAATTGGCTCAAGAGCTCACACAAAGGTGCAGATGGCTCATACAAATTCTTAAGCAAGGTTTAGCATGCACCAGGTTAGCAGGTCTAAATGGCAGGGCTTTTCAAAGTTTAAAAATACAGCTACAGGGGCTGATAAAGAGTTATGCTCAGGTGATGGCAGCCTTACAAGGTTTCCCATTAGGTACACAGGTGCGCAAACAAGACATACACCTCATAAAACTCATGTATAGATGTTAGTCTAACATGGGTTACAAGTCATGCTCATACAACTCGGGTGTATTCACTCATGGAGCCACTTACCCGAATTGCGATGCCGCATTTCGGCTTTGTGAGCTCACGTTCTGCGCCTTCTCCTTCTCTTCCTTGGGTTGGCTCAACAGCTCCAGTACTGTAGGCTCAAAGGAGGGTTTTAGTTCCCAAAATGTGCAACTTAAAGCTAAGAGAGTACAAAGACACCGCAAAGAGAGTATATCTTTGAGAGTTTGTGAGTAAGCAAACGGGACTACAACAATGTAGTTTAAATGATACCAACCACTGCAAGTTCAGCTACGATGCAAATGAGTTGTGACAGGGGGATCAGCTAAGTGCAATGAAGATGCAAACAATATACAAATGAAAATGCAAGAAAAATAGAACGGCTAAGTTCGACTTGAGATAAAAATGCAGATGATAAAAGTTACATAATGGTGACTAATCACTAAAGAAGTATTGATGCATAGAAGCAAAGGTTGTGAATGTAAACTATGGATGATGTAAACAAGATTAAATGAAAAACTAGCAGGTGTATGATGCAATAACGAGATGTAGATATATAGCTAAGATTAACACTAGCGAAAAAGATATGAAGAAAAAGAAAAAAATACTAGCAACTAAGTTATACCGACACGGGGCTAAAAATAACAATGCAGAGAGAATATATACGGGGTTGGAAATCAGTGAAGCAAGGCCAATAGTCAACAGGGCACACGCCAAGTCCCCGGCAACGGCGCCAAAAACTTGGTAGGCCTGGAAATGTGTATGTTTTTATGCCTACGAGTGATAACCGCAACTGCACGGCGTCTATCGGAGACGTGGCAAGTACGGGTCGAACCACAGAGACTTGTGGTGCTCTAAAGGTGATCTAAAGGCTTCTTCACTGAATTCTAGCAAGTGTGAGTAACAACAGGTGGTTTTGTGTCGATGCGACTGAGTTGTAGAGACTCTAAACTAAGGCGATGACTAGATTGTAAAGCACTAGAGTGTCGAATCCACCACTTAATCTCGCCTAAGTCAGTTCAATGGTTGATAATGTTCTCGTCCCTTGTAATGGCAGGTCTGCCATTCATCCAGGGTCTCAATGGATGGCTTCTATCAACTAAGGCAATTAACTAATTCCTAGTATTAGTTGTCTTGTCATAGTACAACTAATCACAAATCAATTTCATTACTTAGATGATCAAACTCATCCTAAGATGGATATCTAATCGCAATTAGGGTATCTCTCCCAAGCACTAGTCTGTCTTCTCGTGGCACAACTAGTCCGAGGATCAATAACAGACAATGAGGTATGAATTGCAACACATTCACATAGTAATAACGACTACAATGCATACATGGCATGCATTGTGAAAGTAAAATGCAAAAGTGCTCTGATTAGATGTATCCTAAACAATTAAGCTCAATCAAGAACAATATCAACATGTGAACAAATCTTTAGCAGCAAATTATGGGTTTCATCTCAACCCTAGCAAATTTATTTAGAACATGATTAAGATACAAAACAACTACAAATTAACCTAATTGGTGCTCTGGCTAGCCCAGGCATGAACCCTAAAACATCTTCTTCATCTTCTATTTATACATGAAAACATTCAAACCCTAATTCTCAAAACAAACAATTAAAGTCATACCCTCTCGCCCATCTTCGCTTGAATCGTACTCCTCTCTTGTCTAATCGGTTACGCAACTCCATGCATGGTTGTTGAGAAACCCTAATTCTCACTTGTCTTAACCCTAGCTTCTAGGATGAGAGAAGCTAATGGTTGAGAAAGGTAGAACTAGGGTGTGGGGAGGAAGTCGAGATGCGAGCGTTGTCGGTGAGGTGATGGAGGTGGTGATGAAGGCGGCAGCTCCGTCCGCCATGGGGAAGGGAGGAGAAGGTGGAGAATGGGTTTTGCAGAGTAGTGTCGGGGAAGAAAGAGAAGGAGAAGAAGAGAAATGAGGTGTTTTGCTCGATGGGTATAGGGTTAGGGTAGTTTGGGTGTTGAGCGGGGCACAGCGGGGGTTTGATGAAGAGGCCTCGGCGAGCGTTGGATGAAGGCAACGATCCGAACGGGCCGAGGAAGACTTGGAGTGATCGGGTGTTGCACGGGAGCGGCGAACTTCGATGCGAGTGGAGGCGGCGACCGTTAGATGCAATCGGGGAAGATCTCGAACGGCTCGGGATGGACGAGCTCGGATCCGGTCGCGGGTCACGGGTCTAGCTCAAGCCCATGTCTTGTAGATGAGTTGCTACTTGTTGGGTTGCAAGCATTTGCGCGCGCGGCTTTGGCTTTCGCTCCATAGACGCTCGACTCCAATTCTTCGCTCCTTAGCTCCTCGGTTTCTCCGAGCTTTATTTATTACCTAAAAACACAAAATTAATTAATACAAATATTTATTCTTGAAAACAAAGAAGACACAGAATCTGGGATAATATCTGATTTCTAAGCGCAAAAGATGAGTAAAATGCCAATAAAAAGGTGTATAAATATGCACTATTTGGCACTCATCATTTGGTTGATCGTTGTAGGTAACAATCTAAGGAATGAATGAAAAGAAACTTGGATTAGTTCAAAAGCATTGTCGATAAGTAAAGTAAACTAGGGATTAAGAACCAATGCATAAATGGTAATTGACTCACTATACAAAGTATTAGGTTCCGGCATACTAAGTTGAAAGAAACAAATGCCGGTATTTAAGTTCAAAATATCATTAGCTTTCGTATGTTATTCATGTAAAACCGCATCCTCGACATTTAAGTTTCTATGCCGGGAATAGTAAACCGGCATTCTCGTGTCATGTACTCACATGCCGGTTTGAATATTCCTTAGAATATTCACACTGGTAGGTAAAAAGTATAAATGTGTACTTAGGCATTCAATCTTGGTTTGAATACCACGCCGGTATGTTCTTGAATACTTGGGGGATATTTAGTCCCGCATACAAATATCTATGAATACAATACCGGTTACATGATACAAAGCGTAGTATTCATACAACGAGCATCCGGTACTAAGGTTTTTTCTGACAAAAATGGCGGTTTCAAAAAAAAATCAAATTTTCGACCTCTTGAAGCATTACCTCGTGTGTTGGGGTTGCTTGTATGTTGAACATGTTTACTTTTGATCGGTTGTCACCCGGTCAAAAATAATTTCACTTTCTTGCTTCACTAAAATAAAGTAGTATGCAATAAGAAAGAGTTCGTATCCACAGAGAGGCTTATGTTGTTATGCAAATTTTCAGTTTCTTAGTAACCAAGGGGGGATGTTGATGTTTCAAAGCAATAAAAATAAATTGAAAGCAAAGTAATAATAAAATTTATCAATAAGGAGAAAGTATTGGTCACGGGATAGTTTCATTCACAAACTTGAATTATCAACAATGACTAGAATTGAAATTTTAATCTCTCATTTACTAAAAGTCCTAGGATACCTTGATCGCAAGAGTATCCCGCTAATTCTCGATTTCATCACAACCACATTAAAAGATGCATATGTGAATTCTTCCTAGAAAGCAACCTAAAGTGTAAAAGCACAATTAGATTTAACTCCCTAAAAGCAATGAGTTCTATGGAATAAGACTAATCAAGGCAACCAAAATGTGTAAAAGCACTAAATCGATTTAACCCAAGTTATGATTCATATGTGACTAGTAGGATATATCACTACAAGCACTACCCACATTTATGCTATTCAAAATCATGGATAGACAACGTTTTCAGTATTGAAAGCCCTAATATAGCTCTAGATATGAAAGTAGATCGGATTGATTCCGGACTCAACCAAACAAACTATCAAATCATAAACATTATAAACCATGAATCATAATCAATAAATTACTGAGACAAAACTAATACATTGAATCAAATCTTATTTGTGAAATCCACTTATTATCCCATAACCAATAATAGGTATTTAGTTACTCATAGTATTTTGATTCAACATAATTATTATCAAAAATAAGATGAAGAACATGTAAAATAAAATGGAAGCAAACCCTAGTAGAATCGCTCTCCTCCAAAACTCAAAGAGAAATTACGTGATAATAAAAGAATAGAAACTCCTTCTTCTTATAGCCTTCACACTTTCCAAAATTAGGTCTTCAAAGTCCATCCCAAAAAGTCCACCAAGCCCATGAACCATGTGTGAGAAAACCCATGTGAAAATACGCCCCAAAATCGGTCGCCGGAAGTTCGGGATTGTGGCCGGAAATCGGCCGGAAAGTCGCCGGAAAACAGCCCGTGGATCGGGCAAAGTCCACCGGTCAACGAGTCAAAACGGCTGGTCGGATCGGTCAACTCCGAGTCGGATCGGGTCAACCCGAGTTGGAACGAGTCAGCTTGGGCGAGTCAGGTAACCAAGTCAGCTCCCTAGTCAAGGCTGAGTGGTCTGAGTTGCCTTGGCTAGGTCAGGCCACTACACAGGCCAGAAACTATGTATAGCAATCATTGTCTTTGCAACAAGACATTTCCACCATAATGGCCTTGAATCTTTGTGTTGTACCAAGTGTAGCTCCCACTTGCTCTTACTCTCCTGACCAAGATGGCTATTCTCGCAACTCCTTCACAAGTCATCCTCTATAACCACAACTCATGCTTGCTTCAAGCCCGATATTGCTTCACTTGAAAGCTACTCCCCGAGTCCCAGTAATCAACTCCGCACCACAAAACTCCGCAACAAAGACACCCACCATCACACTGACCCAAAACAACTCGGTTCCACCACTTCAAAACCTGTCATAGACAACACACAAAGATCAAGATAGCCTTTAATCCGCAACTCCAATTTGAGCCTCGCAATTTCGTAGCAATTTCAACTGAGCCACCGCAACCACTGCAGAGACCCTCTGTTGCTTCTTCCATTTTGCAATAACTTCAACAACAACCTCTGCAATGATGCAATTGTGCCACTCCTCAAGCTTCTATGTACCAACAAAGCAACACCACCATTTCAAAGATGCCACGGCCTTTAAACCCCAGGATACATCTCTCGCCATCTTATTCTCTCGTAATACCCCGTCGTCGCCTCAACAATCCAGCCATAACCCAAGAGTGCAACCCAATAGCTCCACTTGAACCGGAATCGCAAACTCCTGCAGCCTCGAGCTCAATCAACACCACTTTGCTAACTCCATGGCACAAAATACAGCTCCACTTCTTTCATGTAATGCAGTCTTCCAGCTGCATCAATACCCCTGTCATTTACACAATAAAAACCCAACAAGATGCAGTTCCATCATAGCCATAGCTACCGGCAATTCCCAACAACACCAGAGCCAATTCTCGCCTGTGCAACCTCGAGCCGCGCAACTTGCTTGGCAAAGCAACTTAATCGCCAGCCATAACCATTGCCTGCTATTCCATTCTCAACTTTAATCACAACCTCCCAATTCATCTTTATAAATCTATCAAACCCTTATTTCCATTTCTGGGTTATTGACCACCAACACCTCAAACCTGCAACCAGCTCTATCCTGCAATGCCATCCAGCTTCCCTGTAAATTCATTTGAATCCAACAACATCAGGGTCTCCTCTCTGTAATTTCCCAATCTCAGACCATCAACAATCTGTATCTCATGTTCAACCCAATCTTCTTCTCTGAATTTCAACATAAAACCCATCTCCTTTGTCTTCAATCGAACCCATACAACCATTAATACAAACCCATCTCTCGCCGACTCTTAATCAACCACTAGTACTTCCCTTCGATCCGAGATAACCAAGCCCCGTATGAACCCCGACTTCTCACTCACCGCAAGCTTTAACCCAAGAACGACTACAAAGAACCCTAAGTTCATCTCTATCGATTTACCCCTTTCTTAGCATCAACAGCTTCAATCTCCCTCTCTATGAGCTATGAACATCATCATTCTTCTGTCATTTCTTCATCTCAAGTTCTCAGATCCAGCAACAGCATCGATTTACATTTCCCGATTTGATTTTCCTCTCGGTTTTAGTAGCAGAGGCTGCTGTTACTCTTTCTCTCGATCTGGTTTCAGGTGAAAATGAACGAGAAGAAGAAAATCGATCTTAGGGTTGTAATAATTGTATTCCACCAACCCCTAGTCCCAGATAAGGGGCAACCAGCTCATTTGTGTGGCTTGTCGGTTTCAGATAACCGACGACCTAATTCTCTGTTTCAACTCGTCGGTTTTAGGAGACCGACAGCTTAAATTCCGGCTTAACTCCTCTTGTGCAACCTAGCATGCTCCAGATATCGTCCGCGAGTTGACCTTCTTGCCCTTTCCGCTCCAAATGGCTATTTTCTCCTTCTTTTGCTTCATATGACTCCAAAACACCTATGAAACTCAAAAGCGAATGTAAGATACATAATTCACACGAAAAATAGCAAAGAAAGCATAAACTCTATATAGTAAATACGGTGTATTCTACACCTATCAGATTCCCCCACACTTAGACTTTGCTAGTCCTCGAGCAAATCAAACAAAACAATAAAATACAACAGCTCCGTGTCGTCGAGGCTACGGTCACTTTTAGCATAAATAACAAGCCTTTAAACCACTAAGTGTCCCTAGTGGACGAGTTATAGTCTCGTGAGGGTTTACGAGAGATATACCCACAAAACCTATATTACCAACTTACTAGTTCTCCGTAATGATAGTATCCAACGCGCTAAGAAGACATAGAGATTCTGCACACTAGTCATAAGAAGTTAGACACATAAATGAACACAATCTCATTCTTAAAAGTTGAGAGAGAAGTAACCATCCCTTCTCGACTAAAATTCGGAGTTGGAGTGATCAAAAGTCTCGACTCGCCTCACAAGAAAGGGTTTTATGATATTGCTCTCAATAATAAAATGTACTCTTTATGGGTCACACATGTGTCCAGGTAGGAATGAAGAGAGAATCCTGCGACACGTTGAATGGTAGGAAGGCTTAACCCTCCGAAAGTTTTGAAAACCCACATCTTTTATATATTTTTGAAAACCCATTTTCTGACGACCTCTTCGAAAGGAAATCAACCATTTAACGAAGGTGGGAATATGCTTACTTACCTCGTTATCCGTTCGGCGTGCAGCTAGCACCACTCTCACAGCATCCATAGAAACGTCTTCGGTCTTCTAACGATGTCTTCATCTTCGTCTTCGGTCTTCAACTCTTGATGATAACTTTCGAACTTTGTAGAATCTTGATCATATGATTATTTCCTCTAATTCCTTGTCGCTTGATACTTCATTATAGATATTCCTTCTTTCCTTAGGCTTTATTGAAAGAATATAAAACTAAAAACAAACTATACAAACCATTTTTTTTTTCTTTTTTTTTTTTTTTTTTTTTTTTTTTTTTTTTTTTTTTTTTTTTTTTTTTTTTCTTTTGAGACAAGAGAAAGTAAAATACAAATAAAATAAAATAAAATAAATAAAAATGTAAGTACAATGCCATGGTGTAAGTACTTTACCGCTTGAATCTTCACAACTTATATGTCTTGATATCATAGACTTCTCGAATTCTCATCCTTTATAATTTCCGCTCTTGTATATTAGTCTCCAACTTATAAAAATTATGCTCCCTGTTTTGTTGCTTTACTCAAATCTGAAATCTGCCCATTTTATACCATTGTTTGTAAACCTCGAACGTGTTCAACTTTCCTTCGAATTTGTGATGCTCCTCTTGTTGATGATGATGGTGTTTCTATGGACTGTTGGTGTAGAGAGAGATAAGGTGGATGGTGCTAATCGCGAACAAGATCACAAGTGGAATGTAAGTTAGCAATTCGATGTCACCAACATGGTTGATAAAAATAGCACTCAAGAGATCAAAATAGTGCTTCTATGGTGGGAAATTGGATGTACTCACCATTCTCGCCCGGAATTTACGACGGTGACACACACTCAAAAAAGCACAAATTTAGACAGTACAAAGAATTGAAGGTTGGTGCCTCACATTATGTAACATGGGTAGTCTCCACAATAGGGGATCACTGTTCTAATACCGAATTCAGCCAGCACCTTATTTGCCACTGGCATGGTTAAATCCAACTTTAACTCTCATACAATTAAGAAACCCGATCATGTTCTCTGTCATCTCTAAGTTCAGTCACTACTGTGAGATTCTCGATGTAATCTTAGCGACATGTATATTATGTGACTCTAAAGAACTACAAGTTGGAGTTTTCTTATTCACTAGTTCACAAAAAGTTGAAAAATTGCAAAAACTTACAACATAAACCACTCCCCCACACTTAAACTTTACATTGTCCTCAATGTAAATTGAATCGTCCAAAGTAAGTCAAGGTGGGAAATCCTAATAAGAAATCGAAAAAGAAAGAAAAAAAACAAAACAAGAAAAACTAAAAACAAGAAAAGAAATAAATACAAGACAAGAAATACTCATCCGTTGGGTTGCCTCCCAATTAGCGCTTGGTTTAAAGTCGTCACCGACTATCTCCTTGCTTGCAAAGCCTTAGCTAGGGTCCCATACGTTATGGACACCCGAATGAACATCACTTGGATACCGCATGACTTCAAACATGTTGAAGCGAATTATCTCCTCATCAAACTTCATAGTGAGTATTCCCGCGTCCACATCAATGACGGTTTTAGCCGTCTTCATGAAAGGTCTCCCAAGCAAACAGGGGTATGGACACATCCGAACCATCATCCATTTCTAGAACACAAAAATCAGCTGGAAAAACTAGTTGGTTCACCTGCACAAGGACATCCTCAATAATACCCCTAGGGTAGACATTAGAACGATCCGCAAGTTCAAGCACAATATTAGTTGGTTTCAAGGGACCCAACTTTAAAGACTTATAAATAGATGTGGCATGATATTCACGGATGCTCCTAAGTCAAGCATAGCCTTACCAATCTTTGTGTTATCAATCTCTACGGGTATAGTGAAACTACCCGGATCCTTGCATTTGGGTGGGAGTTTCTTTTGCAAGACCGCCAAACGTTTTCCCCACACTCATAACCTCATTACCGGTTAGCTTTTTCTTCTTGGTACACAAGTCCTTCAAAACCTTCGCATATTTGGGAACTTGCTTGATAACATCAATGAGTGGAATGTTTACATGAAGCTTCTTGAAGATATCTAAAATCTCCTTTTCTAATTCCTCCTTCTTAGAACTTGCAAATCTGCGAGGAAAAGGCATAGGAGGAACATAAGTAGAAATAGGAGTTTTAGAGTTGGAATTAGGTACCTCGAAGTTTGGGGAAAATCAGCATTCTTTTCCTCCAAAACAGTTCCTTTTGGGTCTCCATATCACCCACATCAACAATTTCAGTTGCACAAGTTGTGTACCGCTTCTCAATGTAATAGCACTAACATTCTCTTGGGTTGATAGGTTGAGACGGAAGTCTCCCACTATTTTGTGCCTTCAAATTGTTGATATCAATCGCCATGGAAGCCACTTGAGTCCGCAAATCCTTGATAGCACTCTTAGTTTCTTGTTGGCTTTCTTTGAACATGGTCGAAATACCTTGCATCATTGCTTTAAGCTTTTCATCGATGTCGAACCTTGGTTTTGCATTGGTTGTTGTTGTTGCTTTGAAATGGTTGTTGTTGTGGTTGAAACCCGCTTGGACGGTTGAAAGTAGGTTGTGAAACCGCACCTTGATTGTTGGCATAGCTAAAGTTGGGATGATCTCTCCATCCTGGATTGTACGTGTTTGAGTAGGGATCATACCGTCTTTGCTGATTTGGAAAGACCGCATTAGCTTGCTCCAACCCTTCACCATGTGAAGGTAAAATAACCGCAGCCATCCTTTGCATCATGTGCTCCATGTTATCCATCCTTTGCTCACGGTGTGATGCTAATGAATCACTAACTTCATGCACTGCCTTACCATTGGTTCACCTCTTGTGTAGAATTGTCGCGAGTTTGCAGCCATGCTTTCAATCAACTCGGTAGCTTGGGCCACCGTCTTGTTCACGAGAGCACCACCACCCGCAGTGCCTAGAAGATATCTATCACTTGATTGAAGACCTTCGTAGAAGTACTGGATTATCATAGCATCACTAACTTGATGGTGTGGACAGCTTGCCACCAATCTCTTGTACCTCTCCCAACATTCATACAATGATTCTCCAACATGTTGCTTTATTCCACAAATCTCTTTGCGAATTTGAGTGGCCTTAGACGCAGGAAAATACCTCTCTAGAAAGATTTTCTTCAAACCGTTCCATGTAGTGACACTTCCGGCAGGCAAACAATACAACCAATCCTTAGCGCTGTCCACCATAGAAAATGGAAAAACTTTCATCATTGCACCATTGACTTCAGTCTCCGCTGGAAGCATAGCCTTGACAATGGTATAGAACTCCATGAGATGCTTGTTTGGGTCCTCATTCGCCATACCATGAAACTTTGGCAATTCCCTAAGCAACCCCGGCTTGATCTCGAAAGTTGAGTTTGTTTGGATACACCATTGTTGTGCATCAAGCCTATGTGAAGCCAAATCCTTGAGTGTACGGTTCGCATTGTCACCCATTGCTTCTTCCTCTTCAATTAGTGGTTCTCCTACGAATGGAACCTCTTCTTCCTCTTGTTGTAACTCTTCTTCCTCTTCTCGATGAAGAGCTTCGTGCTCTACTTCCGAGACTTGTTCTTCCGTTGTGTCTTGTCTTGGTTGGAGTATTGTGCCTCTACGAGTAGCTATCCCGCACCTTTGGTAATTCCAATCTTTGGAAGCCAGGGATTAGTACCTGAAAAACAATTCTCGCAAACAAGTGAGAAACAAGACAATAAACGAAAAGCAAGTATAAAAGCAGAAATTGTAAAAAGAAACTAAAAACTTAATAACAAGCCGTATGCCTCGGCGCCAAAATTTGATCGGTTGTCACCCGGTCAAAAATAATTTCACTTTCTTGCTTCACTAAAATAAAGTAGTATGCAATAAGAAAGAGTTCGTATCCACAGAGAGGCTTATGTTGTTATGCAAATTTTCAGTTTCTTAGTAACCAAGGGGGGATGTTGATGTTTCAAAGCAATAAAAATAAATTGAAAGCAAAGTAATAATAAAATTTATCAATAAGGAGAAAGTATTGGTTTTTTTTGGATAGTTTCATTCACAAACTTGAATTATCAACAATGACTAGAATTGAAATTTTAATCTCTCATTTACTAAAAGTCCTAGGATACCTTGATCGCAAGAGTATCCCGCTAATTCCCTGATTTCATCACAACCACATTAAAAGATGCATATGTGAATTCTTCCTAGAAAGCAACCTAAAGTGTAAAAGCACAATTAGATTTAACTCCCTAAAAGCAATGAGTTCTATGGAATAAGACTAATCAAGGCAACCAAAATGTGTAAAAGCACTAATTCGATTTAACCCAAGTTATGATTCATATGTGACTAGTAGGATATATCACTACAAGCACTACCCACATTTATGCTATTCAAAATCAGGATAGACAACGTTTTCGTATTGAAAGCCCTAATATAGCTCTAGATATGAAAGTAGATCGGATTGATTCCGGACTCAACCAAACAAACTATCAAATCATAAACATTATAAACCATGAATCATAATCAATAAATTATCGAGACAAAACTAATACATTGAATCAAATCTTATTTGTGAAATCCACTTATTATCCCATAACCAATAATAGGTATTTAGTTACTCATAGTATTTTGATTCAACATAATTATTATCAAAAATAAGATGAAGAACATGTAAAATAAAATGGAAGCAAACCCTAGTAGAATCGCTCTCCTCCAAAACTTCAAGAGAAATTACGTGATAATAAAAGAATAGAAACTCCTTCTTCTTATAGCCTTCACACTTTCCAAAATTAGGTCTTCAAAGTCCATCCAAAAAGTCCACCAAGCCCATGAACCATGTGTGAGAAACCCATGTGAAAATACGCCCCAAAATCGGTCGCCGGAAGTCTGGGATTGTGGCCGGAAATCGGCCGGAAAGTCGCCGGAAAACAGCCCCGTGGATCGGCAAAGTCCACCGGGTCAACGAGTCAAAACGGCGGGTCGGATCGGTCAACTCGAGTCGGACGGTCAACCCGAGTTGGAACGAGTCAGCTTGGGCGAGTCAGGTAACCAAGTCAGCTCCCTAGTCAAGGCTGAGTGGTCTGAGTTGCCTTGGCTAGGTCAGGCCACTACACAGGCCAGAAACTATGTATAGCAATCATTGTGCTGCAGCCAGCACATTTCCAGCCATAATGGCCTTGAATCTTCTGTGTTGTACCAAGTGTAGCTCCCACTTGCTCTTACTCTCCACAGCCAAGATGGCTATTCTGCAACTCCTTCACGTCATCCTCTATAACCACAACTCATGCTTGCTTCAAGCCCGATATTGCTTCACTTGAAAGCTAGCTCCCCGAGTCCCCCGTAATCAACCCGCACCGCCTCCGCAACAAAGACAGCCCACCATCACACCGACCCAAAACAACTCTTCCACCACTTCAAAACCCGTCATAGACAACACACAAAGATCGCAAGATAGCCTTTAATCCTCGCAACTCCAATTTGAGCCTGCAATTTCGTAGCAATTTCAACCGAGCCACCTGCAACCACTGAGACCCCTGTTGCTTCTTCCATTTTGCAATAACTTCAACAACAACCTCTCGCAATGATGCAATTCAGTGCCACTCCCTCAAGCTTCTATGTACCAACAAAGAACACCACCATTTCAGGCATGCCATGACCTTTTAAACCCCAGGATACATCTCTGCCATCTTATTCTCTCGTAATACCCTCGCGTCGCCTCAACAATCCAGCCCATAACCCAAGAGTGCAACCCAATAGCTCCACTTGAACGGAACCGCAAACTCCCAGAGCCCGAGCTCAATCAACACCACTGCTAACTCCATGGCACAAAATACAACTCCACTTCTTTCATGTAATGCAGTCTTCCAGCTGCATCAATACCCCTGTCATTTACACAATAAAAACCCAACAAGACCGGTTCCATCATAGCCATAGCTACCGGCAATTCCCAACAAGCACCGGGGAGCCAATTCTCGCTCTGTGCAACCTCGAGCCGCCGCAACTTGCTTGGCAAAGCAACTTAACTGCCAGCCATAACCATTGCCTGCTATTCCATTCTCAACTTTAATCACAACCTCCCAATTCATCTTTATAAATCTATCAAACCCTTATTTCCATTTCTGGGTTATTGACCACCAACACCTCAAACCTGCAACCAGCTCTATCCCGCAATGCCATCCAGGCTTCCTCAGTAAATTCATTTGAATCCAACAACATCGTGGTCTCCTCTCTCGTAATTTCCCAATCTCGGACCATCAACAATCAGTATCTCATGTTCAACCCAATCTTCTTCTCTCGAATTTCAACATAAAACCCATCTCCTTTGTCTTCAATCGAACCCATACAACCATTAATACAAACCCATCTCTGCCAGCTCTTAATCAACCACTAGTACTTCCCTTCGATCTGAGATAACCAAGCCCCTGTATGAACCCCAGCTTCTCAGCTCAGCCTGCAAGCTTTAACCCAAGAACGACTACAAAGAACCCTAAGTTCATCTCTATCGATTTACCCCTTTCTTAGCATCAACAGCTTCAATCTCCCTCTCTATGAGCTATGAACATCATCATTCTTCTGTCATTTCTTCATCTCAAGTTCTCAAGATCCAAAGAATAAAGATCGATTTACATTTCCCGATTTGATTTTCCTCTCGGTTTTAGTAGCAGAGGCTGCTGTTACTCTTTCTCTCGATCTGGTTTCAGGTGAAAATGAACGAGAAGAAGAAAATCGATCTTAGGGTTGTAATAATTGTATTCCACCAACCCCTAGTCCCAGATAAGGGGCAACCAGCTCATTTGTGTGGCTTGTCGGTTTCAGATAACCGACAGCCTAATTCTCTGTTCAACTGTCAGTTTTAGGAGACTGACAGCTTAAATTCCGGCTTAACTCCTCTTGTGCAACCTAGCATGCTCCAGATATCGTCCGCGAGTTGACCTTCTTGCCCTTTCCGCTCCAAATGGCTATTTTCTCCTTCTTTTGCTTCATATGACTCCAAAACACCTATGAAACTCAAAAGCGAATGTAAGATACATAATTCACACGAAAAATAGCAAAGAAAGCATAAACTCTATATAGTAAATACGGTGTATTCTACACCTATCAACTTTCTTGAGTTGGTTCTTCACAAAACATTTCATGGTCAAGAAAATAATGATTCAAAGGTGTTGGTTCATCATACAACAATTCTGAATTGTTATCATTAATCGAAGATTGAAGATATGATTGTTGTTGTAATTGAGTTAAAGATTCAGCAGTTGCAAGTCTCTCATCACAATCATCTTCCATTTTCAAAAAAAAAAAAATTCTACTCAAAATTTTTTTCCCTCTAAACTAACACACACAAATTCAAATAAACATAAATACACAAATTATATCCCCCAAATCATTAGTATTTTACTAATCAGGATTAATAACTAATTTTGATTAGGGAGGGTTAGATTAGGAATTAATAATTTAATTATATAAGGGGTAACCCAGCTAGGATATTTGGATCCCTATTTTGTCATTTAGTCATATCCCCCAATTAGTTTTCATATCCCCCAATTACGCGTTCATAATGAACTAGAATGAAATTATGGACACTTTCTTTAAAAAAAAAAAAAAAAATTATATCAAGATCGATATAGTCACAACAAGGACTAATGATATAGCTAACAAGCTGGGATGCGCACCCTTTGATCCTTAGTGTCCAATTCCAACTACAAGTGGAACTATTTTAAATTTTGGAGATTTACCAAGAGGAAGAAAAAAATGCTTAATATCCCTTAAGAATGTAGCAATTCCTCTTGGTGTTTTCAATTGTTAATATCATAATAACCATACTTTATATATCCCTTTAGGATCGATAGGGAAGAACCAAATCAATTGGTTTATATGATTCTTATTAAGAAATAAAGAGATCATTTTTCGTTATTATATTAAGAAATCCATGATTTCCTGTAAGAAATGGAAATTCATGGTTTATTAGTAGAAAACCATATTTGATGGTAAAGGTTTGTTCAAACGATTTTCGTCAAACTACGAAAATCGAACAATATTGGTTAAAATTTCTTGAGTGCCAATTTTAACATCCTCTTTCACAGAATTGATCGCACATGGAAAATCCATTATATGTCGTGGATGGTTTCTTGTAGATATATATAGAAACCATATATGATTAAATCACATGATCCTTGCCTAATGAACAATGATACCAAATTTAATTGGCCGTAGGTTTTTCAACCATGCATGTGATTAGAAACCGTGAAGATAATTAGATCACAATTACACCAATTTTGGTGATTACGGTTTTATTAGGGAATAAAAACCGTAAACCATCTTTTGATGGATTTTTGTTTTATCTTTTCTATGCAAAGTATTAGAGAGGAAAGGAAATCCAAACTTTACTTGTAAAATTGATCACCGTCGTACGTGACAATAATGTGACCGTAATTATTCGGTGAACCATACTTTAAACAATAGGAATATTACCATGTATGGTGAAGAAAGTTAAGAAAAATAAAATAATACATCTACCGGCAACTGTATTAAATGCATAAAATACTAGAACCCTAATCCAAATAAAACGCACCCTAATCCAAATAAAACGCATGTGCAAGAAACCATCACCGTTCGAGATGTTGGTGGCCAACGATTTTCTTTTTCTTTTCTTTTGTTGTCAATAACACTTACGTTTGGTATAAAACCATGAAGTGATTGTCACCACTTTAATCCATGTCCAGTAGGGACACGGTAAGTCTGTAGCACTTTGCCGAGATTAGTTCATGGCCTATACCTAAAATAAGCCAATAAAAACTCAAGTTAGTCTCACTAATAAATTAGAGAAGATGAAAAAAACAAATCAAATCAAACCAAAAAAAAGAGTAATTAGATATGGATTAATTTAATCTTCTTTGCTCATGTCATGGAGCAACGTGCATGATAACGTCTTGTAAAAGGAGAAGATAGAGAAGGAGACACAAAGTAGAGGGGAAGAAAAGAGAGAGATTTCTTATTAGATGTGTACAATAGACTAACATTAGAGCCTCTATTTATAGGGCTGGACACAAGGGCATCCCAATAATAAACGGTATTTGCCCTAGATATTCTTAACATAATTACACGTTTATAACAATTTCCACTTCAGATTAAGCGAAATTTATTACAATTTAAACTTGTAAATAACATCAAACTACATTTGAATAAACCCCAACAAAAACATCAAACTACATCAAATCCAGCGACATTCTCTCTGTAGAGTTCATAGCACTCAAAATGCTTAAACTCTCTTCCGCTTTCTTCAGTAAACTTGGTCTGAGCGATGGTTTTTTGTAAAACAGATAAACAACAAGTTCAGATATTTATGATGCAGTTGAGTCCATGAGGACAAAGGTAAGTTACTCACCAGTTCTTCGTTGGATAGTCCAGAATTCCTATGGTGAACCATCCACAAAACTTCCGTATAATGTTTGACTTATTTAGTGATGAATGCATTTCTTAGTTCTAGGCTCTTACTGTTTCATAGGTTTCGCTCTGCGATGCTACAAAATTTCCCAATACTTTTTCCCAGAAATAGTCATTGTTCATTGGTCTCATCATACGATTTAACCAACATCGAACAAGAGTAACATCTTCTTCCATTATAAAGACTGCGAGCGGTATTCGAGTGCAGTACACATGTGCTTGAGATGGACCATCTTTTAGAATTCTAAAACACGCTTCGTAACGAAAAGGTTTGCTGTGAGCTTCCTCCCAATTATCAAGAGCTGTTTGGATCACTTCATCTTCAGTTATACCGATGAACTTTTCTCGATAAATTTCCATTACCAGAGCAAGAAATGGCTGGACTGCAAGCCTAATAGATTGAAAACGAGCACGCAATCGACGAGCATCTCGGTTTCCTGGGTTTCCCGTCAGTGAGACGAACATTGAAAAAACGTTCTCCCAAAAAGAACCGTCTTGAAAGAACATACCAGTGATTACCCTATGAAAAAAATATGCTTTGCATATAGTTATATCCTCTTCTTCAGTAAACTTGGGACCACGATTTCTAACATACATTTCTGCAGAGTGAGAGAGATTAAGAGTTTTTTTAAAAAAAAAAGAAAGAAGAAGATGTGATTTTGGAGATAGGAAGAATGGAATTTATAGGTCGAGAAAGAAAATCGAGCCGTTGGAAATTTAGTCGTTGGCGTTTGTAGTATAAACGTGCGGCTCCTTTATGCACCCGTTTGAATTACCATAGGACTATAGGAGTTGGCGTTTGTAGTAAAATCGCCCGATTTTACTAAAATCGCCCGTTTGAATTACCAACGCGTATTTTTTGGTTATAAATACAACACTAGGGGTGGCATCTCAACCAAACCAACAGATTTTCTCAACATCCATCTTGTTTTCTAAAGGCAAAGCGAAGCAAATACTCTGTGTGGAAGCAAAAGAGGTTTGTCCATTATGTTTCATGGATAACCACAGTCTTATGCAATGCCCTTGGATGTATTCAAAGTGTTCATGGAAAGGTTGTTCACACATCAGAATGATGATTGAATCACAACCGGAAAAGCTCAGGTATTTGCAATGTCAAGATCCCAACTGTCCAGAGGAACCACATAAGCTAGATGATGCTATGAAAATTAAAAAAGAAGAAAAAGAAAAGATTGCAACACTTTGCAAAAACTTCAAACTTAAAGCCAAATTGAAGAAGGAGTTATTACACTGCAAGCATTGTGGATATGAATATCACGAATACAAACATTGTCCACAGAGAAAAACAGTGGATGATCAAAGCCCGATTACAAGACTTTTATGCATTTGCGGACTTCTTATGAAGAAGACACATATGGAAGGCATTTCTGGGAATGCCCTAAGTGTTTTTTGGTGGATTGGGCTGATTGAAGTTGAAGGACAAATCGATTCACTATGGTATTATATTATTTAGTTTGTTGTTTATTTTGTGTTATTACGATTATCTAAAACTATCAATATCATAAGTAATTTAAATTTTCCTCGATTAAACATTGCACCATCAATGTCCTAAATAAAAACATACTGCATTGAACAACCACATCATACATTAGAATAAAAGAAATACATTAGATTAAAACAACTACTACATAGGCGTCAATTCTCGGCGGATGGTGGAATTCTTAGGGAGATGTAGGGATTGTATCTGTTGAGCACCCTAAGAATGTTGAAACAAGCATGGAAGTCGAAAGGACAACCTCCGTGAGATGTTGCCCACATCGCTAGAGTTCTGGGCAACACTTCATGTTCGGCTTCACCGTTGAGCTTATTTTTGTGATTCTCCATTATTTAAGCGATGAACTCCGATACATTCATACTAATTAAACTAAAACGATGCGACAATCCGTGAGAATCACGCCGATGTTCCCCGTTTCAGTGGTGAACATTCTGTAAACTTTCTACCAGAAAGTCAACGTCGAATCGGCTACATTACTCATGACAGCATCTTCTGTATGAAAAACAAAGGCTCTACAAATAGTTAAATCCTCTTGTTTAGTGAATCTAACACCAAGAACTCTGGCAGGCATTTTGTAGATACTACGCACTTGATTCCCTTAGCTGATCTCACCCACTGATGCGTGTCGTAGGTGCAATCAAATTAATTAATATTTCCACTCAATTAAAAATAATATAATGGAAGTCAAGTTCGTTCCCACGAGGAGCAAGAGATTCTAGTTGTAAAAATTGTCACAAAAGGGGGTGTAAAAAGCAAAAGAAAATAAACAAAGCAATTAAAAGATAAAGTTGAAAGCAATAAGAGAGATAAGACCAAGGAATCCTTCTTCGTTGCAAAACAATGATTCAAATTATGTTCTTTTCTACTTGTTATTAGTCACAAATTATCACCAACCGTAAGTAAAGCGGCTAGATCAGTGCTAAACCCCTAAATCCTTGTATCCATAGGATACGGAAGTTCTCGACTACCGGATTCTATTTACCAAACCACCTAGTAGTAGATCACTCAAGATGTAATTTAAAATAAACGCATTAAGATTTATGAACTTATTAGGTTGATATTAGTAGTTAGACTCTTAGATCAAGGTCTACTTGCTAACGTTGTTTTCACACACAATTGCTCCACGGAATCCCTCGCAAGGTCTCGTGTTTGCTACTTATGTAAAAAGTCAAGAAACGATTACTTATCTCCTAACTCTCACTAGCTTTAGATTAAATCGACAAATCAATTTAGTTGGCCACCCAAACAATCTATCAATCAATCATGAATGTCATTAAGATCATTCCTATTAGTAAAAACAAACGATAATTATGTGAAAAACTTCAAGATAGAATTGAAAACAAAAACTCAAATTATATGTTAAGAACTAGGAATTCATCCTCAATCAATAATAAAATTAGCTACTCATGCTAAAGAGTTCACACAAAGAATAAAGAAAAGAAAAGTGTTGTGTGTGTAGAGAGGTGTGTAAAAGATGTAGAAAACTTCTCTATTTATAGGCTTTAATATTCTCCAAATCTTCCAAGGAATAGAACCCTTTTCCTTTAGCAATTCAATTTCCAAAACCAAGCCTTTCTCAACTCTTCCATCTTCTCTTTCCAAATTTGAACCTAATTCCACAAACCCATGAGTTTAGATGATTCTAGAGAATTCTTCACCCAATTTCCAAATCCAAGTCTTCACACCCACGAGAGAAGTCCACAGAAAATTCTGGATTTTTTGGTCGCCGGAAAGCTGGTATTATGGCCGGAATCTGTAGGAAAACGTCACCGCCTGAGCCGCTGAAAATTTCACCGTCATTTGGTATATTCGACGGAATATTCCGTCAGTCCACCGTTAGGACTAACGGTCAAACTGGTCAACTGTTAGTCAACGGTCAAGGGAAGGATGAGTCAGTCACTGAGTCAGCTTCTAACTCGTTGGCTTACTCGGCTGAATTAGGATGGATCGGTCATCGCCGAGTTAACTCGCTGGTGCAGAAATCCGGCCGAGTCTCGTTTGTTTCAGGGATTTCCCAGGCCAATTTCAGGCCATTTTTAGCTCCAATCCCTGTAACAATCCTAACATACATCTAACACATTCAATTTCATACATTCATTCTTCTTCTGCTTCACTCATACTTCCCATGTGCACAGCATTACAGACCCATTCATTCCCTGAATCAATTGCAGCATCAGTTTACTTCTCTGGATCTCAATCACCACCATTCTTGACACAGCAGCACTTCAGATCGAAACCCATCCTGCCATTTGCTTCCTTTTCGATTTCCAGCAAACCCATCACCTGTTGCATCTTGAACTGCCCTGAAATCAGCTAACCACCATACTTGAATCGATTACAGTCGATCAACACATCAATCCCATGAGAGTCTTCTCCGATTACCCATTCTTTATCCACATCTTCTCAACACTACTGCCAATTTCTCTGTGTCTTCAAATCGCCACCATATCCATCTCACAGCACCACCAGAACCTTTTGTTCTTCAGTTTCATGACCTAACTCGCCCGATTCGACTACGGTACAAGCATCATCATATTCTCCATTGAATCTCTCAGGAACACCAACACAAACCCTTATCGCCATCTTCAACAGTACCACCAACCACAATCACCAACAATAATCTGCTCATTGCATACTCGAACCCATAATAGACCCATCAATTTCTTCTCAACGGCGACCATTAGTTCATTCGATTTAATCTCAACCTCTGTACTTCAATTCCAGACAAACCCTAAACCTAAATCGAATCCCACTTCTACTATCCACTGAGTTCACTTCTAACATCATAACAGCAACCAATCTCAAACTCTCATCTCTGTTCTTGATTCGATTCAGCCCCAAACCATCATCGATCTTCTCTCGGTTTTAGCAGTCATGGCTGCTTTTAGTTTCAGGTGAAAATGAGAAGAAGAGAAATATCTTCTCGACTGAACTGGGTTGGGTTAAAAGTAGGGGATGGATAAGGATACCCCACTACACAGGCTAGGGGACACCCCAAATTGAGTGCCCTATAACACATGTGGTCGCCCCTTAGTACTTCTCCAAAAGTTGGCCCTTAACCTTGACCGGGCTCCATATATCAATTGCCTGTAAAATGACCTTTTTGCCCTTTTGGCTCAAATTGGGTGATTTCTTCTTCTTTTCCTCCATGCGACTCCAAAGTAGCTATAAAACTCAAAACAAGCGTAAAATACATAATTTACAAGAAAAATAGCAAAGAAAGCATAAACAATAGATAGTAAATAGGATGTATTCTACACCCTATCAAATTCCCCCACACTTAGACTTTGCTAGTCCTCGAGCAAATCAAACTAAAAACTCACAATTTCAAAGCGTTCAAGCGTCACAAGCGTCAAAAAGCTATGAGGACATAGAGTTTCTGCATGCTAGTAATAAGAAGTTAGAAATACTAAAGAACATATTCTCATTCTTAAATGTTGAGTGAGAAATAACCACACCATAATGAGAGAACGCGTGTTTGAGAAACGATCAATAAGCATTTCGCCTCGATCGCCTCACCAAAAAGGATTTTATGATAATTGCACTCAAAAAGACGGCTTTTTTATGGTTCTCACATGTGTGCAGGTAGGAATGAAGAGAGAATTCAATAACACGTTGAATGGTGGGAAGGACAACTTCCGAAATATTTTTAAAAACCCACATCTTTAACATTTTGAAAAACCATTTTTTCGACGATCTCTACGAAAGGAAATCAACCATTATTATCGAGGATGAGATTACTTACTCACCTTCACATCCGATCGCCAATTATGATAACACCACTCTCACGGCATCCAATAGAAACGTCTTTCGCTCCTCGTCTTGATCTCCTTGGTCTTCGTCTTCGGTTTCAACTATTGGTGATAAACTCTCGTATTTCATAAATCCTTGACACTTTGTAATTCTTTTTTACCTTAAATCCTTGTCGCTTGAAACTTCCTTATAGATTTTCCTTCCCCACGGCTTATTAACAAAACAAATATTTCTCTTTTTTTTTTTTTTTTTTTTTTTTTTTTTTTTTTTTTTTTTTTTTTTTGAAACAAAACAAGAGAAATTAAATACAAAATAAACCATGGCCGTGGAAGAAGTATTTTACCGCTTGATTCTTCACAACTTGTATCGCCTCAAAATCATAAACTTCAACAATTCTCACCTTTTGCTATTATTTGCTCTTATAAGTCTTCATACTTGGATATAAAATTACCTCATTGTAGTGTAAGTCCTCAACATATATGTAAAAATCTGCCCTTTGTATGTTGCTTCACTTGAATTTGAAATTTGCTCTTTTTCTCGTTCCGTTGCTTGTAAACCTTGAACTTTTCCAACTTTCCTTGTAAATTTTGATGTCGCTCCATGTTGATGATGAGAGTGTTTCTATGGATACGTTGTTGTCGCGAGAGAGAATGGTGCTAACTGCGAATCGAACTACAAGAAGGAGGCTTTCATCCATGGATGTCACCCTCATGATTGAAAAAATTAGCACTCAAGAGATCAAAGAGTCGTGCTTCTATTGGTGGGAGGTTGGGTAGCTCACCATTCTACCCGAATTAACGCAAAGTGACACACACTCAAAAGAAAGCTCTTTAGTTGATGGAAAAATTTTGGTCGGTGCCTCACATGATATGAATACGGGTAGTCTCCACTAATGATTGATCAGCAACTCTAATAATGCATTTCTCCCTGCACCAAATTCGCATCACCGGCATGATTAAATCCATTATTTAACACTCAAACAAGCAAGAAATCCGAATGTAATTCCCTAACACTTCCAAGTTCAATTATGTCGGTCAGAATTCTCTATGTAAACATACCTAGAAGTATGCTAGTGACTCTAAAATCTCTAAAAGTTGGAGTTTTAAAAACTTTTTTTTTTTTTTTTTAATTTTTTAATTTTTTAATTTTTTTAAAATTCATGCTTAACCACTCCCCCACACTTAAACTTTACATTGTCCTCAATGTAATTGAATCCTCCTAGTAAAGTCAAGGTGGGAAATTTTAACATGATAAGGAACAAGAAAAGAAATAACAAAAATAAAAAGCAAAAAAAAGAATAAGAAATACAAAACCTATGGGTTGCCTCCCATTAAGCGCTTGTTTTAAAGTCGACGGCCTGACTTAGCTCTTGCAAGATTCATTCCCCATATACTAACAATGCGAAAATTTGAGGATCCACCCATAATACATTTTGCAAACAATAACTCCATACAAATGTTAGCACAAGAAAATAATAGTGAAATTATCGCTCGATAGAAATTTCCCCCACACTTATTCTCGTCCAGGACTCGGAAGTGTATAAAGAACATAGAATTTGGGAATTTCCATGTGTTCCTCTTGGAAAACCTGCATAGTGTTAGCATCAAGTGTTTCCAATGGTGGATATTTAGAAACAAAATCATCCAAAAATACTTTCGAAGCACATACATTCAAACCAATACGAGGTAAAGGAGAAGAATCAATAGGCAAAGGGTTAGACAAACCTTGCACAATCTCTTGTATTATAGAATCCTCTTCATCCTTAAAATTTAAAGTGAATTACTTACCTCTCGTATATCGTGGTCCTCTATTAAACCTTGCAACCATTCTTCGTCATTTTCTACCTTAACCAAAGTTTTGGCATCATTAAAATCATTGGCAAGTTCAATTGGGTCTTCCACAAAATCAATCAATTTGGTTTCATCCTCTAGTATCATCTCTTCAACATTCTCATCATCGGAATCGGGCCATTCACTAAAATGATTCTCGTCGGTATAGATTGTAAGATCTTCTTGTGCGGGTGTTACACCTTTTATAACAATAGGTAAGTCACACCCAATCTCCTCCTTTTGAATAGGTGAAGGATCGTTATTATGATCCGGAGTTGGAATAACTTCCTCATTGTTGCAACGCTCATACACTTCCGCGGACTCATATCTTTCCCTAAGGAATTTTTTCCAAGCACTAAATGCATCATCTTCAAGCTCTACCTTTTGAATAGGTGCTTGATCATTATTAAGATCAAGGCTCGAGTAAGCTACACTAGTGTCTTCAAAAGTCTCCAAAAGTTGGTCCTTTTCAACACAATCATCTTCATTTCGGACTCACCATAATAAGAATCTTCATCGGTTTCATAACCTTTATCCCGACGTCGTTTAAGTTCCATATGAATAGTCCTACTAATTTTCACGACAAGCTCTTCCGAGTCTCCATCATCCTCCAATTTGTATAATTTCTGTGCAAGTTTCACGACGTTCACACGCTTACCACCGTTGATAGAGTTTCTAGGCGTATCTCCTCTTTTTGGAAAAAAGTGAAGGAAAAACACGATGAAGAGGAGTATATTCCAAATTCTCTGTACGCACATTACTAGAAAACAAATTATTAAATGCATAACTATCCTTCCATCCTTGTGATTGTCCACTTACATACCAGTCATAAGGTTGTTGATATGTATGAGAATATCCATAAGGTTCGTAGGAATTTGATCATAGCCAAAAGATTGGTTTTGATTGTATCCTAAGGATGGTTGGAAGTTGTCATAATGTTGAGGTTGAAAACCGTATTGATTGTTGTAATATGCTTGCTCTTGTCCACCATACATGGAAAAACTGGTACTGAAATAAGATTCTCAAAAACTTAAGTTAGATACGAAAGAATCCAACAAAGCAAGTATAAAGCAAAAAGAAAAATAAAAACAACTAAAATCATCCATTGCTCCCCCGGCAGCGCGCCTCAAAATTTGATGCGTGTATTAGGTGCAATCAAATTAATTAATATTTCCACTCAATTAAAAATAATATAATGGAAGTCAAGTTCGTTCCCACGAGAGCAAGAGATTCTAGTTGTAAAAATTGTCACAAAAGGGGGGTAAAAAGCAATAGAAAATAAACAAAGCAATTAAAAGATAAAGTTGAAAGCAATAAGAGAGATAAGACCAAGGAATCCTTCTTCGTTTGCAAAACAATGATTCAAATTATGTTCTTTTCTACTTGTTATTAGTCACAAATTATCACCAACCGTAGGTAAAGCAACTAGATCAGTCTTCAAACCCCTAAATCCCTTGTATCAGGATACGAAGTTCTCAACTCGGATTCTATTTACCAAACCACCTAGTAGTAGATCACTCAAGATGTAATTTAAAATAAACGCATTAAGATTTATGAACTTATTAGGTTGATATTAGTAGTTAGACTCTTAGATCAAGGTCTACTTGCTAACGTTGTTTTCACACACAATTGCTCCACGGAATCCCTCCGCAAGGTCTCGTGTTTGCTACTTATGTAAAAAGTCAAGAAACGATTACTTATCTCCTAACTCTCACTAGCTTTAGATTAAATCGACAAATCAATTTAGTTGGCCACCCAAACAATCTATCAATCAATCATGAATGTCATTAAGATCATTCCTATTAGTAAAAACAAACGATAATTATGTGAAAAACTTCAAGATAGAATTGAAAACAAAAACTCAAATTATATGTTAAGAACTAGGAATTCATCCTCAATCAATAATAAAATTAGCTACTCATGCTAAAGACTTCACACAAAGAATAAAGAAAAGAAAAGTGTTGTGTGTGTAGAGAGGTGTGTAAAAGATGTAGAAAACTTTCTATTTATAGGCTTCAATATTCTCCAAATCTTCCAAGGAATAGAACCCTTTTCCTTTAGCAATTCAATTTCCAAAACCAAGCCTTTCTCAACTCTTCCATCTTCTCTTTCCAAATTTGAACCTAATTCCACAAACCCATGAGTTTAGATGATTAAGAATTCTTCACCCAATTTCCAAATCCAAGTCTTCACACCCACGAGAGAGAAGTCCAGAAAATTCTCGAATTTTTGGTCGCCGGAAAAGCTGGTATTATGGCCGGAATCCTAAAACGTCACGCAGGCCACTGAAAATTTCACCGATCCTTGGTATATTCGACGAATATTCTGTCGGTCCACAGATTAGGACTAACGGTCAAACCAGTCAACTGTTAGTCAACGGTCAAGGGAAGGATGAGTCGATCATCGTAGTCGGCTTCTAACTCGTTGGCTTACTCGGATGAATTAGGATGGATCGGTCATCGCAAGAGTTAACTCGCTGGTGTAGAAATCCGTAGAGTCTCGTTTGTTCAGGGCTTTCCAGGAGCCAATTTCGGGCCATTTTTAGCTCAATCCCCGTAAACAATCTAACATACATCTAACACATTCAATTTCATACATTCATTCTTCTTCTCGCTTCACTCATACTTCCCATGTGCACACATTACGGACCCATTCATTCCCCCGAATCAATTGCGCATCGGTTTTCTCGGATCTCAATCACCACCATTCTTGACACAAGAAAGACTTGAATCGAAACCCATCCTGCCATTTGCTTCCTTTTCGATTTCCAGCAAACCCATCACTGTTGCATCTTGAACTACCACTAATCGGCCTAACCACCATACTTGAATCGATTACGGTCGATCAACACATCAATCCCATGAGAGTCTTCTCAGATTACCCATTCTTTATCCACATCTTCTCAACACTATCGCCAATTTCTCGTGTCTTCAAATCGCCACCATATCCATCTCACAAGACCACGAACCTTTTGTTCTTCGGTTTCATGACCTAACTACTTGGATTCGACTACGGTACAAGCATCATCATATTCTCCATTGAATCTCTCGGGAATACCAACACAAACCCTTCTTGCCATCTTCAGCAGTACCACCAACCACAACCACCAACGGCGAGAACTGCTCATTGCATACTCGAACCCATGAGACCCATCAATTTCTTCTCAACGCGACCATTAGTTCATTCGATTTAATCTCGACCTCGTACTTCAATTCCGGAGACAAACCCAAAACCTAAATCGAATCCCACTTCTACTATCCACCGAGTTCACTTCTAACATCATAACGGCAACCAATCTCAAACTCTCATCTCTGTTCTTGATTCGATTCGACCCCAAACCATCATCGATCTTCTCTCGGTTTTAGCGATCATGGTTGCTTTTAGTTTCAGTGAAAATGAGAAGAAGAGAAATATCTTCTCGGCGGGGCGGGTTGGGTTAAAAGTAGGGGATGGATAAGGATACCCCACTACGAGGCTAGGGGACACCCCAAATTGAGTGCCCTATAACACATGTGGTCGCCCCTTAGTACTTCTCAAAAGTTGGCCCTTAACCTTGACCAGGGCTCATATATCAATTGCCCGTAAAATGACCTTTTTGCCCTTTTGGCTCAAATTGGGTGATTTCTTCTTCTTTTTCTCCATGCGACTCCAAAGTAGCTATAAAACTCAAAACAAGCGTAAAATACATAATTTACAAGAAAAATAGCAAAGAAAGCATAAACAATAGATAGTAAATAGGATGTATTCTACACCCTATCACCCACAACCAAGAGTTGCTATGACCCAAAGTCGAAGACTTGATAAACAAATATGTCTCACACAGAAAAGTCTATTGGAATAGATAAATCTGTCTCATACAGAAATACCTATGAGTTTTTTGTTCTGTCTTTTTTGATAAATCAAGGTGAATAGGAACCAATTGATAAACTAGGTCTTATATTCAGAAGAAACTGACCTAGTATTATCAATCACCTCACAATAATCTTAATCGACTAGCGAAACAAGATATTGTGGAATCACA